>VNJN01009363.1:0-1200000 GCA_008042485.1 Drosophila mayri
ATCAGGGCCAACCTCACCGAGGTGGTGGTCAAGGGATTTGCCAAAACCACGATCAAGGAGAGTCGGTATGCAGAATTTTCTCAAAATAGTTCAACACATAAAAAAATTAATTAAAACATTCTCGGCTTTTATTTTTTAATTCCTCCTTAGTGTCAGCAAAAAGGACTTTGGCTGGCAAACCAAAATATATCTGCCCAAGATGAGGCTGGATGGCAAGTACGACATGTCAGGGCGCATTCTCCTCATACCTCTGAGCGGCTCCGGCAAAATATTCATTGAAATCGGTAAAGTTAATTTTCAAATACATAAATATATAAATTTGCAATGCCAGGCAATTGTGTAATTCTTTATGTGTAAATCCAGTGACTCAATCTCATGTCAGTGATAATTAAGCATCCAATGCCAAATTATTCTAACGCATACGTAATTCCTCCCACACAGACGACCTTGACATCTTGCTGTTGACCAAAACCCGTCTGTATGAGAAGGGCGGCTTCACCTTCGACAATGTGACGGCGGTGCGCGCCCAGCTGAACATCTCCAAGGTGCGGACCTACCTGGACAACCTGTTCAATGGCCGCAGCAAGGAGGTGGAGCGCAGCACCAATGAGTTCTTCAACGAGAACTGGCGCGACTTTTACGAGGCCCTCAAGCCCCTCATCGTTGAGACCGTGGAGAATATCCTGTACGACGTGATGGGCACGGTGTTCCACCTGATCCCGGCCAACTTCTTTGTGGAGGATATTCCGACGCCCCAGCAACTGTACGGGCCCAAGCAGGGAGCTTCTGATGGAAGGAAGAGTAGTACAAAATAGGCATAATTTATTCCAGTTTTAACTAAGCGAGAGATCTGATTAAATCGGCAATAAAAATAGCTATAAACCAACATGCATTCCTTATCAAGGCATGAGCAAATGGGCAGACAGTTGCCCGTTTTCGGGTCCAGGAGATGGTCCTTATAGGAAACGCATTGGTTGGGCGACTTGCAGATGCCACGATCACAGCCTTTACAGAAGGGCACACAGAGGATTTAGCAGGAAATAATGGATTAAGTGGATAGTACATAATGTTATGCGGAACAGAATATCACACACAATGCCCAATTGAAATTTTTATTTCAGGCGGATATATTTTCTAAATCAAATTAATTTACAGAATAATTCACAATATTTCTGAAAATCTTAATTAAGACTCACAATCAGTGCCAATTATGTGAATGTTTCTCTTTAATGTTGATAAATAAAAAGCAACTGGAAATCAAGGCCACAAAACAAATAATTATCTGCAACTTCTGGCAAAATAAAAAATTAACTTTGGCCGTCTATCGGTCTCGAAGAGGATGTAAGCTATTCAAATTATTCACTTACAATATATTATGCAGTGGTGCTTCTTGTACAAATCCGAGCTGCGGCTAGGTCGCAGAGTAGGAAAAATATTAAAAGTTTGCCAGTCAACATTTTGGCATTATAAATCTAACTTGCTGGCTTTCGTTTAGAATTGAAACTAAAAAGACCTCGCCAAATATAAAATCTAAAAGCCTACGGTTAGTACATATATATTTGAGACATAGCCCACGATTAAAGGCGACTTATCGGTCTAGACCAGGGAAGGGCACGAAATCAAATCCGGCGGCCTCTGTTTCTCTGTATGTAAAGTATTTAATAATATATATAAGGGATTTAAGGAATAAAGATTTTTCCAATATTCTAGATTTCTATAATTACAATATACACATATGTTTGTTCATAGAATATTTCCAGATCATCTTATGTTTTGCTTTATACTTTGTATGCTCTTTATCAGGTATCCACATTTTATATTTTAAAAAAATTTTCAGAAAACAAAACTAAGTAATTCCTGAGACGATTGCAAATTCTCTTAGAAGTACGAATCGAAAATATATATAAAGCTTTAAATATCGTTTACTTCTTTACAGAGTTTTTGTTTCAACCGAATTTAATTCATAAAATAAGAGAACCAATTGCGAGTTCTCTTGTTTAGAATGTTTAGAAAATATCAAAAAATTAACTAAGGCAACTCTTGGCATATCAACAAGGCCGCGACATCGTTAGGGAATCAGAGGGGGCAGAGGGGCTAAATAGCACAGTATTTATATAGTATATTTACTGCACTATAGTCGTACAAAGTTCTCGGTTTTCTATTTGCCATTTTGACGAACGCAAAAACATTCAGATCGCTTACAAAGATGCTGCCGCCTCTCCATTTAATGATTTTATTATGGCAGTTAAAGCTTTTTATTTCACCTGGCTCGAAGCAATTAAGTTTGTGAGGTCCGAGTGCCAGTATGAGTTCCAGTATTTGTGCAAACATTTTTTACGCTGCCTTATACATATATATTTGCACATTTAGTTGATGGCGTATTTTCCAGCCAGATATTAAATTAGCTTACCGGTTCGGTGGCAAGGTGAGGTCGCTACAGTTTCAGAGTAGATAATACACTAGAATTATGTGCTATGTGGTTTAATGATGAAAATGTCTTTTACAAAACGAATATTCTAACATCCCAGGAACAACGCTTTGCCTGATACTTAATTGCACAATTTTCTACGAAATATTAATATATTATTTAATTCTTATTACAACTGTAGAAAATGATTGTTTTAAAAACAATATTTTTAAGTGTACAAAACTTGTAATGCAATAATAAATATGGAATAAATTTTATATCGTAGTGCGAGTAATTGAAAATGGCTTGATTCTGGTATTACCCAAAGGCCTCATGCTCAATTCATCAAATGCTCCCAAGTCGTAGGCTATATAAATATACATACATGTATATATAGTTCAGATAAAAGCACACATCGTTCCCAGTTGTAACTCATTCGCTTCTGGCGCGCGCCAAACTCGATTAGGCAGCCGCCTCTAGAGATTTTCATTGTGACAGAGTGAAAGTGATTCCGAGAGTGACGACAAATTTCCACGATGCACATAATTGGCTTACTGATACTGCTCCAGGCCGGCCTCCAGGGAATCGAGTGTGTTGTGTTCTACACGGAAAAGCGTAAGTGAGTTACGTAAAAAATGTCCAAGTTCAACTAAAAAAAAATGTTTCGAAAAATCACAAACAATTTAATTGTAGTTTTAAATGTTTTTTGAGGTAATAGTAATAAGAATATAATATACTTTGCAGCTGCCTATATAGAATCCTGCCGGATTTATGAACCGGAGTTCACAAAATGCTCAACACGCTCCATCCAGGCTTTCATGAATCAGCTCATCAAAGGTTAGTACTCTCTTAATTGATAAATAAATAAAAAATATGTATGATATGCTATGATTTAAAGGCATTCCCGAGATTCAGGAATCCTTCGGTCCCATCGATCCCATGCGGCAGGATCAGTTGGTGTTCCAGCAGGACAACAGCGATGTGGCCACCCTGGCGGCCAATCTCACTGAGATGACGATCCGTGGATTTGGCCAGATGGTGATCAAGGAGAGCAAGTAAGTTTAGCATCGATCAAAAGCTGATTGAGGTCGTCGGCTGGGAAATTCCCAATTAACTTGATAGTTTCCCTGCCATAATTAATTAACCATTTAAGGCTGTAATAATTGTTTATTAAATATGGAATTTTTTCACCAAAAAGTTGAACTGAAAATAACTATTAAAAAATGTTATACAATTACTTCTCACTTATTAAATATATAATTCAATTGAAGCTAATTAATTATTAATTTTTACTTTTATTTTATATTTTGTCACAGAGTTAGCAAAAAGGACTTTAGTTGGCTGACAAAGATCTACCTGCCCACGATGAGCATGGATGGGATGTACAAGATGGTCGGTCGCATTCTGCTGGTGCCCCTGCATGGCGCCGGGAAGATCTCTATGAAAATAGGTACATTAAATTACATTTTTAAAGCAGGACATGTTCCCGCCTTAACTCCGTTTATATTGACAGATGATCTGAACATTCTGATGAGCACCAAGACCCACCTGTACGAGAAGGGTGGCTACACCTTCTACAACATAACATCCGTGAAGGTGAAGCTGGAGGTGGGCAAAGTTTATACGAACATGGAGAACCTGTTCAATGGCCACAGCAAGGAAGTGGAGAGGAGCACGAATCTGTTCTTCAACGAGAACTGGCGGGACTTGTTCGAGGCACTGAGACCCTTGGTGGATGAGACTGTGGAGCGAACATTGCATGATTTGCTTCACAAGACATTCTCCATATTCCCGGCCAGCTTCTTTGTGGAGGATATACCAAACTCCCTCACCCTGTACGGTCGCAAGTCGCAGATGATTAATTAGGCAGGAAGAGAAGTCCCTAAACTTTGAAATATAATCTCTGTTTTGGAATGTATTTTGTATTCTTGATTGTAGAAAAGGGCTGAATCCCTCCTCGCGAGTGGTTAGACTAGTTGTGGCTGTTAGTGTAACTTAATAAATGCTTAATTTAGAGGTATTCTAATATGGGATGGCACACTGCTCCTCCTCCTCCTCGCCGCCGTCGAGTGTTCAGTAGAACCAGTCGTACTTGAGATAGTCTCCCTCGTGCTTCAGGGCCGCAATTGAGGTGTGACGCACATGGCCGGTGCGAGCGAAAATCCGGCGGTTACCCACCGGCTGCAGGGTCCGGAAGTTGTCCACCAGTGCACCGTCCTGCGTGTCCGACAGCTGACGGAAACGGGAAATCTGCTTGGGCGAGATGGGGATGGGGTCGGGGAAAAGGATCCAGGTAACGGCCTCCGAGCAGGGCGGCGTGGTCAGGGAACCTGCAAGGGAGAAAGATGGGATTGGGAATTTATACTACAATATGAAGAAGAATATAGAATTTGTCATAAAAATTTTAAAAATATGGTACAAAGGATCAAAGATCAAGTGGCTTGGGATATGCCAAATAAATATATTGATATTCTCTGCCATTCCTTACTGGACTGACATCACAGAGATTCGGATTGCTTGTACACATCGATTCGCTGTCAGCCAATAATCATTGATTGTTGAGAAACTCTAAAAGCCTGCCTTGAATAATAATTGCCACTAATGCGCACCATACACTCAAGAAAACATATAGTTTCCCCTTTCTGAAATAATCTCGTACGAAGTACTCCTAATAATTTTCTACGTACCCTTGTAGGTGTAGAACTTGTCCACATCCACGCCGGCAATCAGGGATGAAAGCGAGAAGGTGACATTGAGCGAGGCCTCCTGGTTGGCATCGGCAATCAGATGCAAGTGCCGGTTAATGGTCACCAGACCCTGGCCCTCATCCTCATCCAGCTGTGCGGGAAAATGGTTTTACATTCATTCATTCGGAATGTGGCCACCCCCCTTGCCCTCTACTCACATTAAAGAAGAAACCCAGAACGGCGGCTCCGTCGGGATGATTGAGGGCCTCGCCAATGGTGGCATACTTCTTGTTGCGATGCACAATATGCATCTCCATGGTGTAGCGGATGTCGTTGATGACGTGCTCGGAGCCCCGGTTGTTCTTGTCGCCCCAGTGGAAGTGCAGGCCCTCAATCTCGAACTCCCCGGGCAGCTTGGCGCCCCGGATGTAGGGCAGAAAATCCTCGCCCACCTCGCTTACATTGACCTTGGGTATGCCAATGGAAACTGTTTGAAGGAAAGAGAATTTTAATTAGTAATGCCAGTAATTAGAGCCCTTAGTTTATCACTCACCCGTGTGTCCGTTGTTGACCATTTTCAGGGGATAAGGCAGCAGGTTGTGGTAGCCAATCATGTCCACCGCCGGCATGTGGACGGATATCGTCTGTAAAGGTCAATAAATATTAATTATATTCGTCTGATTGGGATCTGGATTCAGGAGAAATCATACCCGGCTGGTGGTGATGGCAATGGGAGATTGGGTCTTCCCGGCACAGTGGCCATGATGACGAGCCCAGCGACGCTGATTGGGCTCGGAGTAGCCGAAGACATGGCTGTTAACGGCTGTCAAAAAGTTAAATGAATAAATTGAATAATATAAATAGCACTTCAAAGCCCAATAAAAATATATTATAAAACATTAAATATTTACTTAAAGTGTTTCCCTAATTAAATACAAATAAAAACAATTTATTTCCGCTGGCCTAAAGCTTCTGCTTGTATAAGCATTAGCTCTGGGCTTACTGGTTTCCCCGGAAAATAAAGCCATCATCAATTTTCCCCAGGAATGCGCACCTTAGTCCTTAATCGGACAAATTAAAGTGCTTTCCCCCAGGTTTGCAGACAGCCCCCGTCAGGCGCAATCTGGAATCTTGGAGCCCGAACGATTGATGAGTGATCACGTGCCCCGTACGGGTCTTTCAACCCCTCCGCACTTGACCTTCTCCCGTGCGTTTTCCGGGGCTATCTCTGACATATACGAGCACTTGTGAATTACGGCATAACAAATGGGGGAGGCAAGCAAATATTTAGCGACTCTTTCTTTTTTTAGTCAATGGCTGAGCAAATAACTAGAGTAAGTAAGTAAGTAAGTAACTAAGGAAAGCGCGTCGGAGAGTGCCAGCGTCAAGGGCACGGCGCGGCAATAATAATTAGATATCGTCGCGATTGATATTGATATATAGTAAGTAGATCCAGATAATGGCGGAGGCAAACAGTTTTCATTATTTTCCATGGAATCTTTTGCAAGGCGAAAGGAAAGCGCTTATTTAAAGGCTAATTTGCATGTGATTGGTGATAATTTCTGTTTGCAGAGCTCTTGGCTCGGAATTAACGTATCATATGACAGACACCACACACACACACACCCTTGATGAATTGCTCTAATTAGGTGTTTATTTGTAATAAAATAATATATTATAATATTTGTTTTTGGCCTTAGATAATGTACATTGCTTAAAAATTAGTTTCTTGTCAGGTATGGCCATCAGATGTCACACATAATATATAGATATTAATGTGTTGTAATTGAACTTTAAATTTGCATTTAAATTAAGCCAGTTGGTAATTAAGATAATAAGCTGTCACAGATGTTCATTTGGACATGTAAATAATATTTATGGAGCTTCCTTTCGGGGCAGAACTATTTGCAGGCTTACA
Source organism: Drosophila mayri (assembly GCA_008042485.1). NCBI lineage: Eukaryota > Metazoa > Arthropoda > Insecta > Diptera > Drosophilidae > Drosophila > Drosophila mayri. The sequence continues at coordinate 7,013 of VNJN01009363.1, forward strand.
AAGAACAAAATACAACAGAACCTTAACACCTCAATCAATTCGGAGGGCCATAAAATGTCTTAATTGACAGCTTCAAGTGGAATAAACACCATTAAACTGGTCGAAATTAGTTTCGTGAAGTGTGTACTTATGACTGCTAATGCCCAGATCCCCTTAATATCAGGTATTGACATTTCGTAACTGATATCGGGCCAGAGTCACACGCGTAGCGAGAAGAGCTCAGTACACAGAGAAAAAGCGGTGTCACATGATGGATTTGTTACATATTGTTTAACATTTTAATCAGAAGAGCTTAAGAACTAAGCTTGAAGTTCTATTTCAGTTATTATATCAAAAATCAAAGCAAGAATTATATTTTATATTTATATTTTTGATTAATTCAATTTTATTATTTTTTACTTATATAACCACTTAATAAACTGTTTTATTCTATGTTCACTTTTATGAAAAATAATCTTTTTAAAAATATATTTAAATTATGAAATATATATTTTTGTATTAATTTAAATTTAATTTATTTGCGAAGAATACAAAACTTTTCTAATTAATTTTCTTTTCTTTCTTATATAACCGAATGTACCCACTATTTTTCATTGTGTACTCTTATAAAATTATGACTATACCCAGTAAGTCACAGGAACTTCGCGCGAATAGATATCAATTTATGGCTATTTATGTTTTGCTTCAAAAATAAATATCTGCAATACCTGGGACCCCCCGCACAGGTGACTCAGGTATAGAATGACGTTGAAAGAATTCACAGGAATCTGCAGATATAATTACCTTGCGTCCAGCAGAGCACCAACAGTGAAACCTCGAAGATAAGGGCAAACTTCATTATGATAGATGGATAGATGTATTCTCTGAGGAGGACTCCTGACTAGAGAGCGGGTATAGCACCTTACGATCGGGTGACAGATTCTAGACTGCGCGGACGATTCGCTGGCGAAGCACCTTCACAACTTCCTCAGCGGGCAGTCAACGAACTACTTGAAAATTCGAAAGCTGAAATCCCCGCCCGAAGCGCGTGCACCGTACACACACACACACTCAGTCGGAGTCGCACGAACGGCCGCCGCCGACGACAACGACGATCGATCGATATATGGGATCGGATCGGATAGGAAATGGAATCGTTATAGTAGAGGGCATAGTGCAGGCCAGCCCACTAAGTCACCCACTTAGGCCTACAGCCTGCACCACCCGGCGTATACTTAACGCCGCGCCACACGGCGTATACTTAACGAACACAGTTCGGGGCCGCCCTTGTCGATCAAATTCCCTTTACCACTTACTTCTGCTGCCAAAAAACTCGTCATAATTCGCACCTAATGCCGCCACAGCCAAAGTGGTAACTGCCTTCGATCATTTCTGATAATATTTTGTTTTGCATACACAATTTGCCCGATTTATTATTTATTTGCTTGCCGTTCGCTGTTTTTTTGTTCTGCTAAGCGTTACTAAGCCAACGAGTCAACGCGATGACAACGTCATGCCGAAAGTCGCTAATTGGAAGCGGGGTCCTCATCCGAGGCAAGGCGGCGCATTCATTGAGCGATTTTTCGCACGTTTTACAGTTTCGATTCGATTCGAGAGTTGGGGGTTTTATTATTTCGATCTGTGTAACTTTGTCGTTACATTCGCACAGAACAGCAGTTCGTGATCCACGTGGCGAATGTGTGTAACTATATAGAGCAGAACTCTGATATCTATTTATATCTTTATGGTGGTCACACGCATTTGGATATATTTGCCATTGAATTGTCCAGACAGACATTCAAGTGCCAAGGCTCAGACAGGTCATAAAGCTAAGCGAATCCTCGTGATGGATGGCGAGGGAAAGCTACCAAACTTTTCAATGGAAAACCATAACAGTCGCAATTATGCTCAAGGGGAGAGGTTAATGTAGCCTAGGTTGGGCCTAGGTCTTGTTTGTGATTTGTTATTTAATGGCTAACGTAAGAAATGCTGAGTTTATAGTACGATTAATTGTAAACAAAGTTTTCCAGTGGCCTCAACTTACGCAATTTTTTGTGGCCCAGCCTAAACTGTAAAGACAAGGGTTTGTCTCTTATCAAAGAGTTCTTTATGAATGAAAATTAAATAACAGAAGGAGATTTTAGATCTTAATATGTGGATTGTACTTTGAACCTTTCTATTTAACCCTTGATGAAGGGAAAATATTTCAGCATTTACTTGTTAATCCCCAAGCCTTCTAACATAATATTTCTAAAAGTTATTTAAGGGAAAAATATGCTTTAATTTTTAAACTTTACAAAAAACAAAGCCATTCGTTCTACCATTAAAAAATTTATATAATCAAATTTTTATAAATGAGTGTTTCTTGCTACAAAGACTCTTTCGCACTGTAAAATTGTATCAAAATCATTCAAAAATCTAAAAAAAATAAATACTGACATAAAATGACCAATAAGAACATATTACCAGTCAATCCAATCCAATTAAAATCATTTAATCATATTTTGCAAATAATTTATTTACCAGTTCTAGTCGGTCCGTTCAGCTTCCATAGCAATCAGCGGGCTTTCCCATTGCTAATTTAATTGTTTGAACACGATATTGTCCGGAGAGCAGCCAATGATTGCCCAAAAAAGGTGTCAATATTTGTCAGAAAATAATCGCATGATTATCACATGAGCGCCGGAGCTGGTCGGACAAGGAGGGAGTTCCTCCTCCGCTTCGATTGATATGATATGATCTAGAATGCAATTGATTATGCAAACTTCAGGCACATTTTGCAGCGGAATATCTCAAATATTTGCCATCGATCACTAAGTCCACACAACGCCTTCGAATCGATCAATAATGCCTGGAGTAGTTCATCAATACCGCAGTGTATTTTATCTGAGGCTCACGTGCCAGCAATTAGCAACATTTAGTCGAAGCTGTTTGTTGTTTATCTTGGGTCCCGGACTTGTGAAATTCATATTATATGAAGACGCAAAGATCAGCTAATAAAAGGCTGTAACAAAGCACAGATCGCAACGCAGCACACTTAAAATGCTCCGCCAGTCGCAATAACTCAATTATTTGGCCATAATAAAGCAACATCAAATTGAATCGAGACGATTTTACGAGCGATCTGGTAACTAGACGTGCTCCCTGCATAATAAATACTTAAAAAGACATTAAACGAGGCGCTGGAACACGAATCCCCGAATACCAATCAATCTCTCGGGTGCACACTCTCTCGCCCAGTTTTGCATAGAAGGCGCACCTGCGCATCCGTGCCGGGAATGCCAACTGTGCGCTACAGTTTTATCAATTAAAAACACCTAGACTCGGCCAAGGAATCCGCACGGAATAATCTATCAGTGCCTTTGATCGAAAATAGAATTGGCGTCATCCGAAAGTCCGACAAACATATCAATTCCGGCGACACTTGCGATTTATTTTTGGCCAGAATAGCGACTTCTCCGTCATGAATGGCTTAAAAATAGCAACATTACTTATCAGTTCATAATTGATTGCATGGGAAACGCAATTGGATGCTCAATCAATAATTCAGCCTTTATCAATTGTTTTTCCCTTATCTGCCGGACACATATTATTGTTGCATACTTTTCTGGTCTTCCTTAGTGCCTAAAAGAAGGAACAGAACTTGTGTTGTCGTCGAAACGTACAAAAATATTTATTACAAATATGCAATGCACTTAGGTAGGAATAAATTAAAAGAAATAATAATATTAATATTAATGGTGATAAATGACTTTTCTAAACAATATGTAACAAATTTTGGGGTAAGGAACTGCTTAAAATGGCAAATGTCGTACTGAAAATTGCAACTTTGGCAACAGTTATGGCTTACTTTGGTTTCGAATTTACAAAAACAACGCAAATTAAATGCTAAAAAATGCTAAAAAGGGTTTAGCCAAGACTAACAGCTACTATTCGATGAGTTTGCACTTTAGGTAAACGTTTTTTCGTGATATATAAATATATATATGAAGTAGAATTGACTTCCGGCTCCAGTCTCTATTTTCCTTTTCGCCTTTCTTTTGTGTTTTTTGGTATTCAGGTTTAACGAGTCCAAGTTCTCCTCCAACCATCAATAGGGAGTTAAGTATAGAGAGATAGCTTATAGTTGTCAAGTCAGAGTGATGTTTTCTTTCCTGTTTTGTGTTTTTACTTAATGCGGTAGGCAGTTTAGTCCTGCTTCTCCTCTTTGGCGGACATGAAGAGCTTCTGACAAGTAAAGGTCATCGAGTCTAAAAATGAAAAGGAAGAACCATACAATAGGTGGACAATTTGGGGTTGATTGGTTGGTGTCAATGCTCACCAATCGCCTGCTGCACCCATTTGGGCTTATTCTTCCACACGACGCCGCCGTAGTAGAAAGGTATGCCAATTAGGGTGATTAGTACCCCCATGCCGACCTCGTAAGGCGCCACATAGATGGGCACGACAACCAGGAAGGCGCACACGATGACGAATAGGGCGGGAATCCACACGGCGACCTGTCATAGATACAAATGACAGAATATTATATGCTTTTAGTTTTTTTAGTGGTTTTAGTTTAGAAAAATATATCATATCGTTTACCTAAATACTACTTTCTTTTTAATTTAAAAAATATATACAAAATACAGAGAACCTTTTTAAAAATATACATATATGGAAAGTAAAGACAAACAAGAATATATCAAACTAAAATGTAGTTAATTTTAGCTTTATCGATTATCCCAAACTCACCTTAATGGGCCGATCCATGCTGGGTCGGGTGTAACGGAAATATAGCACCGCCGACACCGACAGCATTATAAAGAACGATTCCACAATGCTGGCGTAGGTGATCAGCACATACACATCGCTCACCACAAGCATCACAATGGAGAGAAAGCACTGTGAGTGGGACAAAAACCAAATCAATTAGAGATTAATTACGTAATATATCTTTTGTGCGCTAATTGAGGGGCGCAGCGCTCACCAGAAACACGAGCGAAGGCAGCGGGGTGTAGCTCTTCACGCTGATGTGTGACAGTATAGCCGGCATATGTCCGTTGCGGGCACCCACAAAGCAGATGCGGGAGGAGGTCATGATGTGCACAGAGAGGCCGCCAAATGCCGATATGGCCACCATAATGGGTATGACCAATGAGAAGGCGCCGAGAATTTTGTCCCCAAAGGTCTGTGTAAGAGAGATAGAGGGAGAACAATTAAAATCAGTTGACAAAGCCGATCTGGTTTCCTTAGGCAACAAGCAATTGTGTTTCGGATCAAAAAAATTAGCATTTAAAAGCTATAAATAGTCTAGAAAATTGATCAATTAAAATTTTACAATCTAAAGCCGAGTTCAAATTAAAGTTCAGTCGTTCAAATTTTATAATCTAAAGCCGAGTTCAAATTAAAGTTCAGTCGTTCGATTTATGATTTTTCGCCTTATCTGATCGAAAAAGGGGAACAGGGTCCCTGGCGTTCTCACCACAGCAATGGCATTGGAGGCTATCATCTCGGTGGGCGACAGCACCGCCAAATAGGCCATGTTGGCAAGCACATAGATTCCGGTGACCAGAGGCAGCGAGATGTAGATAGCGCGCGGCAGATTGCGGTACGGATCCCTTAGTTCCTCGGTCATAAAGTTTAGATAATTCCAGCCGGCATACGAGAAGATGCCGGAGTAAAAGGCCACTGACAGCTTGCCGGGATCAGTCTCTGTATTCTCAAACGGCCTCTCAAAGTTCTCCACATTGCCCATGAACATCCAGACCAGGCCAACGATAATAATCATCACCAGGGCGGCGATTTTGGTGAACATGATAATATTCTGCATCTTGGTGGTTACTTTCATATAGTACGAGTTCAGGTAAGTGAGGAAGCAGATAGTTAAAGCGGCCAGCAGCTGCAGGGCCGCCTTGGGTATATGACAGGCGCCGCCGAAGAAGGGTTCCAGCACATACGAGGCAAAGGTCAGACCCATAATCGCATTGGTTGTAGGTCTGCAAGAGATAAGGATACATAATCAGTGGAAAATTTACGCAGACTGCAATACATTGATTATATTCGCATGCAACAAATGAATAACAAATATTTTGGCTTATCGCGGGACTCGAAATGTCAAAAATAGGCAGGCAATAAAACGCTTAGTGCAGCCCCAGCGGAACTGCCTCAATAAATAAGTGTACAGAGTGTAGATTACGAGAGATAAGGGGTTTCACTTTCTATGTTTTAACAATCTTGCTAAACCGGCTACATCTACATTGATCCCACTTTCCAATCTAGACAGGATCATATCAAGCAAGCCTTGAACTTGACCCAGACTCTGACAGACAGCTCTCAAGCCAACAAAAATCTATGCAAAAATTAGGAGGCAGAAAACATACACAAAAGGTTTCTTAGCTTTTAAGAATTGAAAACTCTGAACCTCACACATAAAATCAATGTCATGTTGATAAGGAATTATGAAATCAAAATAGCAAATAATTATCTTTCCTATTATGAAACCTGTGTACATATGTTTGTATATTTATAATTGAACTGATAAACAAATCAATCAGCATTTAAGGGATTTTTACAACTTGTATTCCACTTTTCGAAACTTGTTGCTAAGAAAAAAATTTGAAAGCATTATAAATAAATAAATTATAACTCACACAAATATCATCATGGCATCCCAAAGATATAAAAACGCCGGCAACGATCCGTACGCCTCAAAGATATAGGCATAATCTCCTCCAGACTTGGGTATCGCAGTGCCCAGTTCCGCGTAACACAGAGCTCCTATCATGGACAGCAGACCGCAGAGAACCCAAATGACTAGCGAGGTTCCCACGGATTCAACCTCCATGATCACACCCTTGGGCGAAACGAAGATCCCAGATCCGAAGATAATGCCCAGAATGATGGCAACGCCTTCCAGGAGACCCAGCTGCTTCTTGATCACCACACGACTGCTGTCGGATTCTGCAGATCCTTCGCGATTCTGTAACGGATCGGTGGGCTGATTAGACGGATTTGTGCCGTTGCTGGAGGGCACTATGCTGGATGGTGGATTTCCGGAACTCGGTGTGAGGAGAACCATTTCGCTCGTAGGCGACTGCAGTTCATCGGAGACTGCCATGGTTTGTTGCAATCTGAAAAATAAGAAAAAGGGGGACTTAGAAAGCGGGGCCAACTATTAAAATTAAAATGTAAAGATGAAACTTGGGGAACAATGTTGGAACAAAGTCGAAACAGAAGATAAAGAATTTCACGTAATTTAGAAATTATAGAAAAAATTTAATAATTTATAGGAATTCTATAAGACAAAGATATATTTCTTAGTCCTTGTAACAAATATCAGTTTCGCTTGCTCACTAAATTCCAACCGAAAAGGGAAGTGGGAAGTGGGGAGGTGGTCTATATATTTCCTTTATTATTGGACCGATGAAATACTTGGTTATCCTTATCCTGTAGCGGGCGAGGGAGCTCTCGACAGTGACACAATCTTCGCACGCGACGCTTGGAAACAAACTGGAACTGGGAATCTCTCTGGCCGTTGTCCCGTTAATTGATTAAACGAGCCAAGTGTATTTGTGGGTGTGCCTCCGCTCGCTGACTAGTGTGTGTGTGGGTGTGCCTCCCGGGAGAGTATGTTTATTAATGTTTATTTTTCAATTGTATGCGGCGGCAGTGCCTTATCTCCTCCCGAATTCTGTTTCTTGGTCTTCCTCTTATTCGCCGCCGCCGGTTAGCGTTACTTTGTTTTGCTCCGGTCTTCGTCAGCTGGCTGTCTCGCTCGCACTACCACCCCACTCACTGCCACAGCTGCAACTGCTTTTTTCGCACATGCAATCGTGGTTTAAACTCTAATTTAGACTTTGCGGCACGCGGAATTCGGTTAATGGGTCTGGTAAATAAGAGCTGACATCGAGGTAACAGCGAAATTTTGCAATCTTTGCGGTTTAATTGTTGATTTGGCACAGATTCGCTTAAAGGTTTTTCAACCCCACGTTTTGGTCATATCGGTCGGTGTTACCAGTCGTTGGATAAATGCTTAATAATGCAAGAAAAAATTCAAGAAAACAAATATCGGCGATATATTTATATATATATATCTTATTTAGCTAACAAAATTAAATAAATTAACGTTGTAGAAATTTACAAATATTTATGAAAATTTTAATAAATAACTAAAAACACACACAATGGGTTGGATTTTCAAGTACTTTTATTTACTTTCTAGCTAGCGAAGTGGTTTACACTCTTGTTTTACTCTCATGCAGATATTAAAAGTATTTTTTAAAGTCCTTAATACAAAATCCTTGCCTTTAACATGTTTATATTAGAAAAACATTTACAAGTCTTTGAATTTCCTCGTCGGTACCCTTTATTTTCAAGGGTTTTATCTACTTCTTGTCCTTAGCCTGCAGCTTGTTGTGGATCATGTCCTTGAACTGCGAGAGGATCTTGTTTTCGCGCTTCTGCCGCTCCTCCTTGCTGAACATGGCCAGCGCCCGCTTCTCGTCGGCGGAGTACAGCTGATTTTCCTTACGGATACGCACTGCCTCCATGCGTCGATGCCGGCTGCCGCTCATCACATAGCCCACGGACTCAAAATTGGCAATCTCGTCGGACGTCAGACCGATCTCTCCACGGCGGGGAATCCGCTTGCCCTCAGCGATGTAGGCAGCCATGGCAGCTCCTTCGCCAGGCAGCAGGGCCTTGCCAAAGTCCTTTTGATTAAGGCTGCCACCGGTGCGTAAGGAGGGACCCACATCCTCGTCGTTGTGGTTGGAGCCGTCCTTGGTCTTCGACCTGCCGCTACTCGAAGAGGAACTCTTCTTTTTAGACTTTGCCACCTCGGACTTCCTCTTTTTCTTCTTTTTGGATTTCTTATCCTTTTTGCTTGCTGTGGACTTTTTCTTTTTCGGTTTCTTAATGCCTTCGGCAGTTTTCTCCAGCCAAACATCTTCCTCCGATTCATCCTCGCTTTCGGAGCTGGAGCTGCTGGTGTCATCACTGGAGTCATCGCTGCTGTCCTCGCTGCTGGAATCACTGGAGGAGGAGTCCTCCGAAGAGCTGGACTTCCTGCTCCTTTTCTTCTTTGTTTTCCTGCTTTTCTTCTTTGATTTCTTCTCAGATTTCTTGCTTTTCTTCTTGCCCTTCTTTTTCTTTTTCTTGGGTCCCACATAGGACCCCTTAACCAGTTCCACATCATCGTTTTCCGGTCGCGTTGGACTCTTGCCCCAGACCTCGGGTACGCCTTCCTCGCCAATGCGTACCCGCTGGTTCCTGCGGGCATTCACATTGGCATTGGAGTGATGGCCACCGGCAGCGCCGCGGCCTCTTTGATGGCTTCTTGTGGACGGTTCAGCGGGATCGTTGATAAAACTGCCCTCCGGAGCTCGGCCCCGAAAGGGGTTCTGCCGCCGGTCGTTGTTTTCGTGAAACCGATCGTTGGGCCAGCGTTCCACTGACTTCTTTTGCGATTTTCGATGGCCAGAGGAGCTCCTGGAGGAACTGGGGCTGCCACTGCTGCTGCCCGAGCTACTAGAGGACGCGGAGCGGGTACGACGGCGACGGGGCACTGCTTCCTTTTCCCTGGAGCGACGCGAACTGCGATTTGAGGTCCTTTCCTTATAGAGCTCCCGCTCTCTGTCTTTTTCCCGCTCCCTGGAAACCGAACGCCGGCTCTTCTGGGAGTAGTAACGCTGTCTGGAGCCGGATCTGCTGCGTCGCCGGCGGTCCCTCTGCCGGCTGCGACTCCTGCTACGTGAACGCATGGCGAAAAGTTAAATTTTCAATTAATTTCACCGGAAAATGAAAAACATTTGTTTTGTGCACAAAAGCGATAGCCAGGTAATCGATAATTGGTATCGGTGACAGCAGCTGTTAGCGCTGGGGCTGGCTGCGGTCACACTAGAACTGAAGAAAAACAATTGCAAATTTTTTATTTTGCCAAAATAAACCTAAATTAAAGCCAAAAATGTTATAAATTATAGAATAAGTAAATAAAACAGCGGAAATAGACATGGCGCGAATCACGTGGAGAGGTCACTCCAGCCAGGAACTGCTGTAAGTCAACATTAAGAACACCTTTGGATAGGAGGAATAATAACTGGCATTTTTTTCTTTCTTAATTTCGCTGTATTTGCCGGACTGCAGCTCGATTTGTCGGCTGCGTTGGTCCTATATGAAGCACTGCTGGCACTCGCTGACTTTTAATGCTCACATGAACTCCTCCTACGCCACAGACGTCTGCCTGACGCCGATTTTTTGGTTCGTAGACAACTACACTCACTGCCTGGGACCGGTAAGACTTGGCAACAAACATAAAGATAGTTTTTATAGCTTTACCTTTTCAGTTCTTTGTGGTCGGAGTGGCTGCCCTGACCACTTCCGTGGTCAGCATTGCCTATTGGATTGGCTTGCCCTTTTGGTGGGCCAAGAGCCAGTTGGTGACCTACTTCCTGCTCGTCGTGGGCAATTGGCTACTCCTGAATGTGATATTCCACTATGTGATGGCTGTAATCACGCCGGCTGGCAATCCGCCGGAGGGCGTGTCCCTCGTGGAGGCCGTTAGCATGTGCGGCAAGTGTATAGCCCCGAAACCGCCCAGGACGCACCACTGCTCCGTCTGCAATCGCTGCATTCTCAAGATGGATCATCACTGCCGTGAGTATCATTGCCTTTTCTATAGTTTTTTGAGTTATCTTATATTTTTTGCTATGTAGCTTGGTTGAACAACTGCGTGGGATATGCCAACCATCGGTACTTCTTCCTGTACATGATGTACACCACGTTGGGCTGCCTGTTTCTTATAGTTGCCGGCCTTGAGATTGGTCACAAATATCTGTGGCTAGATCATGGCGAGAGCTGGACCGAGGTAGAGCCTCTGGAGGGGCAGCCAGTGAAGTTCAATTTGAGTGGCCACATTATTCCCGTGGTAGGTCATCCTTAAACTCTTTATTTCAGAATAGAGGAAGGTTTATTTACGAATTTTTCTTTTAGACCCATCCTAATGAGTACGATGAGTTCATGCTGCCTCCAGCTGTGCACAATCTGCCCACTCCCTTGGTGGATACGGATGCCCCTTCGCCTGGTAGACGACGAGCTCTGTGGTTCATGGCCTTCACGCTTGTCTCAGTCGTCTTAGCTCTGGGCAGCCTTTCCATTTGGCATGCAAAGCTCATAACACGCGGCGAAACGAGCGTGGAGTCGCACATCAATGAGGCGGAGCGCAAACGGCTCCTTCAGCAGCAACGCATCTACATCAATCCCTATAATTTTGGAACCAAAAAGAACTGGAAACTATTTTTGGGTTTGGTGAGAGGCAGGTGAGTGTTTTCCATTGAAAAAAGTTCCCTGAACTCATGTTTCCCTGGCAGATCCTTCTGGCGAACAGTTATGCTGCCCTCCTGGCACAAGCCCGAGGGAACTGGCCTCAGTTTCCACACGGTACACGATGCCCCCTTCGAGGACGAGTGGCCATAGTCGAAGCTCTTGTGATGTCAGTTTAGCGGAATTCCTTAGCTGAAAGTTTAAGCTTAAGCTCAATTAGCATAGTTTTAGGTTCTTCGACTCCAAAGTTCCCTTAAAAATAGTCATAGTTGAAAAGCAAATGCCAGGACATTTATGTACTCTGTTTCCATAGCAACTAAGAAGCACAATGACGCTTTTTTTACATACCTAACTTTAATAATAAAAGAAGTACATGCAGTAAACAAAACTAACCTGTTGTAGTTGCCCTTGACAGCCGGTATCCTGAAGGGTTTTGTCAATATGTAAAAGGTGTAAAAGAAGTTTCAACTTGAACTTGAAAGGATGTCGAAGGCTTCGGGATCCGAAGATGAGCCGCTGGTGCCGGATGACTTTGATGATGATTTTTACAAGGAGCTGTGCGAAAAAATACCCGAGGTAAGGCTGCAGCATGTATTGACGAATAAATAATTATCCTAAATCCTGTATTACAGGCAACGAAAGCACTGCGGCAAAAGGATACGCCCAATAATGCCGACAATGTCCAGCGGTTGCTCATTTGTGGCACTCGCTACAAGAGCGATCTGCGCCTCGAGAAGGAGCGAAGCCAGGAGCTACGTAAGGAGATTGAAGGACTCGAGGCCCGCCTGGAGACAGCAGCTCGAGTGAGCAAAATGGACATGGCCACCATTGAAGAGCTAAGGGGAGTCATAGGTATGAGCTTTGACTATTTATTTAAATATGTAAATTATTAAATTAAATTTTGGATAATTAGAGGGCGCTTGGAAGCAGAAGGATGCTGCCCAGATCCGTGAGCAATCTGCCCAGGACGAGGTATTGAGTTTGAGGGAAAAACTAGACGAATCGGAGCAGATGGTGGCCCATCTCAATGAGAAGCGTATGGCCATGAGCAAGCGAGACGATGGCAAGGAACGGGAACGCCTTACCGCTGAGATAAACGACCTGAACAAGCGCCTGAACCTGCAGCGAACCTATGCCACCGAACTGGACAGCACCATTGAGGGATTGGAGGCCAAGAACAAGGAGCTGCTCAAGCTGCTAGATGTAAGACTGATTACTGTTGTTATTTATATATTTTAGAGCTAAAGAAGCCCCCCCCAGGAAACCTCCAGCGATGCCATTAATCTGAAACGCAAGGTCGACGTCCTGACCAAGGACCTATCTACGATGAAGAGTGAAGAGTCGCGCTACCAGGAACAAATATCACAAATGAAATCGGCCAACGAGATCCTTACCAAGGTAAAGGTGCGTCAGAACCTGCAGATTCTGTCGCTGAAAACGAATCTCGAGCACCTGAACACCCAGCACAATGCCACCAATAACAAGCTGGCCAAGATCACCGTCGATTTGGAGTACACGGTGCAGGAGAGGGATAAGAATAAGCGAGCCCTCAACCAACGTATCAACCTTCTCAAAGTGCGAGAGGACGAGCTTATCAAAGTGCGTCAGGACAATGGAAAGCTAGCCAAGTCCCAGGAGACTATAGCCCGAAAGTATGCGGGCTTGGATGAGGCCAAGAGGGAGGTTGAACAGGAGAACATAAGACTCAAGTAAGCTCTTTTAAGCTTGACGCTTTGTCCAATTTATAGAATGAACTTTCCAGGACACAACTGGGTACCCAGGACAAGGAGCTGGAGTCCATGCGACGCGTGGTCCACCACTTCGAGAAGAACAACGAAAATCTTACCAAGGAGCGGGACTCGCTGAGGCGGGAAGTTCAAGCGGAGCATCAGCAGCTGGAACAGACCACTGCCCTGCATCAGGAGGCGCAGCATGAGGTGCGTGCCCTTAAAGACACCATTAGCACCATGGACATTAAGCTGAAGAAACTCAATGAGGATGCTTGCAAGCTGAAGAAGGAGAAGACAAAGAAGCTGGATGAGATCCAGCACTGGATTGACAAGCTGGATGCACTGCAAAGTGGGTTTCCATATTCCTACACTCGGTTTCCTGTATAATTTTCCTTATTTTCCAGACGAAATCCACCTGAAGGAGAACTACGAGATCGAGCTGAAGCGCACAATCAGTGACTTGGAGACCAAGTGCTCCAAGTTTCAGCAGCAGCACGATGTCCTCGTTGGGGAGAGGCAGACTCTCCAGCGGAATGTCCAGGTGGCTGACGAGGATCGCCAGAAGCTGCGTGACCAGCTGGTCAATCTCCAAGCTCTCATCGAGAAGCTCAAGGGGAAGATTAGCTATCGCGACGCGGAGCTGTCCAAGCTCCAGTTGCAGATCGACCGCATGGAGAAGGAGCGCCGCCTGCTACGCAACGACATCCGGCACGCCCAGCTGGGCCAGCAGCACACCAAGGCCGAGCTGCTCGACAAGCGAAAGGAGAACGATCGGCATGCCAAGTCGCTGCAGGAGGACGAGCTGAAGCTAGCGCGACTGCGCAAGGATGCGGACAATCTGATCAACGAAAAGAATGCCATCAGTGCGGCGCTGACTAAGCGGAACGAGGAGTATGAGCGGCTGAAACACAGCCAGGAGAACCTGCAGACGGTGTACGATCAGACCCAGAGGCAGTACACCCAGTGCCAGGATGACATGCGTTTAATGGGCGTCGAGATCAAAAATTTGCGCACCGAGAGGGATGTTTTGCGGGCGGACAGAGAGAGTGCGGCGGATCTGCGCCAGGAGCTGCTCCAGATGCATCGCATGCTTAACCAGGAGCGGATCAAGGCTCGTGCCCTGCAGGACGAGATGGTCACCCCCATGAATGTGCACCGCTGGCGTTTGCTGAGCGGCAAGGACCCCGAGAAAATGGATCTCCTCAGCCGGATCAGCATTCTACGCAGGCAACTGCTCCAGCAGAATGTGGCCGCCTCCGAGCAGGAGCGGGCCCTCAATGAGGCCCAGCAGCTATACGCGGCTCTCAAGGAGTTTATGCTAAAGCTGCCCAGTCACAAGGTGCAGGCGGAGCTCAACAGCGTTAAGGTGGGCCATTTTATCAGCTGGGAACTCATTCGTTTCTTATTGAGCATTTAATCCCTTCACCAATAGGCAAACTTATCCGCCAAGGATCGCAAACTCAAGGTGCTCAGAGCGGAGCTCAGTGCCAGAGAGGCGGACGAGAAGTCCAAAAGGGAAAAGCTGGAGGAGATGCGCATCAGTCTAGCCCTAACCAAGACCCAGCTACTGGAGGAGAAGAAGCACAAGCAGAAGCTTTTGGAGGAGCGCCATTTGCTGGAGCAGATGCACTGCTACTCGGCCCCTGCCCAACTCCCCAGGACCCTAGGTGCCGGCTTTAAGATGGTCAGCAATTTGCTTTAGGAAGCTGGAATATTACGTTTCTATTCATATTTTTAGAGATTTTTTGGCCCAAGTATTTCTGTCAGTGTTGTTATACCCTTGCAAAAAGCGGGCAACGCATTTAAGTCAAATATATTAAATATAAATTGATATATTCGTTTAAAAAATATACAAGTTCTCAATTTTATCATAAAATTTGTTAAAAATTAAATTTAAATATTATATTCCGATTTGTAAACCCACTAAAAACTAGCTAAGAAAAGCATTCCAAATTGAAATCAATGCGTGGGATAAAAACCCATTTTTTAACTCTATTTTTGTAGAAAAACTGACTTGGATCAGGTGGATTTAAAGATTTTTAATAGTGTTAAAAAAGTAATGCTTTAATGACTTCTCAGTAAAAATGACACCTTATAGATAATGGTTCACAGGTAACCCAAGTACATATGGCTCCTATTTTTCAGCTAAAACTCACGAGGTTTTCTGACTGTGAGCTGAATGACGGGGGGTTCGAACATCTTGTCTCGAAACCGGTCGTCGTTTGGGCCTTGAGATCTGGCGGAGAATGTCTATCCTGGTGTTGGTTACGCAACTGCTCCTGAAAGCCCTTAATTAGGCAATCGCGCGTCTTCAAGTCGATCTCGTTTATCCGGAGTTCAGCGGTCATGGCTTTAAGGCGACGCTTCTGGCGACGATTGATGGATGTCTGGAGGAAGAGCTTTTCGTGGATCTGGGGACAGGCCATCCGATCTATTTGGTGTTTGTAGTCCCTGTAAAGTCTTTGGGCCTCCGCCAGCTCCTTGGCCAGATTCTCGCGATCCACGGACAGGCGTAAGTTGATCTTGAGAAGGGACTGCACCTTGCATATGAGGTCGAAGCGACGCGGGTCCTTGCCGGACAGCACTCGCCAGCGATGGATGCGACAAGGGCGGGTCAGCTCATCCAAGTAGGCTGACACCTTCAGTCTCTCCTGGTTGAGCTGCCGCTCCAGCCGGATCACATCCTGGCGTAGCTCTGCCCTATTGCCAACTTCCTTCTGCATGCACTGGTGCGACATCCGCAGATTGGCCACCTCCAGCTTGAGGAGTCGGATATCCTCCAGACGCTGATTGTACTGCCCGGTGCCACGGTCGATGGCTTTCTGCATAATGCTCAGCTTATTTCGCAACAGCCGCACCCTGTCGTGCTGCCTCACCATCTGCAAGCCCACCAGATTTTTCCTCCTTTTCTCCTCCTCCAGGACACAGGACATGCTCTTAAACCGCTTCACATCGGTGTCGATGGTTTGCTGGCTCTGCTCCAGCCTGATTTTCAACTCCCGAAGATCGCTGCGAGTGCTGGCCAGCATGACATCCTTGGCATGGATCTCGTTCTGCTTCTGGCGTATGGCACGACCCAACTGTTCGATTTGGTTCCTCAGCGAGTTGATCACCTTATCGTTGGCCGAAAGCGCGGTGCTGTGCTGGTCGATCTGGTGTGACAACTTGGCCATCGTTGTTTGCATGGTGGCGCGATCGCAAGAGCACATTTCCAGCGACTTGGTCAGCATCAAATTTTCGGTATGAAGGATCTCCATTTGCTTCTTGATCTTGAAGAAGTCCTCTTGCTTCTGCTGCAGCTGCAACTGGGTGGCCTCAAGTTGCTCCGTCTTGTCGGCCAGTCTTTCATCGAGCCCGCCGATCGTCTTTTCGGCATTATTCAGCTCCAAGAAAAGCTCTTGGCCCTCGCGAGCAATCTTCTGTACCTCCACCATCTTCAAGTCCAGCAGCTTGTGGACTTCCACCAGTTCCACCTGTACGCCCTCCTTCTGGTTGCGGACACCGTAGATCTCGTGACGGACGAAAGCCACTGTGTCATGGAGCCTGGTGATCTCCATTCTCAGTTTGTCCCGCGTTTTGGTTAATTCATCATTTTGGTTGGTCACTTCGTCCAAGTTGGCGGATAGCAATAAAATCTTCTTCTCCAGTAACTTGATCTGGTTGCTGCAAGGGAAGGGTATAAAAAGGGATTAAAATACGTAACGCAATAATGAATTTAATAGGGGGAAGAGGTACGTACCGATTCGTCAGTGCCTGGTCGCTCAGATCCGAGTTCTTTTTGGCCACCTGACGGAACCGCCGCTCCAGGTTCAGAGACTCCTCCGCCTTCTTCTTGGCATACTGTTCGGCTTGGTTGCGGGCCAACTCGAGATCGTAGTTAGTCCGCCGCTGGACGTTGTTCAGCTCCTCGGCCAGCTTGAGGCTCCGCTGTAGCTGGTTCTTCTTTTCTTCCTGCTTGTGGCGAGCTCTTGAGAGATTGTACTTATCACGCGAAAGGTGTTCGTTTTTCTGCTTCAGTGCCTCGTTGGCGGTCGTTATCGCCGTTAAGTCCACCTGCACCTGCTGTAAGACGAGGTTCTTCTGCTGCAACGCCGAGATCTCCTTGCCCAGTTGATGCTCCCGCTCTTGGTATAATTCCAGTTCCAGGTCAGTCTTACGCTCCAGGTTTAAGTAAGCCGATTCCGTCTTCTTAAGCCGTATTTGTTGTTGAGCGAGGGTCTCATTGGCGACTTCCAGCATAGCCTCCAGCTGCTCGGAGTAGATGCGGTGGGTTGTCAGTCGCTTTTCGTAGTCTTTCACCTCTGCGACCAAGCGATCGCGCTCACGAAAGACCAAGCTCCGGATACGACCTTGCTTCCTGTAAATGTATAATTTTAATTAAACCCTGGAATGGGAGCTCTTTCAGTTTACATATTCACCCCAGGACCTGCGTGTCGTCTATTTTGCTATGATCTGTCTGCTCCGTGTTCACCAATGTTTGCTGCATTTGTATGTTCTCCTCGCGATTCTGGGTGGCATCGTCCTTCCGCCATGCCTTCTCCAGGGACTTGTGCAGCTTTTCCATCATGGCTTCCGAGGTGGATACGGTGCGCAAGGCCTGCGTCAGCTTCTCGTCCGCTGTTTTCACCTTCAGTCGGAGCGTGTTGACCTCGGCCACCTCGGAGGCATAGTGGGTGTGGAGCCTAACGAGGATATCCACGTAGAGCTTGATTTTACCAGCCACAAAGGAGTCAAGGCTGCTAAGGCTCTGAACCAAGAGGTAGGAGTTCTGGAAGAACTCTTCGTTGAGATCCTCCAACAGATCGAGCTGAGCTGGCTCCACCGTATCCTTGAAGAGTTCAGCTAAGTTCCTGAAGGGGCTAAGGGACGTCTTGGACGCCCTTTTCTGGGACAAACGACTCCGGAACGACTTTCTCTGGGACGACCTTCTTTGGGCCACCTTTCCCCCGGGTGGCTTGCTCTTGGTTGGCTTTTGCTTGGACAGCGTCATCTTAAGGGTATTAATTAGTGAAGGAAATGTTGAAAAAACGAACAAACAAGCGATGGACAAAATCCCTCAGAAATCAACAAATAAAAACAAAATATAACTGAAATAAACGAACAAAATTGAATTGTATCAGTGTGAAGTTAAAGTGTAATGCATAATGATCGGCTTAGAAGTTATTTCATCCATAAAGATAAATTCGACAGAATTCCTTTTAATTTTTGTATTTTTATGTGTTTTTATTTAAGCATAAAATTGCATATATTTCTTAAACTCAATTTAGACACGTTTCTCATTGTTTTTGTTACATTTCTTTATACAAGTTTGAATCAGAAAATATATATGTGTGTATATGTTTAGGTTTATGTTTAGTGTGTGATTTAATTATTGTTGAAATTCAATTTAAGGACTTCATCTGGCCACATACACATACGTCTAGGATTTACTTAGTTACTTCCAGCTAGTGGGGGATCGGATATAGAAACGCTTTAACATAAGGGAATTAATACATATTAAATTACGATAAATCACAAAGAATGTTTTCGCAAAAATTTCTGCTACAATTAACGCCTACCATATAATAATCAGCTCGATTGATATAATACCCCCGCGAACGCTAGAAAAATATACATTTATCTATATAGTAAGGCCTTGGCTAGTGACAAAGGATTTCTGCAAAGTTAAAGCTAAGGTGCTCTTCCCTAAAGCCCACGAGAAACGAAAAACGACTAACAAAACGTATTTAGGTTAAAATGCAAGGCGTCATCCCTTTCCTTATCCTTTGATATGAACCAAATGTCGTTATATATATTGTACGGGATCAACGATTTATTGTACACACACTCGTTTGATAGACGCTCAGTTGTTGGTCATTGTCTTGGAAATAAAAATATATAGTTATGGTTATATATAAGATATATATATATATATACGATCTATATACGCTCTCGCTTCGGATTGGGTTTACGTATAAAATAAAGAAAACAATGTTTGCGATTCACAGTTTGCTTTTCCTCTTTTCCCTCCTTTTTGGTCATCAGCTGCGCCTGCCAGCGCCATGGGCCAGTCCTAAGAGGCGGTGGCCGTGGGACTCTGCAACTGGACGCCTTGGACACCCTGCAAGCCCGAGCGCACCTCACGCACATAGCATTCCCGGCAGACGCGCACTGCCTTGGTCAGTCCGTATTTTGGCAGTGGTGCCGATGAGTTGGAGCAGACGCCGCAGAACACACCGCCGCAGTTGCGGCAATGGTGGCGACGCCGGAAGGCAGTGAACGGCGTCTGGCAGGCCATGCAGCGCGGCGCCTTGCCATCGGGTATCCAGGCGGGCGGAGCCAGTGTAGTTGTAGCGGAGGCTGGCATCTGGGTTTCGTTGTTGCTCTGCAGGCGACGACGACTGCCGCTCCTGGCACTCACCGGGGAATTCTGCTCCGAACTGGAACTGGTGGAGGAGGCGCTGGACGGCGTGTTGCTGCCCACGGAATTGTTGCGCTGCCGCTGCAGCTGGATCTGCAATTGCTGTTGCTGGTGTTGTTGTTGCTGCTCCTGGTGGTGCAGCTGTGTACTGCTGTGGGCCGTCGTGCTGGCTGACTCCTGGTCCCCGAGACTCCGGCTGCGCGTCACATGCGAGCGACTGGCAGCCCCACCCTCGCCGTTTAGCGTCGTCGTCGCCAGATCGATGGTATGATTCCGCTGCATACTGGCGCCGGCGGAATGACGCTGGCCATTGGCTGGATTACCGTTCCTGGCACCTCCTCCTTCACCGCTTCCGCCAGCGCTGAACACATTGTCCAGCTCGGGATTAACCTCCTCCGCTGAGTAAATGCTTTGGTTGGAGCCGGCGCTCTCCTGTATCACATCGTTCTCGGAGGCCCGGAACTCGAACAGCTCCGACTCCTTGGTCTTTTCCGGTATGTCGATTTCCTCCTGCGCGGATGACATGTTCATGAGGAACACACTGCGCAGGATCTGCCGCAGATCGGACGCAAAGTTCGTCTGTAGCTGGTCGGCGACGCCGGCAATGCAGACGAATAGCCGATGTAGCAGGTTCTCGGTGCTCCTGTTGAGATAAAAGTTTTAATTTTGAGATTAAACAAGATCTGAGAGCCACTCACTTGAACTTAAGGCGAGCCGTGGTGTTGCGCATGGCCAGTGACACATCATCGGACAGCGAGGAAGCGGCACTAGTGTCTCCACTGCCCAGTATCTGATCCCTCTCCGGTTGATTCGTCGTCTCTACAGGCTCCGAGGTTTCCAGGCTGCAACGCTTACGAGCACTGCGCGTTGTGCGATGCGGATGCGGCTGCTCGTGGTGATGTGTATGGTGCTGGTGATGATGGTGATGGTGATGATGACGATGATGGTGATGGCGGTGACTATGACGATGCCGGCTGCTAGGCACGGGCGGCACCTGCTCCTCGGACGATTTGATTGTCGTTGTGTGCTCGGCCAATGGTTCGCTGTCGCTGCTGGGCAGACGCAGCCGCTGAAGCGTGTGACTGGCCGCCAGCATGGCAGCACTTGTGCTGGGTTCCTCCTCCTGCCGCTGCTGCGACTCCCCAGCTCCGTACTCATCATCTTCGCTGGCCACGAAGTTGTCCGTGAGAGGAACCTCCTGGGGCTGCAGCAAGTTGCCCAGATTGGTATTGGGAATGAGGTAACCGGAGGCACAGTCCGCAGCCACAATATCTTTGAGCAACTGCTCCTCGTCCGTGTCCTCGTCGCTGCTGGTATTCAAGTCCTCCTCATCCACCTCGATGTCGCCCTCCTCATCGTCTTCATCCTCGTCATCGCCATCGCTCCAGTCTGCTGGTGGGTTTGTGGAGCTGGTGGCTGCCGACGATGTGGAAGCTATCGAATGCGAGGGCGTCGGCGAGGGTGCGGGCGAAGCGGTGGGCGTACTGGTGGCCGACAGCGACAACATGGACGGAGAGCGCAGTGTGGCCTCCTCAACGGCTGGAGCAGCACTGTTGCTATTGTTGTTGTTTCGCTGATCCACCAGCCGCTCCACAGTCCTGTGCGTATTGGTGCTGCTGCTGCTGCTGCTGTTATTGTTGTTATTACTGTTGCTGTTGCTGCTTGTCGTGGGATTGGCACTGTGCTCCGGACTAGGTGCCTCGATGCTACTCGAGCCAAGGGGAACCTGTAAAACAAAGCAGATATCGAAATATAAGTAAGGAATGTCGGCAAAAAAATGGATTCAAGACCTCACCTTAGTGTTGTTGATATCCTCATTGGTGCACAACAGTTTCTCCAGCTGGTACAGCTCCTGGTGGTTGAGGTTGCGCAGGAGATCACGGATCTTGATCAGAATGGTGCGGAAGGGACGGAACATCTCGGACAGCTGATCGCCTGGCATGTCCATGTTGAGCGGCCCCTTGGCATAGACCACCAGGCCGGCGACAATGGCGAGGCGCGGAATGGAGAACATCAGGCCCGGATCGAAGGCATCCACCATGTCCTGATCGAGCAGGCCTGTCTTCAGGGCACGCTGCAGCGTCTCCGAGAAGAGCACACCGATCCACTGCTGCATCTCGTACTCGTGCCGGGACTTAACCTGCACCATGGCGCTCACATAGCTCAGCTCGAACTCGGCGAACAGGCGATCAAAGATCTTTAGGCTCTCGTACAGCTGCTCCGTGGTGGAGTCATTGAGGTCCAGGTGCAGGGTCTTGCTGTTGGGCACGTTGTTACGCAGGCACTGATCCCTCAGCAGGACGCGCACATTGCCCAGACTCTTGGTCACCGCCTGGGCCAGGGGCCGCATCTCCTTGCTCTCCGTCTCTCGGTTCATGATTGAGGATCCGGCGGCCAGGCACTCGGCGCCGAACCACAGCTGCCCCGCCAGATTCTCCTGCAGCACTTCTTCGGGAAACTTGGCGCGAAAGGCCCTCGGGTCGCGGTCATCGCCCAGCAGCTCCTCCATGATCAAGTTTGTGATGGCCAAGACTTTGTCCTGCATAGGGAATAAGGAAATATTAGTATTAATTTTATTTTAAATATTTGCCTTTCCCTGAGACTCACCTGGTTCTGTCGCAGCCTGCTGACCAGTCTGGTGCACCGATCCGGCTCTGCCCGTCCATCGAAGCTGTCCAGCTCACTGGCCACCGCTGTAAGGGATCTATCCGCATGGAAGAAGCGGGCCAGCAGCGATTTGTCATCAGCCTGCAAGGGGAGAAAGAGATGCAATTTGGATGATTAACTGGCGGTAGATAAGAGGTGCTCCTGCCCCCCAGCTGTCTGCTCATTTCAGGCTTATCGCAAGTCCAACAAATTGTAATGGGCAATGGGGCTGAACTTGAGGAGGGATCGTGTGACAAGTGCAGTTCCGATGGTGGAATTGAGTGTGGATTTCGGCCAGAGGGTGGCGGAGACGTACAGCCATGGCGATAACGATGACTCAATGAGCCACTAAACACGTAGACGCTATCGTTCAGGCATACAGACGACCGGCTTAATTAACACCGCTAATTTTCGTTGATTTCACAACTAAACCACAAATCACGTATGTTTACAATGGGGCTTCAGAGATGTAAATCAAGGGTAAGCTAAGGGAATAAATAGGTGGTATTATATGATAAATATTTAGGAAGGGTTCCTAATGAGACTCATGGAAGAATATGTTTTTAAATGGTAATATAAAGCATACTCTTATTATTTTTTTTTTTAAATATATTTTTGCCTTTCCAGCAACATTCAAATGTTGCTCAACATGTTTCTAGCAACATTTTCCTGTGTTTATTTTCGATGCGATTTAAAAACAGAAGAAACACGAAGTAAGCCTACAAAATCCACATTCAAAATAAATCATAAAATTTAAATACAAATCAGTGCTTTTATTCTAATCGCAGCTATGATCGCACTTGTATTTTCACTATCAAAATCTGAGCTATAAACTGATATTGCGAATAACAAAAGTTTGTTTGCCTCGCTGAAGAAAGAGAGCGCCGAGGAGGCAACCCATTAAGGTGATGCAATACTCCCAGATGAGCTGCTTTCCCCTCCCCTTATCCAACATGCAACAAGTGGCTGCTATGTGCCTGAAATTTCAATGATCCATTAAATCACGTGGCTCACTTAAGCAGGGCTGCCAACCTCAACAAATCGCACGAGATTTACTCGAACCGGGGGAAAAAAATATACAAATAAAATATATAAACTTAACCGACAGAGAGGAGTCGGTTGGAGAGCGGGACGATAAAGCGAGTTATCGGCAGTTGAACTTGTTTTCTTGGGGCATTTCTGTGTGTGTGCTGCTGCTGCTCCGTTTAAATATTAAAAGCGTAAAAGGAAACAAATGTGTGGAGCGAACGAAATGTGTTTATTATAAAGGTAAACACGTCAAGTCAAAAACGTTGACTCTCTGCCGTTTGCTGCCTTCAAAACTGCGCAGTTCGGCAGGTTTATCAGTCGGTTTGTTTGGTTGTGAGTACGCTGCCAGAGAACACAGCTGCAGGTTGGAGGTGTTGGCAAAACTTTAACTCACACACAGCGCGATACGTATAGTATGGCTGTGGCTCAACGATTCAAGGGAAATTTGTGCCCCAGCTAAGTTTAATTACGTTTCTCAGCTTAGACACGGAAAAAAATGCATTAGGTTAATAATGCGAATAATATAGATCTCAGGGACTAGACACTGCACTTAATTAATCCTACGAAAGGACTTGAAATGCAAAGCTTAATTATTATCAGAGCTTCAGATTGGAGTTTGGTATTTATTTAATAAATAAAATAAAATGTCTAAAAACAGCTTCTATTTATATACGTTTTTTTTTTAACAATTATTCTGTGTGCAGTTACGCCATGAAATATAAAAACCCAGCAGTTAAATACGAGTGAATGCAAGTGAGTGGTTATGAATGAATCACCCCACGCTATTCGATGAATCGATGCAACGCTGATGAAACGTATTCGCTTTATGCCATGTCGTCATATAGGCCCAAGGGTAGAGTTGTGTTTTCTGTTTTTTGTTTTTAGTACTTTTTGCCATTTGTTTACACAACAAAAGCTCTACAAATGTTTAAATGTTTAATGTGTGTGTGAGCCACAAACGAAACGAATAAGAAATCCAATTGAGAATTATAAATTATATAAATTGAGCAAGGCCATGCGTAAATAGTTCAATGACTGCCCAAGAAGTCCGCTCACCTCACCGCCCGCCCGCTGCCCGGGAATTCCGCTCCCATCTATTGGCCGTCATGACGACGTTGGCCAAAACGTTGTCGACCAGGCCAGACCAGGCACTTTTTTGTAAGTGCCAGTCGTTGTAGCCATTAATTAGCGTCGCAATTTAGAAACAGACTGGTTTGGCAGCGGAGAATCAGGGGTGATATGAGAGGTTCGGTTCTCTATATAACACGGATAAGGAGAGCGTTGGTACATTATTATTTTCACAAGTATTTCCTCAACTAAAGAACATAATAATAATAACCAATTTAAATGGCAAAAATTCTTAAATATGATTACGAAAGCCCCCTTAATGCAATTGCCTTCAGTTAGCCTTCAAGTTAATAAAGAATTAATACGAAAAGGCCATTTACATGCCTCTTAAGTACATAAAATATTTAGCCAAATCCCAAACGTAATTAAAGAGTTGAAAACCATGGCAACAGCAGCAGCTGACAAAAAGGCAAAAGTTAAATGGTAATTAAAAATTTTAAGCGCGTTCTGAGCCCAAGCGGAACGACAAGTAAATGGAGGCGGATAAAGGCCTTATTACCAGGCATTACTCGAAGGATTTCCTTGGCCAAGCCTTTAGGCGGTTGGTTAAATTTTAAATCAGAGAAATCTGCTTGGTTTATTCATAAGAAATCCCCCAGCAAAAATTCGTGATAAAATATTTAGTACCTTTCCGAATCAAAATAAACATTTGGGGATTGGCCTTTCGGTTGAAAACAATATATGCCGAGGTTGCAAAAGTTCTTTGACTCTATTTACCTCATAATAAAGACCACACCTTTGGGACTTGAGGGTAATAATATCTGATGTTAATATCGGAACACATTTGTTTTTATCCGCCAGCTGGAAAACGCTGTTGTCTCGCGTATTTCAATTGTTTTTTCAACTGGTTTTTCTGTGTGCGTTTTGTTCAATTAACTAATTAAGGGTGAGTATGTGAGCAACTTTCTGTTTATGGTTGATAAAAACAAAAAAAAAACGCACACATTTAAAACCATATCGCTTTTGGAGGTGAAACCAAATTTGCTGCTCATTTATTTGACGTGGGTGAGAACCACTTTCAATTCGAGTTGGAAAAGAAAATAAATTATGCCAAAAGTGACTGAAAAATTAAAATCATAAAAGGAAGTATCATATATTAAAGCTGATCTGTGAGAGAATTACCCGTAAAGCCGCCTTCAATTGAGAGCAATGAATTTATTACAAGTTCAACTTTCTAATCTTTTGGAAATTCGGAAATAATAAAAGAAAATTATTTGTTATATATTTCACAGTTTAATAATTCACTTCAAAATTAATCTCGATAATTACAGATTTCTCATTTGCAATTCCGTTTTTAAATCAAATAAATTGCAGATAAAATCAAGCAATCATTCCGAAACATTTATAATTTTGCCAAAAAGCTCAAAAACAGCCATCTGGTCAGTAAGGACATCTGTCCTGACGTCATAGCCATAGC
The DNA here is from genome assembly GCA_008042485.1 of Drosophila mayri. Taxonomy (NCBI): domain Eukaryota; kingdom Metazoa; phylum Arthropoda; class Insecta; order Diptera; family Drosophilidae; genus Drosophila; species Drosophila mayri. The sequence continues at coordinate 32,643 of VNJN01009363.1, forward strand.
TTTGACCTCGCCACGCGCAACAGGCGTGCTCCAGTTCCACACTCCCCCCATTTGGCTCTCGTATCCTTGACGGCAGGCTGGCAGTCGGAACAAGGACAAAGGCCAGACGACAGACAGCATATCTACACGGACGATTCTGGCTCAAAAGGCCTTCGAGGCTCGCTGAAAGGGCCAAGTCTGCTGACGCAAAGGATACGCAGAAAAACCTGCACTTGACACTGAAATATTCGCACGATTCTTTTGATGGCTGACTTTCGGCTTCTTTGCTTTAATTTCAATCAATTGAGCTGGGCGTCTAAACAAAAAACAACAACTTAAAAAATGTGACAAAATAAGGTCAGAACAGAGCAAATGCCTCGAACCCCTAACGAAGGCAGCCAGCAGCCAGCGGCACCTGCTGTCATCGGTTAATTGAGGAGATCTGGCTGGAATAAATATAATAAATGTAGAGGTATTTATTACTATTATACCGATCAATTGAATTCAATTTCTGCACAATTCCGGCAAAAAAAAAAAAAACAAACTGCAAATTAAGCGACTAATTTAATTGGAGAAAATTTGAAATTTTCAATTGCAAGTGCTAAATGTCACAAGTTCTGAATAATTTCAGAGTCAATAAAGGAGAACTTACGAAACAGTTTAAATATAATGTATAAACTATTTTAAGCAAAAAGTATAGTAAATAAAGTGTTGGAGAGGTTCATAAATCACTCAAAATAGTGATAACTTTATTATTTACGCTTCACTTAATTCTACAGATTTGCCAAGTAAACTTTAAGGTTATTTATAAGCTCTAAAAAATTAGCAGAAAAAGCAACATATTTGCTATACAAAGAAATAACTAAACAGTGAGAAGTTTATTATTGAAACTGCACTTAATTATACAGACTGGCCAAGTAAAACCGAAAGGGATTGTTATTTATAAGCTCTAAAGAATTAGCAAAAAATGCGATATATTTTCTATACAAAGAAAGTAAACTATAAAATTCTAAATAAAAGTATTTATGGATCCCACAGGGAAAACCCAACCGCCAAGTCTTTTTTCTGGGAATCGTTTAATCAGTAAATTTGTATGACTAATAAAACAACTTTAAAATGAAATATATATATATATAGCGAATTTCACTTCTACGAGATCCCTGAAATTTCTACAAATAATATTACAACATTTGGGTAATCACAATGGAGCAGGGGGACTTTCTGCGGGGAGGGGGAATTACCACCAAACAAAAACCAAAAGAGAAAAGAGGACAGATAGACCGAGGAAAACTGAGTCACGGTCAAATTGTATATAAATAAATGAGCTTCTTGATAAACAAAAACAAAAGCCAAAGCTGTGCGCGTAAATACCAAGATTGAATATAAAAAAACAACCTATAGAAAGCCTACATAAATATTTAAAAAAAATATATATACAGTAAAATAAAGTACAAGGACAGGGATCAAAGTTTGCATATTGAATTTAGAAGGGTTAATACTTCCGTGACCATATATTCCAAGTGCATTCAACTCGCTAAAAAAAAAAACAAAAGAGATAAAGTAAATTATGCAAATTATACCCTTTTATTTGCAGCAACGGATACCGGAAGTCGCATTAAGGATTTTTTATTGTAAAAAAAAAGGTTGAACGAACCGCTGGCCGAGCAGCTTAAAATTAACACCCGCCAGACCAGTGGCTCTTGTTTGTTTTTCTTTTTTTATTATTATTATTATGTCATAATGAATTCAATTTCTTAACAAATCGAACTCAACATTTGCATATCGAAATTACCAAACAAATGCAGAAGGGAGCCGCTAAAACAGAGAGAGAAAGATGGGCGAAAGAGGCGAATCAATGCGGAAGAGATGACAAAATGGGCCCAAGAGGCGACTGCCAATAAAAGCCATTTGATAAATTGGATAATAATGGGCGGGGGGAGGCCCTAAAGAGGCGGCCAGATGGTGGGCGGAGGAGAAAGAGAGGCGGAACCAAGGGGAGAAAGAGGTCACCGTCGTCAACCCCATTGCATATTCATGAGGCCCAAAAAAAAAACAACAAAAAAAGAGGAATGTGTCGCAATCGATGATAAACTGAGGCCGCACTTTTTTTTTTAATCACTTTGTCTCCAAGTTTGTGTTTTTGGTTTTATTTTCATTTTATTTTTCCTTTGTTTCACCCTGGTTATCAACAGGTGGCTTTCAGTTGTATTTTAAACACGCTCTGCGCCTGATTAAAATCTGTTAAACGGAAATATGCATAAGATCGATAAGCCTATGTTTTGCAAAAGTTTTTATATTTAAGTTAAGTTTAAGTTTTCAACTTTCTAGCCCTGAAAACCCAATCAGATTAACCTTAAACTTGAGGCTTTACCTTTCTCAGAGCTGAGAGCCTATCGAATTGGATACTTCTACGGCTTCCCGTAGCTCTTGCTGCTACTGGTTTTTTTTTTATTTATTTATCTTGACTCCAAAGAAGATAAACCGCAAATCGCTTTCACTTTCCATTGCTGGGGGGTTAAAGTGCGTTCGTCCGGCACTCGGAAGTGCCGATAATTGAGCAAGCAGCCAGCCAGCTAGCCAGCAGTTACGGACTTCGGTACGTGCAGTACGTGGGCGTTGGCGTCCACACGCGCATCCGATCTGCAACCAACTCCAGTGCTCCTCCTCCTTCTACTCTCATTGATATGCCGGCCACAGAGGCACAGAGCAGCAGAAACAGAAAGAGTAAAACCCGGAGCCCACCAGCCTTCTTATGCAACCCGAGACGCTGATGCACAGGTAGAAAATATAACAAAAAGTTGAAGAAAACAATTTAAACCTTTATGTTATGTCAAATTTTGATATATTAAACTTTAAAGCACAAAATCTTTTTCAATAGTTTACTAATTTATATATGTATTTTCCTCCCGATATATATTGTTCTCTTTATTTTAAGTTCCATTAAAATCAAAACAAAATTGAAAAATAAATAATTAATTTTCATTTGCTAATAAATTTTTCTCCCTGTGTGCCGCTAACAAAGTGTCGCTGAAAACTGATAAGCCAGCGCCTCCCGTTCAATATGCTCCAATAGGGCTTGGGCTCGGGCTTCTTTAGCTTCCAGCCGGCCTGGGCTTTTGTCGGGGATTAGGTAATAAGTGGGACGCATTGGCCGGCGATGTCTGGCGGGCGTAATGCAATCCGCAATTGAAGCCGCCGCCGCTGCCATTCGAAAGTAGGAGAGTGGCTTCCACTTCGGCAGCTGCGACGGTGGTAATGGTGGCCATTGCACTCGCCTTTTCTCGAGGAGATCGACTCGATGTGAATGTGAAAATTTCACCGCTTTTACTTTTCCTCCCGGCTGACCGAAGCGTTTGGCCATTTGAAAAGCGTTTTTATTTCGGGTAACTGGCTGTCTGGCAAAAAGCGTAACGAATAATTGACATATTGGTCTGATCGGCGCAGGGGCACGTAGTCTGTTGCCTTGGCACAATCTCGCCAGCAAGATGGCCAATGAACCAACCAGGCAAGCAGTTCACCTTGGCTCAAAAAAAAAAAAAAAACATTGAGCAATAACGTGGAAAGATCACAGAGTGCACCGATGGCTCTGGGAAAATCTTCTGTGGAAGATCCATCAATAAGGCTTTATCACTTCAGTGGTCTCCGATAGAGGGCTTAGGCCCTCACCAATCACTCAGCTGTCAGGAAAGTTTGGTTGGAGGAGGAGATAAGACCCGTTACTGAGGCCGCAATCAATAATGCCGCGTAACTGGAAATTAAACTTTAAATTTCATTATTTGCTTCCAGTAGCAGGAAATTTACAGAGTAAATATACGGATTAAGTTGCTAACCAATATTTTTACAGGCAAAGATAAAAACAGAAAGAGGGTAAAGCGTAAAGTGAATTATTTGATTTTTGTTTGGGGAAATATGTTCTACAATCTTATCGCAATGTAAAGGAATAAAACCTGAATAAATGGAGTACATGCGATAAATATTGATCGGTATATGTATATGTGGTATATGACTAAGCGGAGTTGGAGTAGGGCGGCTTCAATAGAAAATAATAATGTCATGGGAAAGCTGCGTTTAAAAGCTATTAAGTTAACTAGCCACTAGTTAATCTCTATGATCTCCGAGAATTTACGTTTTACATGTAACCTGGAAAGTCGTGATAATCGCCATCATTATCATGTGCATATAATTATTTCCTGTTTGTCATGATAATAAATACTAATACTTATTACTTCAGGGGAACAAACAACAGCAGCAAGAAGTCTCTTTTACTTATCAGTGGAAATTGTTTTTCCCAATGAAAACAAATCGATTTTACACAGAAATGTTTGGTGGCAGAAATAAATAAATAAATACTTAGCAAGTTTAAATAAATAAAACATTTTTGTTTGAAATAATCTAGTGATAATTCCCACAAAATGATCTCCCAAAGATTAGCCAAGAATTACGAAATAACAGTTTGCAATCAGCTTCTTAGTCATTATTTCTACATAATCATTGATGTCGGCACGTTCCGACTAAGCTTCATGTGCTCAATTCTCTAATAGTACTGGACGCGGACTGAGGCATTCTTATCACTTGGTTAGTGCGTCACTAAAGCCGCTAAATAGCGCATGGGGCACGAACGAACATTGCTCGACATCAGGGACCTGCAGCTCCCTCTCCCTCTCTCTGTCTCTCTCTGTATTATCTACTAATTTTGTGTTAATTTTTATGTAATTCCCCCAGTGGAAAAGTTAGAAGCTAACAAACAGACAGACAGCGTTATTTTATTTTTTGTCACAAGCAATTCCCCTGAGAAATTGTTTGAATGAGACGGGGGATGCATGGGGATTAGCGCACATCAGCAAAACAATTTAATTAAATCATCCAAAGCAAATAAAATGGTTAAGCTGAGTGGAGAAGGTAAACTTAAAGAGATGTGGAATTTGTTTACAAGATTGACAAAACAATAATATCAAATTTACACTTTGAAAGATAGAAAATCAACAACAACATCTCCTTGACAGCTTTGAGCCAGACAGAATGTGATCAAAAAATGATCTTAACAGGCATTGGACATTATTTATTTTTGCAAGCTTAGAGAGCGACATTATAGCATTTTTGCCAAGTTTTAAAGGGCCTAAAAAGCTGCTTGATTTAAAGTGAAAATAAAGTGAGTTCCCTCTAGAAGCAACAAGTAAATCATGTTATTTTTAACTAGATCTTTAGTATATTTAATTGATCTAATTAATTCTATGTCACTCTCCATTCTCCAATTTGAATAACGATTATAAATGATATATATATGAACGTACTATAACCTACACTGCTCACTGTCTAGTCTAATGCCTCGTTTTGAGGTGACTTCCATCAGAATGCTGTTTATCAAGCGCCTTTCGTAATGTTGACTGGCAGTCAACATTTGTGGCCCACCTCGGCGGCCTTTGCTTTATATATATTGCTTAACCTGAGACTCGACGACTTGACTTTACTTGACTTGACTTTACCAGACTAGAACGAACATTGAAATTGGGGCCAGCCGAAGACCAAGAAGAAGCACGACGACTCGTTAGCGGCGGCTGGCAACTGGCGACTGGCGGCGGGGCACATGTCAATATGGCCCAAATTAAATGCACCGAAAGAAACAGGTTGCTCTCGTTGTTACTATTTCTTATTATTGTTGCTGGCACGCGCAGACATTCACTCTTTGCACTGAAGTCCATCGTCATCGCAGTGGGCTTGTCCAACGGGTCGTATACGCACTGCGCCCATTCATGGCAACGACGACGACGAAGTCAACGGGTGTGGAAAATCAGCTCAAAGGCAGCTGTTGCTTTATTTGTAGAAGCCGTAAAGTACATATAGTGCAGTGGGTTTTTAGAACCATAAAACACTTGTTGGGTGTTAACAAATAGGGTAAATGCAATAAATAAAATTAAGAAAGAGAAACGGTAACACATGTTGACATAATGAAGAGGAATTTACATGGTAAAAAATTCTAGAAAAATAAAAGCCTTAAATGGGCATTATTTTTCTGTCGAAAAAAAATTATTAAGTAAAAACATTGATACCGATAAGAATATAAATATATTCATAAAACCCCAAATTTTTATGTAATTTAGGTAATTTCTTAAAAAGTTATAACAAACAACAGACTCCTAACCACATTTTGAGTAACAATATCTTTCCCTGAACAGGTTTTTTCTGTTTGGTGTTTATCTATCTATTTATCGTAATTATTTACTTGTAAGGTCGTTTCATAATGTGGCTAAGATGGCGAAACGCACTGTATCCGCATCATTGAAACTTGGTGCCTGGCTTTTCTGTCTGACACTTTACTTCCTTCAGAAAAGTTTTTACTCTTTTTATGGCCAAGCCAAGAAAGCGTAAATAAGTGAATTTCATAAAAAGCTGAAGAGTTGCCGGGCTGGATGGGGCCCTTCATTCAGCTAGTTGCTCTCCAGTCATGACTTTTTCTTGGGCCCAATTGTTAAAGGTTTCTTATTGTTGTAATTTCCATTTTGCCAGCTCATGGTAAACACTATATATATAATTTTTATTTTTTTTCGGACTCTGACTGTCAGAGTTTATTGTGTTAATGGCCGATTTCGTGCTGATGACGACGACGCCGACAACGCAACCGACTTTAATTGCACACATTTGCAACATGCTCCCAAAATCAAGGGGGACTCCGAGATTCGGGTGAATAATATCCGAGAAGAAACAACCAAAAATAATTGTAGAAACGAAACAAAGCACCCAGAAAAAAATAAAGACAAAAATAAAACAAAATACAAAAAACTACTTTTGCTTTAGCCGCCCATAGATTTCACTTTTTTATGGTTTACTTTTACGTTTCGTTGGCGTTTCGCCCATAAAACAATTCAATGCCAACTTCAAATGAGCAGGCACACAAAGCCAACATACATATTAACCGATTGAAAACAGGAAATCTCGAAGGAAAAATGCCTAGAATGTGAGTTAGGGAAATCCCCAGGGTTGCAGGTTTTCCAATTGCTCAAGATCCATGAAAAAAAAACAATTATAACATATTTCCCAGCACTGGAAATACCCTAAACAAAATCTGAATGCTGATCACTAACAGACACGATTCCAGAGCCCGCACCCACTATTTATTGTTCATCGTTACGTATGTATATAGTCATTGATCGGCAAACATTAATAATCAAGCATTGAGAGGCAGTGTAAAAAAGAGGAAAATATAAAAATAATGTTTGCTTTATCGCCTGTACAATGCTTCCTATATACATATATGAATGTGGACGAGTTTAGATGGGAATAAACCTATACCTAACTTGGTATTTATGCAAGCAAATTAAATATGCGGATAGTGATGTAACGCTATTGGTTTTGTGCCCACCGAGATCGAGTGGCCGCTATATAAGATAATCAATTACAGACGCCTGTGGCGCGTGCCGCCTTCCTTTTTTCAGGGGGGGAGGCGCCCCCAGCCAGTTCCCAATTCCCAGTTCCATTGACTGCGGATCCGATCGCGTTTTTTGGGTTTCGAGGCAGCCGCCAGAGCCAGTAGTCGTCGCCTCCTTTCCCAGACTCCATTGTCTTGGTTTCGCTGTGCTTTTTGTTTGCATTCGGTTTCGTTTTTATGGTATGAAAATTTATAAACAATTGCATTCACTGCACACCCCAAGAATTGCATTATGATTGAGTTTTTAAGGCAAAAAGGAAATGAGCTATTGCGATAATTTAGTTTTTCGAACTTGTCTTTGTAATTAAATCCAAAGCTTTGAAAATATTATGAAATTCTCAGGCTAAAAATACTAACCAGATTATGGCTTATTTTATTTAAAAATAATTATATGTTTATTTTAAACTTGCAACAAAAGAGACCTCGAAACGCAAGATTCTCACTTTGCAGGAGAAAGAAAGTTGACACAATCACACAAAGGCGCGACAAGAGGCGAGACGAGGAAAGAAAGGCAAAGAAAGAGGAGACCAGGAAGCAATGTTGTGTGCAGTCAATGAATGAAAAAGAAGAGCAGAAGAAGAAGAGCAGAAGAAGAAGAAGCAGTAGCAGACGAAAGAGTTGCACAAAAACAACAAAGCCAAAAACAAAATAAAAGACGAGTAAGAAAGAAACAGGGGAAACTCTATATGTCTGTGGATTTTCCGTTTCGTTTGGGGGGCATTTTCCACAACCAAGAAAATAAGGAAAACTTACTCGTGCCGTTATTTATGAGCGGCAGATGCAGAGAGATGTGTGTTAATTAACCAAAGCAAAGTAGGAAAAAAAAGAGCGGCTAACTAACAAGGCATCCGGAAAGTAAACCAAAGAAAAGCCAATTGGATTTTTGAATGCATTTGGAGCGTAATAAATCAGGCAGCTAAGTTTTTGCATTATTTATTTAAGATACAAAAGAGGAAATTGCTTATTTAAATATTAAATGAAACTATATTTGAAGCCCGCAATATCATCTGTCAATAGCAAAGCAAATAGAAGCGATTCTTGACGACAATTAATCGATAGAAAACTGGGTCCCCTCGATCACCTGCCACTAAACGTGATGTGGCGGGCGGCAGCGACAAATCCAAATCCCCGCTGGCTCCACTCGGCGCAATCTTATCTAATCGAACAGCCAGATACAGATACCCAGATACTCTTCCAAAGCCCCTCCGTTGTTGTCTTCTTCCCGGCACTCGATAAACTAGAGAGGCCCTTCAGTCCCACCGACTAGACCATCTGTTTGCCATTCGATTCGATTCCGAATGGGGAACACAGAAGCCAAAGTCTCGACACTGACCTCCGCCAGGTAAGCGAGGTCGAGTAAACACACACACACACTTTGTAGCGCCATAAAGCCATATGAAGTGTTTGCCTTTGATTTAATGGATTTGCGTGTAAATTGCTTCTAATTCATTTATTTTTTTTTTCAACTCTGGAAGCACCTCCATAGAAATCTGGCGACGGCCATCAAAATGTCAGGCGGATTGACAGATTGACTAGCGATCGGGAGGAAAATTGGATGGAGCAGCGCGGGAAATAGTCGGAAAGTCGCTCCATCGACGTTTTATTTTTGGAGGCGAACCCTAACGTGTGTATATGTACAAAATATATATTATATATATGTATATTCCAGACACCCGCAGGCAACAAGAGCTCGCTAAATATAGATACGGTCGAAATTCGGTAACACGAACCAACGTCTTTCCCAATGAAATTCTATTTACGGCGGAAGTGTGTAAAATTTCTCATCAATTGGCATTGATTTAATATTTCTAATGTGGTTTCGAATTAATAACATAAAAAATTAACGTTAAATTTGAAATAATTAAATTTGGGATATTGATTTGCAGTAAAACAGTTGCAATTTGCTCGTATTTCCAGCAGACATCTTGGCGAGAACTTGTTTTGTTTCAATCTTTCTGACATTGTTCTCAGTGTTATTACTATTCCCTGGGTTATTTTCCACTGCCGGACGGACAAAGCGAGAGGTTTTCCCCCCTTTAAGAACAGATCCCAAATTACCAGACGTAGATACATAAATTAGTTAAGTTTGCTGCTTGTAATTTGCAACACGAACGGCTGGCGCCATATTTGTTTTGTTGTTGTTGCTGCTGCTGTCTGTGTGAGTTTCCAATTTGAATTGAGAGTGCAGTTTACACATGCTGCACATACGGATGTGTGAGTGTTGTTGCTGCAACGTCAGCGAATTAATCATCGGAAATAAAATGCGGTTAAAACCAAGCGAGATGGCGATAGGCAGCGCCATTGGGTGCAAGGGAGAGAGGGACCCAGTTAACACACACAGGCAGCAGCAATAGCAACACCAGCGCAAAGTTGCTTTGACACCATTCACACTGTAGCTCATAATTAATTGCAGCTCTCTTTCGTGTGCCTATTGTAGTTTTTTTAATTTTGTTGTTGCTCTTGGCTGATAAGAGCAACTACAACTTGGGTTGGGTTATCAACGTTTAAGTGCAAAACAACAACAACTGTACCTTGGGTTTGTTCAGCCATTTGCGAAACGTGTCCATCGTCAGAGTGTTTTTTAGCTCCACAGTTGTTGATTCTCTCTCCTCCAGACTCCTCTTCTCTTGTCCTTGCTCTCTCACGCGCGCACACAAGCGCTGGCTACGCACACCAAAACACACACACACAAGCGCGCGTGCGAGCCAAACAAAACAAAGAAACACAAAGCAATATGTTTGGCGACGATTGCTTTTCTGCGACGCGACTGTTAAATGCACATTACGGATCTTAACACTTTTTGTGAATTTCGTATAAAAACGCCCCTTGCGAGTCTCCGTTTCTTCTTTTTTGCCTTTGCTTTTCTTTTCACACTGCTATTCGTGCACCATCTTACACGCGTGACTTGGCCTCATCACTGGAGGAAACTGCGTCGATTTTTCTCGTAAAACCTTGCGTCGGAGTGCGTCCAGTCGCGTTTGGTCGAAAGCGGAAGCTGGCTCCACAACTCGGGCGAATTATAAGCATTAAACTCGCGCAGCACTCATCCGCCCTTCCCGATTCCGTCGACAGCGGAGCGTCCGTGCTTTCGTTTCGAATTTTTTTGTTTAAGAAAATAGTGAGGCAGTTTTGGATATATATTAAAATATTTCGATATTTGTAGGGAAAAGTAGTGTTGAATAACGATATATTTGTAAGTTTTAAACATCGATATTTTTTCATACATTTAATTTACTAAACTTAAAAATAAAAAATTTAAATCATTAACAAGTGATTTTTATATAATTGAAAATGCTATATTAATCTTAAGAAAAATAAACATATGATCGATTTATAAAAACAATCAAAATGTAAAAAAAACAAACAAAATGTAAATAAACATATACATGAGATCTTTGAAGACAATCGAACGGTAAATAAACATAAACATATCATTTATATATAAAAGAAAATGAAAATAAACACAAACATCTCTAAATCTAAATCTCTAAAAAATCAAAATGTGAATAAACTTAAGCTATCTATCTATATATAAAAATAAAATTTTCATTGAGTTTATTTTTTTTTATTTTAAAGGTGCAACATTAAACGAAATGTTGAAGAAAATATTCTGCTTAAAATATGGAAAAGTTTAAGAACTGAAACAGAATATATTATTGAGGGTTGAATTTTGATTTTGAATAAAATATATTTCAAATACTCGATAAATCGAAATTAGTTGGTTGATTTTTAATTTGATAAGGGATATTTTTTACTAACTTAACAACCCTTTTTTTTAATATGTAAGCTTGCAAAACATTGATAATTCTTGAAATGGCGATATGTATATTTTTATTTTACATATTTCATATTCATTTATTTTTTAACTATGGTTAACAAATTCAATAAAATGCTTGTGTTAAATTAAGCATTTTTGTCCACCTTTTAGGATGCGTCCTGGAAGCATTTTACTTCTCCTTCTCATTCTTTTAAATTTAAAATTGGAATTGGGCGAAGGAGTATCAAATTTTCGGCAAACCTGAGTCGAAAGAAGAATATAGCTTATATATTTTATATTTCTATTATATTCTATTTGCTTTTTTAATTGCGATTGAGTAGCTCGGCGGGTTCAGCGGCTTGGTGTGACCATGTTTTGTTTACTCCGTAAACTTGCGTCACAAATGGCTGGCGAGTCTTGGGAATATAATCCTAAAAAAGGGCAGTCACGCAAACATTTTACTAATTTTAAATCGTCAAAGCGGTTCTACAACGATTTTATTCCTGGAAAAACGTTGCGTCGCGTTACACACGAATCGAAGTTAAGCTTTAGTAAGAAGTGTTATCCCTCAGCAACTGGGCGAAAGTCAAAACAAAGTATAGAAAATAAACGCCAACGCAAAGCAGTTCTAGGAAGTAAAAATGTTGTCACGACCGAGGTAAGCTTTTCGTTGCAAGGGTGTCCTCTGCCACGGCACAGGATGTGTGCGCGCGAATGTGTGTGTTTGCGGTAGTTATGCAACAATTCGGAGGAGGAGCTGCCCCAGCTGGTAGCCCAGTGACCTAGTCACTCGGATCAGACGAATCGCCGCCAAGGCGTTGTGTGTATATTTGTGGCACCGTCCTTTTCTGCACCTCTTTCTCGCTCTTCTTTTTGCGCAGCTTTCGTTTTCACTGTCACGCAAAATACAAACAAACTACGCACGGGATTCCCTGGGAGTGCGAGTGAGACGTGGGGAACGGGGATATGCACATGGCTTGACATTGACCCTTCTTTGGCATGCAGTTTTTTTTTGTTGCCCAACAGCTGTTCCCAAAAACCGTTCGCTTTCGTTGCGAATTGCATAAGCGTTTCTTAATTTGATTTTATCTTATTTTATTTTTGGGGCTGCCAAAACATTAGACAGCTGAAAAATCAATAGAAGAGTAGAGGAGCAGAAAACAGATGTTTCGATTTCGAAGAAAGTTGTTAGGGCGGGGAAATACCCTATAAAAAGCTGTAGAGTCCTTATTCTTTTTATAATTTTCCAAGATTTATTCACTAAAACTACCTTATTTTAAATAAAAATTCCCCTTTTAAAAAACAACGAAATATTCATAATTAAGCATTATTTTCCTTGCCACTTTGCCAAAAACCCAACACCTTCACGTTCATGGACATATAGATAGTATGTATATTCGAAAAATGGTCTCGCAGAATTCTAAATATAGTGTGTATACCCAGAAAATTTTATGTTTTGCTCCGCTTTGTAAGCATTTTTTCGTTGCCAAGTTCATCAGAAAGTGCTGTTCGTCACCCCTCCCCTGGCAATGCCAGCGAATACGCCAAAAAAAAGCAAATACAAATTCATTTAACACAAAAAATAAGAGTTTGTTGAACTTTGCTTAGCTTTGGCTTGGACTTCAGTTGTTGGAAATGTTCTTAGGGCTTTGGCGGGGGCCCTAAAAATAATTAATGGTAGCCCCGCAGACTATCTTACACATAAATATCACTCGAAAGCATTTACGACACGCACTTATTCCGTGTACTTCTCGACCAGAGATATGCGAAATTGAAATTGTTTAGCACTTGACGCTGCTGGGCGGCTCATGTGAGTGGCATTCAAACAGTTGAGCGAAAAAATTGACGAATAATAGCCCGGCGGTGTTACCTAAACGATAATTATCAGCTTGAAGTGCTTAAGGGGGCGCCCGGAAGGGGTGTCGTCATGCGGTTCTCCACGTCATTAACTGGTTTCAACCCGACCAGAATCCGATACCACATTACCATGCCATGCCAAACCCCTCGCCGAGCATGATTCCATCAATGAACCGCAAACAAAATTAGTCACACGCCTCCGTTTCTGTTATATGCCTCCATCGTAATTAGCCCCATCAACATCTAATGGAAAGCTGAAAAGCTAGCAAAAAAATATATATTCGTCATCTGACAGCACCGGACAGAAAAATAGGACATTATCTTGTTAAATCGTAGAGAAACTTACATAAAAAACATCCAAATTTTAAGTCACAAGCCTCGCTCTTTTTTCCGGGCTTTAAAAAATGCACCTTTTACATAATAACCTATGATAATGAGTTGTTTTCTTTATATTACGAATAGTAACACTTGATTTCAATTAACTCTCTTGCTTTGATATGATTTACAAGTGTTTAATCTAATCTTCTCAAGTTCACTTACAAGAATACAATAACAATCTCAAGTTCAATAATCAAACTTAAGTATTTTTTGTGTTTTTCATTAATTCAATAAAATTAATACTTCAAAAGGAATTATGTTAAAGGAAACCTTTTTGCTATAATAAATAAAAACAATACCCTTCAATTGCTATATTTAGATAATTATTATTTACAAGTTGAACTTATAGATACCTTTATTTCCTACTTTAGATAGAAGCTCCCTAAATTAGTAATATATTCTTAAAACCTTTAATGATTTTTCAAGGTATTTTATTGATAAATACTCAAAGAAATGAATAATTTATTGCTAATATGATGATCATAGCCGTGTGTAGATTTTTATCATGATGTTGTCACCAGGGGCCATCCATCCCTCCCCCTTATCTCTGGCGGGTGGAATCCACTGGGGACACACAGCTGTAAACAATGCGGCTTAGTTTCCTCTTTCTTTTCCGTATTTTCGTATTTTATTCTGGCGTGCCCCACGCGGTGATAAACAAAAAGCAGCTGACGGCGACCTTGAACATGGCTTTTCGTTCCATAAAAGTGCGGGTGAAGGGGGACATGTAATGTCAAGAGCGTCCAGAGGGGGGTGACTCCAATTGCTCACACACGTAATGCACTTTTGCCATTATTATTTATATTATCTATTTTTTTTTTGTTTGTTTGCAGTTTGTGCGGAACTGTGGGCAAACTGTGCCGCTGCAGCGCCTCAGCCACAGCCACAGCAGCGGGCGCAACATCAGCTACAGTGCCGGCCACACGGCGATACCATGAGGTGGTGGGCGACATAATTACACCCTCGCAGGTGCGAGGCATCGATCACATTCGCGATCCTCGTTTGAATAAGGTAAGGAAGAGGTGGATATTGTTTATATCTTAATGTTGATGGAATTTTTGGTTCAAGTAACTGATAAACATAACTCTTGCTATTAAAAATAATTAACTGATAAGGGAAAATGACTAATATAAGTTAATTTGTATTGTTTTTATTTATCATTGATAAGGGAACATCCAAAATAAGCCTAATTTCTTGCCTTTGCTTTATGCCAATTTAATTTATATTGTTTATCTACTTATTCATCACCCCTTTCTATTCTTCCCCCCTTTCAGGGCCTCGCCTTTACTCTCGAGGAGCGACAAACTCTGGGCATTCATGGTCTGCAGCCCGCCCGGTTCAAGACACAGGAGGAGCAGCTGCAGCTGTGCAAGATCGCTGTAAATCGTTACACGGAGCCGCTAAACAAGTATCTGTACCTGAGCGATCTGTACGACCGGAATGAACGTCTGTTCTTCCGTTTCCTCTCCGAGAACATCGAGGATTTGATGCCAATTGTCTACACGCCCACGGTGGGTCTGGCCTGCCAGCGCTTTGGCCTGATCTACAGGCGGCCGCATGGTCTCTTCGTGACGTACAATGATCGTGGCCACATCTTCGATGTAATGAAGAACTGGCCGGAGCCGAATGTCCGTGCCATCTGCGTGACGGATGGAGAGCGTATCCTGGGACTGGGCGATCTGGGTGCCTGTGGCATGGGCATTCCCGTAGGAAAGCTGGCCTTGTACACGGCTCTGGCTGGCATCAAGCCCCATCAGTGTCTGCCCATTGTGGTGGATGTGGGCACCAACAACATCGATCTGCTGGAAGATCCTCTGTACGTGGGGCTGCGCCAGAAGCGAGTGGTTGGCCGGGAGTACGACGACTTCATTGACGAGTTCATGGAGGCGGTGGTGCGGCGATATGGCCAGAACACGCTCATCCAATTCGAGGACTTTGGCAACCATAATGCATTTAGGTTCCTGGACAAGTACCGCAACACGTACTGCACCTTCAACGACGACATTCAGGGTACCGCCGCCGTTGCCGTGGCTGGACTGTATGCCTCTAAGCGGATTACGGGCAAGTCCTTCAAGGATTACACCTTCCTGTTCGCCGGAGCTGGAGAGGCGGCCATCGGCATTGCCGATCTTACGGTTAAGGCCATGGTCCAGGAGGGTGTGCCCATCGAGGAGGCTTACAATCGCATCTACATGGTGGACATTGACGGTCTGCTGACCAAGTCCCGCAAGGTGGGAAATCTGGAGGGCCACAAGGTCAACTACGCCAAGGATATTGCACCCATGACGGATCTCGCCGAGATTGTGTCTACCATTAAGCCAAGTGTGAGTCTCGCAGCCACTTTATGCGACTTTATTATGAGTATTTATTAAATAATTAATAATTGAAACGAAATTATAGGTCCTCATTGGTGCTTCGGCCGCTGCCGGAATCTTTACACCAGAGATTCTGCGCACCATGGGTGATAACAACGAGAGGCCCGTGGTGTTCGCTCTGTCCAATCCCACCAGCAAAGCAGAGTGCACCGCCGAGGATGCCTACAAGCACACGGATGTAAGAAAAACAGAGTTCTCTCTTTACCAATAAATTTTTAATTCAATAAACTCTGTCTTATAGGCTCGCGTGATCTTCTCGTCGGGCTCTCCTTTCCCACCGGTCACAATGGGTGACAAGACCTACTATCCCGGCCAGGGCAACAATGCCTATATCTTTCCGGGCGTCGGCTTGGGCGTGATCTGCACGGGCACGCATCACATACCCGACGAAATGTTCCTCATTGCCGCCCAGGAACTGGCAAACTTCGTGGAGCCAAGCGACATTGAGCGCGGATCGCTGTACCCGCCCCTGTCCAGCATCCGGGATGTTTCCATGAACATTGCCATTGGCGTGACCAAGTGTGCCTACGATAGAGGTAAAGTGTAGTTGCGTAGTTGGCAAGGGAGTCCCCCTTTTAATTAAATTTAAAAATGTGATAATACCGGTTTTATGTTATATTTAGGCCTGGCATCTACCTACCCGGAACCGCAGGACAAGCGCAAGTGGCTGGAAATGCAGTTGTACAACTTTAACTACGAGACCTCGATGCCGGCGACCTGGGTCTGGCCACGGATGCCCTACATTAAGACTCGTGAATTAGTGCCCACCGATCTCTATGGAAAACAAAGTGAAATATAATTCTTTTTCTCTATTTCTTATTCTAGGCGAAGAAAGCCCGCTCATTGCCGCCATCAAATAAAAGCATTCAAGATTGATGGCACGCCTCCAACCACTCTGTTTTGCATCCTATAACCCACTCTACTACTTCCAAAGCGTACACCATCAGCACCAAGCCACCAAGCAACAACCGACTACTAACCCAGCCTACTTTAGACTAGAAAGAAATTTCAAGTGCTCACTCTGTTCTATAATTGTTTTTGCGAGACCCCTTGGCTCCTCTTGCTGGTGGTCCCAGCTCCTTCCAGCTACTCCCTGGCCAACTCCTTGTTAAATTGTTAATACCACATACTAGACTCTGTGGAGTGGCAGGGAGCTGCGAGCGGCAGGCTGAGGGAGCCAAGGGACTAGCTGCTAAGTGTATTTCTCAAATTGTTTATAGTTAATGTATTTATGAAGTGTGTTTTGATATTTGTATAAAATTACCATGTTTATTAATTATTTGTGATACCAATCGATATGACGACGACGACTGTGACTGTGACAATGACGCTGACAACTACTACTAAGCCTCTGAAAAAGCAATTACGCAGTATTCTATCCTGTATCTGTATTAACTCTGTGCTATGTTTTTGGTTTGCTGTTTTCTTAACCATTCTATTGGCTTTACCTCGCCGCTTACCTTATAACATGACATAATCTCCTGCATCCCGGCTTTCGATATGATTCTGCTCCCAACGCCCTAAACTACTAACTCTGGCGGCGGCATAAGCGAGCTAAATCAAATAATCACTGCTTAAACTCACTTCTCACCCCCAAAAAAAATTCGACAATTGATTGATTTATCTATGCCATGTTTCCCTCTTTCGTTGCCATACAGAGAAAAAAGAAGAAATTATGTAAATTAGCCAACCCCCCGACCGCAGAAGCTATTAACTGCTACCGAGAACTGGTGAGAGCAACCCAACCAACCAACCAACCAACCAATTGATTCCACATGTAAAACAACATAACTCGCTGCCGTTAACAACCAACCATCTATTACGATTGTGATTTTCTATCATTTTAAGACTCTTTTTATATCCCCAGAGATATATTCGAGTGACTATATTGTTTTGTTGTTGAGCCATGTCTGATATTTATTAACGCAAATAAGCAGCAGCAGAAGCTTTGTTATAATTTATTTGTTACCAAGGTCAAGCTCTAAATGTAACCGTAACTTTATAAACCCCTATGCCCCCTGATCGATCGGACCGATTCAGCCATTGTACCACTGACTAGATGATGATGATGTGCGATAAACAATAAAATAAAAAATGAACACATGTTGAAGCAAAAATAACACTCATTGGAATCCTTTGGAACAAGTATTCGTTTACAGAAGCCGCTCTCCTTTGTTCGCTGTGGCAACAAGAAGCTTCTTCACTGCCGAGAGCAAAGAGAGAAGTTGTTTCTGGAGCAGTTAATTAAATTTATTTAGCTGTAGAAAGGTAAAATTATGTAGTTCTAAGAAACAATTTTTATATGTTTATATTTCATCTTGTTTTTTTCCTTCTTCCTTATTTGTTTCAGTGAACGAAAATGTTGTGTTTTTATTTGTGTTATGTTGTTATTGCTTTCCAGTTAGCAGCAGAGAGATTCTTCCAGAGATAAAGGACTAGTTGTGTCAGGTGCGGCGGGGCAAGCAAATGCTGAATAATATTTGGATTTTCCCATAAACTGTTTTATATTATGGTGCTCTATACAAATTATAAAAGGCCTGAGACGACTGGGCTTTGATTTAATCTCGATTTCGCTCTCACATTCAGAGTTCCGGTGGGGGGAAAATACACTTAAAACCCGATTGCTCGTCGCGCTAGCTTCCAGTCGAGCTTGGAGCGTCAGCGTCTGTTGTCTGTCAAGAACCCGCCGCGCATCGTCACATTTTCGCATCAGTACAGGTTTCAACGTCTCTCGGATCAGGTCCCAGATCAGCACTTCAGCGCCATGATAAGCGGCTGCCGCCTCGTCGTCGTCATCGGCATTGCCCTCCTCTCGCTGGGAGTGCAGGCCGCTCGAGCAGGTTAGAGGAGTTCTCGGAACGCGTATCCGTGCGTCTATGCAATGCTAATATTGGTATCCAATTACATGGGTCAGCCTACGCCGACGACTGCAGCACACCCGATGGCGACCAGGGTCGCTGCATGCCCTTCTCCTCCTGCCGGAACATCGAGGAGCGGCTCATGGAAAGCCAGAAGGCCGGTCAGAAGGTGCCGCCCGATTATGCCAGCTATTTGCAAAAGGCAACATGCGGGGAATTCAATGGGGTGGTGAGTGAAATATTTAAAGTTGTTTTAAATATTTAATTAAATATTGAAAATGTGAGACATGATCTTTTTGATTAAAAAATATAGATTTCAATTGGAATATTTTATGCTTTGTATTTTTTTTTTTACAAATTATATATTTATTTTTTTTAAATCAAACAACTAGTTTTATTTGCAAGCTGGCATTATTTACATATAGAAAGCAATTGCAGTTCAAAGATTATTAACTTGATAGCGAATGTTGACAATGAGTTATTTTTAAATTTTAATATTTATTTATTTTGGTTGTACAATGTACATATAGGAATTCAAGATAAGATTTGTTCCAAGCTTGTTAGCCCATTAAATGCGATCCATAAATTTTATCCCAATTAAGGTAAGGATTAAATTTATTTCTTGCTTTTTTTAGCGACACTTCTGCTGTGCCTCGTCCCAAATCCAGCACAATTCCAAGGTAATGAGCCTGTTCAAGGCCGAGAACTTTGACTGCGGCAACTTTGTCAGCCACCGAGTGGCCAATGGATACGAGGTGAAGCTCTCCTCCAGGCCTTGGATGGCCCTGCTCCGCTACAATCGTTTTGGAGAGTCGCAGTTCCTTTGCGGCGGCGCCCTAATCTCTGACAGTATGTCTTCCCATGTTGGATTATAATTTCCAATCTTTAAGGATTATAATTATTGTGAAATGTTTCAGGATATATACTAACTGCTGCCCACTGCGTGTCTGGACTCGAGAATGAGCTGTAAGTGGAAACTGATGATTAATTAATTAATTAATTATTAATTATGAATAATCTCTAATTAATTTCAGCTACGAAATCCGCCTGGGTGAACACCGGATCTCCACGGAGCAGGATTGCCGCAATCAGGGACGCAAGCCCAAGTGTGCTCCGCCTGTGGTGGATGTGGGCATTGAGAAGCATCTGATCCATGAGCAGTACGATACTCGGCACTACCTGAATGACATTGCCCTGCTGCGCCTGAATCAGAGTGTCACCTTCCAGAGTAAGAGTTTGGAGATTCAATTCCCTGACTCACAGCTAACCCCTTCACCCTTAATCTAGAGCACATTAGTCCCATTTGCCTGCCCATCACCGACGAGCTGAAGCAGAAGGCGGAGGAGATTAATACCTACTTTGTGACCGGCTGGGGCACCACGGAAAACGGCTCCACCTCGGATGTGCTCCTCCAGGCAAATGTGCCGCTGCAGCCGCGAACTGCCTGCTCCCAGGCCTACCGCCGGAACGTTCCTCTCTCCCAGCTCTGTGTGGGCGGTGGCGATCTCCAGGATTCCTGCAAGGGTGACTCCGGTGGTCCGCTGCAGGCGCCGGTCCCTTATTTGGGACAGTTTGCCCCACGAATGGTGGAGTTCGGCATCGTTAGCCAGGGCGTGGTCACCTGCGGCCAGATCAGTCTGCCGGGCCTGTACACCAATGTGGGAGAGTTTGTCCAGTGGATCACCGACACCATGGCCAGCAATGGCCTTTAATTAATTATTTTGTTAGAAAGCGCCTAGTGATTAGTCAAGCCCAAGAAAATATAAGATTCGCATATTTGTGAAATTAATTGCGTTTTCATTGGAAGTTAAGTTGTTAATAAATGTCTAGATGGGGAAATAAGACAAATCTGGGTATTGCATATTTTCATTATTTGTATAAAATATATTAGACTTACAATATAATCATTTTAACATTAATTTATATAATTATGAAAGGCCGAAGCCATAAATTGAAGCACAAATTCTAGTTAAAAAAAAGAAAGGAAGCTTGAATAAAATCAAAAACTAACAGGAATTATATTTATATATATCATAAATATTCGGTTTAAAAAATTGATTTAAATATAACATACTTATTTACAGTCACAGTTTTAAATTTTTCTTCATATTTAATTGTTGTTTATATGGCAGCTTTACGATTGAATCATTTGTGCATTTGCATAAAATTAAAGCCTAAATTCGGAAAAACCAAAAATTGTAGCGAAAAAATTGGTATATGATATAGGTCTATATAATATAGTCATCCGATTCGGGCATTGAATTCCAAGATATATCAAACCTACAACATTTTGTGTGGCATAACTGGACAGAAAATATAACAATAATCAATTAAATACAGTTATACATATCTCTATTAATAGGTTATGATATATTAAGCTAAATACAAAGATTATCCAGTTTTTCCAATCATTTTCCGCAGTCGTCGTCAGTACAGCTTTGCACTGACGTTTCCTATGAAATGAATCATGTTTACTACTTATTTACTTTTCATAGTACTCGTATTTAATTATTATTCAATGGCTTTCGACTAGCAGATAGTTAATTATGAATATTACCTATCAGATTTATTGCGCAATTTGACGTATGAAAACAATTGAGATGTACAATCAGATATAAGGTGGGGGATAAGCTTAGCCAGAGTGAAATGTATGCTTCCAGGGTCTCGAAACTGAGATTTACTAATGAAATTGATTAATCACAAGATTAAAGTGATGCCGCGACCTATCCTACAGGGCGTGAGTGGCGTTCTAAACTTGGAAAAAAAACCGCAAATTTCGGGGGGTTTTTTTGTTGGCACGCATCGCACATTTTGAGACCCGCCCCGACAATAATGCTGGGAATTTCTGCCGCTGGAAATTCCATGTTACACATATCCAAAAGAACGGGTTTCAATCTGGCATTGAGGTAGCCGCCACCGCTGCTGTCCACCATGGGGAAAGGGGAACTTGAGATGTTGGAATTAATACAACGAATTAATTGCGAGAAAAAGCACCGATTCTAATGGGTGTTCGGCCCACACCTGCTCGGGAGACGCGTGCCAATTCCCGAGAGAGACTCACATTGGACAGAGATATTTATACAAAAACTAGTTGTGTTTACAGAGATAGAGAGAGACTTGTTAAGTTTCACTTCCAATCGCCCGGGGGGTTTCCTGGAATTTTATCGCTTTTCCCACGGTCTGAGATCCAAACCGTTTATCTGTGGGTGGGCCTTGACTTTTCCCAGGTGCAAATTCTGAAAAGGTAAAAATATCTAAAGCTCAATCTCAAAAATGCATATTTTATACTTCATCTGTTCTCCTCTGGGAAATCGATGCTCCTTTCCCTGGTAGCCAGCTCGAGATTAAGCTGCTGCAGCCTCCTGTCGATATCGCTGGCCGACACTCCTTATTGCAGTTGAGCAGTCTGAATGGTGCCAGACTTCTTGTTGCTGGAGTTGGGCCTAATCTTGACAATTGGCTTATCCTGGAGCTGCTTTGGTTCTTCCTGCTTCTGCTGTAGGGCTCCTTCTTTATTCCCCTTTATGCTGATCACCTTAGCGGAGGATTTTTTCAGGAAGAAATCCCTAAACTTGGGTCGTCGTCTCGAATGTGGATAGCGGAAGGTGTAAGGGTTAATCCTCAGTCGATTTGTCCGGGGATTCCACCTCATGATGGAGGCGGAGATGCGGGAGGATAGATCTGAGCCAGCTGCTCTTTTGTGTTCATCCACGGATTCCACATACTCAATCAGCCGCTGAAAGTTTGGACATGGACGCCCAACGTCCCAGAGCAGCTGGAGGGAGGACTCTGACATCTGGGATTTATTTTTAATCATTAAAAAAGATTTCCTTATTTTTTGACCAATTTTACTATAATTTTCGGAGTTAAATGATGTTAAATTGAAAGAGTTATTGATTTTTGTAAATACTTGTGTTTAGTCAGAGAGAATCTTGGGTAATAGATGTATCAATTTGTGCTAACAAGATTTTTGTTCATTATGATTAATAAATATTTTAAAAATAACAATAACAACACAAAGGTTGTGCTCTTTCTGAATACTGAAAAATAGATTTCGACTATCAAAGCTCTATACTTCTTATCAGCTTGAGGTTTATTCTTTACTTAATTTAGACTTATTTTTAAAAGTCAAAATATAAAATTAAAAAAAAATGCTAGGCTTTATTTTAGCCTTTTTTTTTAACATTGAAAATATTAACTCTTGTTGTTCGCCCCTGCCACTACGCCCACTAAATCGGTGTCAGTTCCATCTCATAGAAATATATGCTAATATCTTATTTCAGAATATATATGTATATCTCTCTGGGATGGCACCATATCTACATTTCTGAAATACATGCACGAGCCGTTTAGCGAAAACCTGTTGCTCGATCTGGGATTACGCTCGCCGATGTATCATTAATGGCATTTGTTTTGGCGCTTGCCCGAGAGCACGCGAATCCAAGCTACAAAAGCCGGCACACGACGACCTGCGGCTCATTCCAAGTTGAGAACTTTGAGAGAACGGTTAAGCGTGCGCGTTGAATTTTGAAATCTCGGATCGGAAACGTGATCTACACTAGCAACTAGCACAGCATCTTGGCAGCCGGTGACTTGAGACAACAACAGGAAGACCATAAATCTCAGATCTGACAGGATGGGTTCCCAATCTACTCTGTTGTTTGCGACGATCCTAAGCTTTGTCATGTTGGAAGCAGTTCTCAGCCGTAAGTTGATATAATAATTGTCAAAGTGCAGGAAGCGGTAGCTAATGACTTATGACCTTAATTACAGAGAGCTGCTTCACGACGGCGGGTGGAGCGGGTCAGTGCGTTCCGCCCAGTGAGTGTGGCTTCGTCCAGAAGCTAGTCGAGGTCTATGGACGTAATATCCCACGGCAGATTGGCATCCAGCTACGGCAGATGAGGTGCGATGGGAATACAAATGTAAGTAAAATATCCTGTGGAGAAAAGTCGCTCTGTTAGGAAATTTTCTGATGTAATATTTAATGTTTTTCTTCAGGAAATTCGCATTTGTTGCCGCAACGAAGCGACCCCACAGGCAACCAACACTCAGGCAGCACAGCAAAAGGTGGTGCGGGCGACCAGCAGGGATATCAATACCTACAGCACGCAGGGTCTCCAGTACCTCGGAACCTTCACCAACTGTGGCAACAAGGGTAACCCAAAGGTCAGCGGCGGTACAGAGGCCAGGCTGGGCGAGTTTCCCTGGATGGCGCTCCTCAAGTACAAGACCGACGCCCAGCGTCCCTTCCTCTGCGGCGGCAGCCTGATCAGCGATCGCCACGTCTTGACCGCCGCTCATTGCATCATCCACCAGCCGGAAGTGTAAGTAGTGTATAAACCTGAAACACTGAATATCTGATTGTTAATTTTATGTATTTTTTGTAATTTATAGACTTGCTGTGCGTCTGGGCGAACATGATCTGACCAAGGACGAGGACTGCACTATTTTGGGCGGCTTCATGAGGACTTGCCTGCCGCCCTTTGAGGAGTATGAGGTGGAGCAGGTCGACGTTCATCCCAACTATGTGCATGGCAAGATTAACTTTGACTTGGCCATTGTCCGGCTGAAGGAGCAGGTCAGGCACAAGAGCCACATTCAGCCCGTGTGCCTGCCCATTACTCAGCGTTCCCAGGAGCTGTCCTTTAACGAGGACTTCTTTGTGGCCGGCTGGGGCAAGACAGACAAGCAGGAGGTCTCCGACACGCTCCAGAAGGCTGTCGTGACGCGCCAGAGCTTGGATTCGTGCCGCCAGTTCTACAACAAGGGCGAGGTAAACGATAATCACATTTGCGCCACCGGTGACGGACTCAAGCACACCTGTCCGGGCGACTCCGGCAGCCCGCTGTTCTTCAAGCATCCCTTCAAGAACAGCTACCGCTTCGTCCAGTATGGCGTGGTGTCCTTCGGCGGACAGTGGTGCGGCCGGATTGACCATCAGCCGGGAGTCTTCGCCAGTGTCATCGATATGCTGCCCTGGATCACTCAGGTCGTGCAGTAGTTGGCAATCCATCGATCCAGATTAGACCCTAATTGTTACCCTATTTATGTTTGTAGTCCTAAGAACCCTTGCCATAGTTACTCCTAGCGGTTTTCTAAATTTTGTAAATTATTTTAATATATGAGATGTAAGCAGCATTAATTGATGTGAAGTTTGGTGTGTGGTTTGGTTGGGGCAGTTTCTGAAATGAGTTCTCTGGGATTTATCATCTAAGAGAAGTTTTAGGTAAACAAAGTTAAAATCTTGGTTATATTTTGCTTGCAAGCGAGTTGTTTTGCATATTTTGTTTTAGAAAGATTTATAGATTCTCGATTTGTTGTCCCTTATTTATCAAGTGGTAAGTTAGAATCAACTCTAGATTTTTAAATCCGTTTGATTCTAATTTTTAATTGTGTAAATCTTAGTCATTAATTCTTATTCAAACCATTTCTAGTAGTTATAGTTAAAAAAAGAAGTTAAGGCGTACCTAGACTGACTCATAAAAAAAGAACCTAGTGAGTTCAAGGCAATTCGGGGAACCCTATTTTGGCTAGAAACCACTTCCATAATCAATGGCAGTTCCTTACAATCGCGTCATAAATCAAGGGATTAAATCTAAAGCTTAGTTAGAGGCGAGTGAGTCATCCAGGCACGTGATGCTATTTATTTGAAGCCACATCTCTTCGATGGAAGAGATCAGGCATTGCTAGCATGATTTCTCAGTGAAATCTCTTTCCCATATTGTTATTAACTTGATCGATATACATGGCTGATAATATATATTCCACACCTCTGACTCACTGGGTGGCTAAAGTAATGCCATTGGCATGCCATAATTTGCGGTTAGTAGCCGTGTTTATTGTCCAGATTATAAGTACATAAGACCAGAACCAGATTTATCAGAGAGATAAATTTAATTGCCTTGCGAAATCTCAGGGTATTCCCAGAATGTTTGTTTTTCCTTTAGTTTTTTACTATAGAACTGACCTACGAACTTGAAATGTCTGCATGTGATTTATGTGCTTAGAATGACCACAATTTATTTAATAATAAATAATTACCAGGCGCGTCTGCTTCATTTGGGTTTTAGCATTGAACTAAAAAGCAAATCGAGGCCCATAAAATCGGGACATTTTACTTAATGTGGGCCACACGCCGAGAACAATGGCCAAGATGGCTATCGGATGAAGCCCTTTGTTGTGGCTGGAATGAATACCAGAAAGGATATACCTTTAGCTGACCATGAGGGAATAGTTTGAATTTGTCCACTGGATGGTTCACAATGAACTTTAGCCGCATCCAGGGTTTGGTTTTAAAGGGGTGAGCCTATACATGGGTTAATATTTAGCTTATAAGTTTGCTAAATTTTATATTTTTTGTCTTAAAAATTTAATCTTAAGAAACCCATCCTAGATTAAGAAACTTAACTGATTCAAATCTCTATTTTAATGCAGCATTTTGTATTTGGTGACCTTTTACCACTCGCTGCCCTTCTTTGGCAGTGTCTCCATGTCCCTGCTGCATAGCTATGTGTCCTCGTCGGTCTCCTTTAATCTAGACACCATTTAGTGAGTCCCCAAAAACAACCAAAGAACTAAGAAAAATACTTACAAGAATTTGTTAATCAGCTTGAACTGGAACTCCACCTTTCCGGCCATCACCGTGTGCGAGATATACAATGCCGAACGGATTTGGGACCTGAGTGACTCACATTTTGGCGTGGAGCACGACATCCACCTCGATGACTTTATCTCGGAAATTGTGTTTTACCGCGGCGTCTGCAGCAGCTGCGAGGATTGCGCCAGGCTTCGGTGTCCCGCCAACTTTACTATTCTTGTGGAGGTGGTGAGTAGGCTGGACTTCTCTTTGGGCTTGCACACAATTGATTCCCCTTGCCTGGTAGTTCCGCACGAAGTGCCATCAGCTGCTGGTGAACTGCACCTACCTGAACGAGCTGTTCGACTGCTGCGACGAGTTCTTGCCGGTGCCCACGGAGTATGGGCTGTGCTACTCCTTCAATTCCCATCAGGCCCGCAAGGTGGCCCAGGTGCAGTTCACCAACAATCGAATGACGGGGCCCGGACACCTGAATTTCCATGCTGCCGCCGACATTCAACTGTATGTCCATGCACCCATTGATGTGCCCTACCAGCTGTCGGAGGGCATGATCCGGGAGACGGTGCTGCTGGGTCATTACAAGGAGCTAATCCTGAATGTGATCGAGGTGCACAACGACGAGAGCGTTCAGGATCTGAGTATGGAGCAACGACGCTGCCGATACGGCCACGAGCATGTGACAGAGCGTCAGGGGATCTACGAGTTCTATAGTTACTCCGGCTGTGTGGTGGAGTGCACTGTCTTGTTGCAGCTGGCCAACTGCAATTGCACCAGCCACTTTATGGCCATGCCGGGACAGAATTCCCTGCCGGCCTGCGATTACCGCGGCCTCATCTGTCTCACGCGTATAAGGGATAAGATCATGACGGAGCGAAAGTCCTGCGAGTGCCTGAGCTCTTGTGAGGAGCCGGAATACAACATTATCTACAACTCGCCAGATGAGTAGGTTTTTTTCTCTCCAAATTGTTCTTAATTAAATAATCTCTTCTGCCCAGAGATGATGAGGCCACCGACGATGTCTCCAAGATCCGCGTGGCTCTGGTGGAGCTGCCCACGCAGCGCTACGTTCGCCGGGTGACCAAGACCATCTTGGACTTTCTGAGTAAGCTTAAAAAAACCTTTTGGATGGTTTAAAACTAACCTCTTTCGTTGCAGTTTCCCTGGGCGGCCTGGTGGGCCTCTTTTTCAATACCTCCGCCCTGCGTATCGTGGAGGCCGTCGTCCTGTGCATTCGTTACAGAAAAACCATCGTGAATTGGGTCAAGCGAATCTTTGTTGGCACGGTTAAATATTTACAGATCTTGGACCAGTCGCAGTAAATCACATTATAGTATTGCTAACTTTAAATCATAGTTGTCTTTTGATGCGTATGTGCAGTGGAAGCTCAGCTTCGGGCCATCTTCTGTGCCACATAGGCCACATTCTCCGAGGAGCTGTGCCACTGGGGCGGGGTCACAAAGTGCACCAGGGTCTCCAGATAGTTTGGCAGGTACATGAAGCTGGAGAATATCACCAGGGCCATCATGATCAGAAAGAATCCATCTAGAAGGAGACAGTCAACGATAACTGATGTTTCAGGGGATTTTGGGTGCAAAGTACTCACTAATCAGCTTCCGTTCCCAGGGCTCTAGCATATTAATGCATGTTATCAGCTCGTACTGGCGGTAGACGTGCTTGAAATTTACCATGTTTTTAGTGATTTTTTATAATATTTAATCTATTTATTTTAATAATGTAATAAAGTCGCACAAAAACAAAATGCAAGTGGATTGTAAACAAAACCAGATGATTTTTTCCTGAGCTACTGTCGAAATATCGATTAGCCTATCGACGATATCGTTATTGGGGATTGGTATATATACTGCAATGTACTATATTTTCATTACGGTCACTCTAAACATATGTTTATTTTGTTTTTATTTGCGCGCCTTATTCTTTGCAAAATTATGGCGAGTCCTTCGACCTTAAAAGCTATCAATTTATTTAATAACTCTTGCTGGGATATTTCCCAAGGCCCGACCAACAAAATACCCACCGGTCACAAGGGCCTAGACACGCATTTTGGAGGTGGAATAAGCTTGGGACAAATAACCGAGCTAGTTGGAACTTCGGGCACTGGGAAAACGCAACTATGGTAAGATTTTTAGTTTTCTATTCATGATTACCTGTTAAATAGTGTTTTTACCAACAGCTTACAACTTTGCTTAAATGTGCAAATACCCAAGAGTGTGGGAGGAGTGGAAGGCAGCGCCTTGTACATAGACTCCCGACAGGACTTCCATCCAGAGAGATTGCTAGGCTTAGCTAAGGAACTGGAGAAACAATATAAAAACAGAGCACACGATTTTAAGGCATCCAAAATGCTTAAAAGGGTCCATCATGTGAGCTGTCCAAACCCGGCTCAGTTAATGTCCAGCGTCTTGAGTTGCCACCGACATTTGCGAGATCATCCAGATGTAATTACTCATAGTACTAGTTGCTCTTACTTCTGTAGATTCGAAAGAGTGTATTGTTTTTGTTTTTTTTTCCGGCAGATCAAGTTGATTGTAATCGACTCTCTGGCATTTTCACTGCGCATGCTTGAAGACGGCGCCCAGCGCTTCGAGTTGCTTCTGGAACTCCATGAAAGCATGAGGAGATTGCAGAGTCAACACAATGTAGCCGTAAGTATCGAGAATCTCAACCCATTTCCTTTCGCCTCTTGTAATCGTTAAGTCTTTCCTGACAGTGGGTCATCACCAATGTGCTCACGCATCACTGCAGCAGAAACGGGCAGAAGTTCCATGTGGTGCCCGCCCTGGGGGAGCTGCATTCGCACCTGATCAATGAGCGCATCTGGTTTTCGCAAAGCTGGCAGTGCTACCTGGGCAAGTCGTGGAAAGCCTGCAAGTTAATTAAGGCTTGAGTTTAACTTTTACTTTTGGTAAGTTTCATTCGATTTTTATGATATTTTCAGTTTTATTACGGATTTACTTGAAGTCCAAGTCTGTTAGCTAATTAGAAATTTGAGATAAATTATGTTAAAGGACTTGTTCTCAAATAGCCATTAAAATTGCATAATAATTCCCACTTTGGCTAGATCTAGAGCATAGGCAGTAGTTAAGGCAAAACAGGATCCTCAGTTTGTGTGCCATAAATCTCAAATATAGCTACAACTAGGAGGCGCACACCCAGCCAGCTGTTAGGGGCACTTGCTAAAAGCCTCCTCGGCTCGACTCGAAGACCAGGCTGCAACGATGCTATCGATGGTGCAGCTTTGCAGATTGACAGGCGAGCACTGGGCTGATTTATGCGCGCGGCCCAGGAATGTGGCAAAGTGTAAAAAGTGTTTACACAAACGAACGGCGACACCCAAGCCCGAAAGCCAAAAGCGAAACCAGCCTGAGGCTCTCCAGCTAGCTGCAGGCTTTGATACACACGAAATAAATCAGGTTTAACAAGGCAACAATTTAATACGGAGTTCGTAAAATATCTTAGTTATTCCCAAGCACTCCCACTGTCAATACCATTTTTCTCACTGTGCATCCCAAATCTGAGCACTGAGCTCCTCCGGGCCAGCAGCTAGTCACGCATATGCAGCGACAACTAATTCAATTTCCACTTGCCAGAAGGAGGCGGCTGTTTAGCCGAGTGTGCACGCCTAATTGGTAATGCGATCGGCTTTATTGAGGCGCTGGAGGCGGTGGAGTAGAGGCCAGAGCCAGTCTGAATCTGCGGCTATGCCCGTTGCAGTCACAGGCTATCGCTGTCGCTCAGCGCAAATCCCATTACGTGCGATCCGTTTCGAGCCATAAACATGTAACAGCTCCAGCTCCAGCTGCATCAGCGAAGCGATCCCAGATCACCGGTCGCCTGGCCAGAGTTTCCTGGCTTCCAGCGGCGCAACTTGTCGCTCGAACTTAATTGCCTCGCTTGCGCTTATGACTTTCGTGGGCAATGCATCCTCATCCACAACCACATCCTCATCTGCTGTCTGTTGTCCGCTGTCTGCAGCAGCATTAGAAAGTAACTTCAGCCGGCGAAAAGCTATCAACATCTTTGAGCTTGCATCGTCTTCGCCTTCGCCTTCGCCGAGTAGTTGCTGGCGCTATTTTCGACACCGCCATAAATTTTCCAACTGCCCTGCAAAGCACTGGGTTCCAAAAATTAGAAATAGTCTGAAAGCACTGGGAGAAATAGTAGTGAAAAGCCTTAAACAAATTAGCTTTGCTTGCTGAACCAATGCAACATGGATGGGTGTTGCTAAGCATGTTCTTAGCAACATGCTGATTGGGAACATCACAAAAGGGTGTTGCTCAACATGTTCTCGGCTAAATTTACTTGGAAACATTTTGCTTAGCAGCTAAGCTTTGGGTTCCGGATTTTCATAGCTTCTCTCTTGCTTGTTTTTTGTGGGTTTCAATATTAATATTTAATTTAAATTATATTAAAGTAAATAAAATATATTTCATATAATATATTGTTAGCCGTGTGGCTAATTTACTAAACTGGCAAGTTGAAAGTCCATTTTCCATTTCCCATTTTCCATTTCGTACGGGTTTCAATTAAAACAAAAGGCAAAAAGACAGAAAAAAAGCCAGCAAGCATGGCCTGGCAATTTGGCCACGACCTCGTGCTGCTCTCCGCCAGGGTTCAGCCCCAGAGCGGCTAATTCCGCAACGCCGACCGCCCCGATGGCAGCACCGATAGCGAGAAAAAAAACACCAGCAAAACAAGCCAGCAGAAGAGCAGCCCATTCTGGCCGTGAGATAATCAAATGTTGGCCAAAAAGGATTGCACACACTCTTACCTCGCCCGGCTTATTGTTCTGAGAAATTGTTATTAATTGAGTTGTAGCCTGGCCTGCACCTGGCCCAGCTTTCTCCTCCCACTCGGTGGGTGGCCCCGACTCCGCACTCATTTGCCCGATTTAATTTGGTTTGGCCATCAATAAGCTGAGCTCTCGGAGCCGGAGCCAGCTCATTTGCATGCCCGAAATTTATGCTCATCAATTAGGTGATTAATTTATTTGGCATGGAAGCTCAAAACGCTTGTCTAATTAGATAAATGCGCTACATTAATGTCGCCTCCTGACATTTATAAAGCGTGATTCCTCGGTGATTTTGGCTCTTCTTTCTCCCTCTTCGCAGACGGGCTTTTAGGGGGACTGAGCTAATCAATTAATGGCTGCTAAGGGGGCTTAAATGGTTAGGAGGATTAACTCCTAATGGCTTGGCATTCTAATCGAATTTATCATTTAAATTGTGATTTTTTTCTATTGGTAAAAAGCACACTTAGGGAAATATTTCACTAAAAATAATTTTCTTTGCTTATAACCATGTTGCTCTCTTAGCTTTGGACTTTCTCTCGGACAATTCCCAGGTCTTTTAGCCAATCCAACTCCCCGCCTAAATTAGTTTATAATGTTGCTTATAAATGCCACTTGTCGGCCACGACACGGATGTGGCTCTGGATCTTGATCCAGTCGCCAGTTGCAACGGCAATCTTCCTCCGCCAGTGGCAGGAAAATATTTTAATTAAAACACAAACTAAACGTTTACTGCTAGCGATGTTATCCATAGCATTTCATACAAATAACAACGACACAAGACTAGCTACCAGGCGAAGGCTCCTCGTTGCTGCCGCTGCTGCTGCGTGCAACAAATACGGCAATGTTGCATGTAACAGCAGCAACATGTGTCGCACAGCGCCTATTTGAATATATATCAAATCAGTTTCAGATAATTTTCTATAACAGCTCTCGTCGTCGCTCGAAACATTTGTACGAGTTCGCTGCCTGAGTCTTTCGTTTTGTGGCTCCTTCTTCCGCGGCCGCCGCTGCCACTGCGAGTGCATATTTTACGCGGCGCATTGTTGTTGTCGGGATTGGGATTGAGACTGGACTCGGATTGGGGATTTGAAATTAAGTTGTTTTGCATAAAAGCGCCATAAAAAGGCGCAGCAGCAGCGGCCAGCAATTGTGATTAGAACGACACGACAGGCACGACATGCGACATATGAGACGCAGCTATTACTCCTTGCTCCTGCTCCTGGTAGCTCCTTACATATATGGCCAGCCAGCAATTGTCGGTCGGCAAAATTGGCGGCTCAACACGAGCGACGTATGTCATCAAATGGCACTGCCATTAGCGGCAGATCCTCCTCCTTCAACCAGTGGTAGGCAAATGCTAGGAGCCGACCCTCGAACCAGCTACGACTATTATCAATTTAAGTTGGCTAATTGGTTTCAAATTTATGGACCTGTATTTGATATTTATGTCGTCTACCAGCGAGGCCTCTGTGTGCTGTGTGCCTTGCAATTTCGTCCGTCTGCCTGCCCAGAAGACCTCTACTCTGGTCCGATCCGGGCCGATCCGATCCGCGGCTCTCGCTCTGCCTTGGCATGCTGCAAACAACGTAATTGGCTTTCAATTTGCTGCAAATTGTTGCAACAGCCACGACAGCGCGCCGCAAAAGAGCAACGGCAACAGAGAAACATATTTAGATTATAGACGGATAAAGTTTATGTACATTCTGTTCTCGCCGTGGCCACTTTTGAGCTCGAGGACTGGCTTCGGCTTCGCCTGCCCCTTCCTCGTCCACCGTCCACCGGCCACCATAATTCCAATGAGTTATATGCCCATCATGTGCGCTCCTTGGCCCTTCAAAGTCGAAAACGTATCGCGCGTTAATTAAAAAAACAGCAACAACCACCGAAACATCAGCCTATAGAGGTTGGCAGTTAAAAATAAAAATGAAAAAGGAAAATAATGCAGAAAAAAAGCGCCAAAAATGCCGCTAAAATTTCGCTCACTGCGGCTCGGAAAAGGGCGGCTACCCAAAGTCTCAGGCCTGGGTTAGCACTGTTCAATAACTAAATAAAACACTTGGGCCTCCATACAGTCAGAGAATAAATAGTAAGATTACAAGTTCTAAAAAATTTAGAATAAATTTATAAAAAAATGTACCTTTAAACTTGTTTCTATCTTGCTTGCATTTTTTAGAGAGTGATTAGAGGCTTAGAGTCCCTGCATCTTGGCTGTTATTATTCGTTTCTTACTAACAACAAATATTCATATACAAAAATCTTTACATTTAATTTATTTCCAATTTTATTACAGCGAATGTGTATATTTTTTTCAGTGCATCTGCGAATATAAGAGAACAAGAGGCAGCGCACAATCAAGCGAAAATTCCTGGCATTTTCTGCTTCATTAACAACACACACTTATGTATGTGTGTTGCCACAGAGAACTTGGCCATTTCGTTTTGTTTCGAGCCGAGTTTAAACCGCTGACGAAATTTACGCACGTTGGTGTATCCGCTCCTGCTCCTCGGCAGCTCCTTGATGATCCGCTGGAGCCGAGGCTTTAGTTCGATTCGACCGGCTCTTTTTTTTTTGGTATTTTAATTAGAAACCGAACAACGCAAAATGCATTGCTCGTCGAATTCGCTTTCTTTCCTCCTCCGTTGGCCTTCTGATCTGCTTCGATTCCGATCCGCTGGTGCGTCCTCCAATCTTGCATTTGGTTTTCACATTCAATTAGCGCATATTTCAAATGCGATCCCAGGTCCGGGCATATTTCTCTTCGATCCGAATGACAGGAAATGCTGTCGAAGGAAGACAAAAGTCCTTAGCTACGACATGTCAAAGGAATTTCTCTTGGAGGTTGTTAAAAATATAAAATATAATTAAAATTTTATTAAGAAATGTTATATTTTTAAGACAATAAATGAAAAATAAATATTTTTACTTTAAATAAAATTTGAAAAGAGGGTCAAATCCTACTTACTTTTCCTAAGTTTTACCTTAAGCCCCAATTTCACTGAAAAAAACAACCACAAATTTCGTTTATCTTTTACTATCTTTATTGATATTCGCTTTATTGCTGCTAGATCAAAGTTAAAATAATAAATAAATATTACTAAACACACACACACGCGCTTACGTACGTACATATATAATACAATACAAAATCCGGTGCTTTAACTTAGCTACCTAAACTATAAGCTACTTATATCGGTCGTAAGCCCTAGATTATTGCGTACGATTGCAAACAACTTTTAAAGTCTAACGCGTTGCTTAGTGCTTAAGCCTAGGATTCTATCTATAGACCAAATACAATAACGGTAACTGCTAATTTACATTATTTACAGCTTAGGCTTAATATTATTTTTGTATTGTTAATCGTTAAGAGCGCGCCTAGAGATTGAGAACTATGTACAGCTGGCTAGTTATGGTTTAGTTTTTTTTTTTAGTTTTCATTTAATATTTAAAAAAGGAAATTAAATGCGCGTCTGGGTTACACTAAATATCACACTGTGTAGGATGTTGCTTAGCGAAGAGAAGAGTTTGGAATTAAACTAACATTAAAACAAAAATCTAGGGACTTCACACTGGTGTTGAATTATTAAATAGTTGCTTCAAACAAAAATAATATGTTGATCGAGGATTTAAACTGCGATATAGCCTGTGTAAAGTCCCTTTATATCTAAATCCGATTTATACTTTAACATAACGCTACTAATGCACTTGGAAATCCGTGCCCGTGCTGTGGCAATTGGAACTTTGAGCTGTGGCTGTGGGCGGCTGCTTGGTTGCTGATTGATTGATTGCTTGCCTGATTGTTAGGTGAGATCACGGCTAAACCATCACGGTGGTGGCCAGGACATCGGCTCCCACCTCATCGCCCGCCGTGGGCGGCAGGGACTTGCAGTTGATAGAACGCTTGCCAAAGTCCTTGCGCGGGCTGTCCAGCGAGCCCACCGTGTTCTTGCGCATATCCGAGTTCTGGGTCTTGTGCAGCAGGATCTGGGAGCTCCGCTTGTGGGCCGCCGCCTGCTTCAGACTCGCACTGGAGTCCAGTTCCCGCTCGAAGTCGCAGGGCGGAAACAGTGGCTGGGAGCGATGCAGGGCGGAGCCACTGGCCGCCGAGGCAGCCAACTCGGGCGAGGGATTCAGGCTAAGCTCCATGCCGGTGGCTGCCCTCAAGGAGCTAGTGCTGCCCTTTAAGGGATTCGTGTAGCGGCGTAGATTCTCCTCGTTCTGCAGGTTATTGGACTTCTCCTCCTCGTGCCGCAGGGCATCAAGGGAGGGCGTCAGGTTCATGCCCGAGCTGCTGCGATAGGCCAGCCGCTGCTTCCAGTAGAGGCTGATGAACACTGAGAAACCCACCAGGACAATGAACACGCCGCATAGGACTCCGATCAGCAGGCTGTGTCGCGACCCATCCGTTACGCTGGCCGTCTCAAGCTTTACCTCAACAATAGAGGTCAGAGCCGCCAGCTGGAGCTGCTGCATCTCGAGCTCCTTGCGCCGCTGGATACCATTCAGTTGCCGTGAGCTCAGCAGCTCGCCCAAGAGTCGCACCGCCACCGGCAACTGCGGGTCATTCAGTCTGCTGGAGGACTGCAAGTGGGAGAAGGGATTATCAGGTTAAGGGGGGTGTCTAGGTAATTATTTTTTAACTAATTTCTAAATTAGGTTTTTTTATTATTAGAAAAATATCGTAAACACTCACCACAGTCAGCTCGACGGTGTCATTGGTGCCCGTCTTGAGATCACACAGCACCATAAGCATTCCCTGCTGTCCCTCCTGAGTGCCTGAACTGGTTGGCTCCTTGACCAGCTGCGCAGCCAACAGGACTCGCACCAGCGAGCACAGACCCTCCACAGAGGCCCCTCTGCCAACGCGCTCCAAGGCCAAGAGAATGGTGAGCCGGGCACAGTTCTCATTGACCACCGCCTGGTTGGGCCAGCAGCTGGCCTTGGCCGGCAGACTGGGTGGAGCCACGCGACGCGATGGCTCCAGGGCACGGCAATCTCCGCGCAGATTGCAGGGCGGCGAGAGGCAAGTCTCGCTCAGCGCTGGTACACATACCTCGTGCTGCTTGCACACGCCGCCGCCGGAGAGATTCGAGGACTTGGACAGGGGATCCAGCTTATAGCAGTTGGGCAGTCCGCACCAGAGATTCGTGCACCTCGAAGTGCCATTCTCGCAGACGCAGGCATTGCAGTGCTCGTCGTCGTCTCTTCGGCCGATCAAGGCAATGTCCAGCCAGTTCTGGCTTTGGTTCAGAGCCGAGTAAGGGGAGATGGTGTTGCTGACGTTTAGGCAGGCGGATTTGGGATCGGAGAGTACTTTAAATGGGGTTTAAAGAGGAGTAAAGGGGTTATATAAATATTTGATTCTTAGGGGCATTTTAGAAAAAATTAATATATTTTTTTTAGTCACTTACAAATCTCACATCGCAGACCATGTCGTCCTGGCGGACAGATGCAGCTATAGCCTCCAATTCCGTCGATGCAGGTGGCTCCGCCCTGGCAAGGCTGAGGCGAGCACTCATTGACATTGATGCGGCAGTCCGGACCGGAGAATCCCTGGGCGCACACGCAGCGGAACCAGCCGGCGCCCGACTCACAGGTGCCGCCATTGTGGCAAGGCTGCCCGCGGCACTGGTCAATGGCCTCGGCGCAGAAGAGGCCCGTCCAGCCGGGAGCACAGCGGCAGTGGGGCTGCAAGGCCTTGTCCGGGGCCCCAGGCATGCAGGTTCCGCCATTCTGGCACTGGCCGGCATAGCAGCCTGTGGCGCGCTCTGAGCAACGTTTACCTGGGGATTCAAATTAAAGAAAAAGCACATAAAAACACTATTTATTGCCTAAATCTAGTTTAGGTTACACTTAAGCCAAATATTTGGCTTAAAAACCGCTTAAAACCGCCAGAATAACATTTTTCTTTGCCAAAATCGAAAGACTTAGGCAACAAACTTGCTGGGAGTGTGGGATTTTTGTATTTTATTATTTGTAGCGAAGCCGTGACCGCTGGCTTGAACTAATTGAAAAGTAAAAGTGTGCTGACATAGATCGATGTGATATCTGCATATCTCCCCTATATATATACATATATCTCCATAGCTGTATCTAACGTAAACTCTGGCCGAATCTGTGACAAAAAGCGAAACGCGTGAAATATGCAAATCGCAAATTAAAAACAAACATAAATCATGGCAAAGGTTCGGCTTAGCCCCCCTTGAAGCTGCCACATGTGGCAAATACGTTCGCCGATATTTTTTCTTTTTTTTTATGCCTGTGAGTTGTGTGAGCTTGTGAGTTTTTTGTGGCTTAGCCGCGCATTCGCTTCAATTTGAGGCCGTAATGACTGCCGACTTTCAATGTTCAAATAAATGCGACCGTCTCGATCGTTATTTCTGTGAGCTCGAGTACCAGCATGTGAGAGCGTAGCGCTGCTCTTAACGTGGCCAACACACACACACACACACATGCGGCTCTTTGCCTTCTCGCGCCCATTTAAAGCCCCCCAAGCGTTGATAATGCGCCCCGTCAGCCAGCTTACAGCAGGTTTTTGGTGGATGCCCTCTCCAAGGAGTTGTAACCACTTTATGGCTGAGTTGCTTTTTAATTTAATAAATTGATAATTAAATATAGATAATATTACGTGTCTTATAGCATCTCCTTACTCTTCAAAGTCCTAAAAACTGAAATTACATTCTTATATAAAGCGTAAAGGTATTAATCCTTCGACTACACTTTTTCTGTTGCCTGCACTTGTTGCAACGCTTTTTCCTGACGTTCACTTTGGCGGCCGCTTAAAGCGCACCCCAGACTTCTCTTGGCTCGTCTCAGTTGAGCTGGGACTCATCTCATGCCAGACCCAAGTCATCCGACTCACCTGTCCAGCCCGACATGCACTCGCATGTAAAGTCGCCGTCGCCGTCAAGGCAAATTCCCCCATTTCGACAAGGATTCGGCGAGCATTCGTTGAGATCTGCGGAAAGTTAATGAGTTTGCTGAGTCGGTCAGAGGAGGATCCGGGACTTGGGATCGCGACTACTCACTGTGCTCGCAAAAGGTGCCGGTATGGCCCACATGGCACTTGCAGAAGGTTCCCGCGTCGCCCGTCTCGCAGCTGCCTTGCCCGCTGCAGGGCAAACCGCTTGGCGTTGTCATCGTGCTGGCCACCGAGGAGGAGGAGGAGGAGGAGGCGGAGGAGGAGGCGGAACTTGAAGTGGAAGTCGTGGCTGAGGACGATGGCCCGGTTGCCGCCAAAGTGACATTCGCGAAGCAGCCCTCTGTTTGGGGGGAAGAGACATGATTAGGCTTATTATTGCAGGATTACACTGGGAGAAACAAATTTATGCCAAAGTTTATATCTATTTCCTCAAGTAAATACGAAATATTTCCCTAGTCTTCCAGTAAATACGACATATTTCCCTAGTCTTCCAGTGTGGGTTATAGGAATCTCTCAGACGATAAAAAAGCTGCCATTGATGGGCTTAATGATGTCTTCATTGGCTGGAGATCGGTTCCCAGGGCTACTTGGAGGTCTGTGCTATTTATATATATAAATTCTCTCCACTCACCGTTGCAGGGCGGCTGGGAGCAGAGCGGACGCAGCTGCTCGCACAGCTTGCCGGCGCGATCCGGTGGGCAGTAGCAGTAGAAGCTGCCGGGCGTGTTGTGGCAACTGCCCTGAATGCAGGGGGACGAGGCGCAGTGATTCTTGGCTTCTTCACACAGGGATCCCGAGTAGCCCAGCGGACAGATGCAGTTGAATTTGCCGACCATGTCCTGGCACTCGCCTCCGTTGCGGCAGGGCGAGGTGGCGCACTCATCGATGTCCGTCTCACAGTCGCGGCCCGTGTAGCCGGGGGCACAGGCGCACTTGTAATCGTTGACCAGGTCAATGCAGCTGGCTCCGTTTCGGCATTGGCCCACGCAGTCGTCCAGATTCTCGGCGCAGGTGGGTCCGCCCCAGCCTTCCAGGCAGACGCAGGCGAAGGAGCCCGGCTGGTTGCGACACTCGCGGGCATTAATGCAGGGCCCAATGGCCGAGGCCGAGGACTCCACGGCGCGGGTCAGGGCGGCCAGGAGCTCGGAGCTGCTTAGATTTCCTCCAATAATGGCACTGGCCGTGGTGGTTAGCAGGGAGTTGGGCGGTAATCCCGGAGCATGCGGAGCCTCGCACTCGTTGAAGTCCTCCTCGCAGATGCCGCCGCGCCATTCCGGCGGACACTCGCAGCGAAAGCCGCCGATTAAGTCAACGCAAGTGCCACCATGCTTGCAGGGACCTCCGGCGCACTCATCGATATCTGGGGGAGAGAGGAGCAGGAAATTCAAGCAGATTGTTAAGTGACATCCGCGGATAAAGTTTAAACACTGAGAGGAAATTCTAGAGAGAATTTAGGGGTGCCTTTTGAGCTTTTACTTTGAATTTCAAGTTAGGAAGTTAATTAGTTTTTAATAGGAATTTTAAAATAATATATTCCAATTCCTATTTTCATTTTATTAGTTTTTAAATATATGTTCTTTATTTTATATTGCTTTAGAAACATTGTTTCCTTCAGTGAGTGTGTTGACTTTGCTGTTGGCTAAGCTCTGAAGCAGCTCGAGCAGGTGGCTCTTGGCCAAGTCATTGACCTAGCTGGCGGATCGGTGGTTGTGTGTTGTGGTGGCTTCGGGCTGCGTGCCCGGCTTATCGCTTGCCTGGGATCTGCGAGGAGTCTCCGCTTCCTTCTCGCAGCCTGTCGCCCGTTTCCTCAACTCTCGGCCAGCACGCAACTCATTTGTTTGCTTTTTGTTTTGCCAAAAAGGAAACTGATAAGGATTTGCACCCCGAAAATATGCAGTTTTGACCCTTTGGCTTGTCCCCATTAGCCGTCAATAAGGGTCAGATTATATCGAAAGGAAGGCAGGAAATTTTAGGGGGAATTTAAGCTTAATTAAGATGTGGCCGTGGAATCAATTAATTTTAGGGGGAATCTTCCTTGAAAAAGGTTTTCATTTATCATTTATATATTAAGTGAAAATATTGCTAATAAAATATATTTTATAGAGTTTCTTTTTTAGATAAAAGAATCTCGTTTCTGCATTTATGTTTCGATATTTAAGAGCCTTTTTCTATACAAAAGGTTGCCTAATTTTGTATTAATTTATATAAACACCAAACTCATTTATGCAAGCCTTCAAAATGTCCGAAAAAAGGCTAATCCTTAAGCCTCAGTTTCAGTCATGGCTTAATTTTTTTTTTGGGGAATTGGCAACTCAATTAGCTGACGGCTTGTTGCAAATAGTTTCTGGTGAATGTGTCTGTCGGTTGGTCGGTCGTGCTCCAATTGGAATGCAAAACCGAACCGAAAAGGCGAACCGAATCCGCTTGGACCACCGTGGCCACAACAATCATACCTCGAAATAATAAACAAAAATAACAGTCCATAGCCTGTGCGTGCTACGTTTCATTTCATTTCATTTCATTTCGCTACACTCAAATGCGTGTGTGCTCAATTGCATGATCGAGAGGCAACGCCAAGACACACCAAGAAACACCACCCAGGCACACACACACACACACACACACACACTCAGACTCTGAGCCAAGCTCAACGTAAATGGCCAAGAGCTGCGGCCAGTCTGTGGCTAATCGCGTGCTGAAGAATAAAATTAAATCGAAAAACTCACTTATTTCGCATGTCGGTCCCGTCCATCCGGCCGCACAGCCGCAAGTGAAGCCGGCGGCCGGCGGCGTCATCAGTGGCTGCTGCTGCTGGGGCACCAGACTCACGGCCCCTCGTCGCAGGCTCGGGCCGCTGCCATTCTGCGTTGCGTTGAGTCGCAGGTGCTCCAGGCTGCGGATTGATTCGCGGCGGCTTATCGGCTTGCCCAGGGAGCCCATGCCGCGCATCATGCGGTACACAGGCGGTCGCGTAGTGTTCATTGGCTGCAAGTAGAAGCAGGGTACACTTGTAAAAAATAGGCTAAAGAAGCCAGGGGAAATTATATAAAATTTCTGGGAGCTGTGATCATTCCTAAATATTTTTTAAATATTTTATTTCTAGAAAATTTAAGCTGAAGACTTGATTTTGTCTGTGTTTTCATCTGTATAAATATTTTAATAATAAGAAATTGAAATAATATTTTGTTTTCAAAGAACTTTTATTCGTTATTAATATTGTAAAATATTTTAAAGATTTTTTTTTAGCTCAAACACAGCTTAAAATAATTTTAAAATATTATATAAACACAATTTTTTAAGTGCAAACCAGAAGTCGGGGGTGCCGAGCGTATTAAATTATTTTATGGCACTGCAAAAAGATGCATAAATCGAGGAATTTGGCGACGGACCATCCTCGGACTCACCTTGAGGGTGCATGTGCCGCCGTTGCGGCAGGGCTGTGTGGCGCACGGGTGCTCCACAATCTCGCACTGCTCGCCCGACAGTCCCTCGGCGCATGTGCAGCGGTACTGGTCCGGAGCAGTGTTCTCACAGGTGCCGCCATGCTTGCAGGGTTCATGGGTGCCGCAGTAATTTAAATCTGTCCAAAGAGACAGAGAGAGAAGAGCGAAACTATGATTATCGATTCCCGATCCCTGCCCACATCCAATCCCCGTAATTGCGT
Organism: Drosophila mayri; assembly: GCA_008042485.1. Lineage (NCBI taxonomy): Eukaryota > Metazoa > Arthropoda > Insecta > Diptera > Drosophilidae > Drosophila > Drosophila mayri. The sequence continues at coordinate 74,263 of VNJN01009363.1, forward strand.
GGGGTCACCTACCTTGATCGCACAGTATGCCGCCCCAGTTGGTGTCGCAGACGCACTTCCAGGCGCTGCCGTTGCAGGATCCATGCTTGCAGCCGGGATAGACCATGCACTCGCTGCACAGGGGACCCCGCCAGCCGGGTCTGCATCTGGAAAGCAAAGGAATGAAAGGAAATGGGGTGATGAGTTTTTGCAAATGGATAAATGAAGCATGAAGGACCCGGGGTTAGATCAAAAGTTGAAGGATTCATGGGAACACATAGCAGCAGAAGAAGATGAGTCCGATGATTGCGTAATAGAGCATATCTACAGGTGGGCCCAAGTTGCATCTGGGGAAGTCGGTTCCCCTTGAGAAAGATGGAAAATGGAGCATAGAAGACCCCCAACTTGAACTTGAGGCCAATATTAAGCAGATGTTATTTGCAGCTTGGGAAAATATTTCAACATTGAAAGAATAATCTACTTTTCTTCAACTAAAAATCATGAAAACCCTCGAGAAGGTTATCTGTATCTTGGCAAAACATTCTCCCATTATTCATCCATCGATCTTGACTGTTTCTGTTGTTTCTTTACATTTCAATTTGGCCTGGGAACGCGCTCTGGCTTCGTTCAGACCATGTCTTGGCATCGATCCAATGGCCAAAACCACCGAATTGGGTCACTCTGAACTTTGGCCTTGATGCATCAAATGCTAAAGTGGCAGTGCAGCTAGCAGGCTTGGCGATTTTATCGCCGCAACACGCCAGAGTGCAGCGGGATCAAAGTTAGCCAGGTCCAGGTCCAGGTCCAGCCATCGCCAAGTTATCTCCCGGCGAGGTGCTAACTCTACAAGCTCCGGGCATGACGTGGTCTGCGATAGTCGTTCGCTCCGTTGGTTATTTATGATTTCATTAAAACGGCAGCCCAGTCCAGGCTCTATCTGGCGGCGGATCAGTGGCCAGCTTCAGCTCCAGCTCCAGCAACGTGCAAACAGCAAAAGTAATTTTTCTTCTGGCTTATAATTGTTGCAACGGAGCGGAAATCTACAGACTTTTGATGTTTTCTAGGCCACGCTAATTATTGCTATTTAGAATCAGGACGAGAGATGCCAATGGGGCTGGAGGCTGCTGGCTGGCTGATGGAGAGCCCCATGATGCCGTCGAGAAATGCAATCATGGCCGCCGGCTCACGTATTCTGTGTTACGCTGCAACATTAACAACGGCAGCAACTATTGCCGCTGCAACAGCAGGAACAACCGAAGCGCAAACGTTTTTTCGTGCTCTGCTCTAGGAATGCACAGCAATAAATTGGGGGTTGCTTTATGGTTTTTCAAGACTTTTAAATAATTTCTTTCGATAGAAAAATAGTTGAAGGTGCAGGGAAAATTATATAATTTAGTTGTCTTTAAGATATATTAGAAAATATATGTATTTATCAAGAAAATCAAATTTAAATATATATTAAAAATAGCCAAAAACAATTTTTGAAAATTTATAATATTTTAGCTCTCCAACTCCAACCTCAACCTATTTTTTCTTAGTGCAACCTTCAGCTCTTGCTGTGCCAGTCAGTCGCCAGTCCACGTTGCCAAAGTCTGTGCATGACCGTTCCAAAGGGGCGGACCGAGAAGCCCCCCAACCAGGAAGGTGGTGGAGAAGCCAGAGCAGTTACAGCTGCTGCTGGGTGGGGAGCAAAGAGGAGCGGAGAAGGAGTTTGAAGCCAGGAGGAGGTCTTCTGGCCGTGATCAGCTTTTGGCCATCGTGCGGGCGTTTGATTAGCCTGCTTCGCTGGCCGGGAATCGTATTGGCTCTGGCACTTGATTGCCGATTATACGGCTGGTTACAACTTTATAGCACTCCGGGGTTATCTCCGAAATGGGCAGTTACCGAGTGCGAACAATTTAATAAGGAATGCGGCGGCGGGAACGACGTCGATTGATTGGGGAAGCAACCTGATTAAATCAGGGAAAGGAGGAGCATTCCATTTAAATGAAAAGTAACTAACTTTTGTGGAAAACTAAATACAGAGTCTTGATGGGGAATAGAATATAATTTTATAGAATTTTATTTAAAAGAGCAACGTATTTGTTTTATCTTTTATATTTCTGTCTGCCTTTAGATGCTTCCTTTTAAATCACATTTCCTCATTGGCATCCCATGAGAGAAACTCTGCCAACTATTTCACACATATTTAACCTTAAAAAAAAGGGGAAAAAACTGAACCTGGGTTGGTAGAAAAAACCCGACTTATGTATAAGTTATAGAACCCATTTTCCCGCCTCTGATCACAACGAAAAAAAAAAACACTCTTGGCCATTATAACTGTGCGAGTGGAGTGCCTCTTTGTGACTTGGCCTGTCAATGGTGATCCGTGGTCTCCATGGACTCCCTGGTCTTTGGGGCCAGAGCCATTAAGTGCGGCGGCCCCAAACTCCACGCTGGACACATGCAAAAAGTGTCATAATCACATCGTTAAATGGGGTGGCAGGAGGGGGGACTCGTAATTACACAGAGGTGGAGATAAAAATATGGCAAAACGGCGAAAAACAGGTAAACCGAGATACACAGTAAGGAAAGTAGGGAAAGTTTGCTGTCTACTATTTAGAATATGTTGAATTTCAAGGTAATTTCATGTAAGGTTCTAGTTTAGTTCGCTTTCTTCTTAACTAACTACAAAATATCATATAAAATCATGATTTCTCCATGTGTACTCACTCGCATTCACCGGGTCGATCGCACTTGCCATGGACGGGATCGCAGCCGGTCTTGCAGATGGCCTCCTCACAGTTGACGCCCTGCCAGCCGTTGAGGCAGAGCTTCTGACCCTCGGAGCCGCAGGCGTAGTGACCGAACTGATCGTCGCGCGGCCGGCAGAAGGTCGTGCAGGTCGTGTTGTAGTAGGTAACGGCGCACTGCACCCGGACGCGGTAGGTGATCCGGGCATTGCGGCCAATGTGGTCCAGTGTCTTCCACTCCGGCGCTGGCAGTATCACGCCCGAGTATGATGTTTCCTCAATTAACCTCTCCGCATCTGCATTTTGGAGTCGTCGGTTTTGGGATTGGGAGTCGGATGCGAGCGCGAGGCATGACAATTGTTGTGGATGTCGTCGCGGTCGTAGTCGTAGTTGGATTTGGATTCGTGGTTGGTGGCATCAACGTTGGCGTTCCAATGGATCAAGACCAGGATCATGGGGGGTGAGGTGGAAGAGTGGGCAGAAGGAGAATTTAGTTAGTTGTTTGGCACCATTTCAAGAGCTTAAGGGTACACTGAGAGAATAGGTTTTGGATGGAAAATAGGTTGTAAATATATTTTAAAATAATTTCTAATCAAAATTGTTTATTTTTGATATTGAGGAGTTGAAAATTATTAAGAAAATTGCTTTAATATTATCAGTTTTTTTGCAGTTGGAAATGAGTGAGATTACTAAACTATTCTATGAATAATATTGTTAATACAATTCGAAATTTAATTAGGAAATACAAAATATTCTTTTTATATTTAAAACATTTATTTTAGGACATTATTTTACCAATAAATTGATTCGATTTTATTAAAATTATTTTATAAAAATCTAAAAAAGCCCCAAAGCTTCATTTAAACCCCAATTAAGACCTCCTAATTTCTTGCAAGTGTACCTCTTGAGCACCTCGTTGTCTTCTTTGGCTAATTAAGCCAAATGCCTTGGCTCTGGCCAACAATAACGAGCGACATGCTGCTAGCAACTTGCAACAAGCGGCTGGTTGCTGGTTGGCTAGTAACGAGCGCCAGTCGGCAATTGCCACCGCACTTACCTGGATAGGATGTGTTGTACATATCCAACGCCTGCAGTATCAGCGTAAACGACTTCTGTAATTGAACGTTGAGAAGAGGAGGGAAAAGTGGCATTTAGTTTCGGGCTTTCGGAGATTTTTTTCAGGCCTCTGACGACGCTAATGGACAGTTTAATCTCAAGCTGCTCGCCATGGATGCAAATGAAGACAACGCAGACAGGCGAGCCAACAAACAAACAAACTAACATCAAAGCAACAAAACGAACAAAGCGATCAGACAACAAACAAAAGCGAGGCAAAGCTAAACACTTTAATTTCACGCAGGAGGAGCGCGGACTTTCTAAACCAACTCTGGCCATGTCCGAGTTCACGTCCACGTCCACGTCCATGTCCACGTCCATGGCATTGCAATTGGCCAAAACAAAATGCGAAAACAAAACACAGGCCAGACACAAGTCTCTTTTAGTTTTTAGATTTGCTTTGGTCTTTATTACCCTGGCCAACAAGGGTGCTACATATAATTTTAGCCAGGACTTTGTGGCGAAATATTAGGAAATTTATTAAATAAATTAAGCAAATAACTACTTAAAATAGAAAATGGTAAAGATATTATAATAAGCAAATTTTTTATATTTTTTACAAATCATTTAATGGGCTTTCCAGCGTATTTAAGCCTTCGGTTTGAAACTATATTTTTGCAGATTTCTTCTTATAAACTCCTCCTTTGCATGGGGCCTATAAAATTGAAGATTCGCTGTTTGTAGAAGATTTCTCGTTGGGCCTGGAAAGCAATTAAATGACGACGTTGTCTGGATGCCGCCGTCGCCGCCGCCGCTGCTGGAGGCCAGGAAATGCTCATTTAGCAGTGGGAGGCGGCGGGCAAATGGAGCGGGGATTCCCCTGTAATTGGCCTGGCGACGCGACACTAAATCAGTCCAAAGCAGACATTGGCTAATTGCAGCTTCGACAACTTGACACACTTTGCTAAATCCACCGTCTCGAATTTCCATTCAATTTTCTGTCATAACAAATGGCTTGTTCCGGACTCACTATGAAATCTTGCTGGGCGCATGGCCGGACCAGCGGAAGTTTAGCAATTGAAAATGGCGTTAAATTTGGTTTTGGATTTCATTGAAAAACTAGAGAGATGGCAGACTGACACGAGCCAATGGGCGGGAGGTCTGAACTAGATTGTTGTGCCACGGAAATAATAATGGAACTCTAAATTTATTCAAGTCTATTTTCTCCCTCAACCTTTTTCAATCAAATCAAGTAGCTTTTAGCAAGACAATTGCCGAGTTTGTGAATTGGCCACCGAAATGTGTGAGTCAAGAACCCCGCTTCCATCAATGATTTAGCTTTAGAGGAGCGTCTCTTTTGGAAAACAATAACTTTTCGTGGAGGTAGCTAAATGGATCAAAAGCCCACGGAGCACACACAAAACATATTTTATTTGGGCAGTCATTCGTGTTGAGTCTCAAGCCGGAAAGTGGAACAGGTAGGTCTCCCGGGCCCCAAGAAGAGGCTCCCCAAATTCCACTCGAGATCGCTCAATGGCCGCGCACGCGCACTCCAGATCATCAACTTGGATGTGGAAAATATTGTCAAGAGAAAAACGGTTGTACACCACACAGTGTTTGGGAATGTTTCCGAGACGAGAGGGCCTCTATGGGGCTGGTGTTTGACAGTTACACTGAAGGCCCGCTGAGGTTATGATGTATGATGTGTGTTGTGTGTGTGTGCTTGAGGCCTTAAGTATTTCCTAAGTCATGTTTATAAGTCTCAACATGCCATTCACTCAATCAGTCGTTGTCGGGGATGGAGTCGAAGAAGTCATTCAATAAAAAGTGGGACAATTGCGACCAGATCGGCAGCAGCTCTTTCTTACTTTATTTTTGTCTTTCGCTTAAGTTTTGTCTGCTGTTTTTTTTTTATATTTTTTTATGGAAGATTTTTCATGAGTTTGTGAAAGGCTTCTCGAGGGCTCCTCAACTCGGCAACCTGACGGACTGTCTGCTGGCAAATATTACGAAGGCGATATGCAGAATTTGCTAAGCACACTTGTAGAAAAAATACACAAAGAACTCAAATAATCGATATAACCCTCTAAATATAACCTTTAATCTTCATTTTAATATTTTCTTAAATTCCAAAAAGCTGATTTAAATTCTTACATTTAAGATAAAGTCTTGTAATCAAGTCTTTGGTAACATAAACCCCTTTTGTATAATCACCACAATTAAACGGATTTTATTTGTACCCATTAAACGACAGATCCTTAACCATTTTCCTTCTTAACTCTTCGAAAGTCATTATTTAAATATTCAGAATAAAATATTTCAACTGCAGTCACAGTCACAGGTCTTGGGGCACATGTGTGCTGGTGCTGGTGCTTGGGCAAAAAAGCAAGAAATAAAAAAGGAAAAGCACCAGCAAAGCACCAGCAAAAGATTAAAGCGAAACCAAAGCGAAGCGTAACGTATCGCCATCGCCATCGGCCGAGCGACAAGCGCGACAAGGTAATGTTCCCACGAAACAGGTTGTCCGCACTTCAGGCCACGACTCGGTCCGGGACTTGGATTCGGGGGAGTGGTGGCAACTGCAAGGTACGGAATGGTGTGGAATGGTGTGCCGTGGACCGGCATGGGTGGAGGCAGCAGCAGCAGCAGCAGCAAGGAGACCCAAAACCCAAGAGCCCAGACTCTGACGCATGCTGCTCCCCCGCCGCCGCCGCCACACCTCGTCGACATCGATGGTCTTCGATGGCTGCCTAATGTAAGCGACGGCGCAGGCGCATGCCGACGTCAGCGTCAACAGAGACTGCACTTGAAAAATATTTAAATAGAAATAATTGTGGAGTTTAATATGAGAAGATTCCCTTTACTTTATATTAAAACAGATTGCAAATGAGAAAAATTAACTAAACATTTCTCAAGACAGTTTTATAATTTTATAAATATTTATTAGAAAAACCTAAAAGATTTCAAATTCTCTGCATTTTTATAGACATTTTTTTGCAAGTGTGCCCTGTTACCAATCGCACTCGTATTAGTTTGCTTACCGGCCTGGTCGAGGCGTGTAATTGTTAGCCAAGTTAGCGTTGGAACACCAGCGAAACAGAGGCAACGACAACCAGAACACCAGCCGTACATAACAACCAAATAAAAAATAAAACAAAAACCAAAATAAGAAAAACTTCAATTCAATTCTGCGACTACACCCAGTCAGGTTACATTTTTACCTTTAATCGAGTTAAGAGCACCGCAGACCAGGCCACGTTTTATGTTTCGCCTTTTTTCTCGGTCACTCCGTATGTGTGTTTTTTTTTTTATTCCCTCCCAGTTTGGCAGTCATAAGCCCGCATTATGCTCACTTAATTAACCGAAAACCGCTTAGGAGGTGGAAAATATACGAGTATAAAACATGAAACACCATTTTTAATTGCTTTTTTTCGGGCTACTGCCGCCAGAGGAATCTCCGCTTGGCCAAGAAGGGCTCTGGCCTTCGGGATCGGTCTGAGACTGGGCATGAGTAAGCCGCTTTTGGGTGCTATAGACTTTTTCACGCCCGATGATTTCGAGGAAGATTTTGTGGATGATGAGGCAGCGCTGAACCCACGCTGGAATGTTTGGCCACAGGAAGTGACGAGAAGAAAGAGAAACCCCAACACTTGTTGGCATTTCTTTTAAATTTATCAACATTTAAGAAAAGAAAACCTTGTAATTTTTGTTTTAAACTAAATTCTTCAATTAAGAAATTCATTTTCCTTGTTTTGTATCTTGAAATGTCTGTGGAAATGCCCATATATATGCTATACATTCTTATCAATCCGGCACGAGCTCAGCGCTCATTCACATTTCTGTTGCCGGCTCAACCTTATCGCACCGAGTTCAGCCCTGAGCTCTCCATGCGGAACCAAGAGCCAGTCACTGCCTCTATCTGGACTCCCCAGAAACTGGCATATTACGACCAAAATGAGAGCTAAAAGTAAGGCCAGCTCGTGCCAAAAGCGTGCTTGTGGCTTCGGTTTGGCCAGGGAACTCTGGGAAACACTGCACTTACCGTCCAGCGAAACGTAAAGGGCAGCACAATGGCACCCACTCCCGGATCGCTGAGCACAAAGCTGGAGCCGCCGAGTATCTTGGTGGTGGAGTTGCCGAATGAGCAGCCCGTGGATATGCTGGCACCCTGCTCCGTGGTCTGGTACTCCTTCAGGCACAGCCGGAATGCCGTTGTGCATGGTGAGCAGCCTGCAAAACCGGGAGAATTTCGGTTATCATTTTTGTTATATACCAAACAGAGATTGCATAATAATTATTTGGGTTTATTAACATTTGTATACAGAGAACTTATATGCAAAAACTGATAGCAAATAAAAAGGGAACCTTGACCGTCTCTTTAGAAGAAGATAAGACTTAAAAGCGGACTCTGAGAAATTCCTTGGAAAATTGCAAGATAAATTTGTAAAATGAATACGATTAATTTTTTTTTAAGGAATGTTGAAGGGTTCGATTCAGAATATAATGAATTTATGGATTAATATATGCTTTTTAAATATTAAAACTAATTTGTTATTTAAAAAATATTTTAGAGAAAAAACTCTTTTTAAAAATCTTATTATTTATGATTTAAATCTGTTATTTTATTTTTTTCTCAATCTTTGAATAAAACTCGTAAAAATGTGTTGTAACAATATTCACTTTTCTTTTTAAAGTAGCTTTATTTCATTATAGACCCTTTTTTATAGGCCTAAGGTTTTCGTTATAAACAGGGCCCCATGAATCGTGTTAGTATTTAAACCCTGTCATTAACTCACCCATCGTCTTGGTGGCCCTTAATTCCGATGGCATGCCGCAGCAATAGCCGCTCAGCAGATGGCTGTTGGTGTTTGAGATTTCTAATATTTCCAGCTCGAAGTTACCGGCTGCGGATATCTGTGAAACGGAGGAGGAGGAAATGGGGTTATCGATACAGAAAGTACATTGCGATCAGTTGGCAGACAAGCGACCAGATCTCAAATCGTTCAAATCAATCATGGCTCGTAACGAAGTTCCCCCCTCAAAATAAAAGAGTGATCTCCCCCACCAAGTCGCATTCCTCCTGGCCAGACCTTAGTCCGATCCCCGTACCATTCCCATTCCCAATCTCATTCCCAATTCCCAACGAATAATATGCTCAACACTTTATGGATCTGATCGTTGGCCGGGCTGTAAAAGCTAATAAGCCACCTAGGGCGCTCTGATTGGGCTGCGGTAGAGGTTTTAATTAAAAACACAAAAATAGATGGATCGATACACGGGGGAAACTCAGAAATAAACCGAAAGAAAGGAGCTGGCTCGCTGGCTTGCCTGGGACTTGATACATCTAACAGCAAATGAAACACGAAAATAATGAGAAATATATTTTCCACGGGCACAAAGCGCGCTCCTAACTATACCGTTTCGGCTCACTTAATCAAACGAGATATCCAGCGGCTTTCGTATAATTTAGAATGCCTTTGTGAGCCAACTGGAGGGAGAGCTGCAGGCAGGCTCGGGAGCCGGCAATCTGGAATCTGTGCTCCGGAGTGGCCACAAATCAAGAGCCTATCGATAGGAGCATTTGCCATAAAATTAATAACACATTAGATCGCCGTTCGCCCCACTGATAAATGGCACATAAAGTTTAACTATTCTCCGCCAAATCGCTTATCATAACTTAGCTGCAGCAGAAGCCTCCATCGTCTGCACCATCAACTTTGTATTTTAAAGGTTCATTACCAGTTCTATCCTGGAGAGATGCAGCAGCTTCTCCCGACTTCTTCGCGGAAATATGCTAATGAAAACTCTTAGCCGCCGCAGCGACTCCTGCCTTTATGGTTTCATATTTCAGCAAATTTATTGTCATTGGCCCTGGTAGCTGGCAGTGTTGATAAGTTTATTAGAAATAAATTGCAATTTGGCCTTCTGGCCTAACGGTGCTGCACCTGCTCCGGCTTCTGCTGGAAAATCCACTAAAAAACTGAGAAGAAAAACCAACAAACTAAAGCCAAAACCGCATGCATTGTCGTCCATTGCCATAGATCAATCAAATGCTGGTCTCTTGGCCGGTTTCTCTTGGCGTTTTCTCAAGATTTCCTTTTGTTTGACTTGGGGCCGAGACTCGAGATTGAGATTCTCGATCGGGAAACCTGTTTTCCTGGCTGCTTACTTATTTATTTATCACATATCTTCTTCGGTTGCAGCTGCTCTGGCTCTGCATCCGCTAATATGCCGTACAAACTTTGACGTAATCCCCCGCCTGTCCCTCGATTAGATAAACCCGATGAAATGCTTAAGGAAATTAGTGCTGCGGCGCCAACAGACACTGTGAGGGAGTTAATGTGAAATTAAATTTTAATTAAGCCGCTTCGTGGGAGCTCCTTTTCGTATAAAATGCCGCCTTTGCCTTTTTCGCAGTCCGTTTAATACGCAGCTTATGATCAATAAATGTCAGTGATCCTCGTCGTCCTCAACTGGGTTAATTCCAGCGGAGACCATGTGAACCGAGGCGATGCGATCGCCGCCTCTGATTTCGCTGGAAGTGAACCATAAATCGACAACGGACGCTACAAAATATTTAACTTTTTATTTACTTCATTAACAACTAAATAGTTGCATCCATTTAGGCTGCCGGCCACTTTTATCGCCTCGAATAACCTAAATCAATGCAATCCCCGGTCCGGCCTGGCTTGGACTCCAAGCCAGATAAATGTGTGTAATCAATTTGATGGCTCCACCGGGGTCTTGGAACTGCTGGGACTCTGTCTCTCTCCCTCTCTGTGGATTCTAATGTCTGCCCCTTGAGTTGGCCGGCGTATTAATCAAATTGTTGTTTGTTCCCCCCTCCGAGAACTCCCCCTAACTGCTTCGAGCAGCGATTAATTTTTATGTATTTTTGAACCGTTGGCTACCTCTCCGCCTGTTTAATTGCCGCTCGAGGCATCGCTTCCCAGCATCCAGCCTCCAGTCCCCAGTCCATCTCCATCTCTTTTCTGGCATCTCAATACATGTTTAGGCACTTTGTGTAACACTTTATGACGGGGCTACACCCCAAGAACAAACTCTGAAAAAGTCCCAAAAACTCCCGACTACCGTTGCCATGTGGGAACGATTTCGTGGAGATGGTTTCTGGAGATAGATGGGATCACTACGAGGATGAGATCCTATTAAACCTGGTAAGAGGGAGTATATGCGTTTTTATAAACAACTCACTGACCCAGAACGATTTTATTTAAAGCCTAATTTAATGTTTTGTAAATGGAAAATGTATTGACTAAGTAAAGCCATCAAGTTTTGGGGAATTTGATGAACAATTAAACATAAAAGGTTTAGTTTTTAGACTCATATTAAAAGCAACTTAAACTTCTAGACGAAATAAGTGCTTAAATTAATTTCAAAAGGGAATTGAAAGCTAAGAAAAATTTGTTTATATATCATATTTGTTTATTTATTTAAGGTATCTCCTTTAAGTTATAAAGAAATATACATAAATAATTTAGAAAATATATATTCTTCTCTATTAATATTTGCAAGTATTTATTTAGACCGACTTTTAAACACTTAAACAAATATTCTAATAAATATTCTTTATGTTTATGACTTCCGAGAACTTGGCTAATATTTGATTTACTGTCCTAAAAAACGCTGCTTGCGTAAAAAGATCCCATCAAACTTTAATCTCCCGGCTGCATAGAGTTGATAAATCGCTCAGAAATAAACCCAAAATCATCATTATTTACGTCCCCCATCGACATTTTTTTGTTGGCCCTCAGCCTTTGCCAATTCTCATGGTTTGAACCAACTTTAATATTTTTTTTTTACCTTCTACATTTTGCTCTTTTTTTGTGAATACACTACACCCGCATGTATTTGGATCTGGGGCTCTTTGCCTGCTTTTTTATATTGATTTTCGCTTACCTTATGGACTAACAGTATTAAAATTAAAGCAATTAAGTTGCAGGCAGACTTTAATGATCGACAATCGACGAGCGGCTGGAGGAGAATCCGGGGCCTCAGGCGCTGTCTCTTTGTCGCCGCCTTTGTAGACATTCTCAGGCTGTCTTCGGATGCTGTTTCTTCGCCAGATTCCGACGTTGATTTTCGCCGAAAATGTTTCCTAAACATTGTGTACATTCTGTGGGCGTTGCGATGATGCTGGTGGCTGCTCTGCGATCTCGTCTAGATCTTAGCTGGGTCGCTTTCTGTCGCTGTTTTGGGTTCACTTTGGGCTCGGTTCGGTGGTCAAATGATCTCGAAGCGATCTTTAATTAGCCCATGTATGCAGATTTCTGGCCCTTGTTTAATTCGCTTTTCTCTGGGGAAGGCACTCGCTGTATTCCGGTTTCTCTATCATTTTTTTTTTTTGTTCTCCACTCTGTAACGGCCTCCGTTTTGTATTTGTTTTTCGTTTCTGTGTTTTGTTTTTGTTAATGTTGTTATCACAAATTTATTTACTACTTATAAGGGGCTTTGCTTTGTTTTTTCGCACTTAACACTTCCACTTGATAGGCGATGGCTGGCTGGGGTTTGTAGCTGTAACAATTGACGAACGAAATGGAATTGAAAACCGGGCTGTGGAAATCTATTTCATCTATTTCCCCAGTGCCATCATCAACGCTAATTGACACGCAGTGGCAAACCGCGGCAAGTGGCAGTAGCAGCAACCGCAACCGCAACCGCGTTTACTTTGCCCCACCGCAAAGGCAGTGGCAACGTGCAGCAAAGGCAAACGCAAATGCAAATGCAAATGCAAATGTAAATGCAATTCAATTTATGTTAATTTAACGCCGTTGCAGTTGCAGCTCTGCCATGGAGCCGAAGCCATGTGTCTTTGGGCCACAGCAAACAATTTGCATCTTGTGCGCATATTAATTTACAGATATTTTCACTCCGGCAAACATTACTCACTCCCCGATCCACGACCGGGGTGTTAATTGTCCATTTAATTAAGTAATTTGCTTGGAGCATGCCTCCTCCTTGCCGAACGGAAGTCGTTGACTTTGAATCGAGACTCAGATGTTGCATGTGCCATGGACCGGAAGTGGCTGCTGCGGCCACTGCGGCCTGGCTTCCGCCCCCCTCTGAAACTTTCACCCCCAAAGGGAGAGGGTGCTGCACTCTTTTGCAATTTGCAACATTTTTTTATATTCACTCTCCAAAGAGACCTCGAACTGTGTAATGCCCTGTCATCTCTCTGCTATTTCCCTAGATTTATCAGCTAATTGTATAAACAGAAGAACTCTTGAGTGAAACGATCTGAATGAGCTGTGTGGACCATGATAATGCCGGGTTTTTGCTGCCAAACTTATGGCCAAACGATTCGGTGGATGTGTGTGGCAGAGCTTGAAGCATTTCCCTCGCTCTCATGATCCAAAGTTATTTCTACTTGGAACCATTAATCCACATTCCCTTTGCTGATTATATTATATATCTCTATATACTGTCTCCATTCTCTCTCCAGGCACTGAGCAAAAATAAAATAAATCAACAAAAGCATTTCGAAATTAAAATCTACTTCCCTATTTCAATATTTAGAAAAAATATTGACTATTTGTTTTAAGGCAAGGTTAATGTTAATGACTGAAATACAATAAATTAATTGTTTACTTTGTCATGTTATTTTATCATTGTTTTAATTCGATATAAAATTTAATAAAATAAAATAAAAATTAATTTTATAAATTTCTCCATTTTATAATTAGCTTTAATAACTTTTTGATTAACTGAGAAATTTTATTCGAACATTTATCAATTTATGTAAATATTTCTTTAACGCTTTATAAGTGAAATTCGCGTTTTAGTACTTAAAACATTCCTGTAAGAAATCCTTTAAAATTTATATAATATCTTGAGTTTAAATAAATAATAAATAAAAAATAATGTCATTATTTATTCTCCTCCTGTTAATAATTCCATCCAATTAACACCTAACTTGTATCCATTATCTTTAGAAATATTAGCTTTAAGTCCCCTTAAGTTCCCCTCTGATCTTATAACTTTTTCTTGCAGTGCCCTGCTTATTATTATTATTTTTTATTATCATCGTGCATTATGGGCTAGTTGGCTATTTATTTCTCCACGTTCTTTCACTCCGAATGTTTCAATTCCACTTCGTAGCTCTTGGGTTTGTGTGTGTTATCAATGGAGGCACAGGCACTGGCAATGGGCACTCTCTGCTGATTCTTTGGGGGATCACTTATGTATATATATTCGCATATTCACATTGTTTGCACTTTTACTTTTCCACTTGGATTAAACACAATTTTTCTTTAAAGGCATTGTATGTCGATGTATTTATTTACGAGCATTGTACGAGCATTTAATTGAAAGGTATTTCCGTTTTTCTTCGCTCACACGATCTGGCCGAGGAAATTAAGCACACAATGTCGGCTGATTGTTGATCTTTTCATTTACTGTGTTGTGCTGTGTACTTTTTCTCCATCAACTTGATCATTTGTTGTAATCAGCGAACGATTAACATTTAACACTTTCACAATTCGCTTTTAAGCGGGGGGAAGGAGGAGGCACTAGGCACTAGACACTATAATCCAGTTTGGGGTGGAGGAGGAAGAGGTCACTCTCGTACCGTGGCTGGGAATTGTGTACTCATCACCGCTCGAAGCACGGCTCACGACTGAACGAACGCCGAATGCCGAATCCTGCGGCACTTCCAGCCCTCGAGCAGCATCCACGGGGCGGAGCAAGTCACGCGAGAGACGGATGACGAATATCGTGGTGGTGGTGGTGGTGGTGGTGACTTAAGAGAGCACCGAAAACTGTGACTGCGATTGCTACTGCTACTGTGAATGCGACTTTCGACTGCGACTTCCGCTGGGTGCTGCGTACGCTTCAGGCTTCGACTAACGACTGATTGCCGCTGGGCACAAAAGTGGTGGCCGCGATCCCGGCTCTGGCTGTGCTCTGGCTTGGATAACTGCTCTCTCTTCGGGGAAGCAGACCGGTTCTGTGCTTTTCAAGCGGCGCTCTTTAGCCGGCCGCTGATTGGTCGCACGCCGTGCCATATAGCCGCCGGGTCCGGAATCTGTCTCGGATCGGATCGGATCGGACCACGACTTGTTAATGGAGTTGCTGGGGAGTCGGGCCGGCTTCTGCTTCGGCTGCGGCAGCCGCTGCTTCTCCTGCTGCTGCTGCTGCACGCATTTTGGCCCGAAGCTATGCTGCCGTTTTTTACGATTCCAACTTAATTATGTTTATAAGTTCAGTCCAGACCCGGGCCCAGTGCATTCTGTTCTCCGATTCCGGATCTAGGCCGCAGCAGTAGCTTTTTATGGCCAACGCCAATGCCCCTGGGGGAACTGACAATTAACACCTGGAACCGGGCAAAGGCAAGCTGAAACCGGGAACTGTAACTGGAGTTAAGTCCAAACTCCCACAACGATTTTGGGATGGGAACTAGACTCTGGCTGGCCAATTATTAACTCCCGGAGACTGAGCGGCGACTTCCATCCAATTATCCGCGAGCCGAAAGTGTATAAATCAAAATTTAAATGCAACTGGGCCCTATCAGCGTGGCCAAAACAAAAGACTTAAGCAACAAACTTGGCAATTACATTTGGCCAACAAGCCGACAAGCAGCGGCAGCATCTTTGTTGTTGTTGCTGCTGCTGCTGCTGCTGTTGTTGTTAGCGGCTCATATTTCTTGAGGCGCATATCTAAATATCGAATCATGTTGCTGATTTGCCGCAGCTCCATTGTTGCAGCTTCAGCATCAACAACAACAACAACAGCAACAGCAACTGCAGTTGCTTTTTGTCTGCCCACATCCAGAGAAAAAAAACGAATCAAAAAACCGAAAAAGGCCAGCAATTGTCCAAAAATGTTGGCCTTAAAATGTCCGACAAGAAATCTATGAATCGTAAATGGATTTAATACATTTTATGGATTTTATTTAAAGCGATTTCTAACCATAATTGTAAAGAAAGTTAATATACATTTTTTCATAACTTATTTTGCAATTGTTTTGCAATAATCCTGATCTTTTCTCTTCCAAACTTATTAGGAATATATATAAAAAAGAAAACAATAAAGTAATCACTAATAATATTGGATTTTATTTTATTATTTATAGGGTTACAAAGTTTTTTATTCATTTTTTTTTGGATAAGTAACAATAAAATAATCACATACTATTTTTTAGAGAGTCTCACAAATTTTTTCTATACATTTCAAGGGTAAAAGAAGGCCATATCGTATATATTTGGATCATTTAGCCATTCTGTTATGGAAACGGTTTATTTAGGGAAATTTCCCAGCTTTCTTTTGCTTTAAATAATACACATTTTCTCCAAGTGCATCTGAAACTGCAACAACACATAGTAAATCTCATTGTGCCGTTGTGACATGACTCTTGTTCGACAATAGATAAAACAAATTGACTTGGTGTGTGCCCAAAATGTCTTCTCTAGGCTCTTGCTACGACTGGTAGTATCTGGGTCTCCATCCTCCTCTTTTGGTGGGCGTACTGGGCAGCATCGTCGGAAGACCGCTCCAACTCCTTTGTCATCTTTTCTTGTATATATATTTTTCTTTTTTTTTTTGCTGGTGGCTGACTGGAAAAGCTGCACTACAATGCCCATTATCAAGGTACATATCTGCGACAAGAGACCCCAGAGCGGCAATTGTGCGGCTGCAACGGCTGCTGGCCCGGCCACGTTGTCCAAATATGTTGCAAGTTGGTGTTATTCTTCACACGGCATCATAAATTTCACGTATAATTGACGCTTTCAGTTATATCAAAATTGGCTAAAAGCCAGACCAGCGTGGCTTTTGGCTGTGGCTTTGCGTTGGTGGCCAGCTCTCCTCCGGGGTCTCCCCAGAGATATTATTTTGTGGCTTACATTGTCTTCGTTTTGATTCCGGCTAATAGCAGACAGCAGGCTTACCTGGCTCTTACAGGTGTCTTTTGTGCGTTGTGCGTTGGCGAACTCTCTCTGCCTCGGACACTTGTTCGCTTTTAATGGCATTTCTTTGTCGGAATTAGCTTTCGGAACAGCTGCACAAGTGGAGCTGCATGGCAGTGGCATAAAATCAAACATATTGAGTAATCAAAATCGCCAGAAAACCCACCCCTGCCGGCCGAGTTCATTAAACAAACAGGCAAATATGTTGGCAATTTCAACCAGTTGGTTTTACACCACTCAACGTTTTTATGACAGATTTTTCAAGTGTTTCCTTTCCGCCTTCTCGTTGTTGTTTTCATTTTTTTATTATTCAGTTTATTCTTCACTTCGGTGGCGGTTTGTGGTTAGTGGTTACTCCGCCCTTAGCCGAACGGCGTTAGCCACGTTGCCTTCGGTTAGTTGTTTATGAACGCTTTTATTGGCACTGCCGGCTGCAGGCTGGGTCAAGAGATTTATGGACCATATTTTTGGGAAAAACTTACGGGCACTTGAAGAAGTACTGGGGAGACAAAAACAGTGGGAATTAGGACTGGAACTGCGGCAGTTTTCCCTTTAAATCTCTGAAGAGCTAAGAAGTGTTTGCTTTAAAGATCTGCGAATGTTGTGCTAAATGGCACTTAATGCTTCTGGTTAATGGAAAAAGGTTTATAAGGCAAAGATGGGGGAATTATATATGTACTATTAAAGAGATTAAATATCTTAAAATATAAAACATTTAGAGGGCTATTAATATTGTTAATAACCCTTTAAAAATCTAGTTTTTATCACTTTTCCTGGTTTAAAAAATTGTAACTGAGAACCCAGCCTTACGTCATTACATTTTTAACTTGAATCTAAATCCTAGACCACTTTTCAGTTGTTGGAACAACAGATTTATTCACTGCCCAACCATCCATCCATCCATCCATCAATGTGGCCACCTGACTTAACCCCGCAATTTGCACCAGCTTTTACCCCGACAAAAAAAAAAAAGAAATGATAATACAAAATCCAGGCACTTGTGAACCTCACACATGTTCGCCCATCAACCTTAGAGGAGGGACCTGGATATATATCCCTGGCATGCCTCATTTAACCGGAAATCCACCCCTAAATAAAATCCAATTGCAAAATCAGTAAGGCAAACATCGCAACGAATTATGACACGAACAAAGGCGATTAATTAGCGGAAATTCGAGGGGTGGAAAGATGCTTTATAGGGAGATACAAAGATATATATATAGATCGGGGAAGCCAGAGGGTGGGTTTACGCTTCGATTTGCGCCGACGCGACGCGAGCGAGTAATCGAGATGGTTGCGCGTGCTCATGTCTTCGGGCGGCAGGGGGTTAAGACCAAGTGCACACAGCCTCCTTATCGAGCCCATACTTTAACCCATACACGTGCATATGTCATTTTTATAGCGCTATACGTGTTTGCCATAAATCCATAACAATATGACAAGTACAAGTACTTTAGCGGCAGCCTCTCTCATGTGCAACATGTTTGCACGTTCACGCCACCGCCGGTAGACTGTAGACGGTACAGTGAGGACGCCCTGGACCGACTGCAGCACCCAGCTTCCATCTCCATCTCGGATTTCCACTGGGACACCTTGCCTTCCATGGTGCGATTGCGATCGCTTTGCGGTCAGGATGATCTTCATGCCTTGCTCCTGATGTGTGCGCGCTGCGGCTGCTATGTTACTTAGGTACACTGTAAAGAAATCTTTCCCTTCAAATTACCAATGGTTTCTTCCTGAATTTTACTCTGGGAAATGTAACAAAAAGATGTTCACAGAAGAGACCTCTGCCTTTGATTCCCAAGTATATTAATAAAATAAATAAAATATTAATTCCTATCTTTTCATATTTAATCAAATTTCTCTCAGTGCAATAGGAATATTTCGCGCTACTCGCCGCCGCCTGACATGATTTACATGAAGTGAAGACGCACGTTTTTATTACATTTTCGTGGCTGTAAGTGCACCCAAGGCAGGCCAGGCAGCCCGGGCAGCCTCAGCCACCTAAAGCCGCCACCTCTCCCGGGCAACCACCTCGCGGACAGCCCAACCACCCAACCCAACCCCCAGCCACCACCGCATAATCAGCGGTTTGCCTTTGATTTGCGGCAAATGTTACGCCGAAAAGGCAACAGCTGTGCAAGAGGAGGGTTAACCCGCGAATCATTTATCATTTATTTTCGCTGTTACAATTTTCAAGTGTACACCGCACAGCCCAACTTGCCCGCAATTAAACAAACAATAAAACCTTTTCGAGGAGGATCTGGATCGGATCATCATCGTCGCCGGGGTTGGACACTTGTCACTGTCCGGATAAATGTCGCCCACTCCAGGCCACCGCGTTCCCAGCTTAAGTCGACGTTTTAATTTTAATTTCTACTCGTTGTGGGTTTCTGGAAAATTGAATACTTTATTCATGGGGAAGATCGTAATCCTCAAATGAGATTTGCTTTAGAGTAATCGCTTCATTTATGGAGGATTCCCGGGCTTATTAAGCTTCATTAGAGAGCGAGCGATATGTGAATAGGCCAAGAAGGGTTATGTTTACATAGGAAAGTCATTTGTTACCTGGCTAGGTGGTCCCTTGCCGGGTTGCCCCCTCCTCCAAGGGCGATTCCCAGACCGAACCGAGAAATTTTCAACTAATTAAAATACCTATAAACTCTGCATCTTGAGTCCTGTTCGGCGTTTCATTGGAAATTTTAAAACCGAATCGTTGAATCGTCGAATCGCCGGGATAAGCAACACGCCAACCCAACAAATGACCGAAAATCGAAAAAAAAAACCGAGAACCGAAAACGAGAGGCCCTTCGAACCTTCGGCCAAAGATGAATGGTTGTTGGCCCTCGGCAGCAGGGATGCCCAACCCCCCGGCACCCCCGACCCAGGCTCGGGGGCCTAACTGACAGCAAACAGAAATCAACAGCCGTGCGGTGTTTACTACTCCAACAAGATCCGAAAAAAAATCGAGAAAAAAAACCGAAACAAAAATAAAAACAAAAACCGGACAGAAACGAAAATTCACTTCTGATCTCGCATTGGGAATGGAATGGAAGCTCTGGCCATCAGCTCTCGGCTCAGCTCTTCCAGTCGAAATGGACAGCTGAAAAGGAGGCTGGAATTTTGGGCCGACTTTGCGGAGAGCTTAAGACTTTTAGCATTTTTAATTAGCGCGTTCTTTGTTTTCGGTTCGTTCGTGCTGGCCGTCGAACAAAATGAGAACAGATTCGTACAAAACGAATTTTTATTTTGGGCTGCATGCTAATTCCCTGCCACAAGGAGGAAGAACAACAAGGTAGTCCTCCTAGAAGGACCAGAGGCGTGGCCAGGCAAGGGTAGTTCTAAAATAAATAACCTAAATAGTCGTAATGTTGGTGAAACAACAAATTGGTGGGAATGGACAGGAAGTTAATTTCTCTGGAAAGTAAAAAAAGTCGTTAAGAAGTCACTATACAATTTGTTATTAATTATTTAAATGTTTTTTCTTCCTGAAATATTTTATACCTGTATACTTGAGTAAGGCATATTTTAAATTATTAAATAATGTCTGTAAAGTCGGACTGATAATTATAATTAAGGACAGTTTGGAAACAGTGCCATAGCTTCATTACTAACTAATTTTTTACCAAGGATTTAAATGCTTTGTGGCTGTGATTTTAGAGAAATCATAAATAAACAAATACAGGATTTGGATCCTGTATTTTATAAATAAAAAAATGAATGTCTGAGCCTTTTAACGAACCAGAGTTCTGCCTACGCCTCTGTTTTGTATGATTTACCTAAAACCCGTTCAAAAATTGGCCTTCGGTTTAGCTGTTGTGTAATTAGTCAGTTTTTCGCACCAATTTCACAAGGTTTCGAAATTCGAATTTTTATTCAAGAACCTCCTGGTTTGCCAAAGAAAATATGTAGAAAAAAGAAGTCAAGTAAACTGCTAAGCCAGTCTTTGCTAATCTCTAGCATGGCTCCTGCCATTTTAATAACCGTTCCTTCACAGATACTTGAATAGACGCTTAAATTGTCTCTGGGGGCTCAGAGCCAACCCTGAGCCCAGTCCAGGCTGGTACCAATCTATGGAGGAGCAGTAAATGCCAGCTGAGGATTTATAGCAAAGTACTTTGACCAATTACGCAGGCATCCTCCAGGTTCCAGCAACGTTTGACAACGCATCGCGGAGCCGTGGAGGACAAACATAAATATCAATTACGGGTCCATAAATTTGAAACCAATTAGCCAAAGCGAAATTGATAACAGTCGTTTGGCTTTGCGGCAATTTTCTCGAAACAATTTGCCGGGGCCGCGGAAAATAGTTTTCCCCCCATCCTGGGTAGTTGACGACTCTCGTCGCGGATGCAAACAACTTAATACAAATTGAAGGCTCAAAAGCCAAATGTTTAGTTCTCACATTAAATGTAAACGGCGGCAGCGTTCGAGGAGGAAGATTGCGAGAGCCCCGAGTGCCAGGAGGTGAGTCCCCGAGCGAAGACAGCGGCAGCGAGCACTACTTAACTTTTCGACACCCAATGAAATTTTCGCACATTACTGCCAAAAGTATCTAGATGCAGAAATATCTGCCGAGTCTGCAGCCTCTCGCCTGGGTTGCATGCAACCCGAGGAGCCCGAGCAGCCGAAGACTCCATGCCAGGCTCATATCTGCATCTTGGCTGGTAGGCAAATGCAATTTATTATACGTCTGGGACCGGGGACTTGGGACCTGGAGCTGGAGCTAAAGCTGAAGCTGGACCCAGGCAGCAGCAGCAGCAGCAGCAGAAGCAGCGGCAGATCAGATGAGATGGGTGAGGAGCCGGGATGGAGTCCCATCCTCCACACACGCAAACCTTTTTGGCGTTTTTCTTATTAATACATTTTTAGTCCCCCCCCTTTGAGGGAGGAGGCAGGGTGTACCCTCGCCGGAATCAGATAAAAAATGCTTCGCACACGATTAGGAATTTTTAATTAAAATATTTTGTACTGCTGTTTGTAGTTAATTTCGTACAAGACTCTCTCCGAGGCATACAAAGTGCCACCACGAGGAGGCCGTAGGCACCTGCACGCCGTGCCTTGGCCGCTGGCTGCTGTTGTATGCGTGTAGAACAGCACAAAGTACGCGATCCGATTGCCACAGTCGGAGTTGGACTTGGATTTGAAGTTCCATAAGGAGGGCGGAGGAGCAGAGGCTGCCGAAGGAGCTGGAGCAGTCAGAAAGGGTGCCGAGATGGCATAAAATCCTTGTGTGTATGTGTGTGTGTGTGTTGCCGTTTCGCTTTCGTGCCCAGTTCGCGGAGTCGCCGCAACATTTCAACCTGCCACTGCGGTGGCAGCATTGATGGGCGTATACATGCGATTCACTCCGTGGCTGCCCCGTTCGGGGGCTACTCCCGGCCAGGCTGCATCGTTTAGCTTAACTCAACATATATTTTCAAAGCCGCAATCTCGGCGAAGGTGGAGACGGTGCGGGCGCATCGATGATATATTTAGTGGCAGGCAAAACGAAAGACTTAGGCAACGAACTCGCGATTACGACACAGCATGAGGCATTGCTTATATAGAGCCGGCATACACATACAGTGGATATTGGCTAATAAGGGATTATTCTTAGGGTAAAAAAGTATAGAAAAGCCATCTTTGGGGGCTTAAGGTTTATTTTATTTCCCAATAATTCAAACTCAAGTATCTCTGTTTCCGGTTTCTTATATGTTTCTTATGCTAATTTTAGATTTTATTTTAAATTATAGAAAGATATCTTTAGGGGTTTAAAGTTTATTTTATTCCCTTATAATTAGCTCCTTAATATGCTTCCTTTTTTTGTTTCAAACTGCAGCATCTCCTGTTTCCGGTTTCTCATATTTTTCTTATGCTAATTTTCAGTTTTTTTCGTCCACCTGTTGGATCTTTTACTATATAGCCACTATATGGCAATTGGCGCTGCCCTGCACGACTTTTTTTCTGTTTTTGCCAGCAACTCGTCCTCATGCCGTGTTTTCTTCATCTCCTTTCTTTCGGCTTCGTTTTGTTTTGTTTTATTTCTTATATTTTGCTCTGCGCAAATTGAAGATCGTGTTAAACGCTTAAGTTGTTTTTGCAGGCCCGAGGAGGGACTTGCGGCATAAGGGCCAGGCCATACCAGCCACAATGCATCATTAGCGTTGTGGCAAATGTGCTTTTTTGTTGTTATTTTCCGAGATCGTTTTGTATCTCCACGCGGCTGCAACAAGTGCAAGAGGCCCAGTTCATTGCCTTCGTCCACTGATTATGGCCGGGCCGTAAATTATGACTAATTGATTAACAAATTCTTTAAGCGGCCAACAGGACCAACAGTGCCAGGACACGCACATGCCGCATAAATCAGGGAATCTGCATTCGAACTTTCCACTTGTCAACGCCAAAGGCCCTTTTGTGGTGTATTCCATTCCCATTCCCGGCCAGCACCTGACTCACGTGCTCAGCATCCGAAAGCCAATAAGCCAGAGATTTAAAATCCTCACCTTGGGCAGCCTTTTGTTTGGTTTTGACTTTGGTTTTCCACCAGTTGTGTGTACACAACATCACAAAATATGAGCGGCAAACACACTTGGCGGCAATTGTCAACGCCGCTTTAAATGCTAAAAATGTGTCAAATGCGTTTCTCTTTCGGAATGAGCTTCGTATAAAAAAAGTGTAAAGGGGTAAAGTGTAAATAAAATGTGAAATGTATCTGCGTTTTGCGTGGCACGCAAACATTTTGTAAATGAAGCAAACGAAATTCGAGACAAAATAAGCAGCTAAATTTAAAAATAAACGGGGGCGTACGAGACACGATCGGGGCCTAGTACGGGGGCGATATAAAGATATATAAATATATCTTATTTATATATATATTTGTATTTAAAGAGACATTCCACACTGAAGTTGATGGGTCGTGAGATATTTGCCTGGCAAAAACACAAAGAGTGTTGGGGCGAAGTAATGAGTAATATCTGAACTGG
This sequence comes from Drosophila mayri, assembly GCA_008042485.1. Taxonomy (NCBI): domain Eukaryota; kingdom Metazoa; phylum Arthropoda; class Insecta; order Diptera; family Drosophilidae; genus Drosophila; species Drosophila mayri. The sequence continues at coordinate 97,915 of VNJN01009363.1, forward strand.
CATGTGATTGATTATGTTAATTTGGGCTTAAGGCTTATTTGCGGATAAATATTTACTGTTTTCTTGAAGCTTTCTAATGCCTTTAATGGCATTAAAGGTTTCGAGTTCAAGAGAGTCCAAAATATCTAAGCATTAATCCATAATTAAGCTCTTTCCTTGATCAACTTTAGATTCTGCGTTCAAATAGAATTCTTTATATTTTCTATAAATTATTTTCAGGCTTAAATAGTCAAAGGCTAACCTTCTCTGAGCTCTAAAAATTCATTGACATCCTCTACCGAAAAACACGAAAATACCCTGGAATGTAATAAATTTCCATTACTTGACTTGGTTTTTTCGAATCACCTTGAGATGCCAAAGTCTGGACAAGTCTCTGAAGGCAGCATTAAGTGCAGCGAGTAATTCGGAGTGACTACGCCTTGGTGGCGAGCTCAAGATTACCATAAGGCTTATAAATAAATGAAACCCACGAAATAAACGGAAACTTGTTCTGGCTTACAGCGCTTTTTTCGAACATTTTATAACATTTTCGAGTCGCGGCATGTACGCGACGAATAAAACAACTGGAGCAGCGCATTTAACGAGTGAATGAGGCTCAGGAAAAAAAAAACAAACAGAAACATTTGAAAGCCTCGCTGCGGTTCGTGCATTATATTAATTTGAATTTTAATTGCAAATCGGCGTTGGGAATGGAAAGGGAAATGGAAATGGAATGGTAAAGCTTTGGGTAATGATTAAAAATGCAAGGCAAATACACTTCATTACGGGCCCATTTTCCGCAGACATGATGTCAGTGCAGTCGCCGTCAGACAACGGCCACATAATTCACTCACCCAACGGAGGATGCATGCAAAGCAGCAACAGTCGGAGGAGGAGGAGGAGTCCTGAGCTCTGAGATTACAAGTGCAACGCATTCCCAGGTTTACCGATTTCATCAAAATGATAAAGAAGCCGGCGACTTGACTGGATGACTGACTGGCTGACAGTGCACCTACTGTTTGCTCTTGGCCAAGCCAAGAAGAACCAAGAACGGAGAAGCGAAAAACGAAGTGGATAGAGCGAGGAAACCAAGCCAACAATCGAAAACATTTAAGCACTTTGTGCTATGCTCCACTTGAGCCGCGTTGCGTTTCACATTCGAGTGCAAAATCAACACACAAACCCAACATTACTCAAGCTGCAGGCAAAAAGCGAAATAAAACAGAAGTAAAAGAGGCAAAAAAAAAACACGAGCGGACGGCGGAGATTTAAATGCCTATCGCGAAGACACATCGACACATCGCTCCGCCATGGGCTGGGTCCAGTTCCAAAGCCAGATCCCGATGCAGATCCCGCTCCGAGGCCGCCGCCGGTGGCACTTGTATTGATCTAATCTAGCCGCGTTCGGTGTATGTACTGTCTCGATGGTGGTCCCTTGGCTCTTCCACCGTTAATGAGTGGGCTGCCAGGGGTTAACCCACGCAGGCGTTTATTGGGAAATTACCAAGTACAAAATGAGGTGTCAGCCTTTCTATCTACTCTGAGATTCTTTCAATTCCTTTCATTCAAACTCTCTCAATCGGTGCATAACTTTCGGGCCAAGTTCGTTGCCTAAGTCTTTTGTTTGCGTCCCCCTCAGCACATATTTATGATGACAAATATGGCTTTCCTCGTGAGAGGGAAGGAGGGAGGGACTCAACTCGACACCTTTGGCAAACAAAGCCTTAATGAAGTGCGTACCTGCCACAGAAAAGCCAAGCCAAGCCAAGAGCCCAGATCCCCGATCCCAGCAAATGGAGTGTGTAAATTGTATGGTAAAATAAATACATAAAAGAGCTCAAATCTCGATTTATGCTGGCTTAAGCGAGCCAACGTTCTATAACTCAAATTAAAAGCAATTTAAAATCCAAATAGAAAGGAACCAATAATACCCAATACCCAGAGAACCGAAAATGAGCATTCCACGCAAACCGGGGCCCCCGAGTCGATTCTGGCCTGGCCAACAGCATTCAGCTCGGCGACAGTTTGCTCCAAATTAAAAAAGTATAAAACCATAAAGACGACAATAATGACAGCCCGTTGATGGTGACAACGACCATGATGATGATGATGATGATGAGGCTCAGGCCGAGGTTGGGGCAAAGGAAGGGAGCGAGAGATCGCTGGTACTATGGGGGATTGCTGTCTCCGCAGTGACACAGGCAAATGTCTTCTTTGTGCCGGCTTAAACGAGCAAGAGGGCGGATGCTAGAGTTCCTTATAAGTATTATTATTATTCGATATTAAATGATTAGAAGAAATTTAAAACTGGTTACAAATAGTTTGAAGCTTTTCTTATATTTCTAAAAAAATACTTTCAGCTATGTATTTCACAAATAACCCCTGGCTTAATCTCTCATAACTCTCTACTTCATTTAATTATAAATTAAATTATAAAAAAAAGGTAAGTGTCGTCAGGGCAATAATGTTGACTAATAATTGTAGTTTTTAGCCGCTTTTAGTGACTTTAAAAACATTTCAGGTTGAACTACCACCTTAAAAATCTTACAAAATTCCAACACTCGAACTAATCTAGCTCGCCTCGTTATATTGCCTGGTCGCATGGCCGTTTATTCTTTTCTTCATCGGCGGCTGAACCTAATAATCCTCATGACTCGCATATCAAATGACAACAAATTTACTGCGGACGTTGGCAGCGCAGTCTCCGACTCCGTCGCCGTCAAATTGAGCGACAATGGGCGAGGAACAAAAAAAGCGGGCCACAGTGGGACAGTGGCAACTGTAACGTTTTGTTGCTGCCCCTCCGCAGTTCCTGCCTCCTCGGAGGGGATCCCACTCTCGGTTTGTGTGTTGTTGTGCATTTGCCGCTTTAATACCTTTTAACACTAATCGCATCGAGCGAAGCGCAATCAGTTGTGATGAGAATATAAATAAAAAAACAAAAAAAGGCCTAACAAAAAGCCAATGGAAAACAACAAGAAGATGGGATGAGAATCTGGACATGGACTGGGAAAAATTCGATAGCCTATACTCTTGGTTGCTAGAAAAATTAGGAAAATATTTAGCAACATTTTACAATGTATTTATATACTTTTTTTAGGTTAATTATGAAACATAAATTACTGAAAAAGGTCCAGACTAAAAATTCATATGTTAAGACTAATCAATTTTGTAATAATATAAGCTTAAAGGTAACCTAAAGGTGCCTTTATTTGTTTATTGCACTTTAAGTTCAAGTTTTCTATAATCCGTTGTAGGTTTCAAGCTCCTAAAAGTTTTACATAAATTATTTATTTAATTCAAAAGTTACACCTAATTCTCTCTGTGTAAACACTCGCATATAAATACCATATATCGTCGCCCTAGACGCTGAACAAGAAATAAAAATCGTTCAAGTTCTTGGACTCTGCTGCCTTTTTTTCGGGTGAGATTTTCTCACGTGTTGTTTGCATTGCTTTATTTTTGTATTTTTTTCGGCTCTTCGATTTTTGGTTTTGGAGTGTGAGTTCTCCGTTTTTTTTTTTTTTTTTTTGAAACTGGAGCTCTTCTCCCCATCAGCATGAGATGGAGATTTTGTGGACGCAGTGAATTTTTATGTTTCAATGATGAACTGTGCACACGGCCGGAGTCCCGGTAGCGGCAAACATGACTCAGTCCAAGGTCTTCCCTGTGCTTCCCAGGTTTCAGAATCATCGAACAGGAAATTGCCACAAATTCTTGATGAGATTTACTCCAATGTGTGTTTTTGGGGGCCCTTAATGATTTCTATTTTATTTGATGTGTATTTCAGAGCCTCTCTCTGTCCGTCTGCATCTTTTTCTGGTCCAGCGAGCCAGCACAGCGCACAGTACGTGGCCGAGAGGCTACAAGTTCATCCGCGGGATCTGTTCTGGATACTTGGATTCCCATCCAACACATGCGAAATCAGTAGATCACGAAATGAATGGCCATAAATACAATGCCGAGGAACGAGGAACCCGAGCAGCGGAATGGACTTGCAGACGGACGGATAGGCATGTAGACATATAGACATATGGGTAACGTTTCGCCATTTAGCCCGATTGCGGTTGCAAACATGCGATTTTGAAGAGGCTCGAATTGGCCAGAAGAGCTGCAAAGACCAGCTCCAGATAGCAGCCTATAGGCACTGCGTGCTGCAGTCATCCTCTCCTGGCTGTCTGACTTCAGTAAGGATTAGGATGCACTTGAACATAAGGTTTTACTTAAATTTATTTAGAGTTTTATGAGAGGTAATAAAGGTATGAAAGAGAATATATTAGAACATTAAATAAGAAGGGATTCCCTTAAGAATAGTATATCTTAAATATTAAGAATGTTTTTCGCTTGAAACATTTACATTAAGTAAATAATACAAAGATTCTCCTTATTGATAAACTTTAGATTTATTTTCCTTAGTGTAGTCTATCCCAGCATCAAATTCCTTTGCTTGGGAAAGGAATTTCGAAATTGTGGCAGCCACATCAGTGGTTTCTATGTAAATATAACTTGGCTATTATCGAAACTAACTTTGTCTGTCTGTTTCTGTGGCAGTAAGAAGCAAATAAGGGGCCTTTTTTATGGGTCTCAAACAAAATCATTTTGCTCTTTCGTTCGGGAGCCATAAAACGGCAATTGTGGGCCAACTGCGGCTACCAACGTTTACGGCCCGAAAACAGATTGCAATTCCGAGGCCCTGACAACACCCGCTGTTCTGCAGGGGGGCATTGGCGAGGTATTGGCGGAGAGGCAGTAAAAACGTTGGGAATTAATTAATCTTAGCATGCAACTAAATTAACGCATGATTGCTGGCCCAGCAGCAGCTCCAGGAGGCACGAGGAGTTCGAGGATTTATGGCCTTTATCGGCCAATCGAATTGCTGTTTCCAGCTATAAGATTTATACTTTTTTAGCCGGAGTTCCTTGGTTGCTTATTTACCCCTTTTTGTTTGGGGTATACCAATATCATCCCGATGCGGAAGCCTTCGTTTTGGTTACTTCTAATTAAACGTCGCGCAGCCTCAATTTATTTGACTCGATTTGTTCGGTTGACATTAATGAACACGGCGTTGACATGCTCTCGCTGCCACGATCGAAACACACCGGGTCGGTCTGTGGTCTGTGGAAAGCGATGACACCTCTGTGTGACCACCACCTCAGGCAGCCAGCAGCCAGCACATCGAGATGTGTCTCTGCCAGTGGAAATCATCAATTAAATTAGTTGGAGTTAAAGGCAAAAGTTGTTTGTTTGTTTGTTTGTTCGTTTTGCAGAACATTTGCCCCGAACACCGATCCTGCAGCTGCCGAGCAGCATTTGCCATTTTGCCTGGCCCGCTGCTGGCTTCATTTGCATTTGTCCCAAAGTCGCAAGACGATTCTTCGACTGCTGCTGCTGTGGCTCATTTAAGTGTTAAAAATGGCAGTTACATGAAATCCCAGGCCTGGAGCTGGGCAAAATGTTCCGTTTACGTTTGTTTCGTGCCTGCCTGTGTCGAGTTCGTTGCCTAAGTCTTTTGTTTTAAATATTAAACGGCCCTACAAATCGCTGCCAGCTGGGGCCTACTTGGCCCAGAGTTGACTCTCCTGCTTCCGTGGCCAAACCAACTGCACAAAATTTGTCATTTTTCCCGCGCTTTGGCGGCTCATTAGTCAGGCCGCCGCACATTTTCGTGGAAGGCGCGGAGAAAAGACGCAGAGAGACAGAAAGCTGCCAGTTGGGCGATGACAACCCAGATTAGAGGCCCCAAAAACGACACTGTCCCTGCTGTAGCTCCCTGCTGCCATTCCCCTTGTCTTCCTTTTGGGCCAGAATCGGGTCCCAGGCGACCCAAATGTTTGCTTTGGCCTGTAGCAAGGGCTTGACACTTTCTGTGGCGATTTTAATTAGGAAACAAAGAAATGGTACGGGTGGATGGAGGTTCGAGGTGCTTTATTAGCAACAAAATAACATAAGAATTTCACAATCTGAGCAATACTTTTTATAAATAAAATAATATAAAATAAAGGGTTCGTATTCCCCTACAGAAAATGAAGATTAATAAATTCTGCTTTAAGAGATAATATATAATTCAATACTTTACATTTTTATAACGATATTCTGTTTCTAATATTCAAATATTTAAAGAGACTTTAAGCTTCTATAATTCATACTTTACCCTCCGATATACATCCCTAATATGTTCTATAAACTCCACTTAACTTGCCATGGAAAATTTCTCTCAAAGGGATGTTTAAGAGAAACCCTTTTCCTCACCTACCTGTAACCCTTGTAGGCACAATGTGTACTCGCGTGGTTCGCACGCCTCATCTTGGCTTAGAGAAGAGCTAATACCTTTAGCAAATACTGGCCAGGGGCTGGGGAAGCTGCGGTGTATGCAGTTTGCTCACTTGCCACTTACCACTCGAGAGCCAAATTATAATTTCATGGCTTATAAAAGTCATATTTGTCTTGCGTTTGATGGAATTCCCATGTACGGACAAAGGCAAAAACAAAACGTAACTAAAAACATTTCTTCACGCTTCTTTGTGTTCCCTTTGTGGAGTCTGTTTGTGGCTCACTCTCGGCCAGCTCTCGGTTCGTTTGTCCGTTTTCTATTTACACGCAGCCGCCGAAGCCGTCGCTTGGCAAACAAATTTTAACGCTTAAATGCTAAAAATCGAAAGAGCCAGCAGAGCCGGAGTCGTATTCGATTCCCAGAGCCCAGTGGAGCCCCATAGAACGCCTCGGAACGAAGCGTAAGGAATTCGTAATTAGAAGTAAGACTCCAGCCACAAATTGCAAATAAAAACAAAGCCTTGGTGTTGACTCGGCAAACAGCCCAGCCGTATTCTCTAGCCCGTGTGTTTGGCCAAACAGTTAACACTCAAGGCACTCGAAAGTAAATGAAATCGATCCCCCTATTCAACTTTAACATCGGCCCAGAGCCGCGGTCTTAACTCCAAACTCGAAATGGGCGTTCCACTGCAGCAACAAAAACAAAACACAATTAAAATTTAATGACGAAAAGGCGGAAAAATAGTTAAGTGCGGTGCAGCAAGGCTTTGCGTTTTGGGTTCTGCAATCTCAGTTGAAAAGTTTTCCGTTTTCCCTGTCCAAAGGAAAATTGCCTTTTGTTGCCCAAAATTGAAATATGCAATCATAATGCCGGCGACACAAAATGCCGAATTTGGTTTCCCCTAATAGCCTGGCAGCTAGCCCGCATCCAACATGCCATCCTACATGGAGCAGGCCTCCATCTGTCCATTTCTCTTCGATCCTTACACGGCTAGAAAATCTTTGAAAGTGGTTCAAATAAATAAATATTACTTAAGAAGGCGGCCTGAGAAATGTATTCATTTCTTTATCTTACATTATTTCTCATATTTTTATGTGAAAAACTTTTGTTACTGTGCAGCTCCTTTTGGTTTTCCAGCTCTTAACGGTGGCCAATTGCAACAAGTGATGTCCCACGCTGAGTACCCTCCTCCTGCCCCTCCTCCTGATCCTGCTTATTGGCAGGGCATGGACGGTAAATTCGATTAAACCGCCAAATAGGTTTTTGGCCAAGCGGGGCGGTCAGCTGGTCAATTGACTATGACTTGCGGCCCCGTTCAGATCGGAGTGCACAGTGGTTAGCCTTCGGTGAGTCTAGATATTTGTTACCTAATTAGTCATTTATAATTTGTAGAATAAAGGTTTATATATTTAATATTGGTTAAATTCAGGCTTTATGTGTCTGGTGTTAGAAAAGTGAATCTAAAATGTATAATATTTATTTAATACTGCATTTGAAATTCGTAGCAATGTACTGGTCTTAAAACTTAAAACATTTTATAGGAAATTTATCAAATATAATGTTAAAATGTTGAATTGAAAAGGACTTCTGACACAAGATTCTAGGGAAGTCGTTGTGCCTTATATTTGAGCGTTTTTGGCATAAACCCTTTTTAGATTTAATAAATATTTCTTTAGGATTCCTAATCATTTCAAAATCCCTTTAAGACACCCACTGTGTCCACTATGCAATGGTTGTAATGGCGGGGCATAATTTATGATTTCATTAAAGCAGCAAATTTAATCGAAGTAAGTTCGGAAATCAAAACTATCTCGTCAGCTCTGTTTCCCAGGCCCCTGGCGCTGGCTCCGGGGCCCAGCCCATCCTCAGATCTCCGAGCTATCATCATGGCGAGACCCGAAAACCAATCCGAAACCGAAGCTGGCCAATTTATCGCCTATCGACTGACCGCTTAAGTGGCACAATCGTGAGCCCTGTGGACGCTTTTCGATTGAGCAATGAGAGGGGATCGGGCTAGGAATCGAACTCAGTATCGAGCCTATGTTCTATGATTATAAAAACTGGGAGAGCGATTACAGTTTGCCATAAAATAAGTAAGTAAATCGCCGCCCCACTCACGTTCCATTCGCGAAAAATAAAATGAAATTGAAAAGCCCAAAAGAAACATCCACTGAGGATGTGGTGGTGGTGGATGTGGCCGGGTTGGAATGGGCTGGGATGAGGCTTGGGGGCTATGTATTGCAGAAATCGACTCACGGATTTTGTGTTACACTTTTGTTGTTAGCAAGTAGCGAATGAGACTCGACTCTCTGAGGGAGATGGAGCTGGGTTTCGTGCGGATAGAGTCAAATATTTTAGCTGCTTGACGACGGAAGTGCACTGGAAAAAATACATAAATCATAGGGTTGGAGGGTGCTAAAAATTAAAAACAAAATCTGATTTACTGATAGAAAATCAATAAATTAAAATACATAAGAAATCGCATTAATTACTTCATTCCAAACAGCATCAAAGCAAAAAACTGCAGTTAAATGTTTCTCAAAAAATTAAAATAAAATCAAATTGTCTAGAAAACTATTTAGAAAATTTTTCAAATACATTTTAAATATAAATCTTAGCAGTTTTTGATATTAAGTTCTTTTAATTTATTTCCCTGTGCAGCAGCAACAACGGCGATGATGGCGTCCATGTTGGAGCTGGCCTCAGCCTGGCCTGGCTGTGGCTTTGGCTTTAGCTTGGCTTGGGCCTCACTCCACCTACCTACCACAAAGTGGCCAAGGGGCTAACAACAATCAATAGACAAACGTTTGGCTTGTTTTGTGTTTTTGTGTTGCATTGTAAATCAAACGGAACTGAGCAAAACAAGCGAAACGGTATTGTTTTCCAATTGGCAGGCACGCCAGGGAGGAGTTCAGCCCCCAAGAAGAAGCCCCCGCAGCCGAGCTCACTTTTTACTTCTCCCCCAAAAATCCCGATCGAGGAGATGGCCCCGAGGCTTTGGTTCAAGTTGCCACCGAAGACGCTGACAAGGCTCTCTCAGCCTAAAGAGTACAGAGAGCACTGGCTCTAGGGAATTTCAAGGAAATATATGCCTTTTTAGGAAGTCTAAGATTTTTAAATAAATGTTAACTATTTTTAATTATTTCCATTAAACCCTTGCTATTTTTTATCACAGCTTTGCTTACTATATACTATATATAAACCCATATCCCTGAGTATAACCCTGGTGACCCCCTTATGTTGGCTCAAATCAAATCGGTCCCTCAACCTGGGCGATGCTCGCATCACGCCCGTCGTCTTCGTCGTCGTCCACTGATGTTTCCTCAATTAACCTTTTTATTTTGCTGACTCGGTTACGTTTCTGTTTCTTGTCTAGTTTTTCCTTTTTCCCTTTGTTGTTTTTATTTTTTTGCTGTCTGGGGCGTATGCGAATTGTCGCCATTACATGCTTGTGCTTCGTGTTTTTGTTGTTGTTTTTAGCAACTGGGGAAATTGTTTGGAAAAAGTTCCAATGACCAATTTTAAAGAGAGCGAAGTAAGGTAAAATGTTGTTGTTAATCCTGCAAAGAAGCAGTGGAATTTGTGTAGCTATTTCTATTTTAGAAAGTAAATCCAAATATCAAGTATACGCCCGGTGAGGCAGTGGGAAAATCTCTTTGCACAGGAAAATGTTTGATGGTTTGCATGTCTTATAAGTAACTTAATATAAAAAAAGGATTATTTTTCTTAAGAGAACCTCTTCAGCTTGGAAAATATTTAATTTTTACTCAAAAAATATAAATTCCCATCTTAACCCACTGTGTCGATGTTGGAGGAGGCTGGAAAAAAGATACTCCCATGGGGCATCTAATTAAAGCCGCCTGCACCTTGGCCACACACCGAGAGCTGCGAGCTGCTACTGGTTTTAATTTTTTTTTTTTTTTTGGCCAACAAAAAGGCGTTGCAAGCCGGGTCAAGTGAGGTTGTGTTATTTGTCAATTTGTCTTGCCTTAAACAGCGAATGTTGTTGGCTAATGTTGCTGCCTCCGCCGCTGCTGTCCCACTAAAAAGCAACAAGGTTATTAGGGTTAAGCCAAAAGTTTCCGCGACTCCCTGTGAAAACATTTAGGCAACACTCTGCCATAATTTTCAATCAGAGAAATCACAAATTCAAGTCGGAAATCCCTAAGACCAGGTCCATAATCGATTCGAAAATCCAAATCAAAATCGAAACGAGCGAAAAAACATGTAGCACTTGTCAGCGCAGCCGACAGACAATAAAGATCCCCGACAAGCGACAATTTTTTGGAAACTGTAATAAACATCAATAAGAAATCGTTGTCGTCGTTGTCGCTGTCAAGATTTCGATATCTGCCGATGATATCTTTGCCTGTTAGATCTCTTTGCCTTTTGTGTGTATTCGCGCGGGCACTCTTTTCGCCCCAAAAATTTTTATTAATTTAACAATAAAATGTTTATGCAAATCTTATTCCCATTGACTCTTCTTTTATTTTTTTTTTGCTCGCATAATAATCAAAAGGCAATTATAATAAATACAAGGGGACTAAGTTATGGCACTGGCCAAGATCGGACAAGCGGCTAATGAAATTATAAAACAAATGTCCCTCATTATTGGACACTAAACGCCATTAGGAATTCAAATTTTCACAAGCCAGAATCCGCCATTCAAACTATTTAATTGATATTTGGTCGGTTATTGGGCGGTTAGTGGTTAGTTTGTGGTCGGTTTCCTTTGGTCGTGGGGTCAAATTTATGTGACAGTTGAAATTTGAAAACAAGCCACAAATGTCAGTAAATGGCGTTGGCCAAATGGGTCGTGAATTAAGCCAAACAAGTTGGCAAGATCGATACGACATGCGCTTATCATTACACTAGGCAGCAGGCGAAATATATATTTAAGCCATTTTCATTACTCTTTAATATACTTACTTTTATATATTTATTACAAATATGAAAGTAAGACAAAATATAAAACGTTTCAAGACCAAAAATAACCAATTTAGGTTAATATATGATAAAGGTAATTATATAATTTTTTGCACATACTATATGCCTTTAAAAAATTTGTTTTTACTTTCTTGCAAACATATTATCTTAGAAAATTAAAACTGCTATTATTTTACTATATTTTCTAACTGGATTTATACAATAAAATATACTCCCTTATAAATTTTCTATTTTATTAGCCAAGTTTATAAATTTTTCATTATTATTGCTTACACAACATAAAATTTACACGTTTATTAAAAAGCTTTTTAAAATCTTTTTCTTGTCGCGCTCCTAATCTTTTTCAAAATTTTTGATTTTTGTTCACCAGTTTTTATGTTTAATTTTTTTTTTTTAAGATGAGCCCTACCTTTTGGGCCCAATAAACTCACCAACTTAACGGCAGTTTGATGGCCAAGACTACGACAAGCTGTCAAAATGCCCAGCGGGCAGGCAGGTCGGTCTATATATTGATTTGCATAAATGTTTTTTAATTTGAATATATTGGCCATCTAAGCCGATCCGATCCGATGTGATACGAAACGATCCGTTTGCTCAGCCGGCCTCCGATAATTCACACCTCATTCCGACGTGTTGCCCCAGCGGGAGCTGGGTGGGAGGCGGCCTGCCACGCCTCCCCAACAAATCTGGATGGGGGGAAATTTCTCACGCTGATGCCGGCCGTCAAGACAAAATTTTCAATGCAAAATAAATTCAGGCAACGACAAAACAAGAAAGGCAACTTATTGGTAACAAATAATTTTTGGCGCTTTCTTTATGGCAAATTAGCCGCGGCAATAAAATGCCAAAAACATGTGTCTGTGTATGGCTGTGCCATATAGCGTGTGTGTGTAATAAATAAAAATCCAGAGTGCCATGCAAATGGCACAAACAGGCGTAGTATGAAGACTGCCTGCTGCCCCCTTTTAGTCCCTCTCTGCCTGCATTTTCTACACATAAAAAAAAAGTTACATAAAATAATTTTCATTAATTTCAAAAGTTTACAACAATTGAAAATCGGAAAGACCATAAAAATGTGTTGGGTTTTGTTTAAAACAAAAGCAAAATCCCCAATCAAAATTATTGTTTTAAAATATAAAGAAATCAAAGCTTACATGAGAACCCAACTAGACTGTGGAGGAAAAGCATTTTCTTTATTTTAATTTTATTAAAAATATTAAATTATAATGCTTTTAATTTCCTTTACAAAATACAAATCCTTCACCAAGTGAATTATTTCTGTGTACTGACTCTTCCTCGTATCTGCCTCGTTGAGGCCGAACTGAACTGGCTAGATAGTCTGGAAAATCGTTGTTATTATTTATTGCCGCCGATATTTTTATGTTTTGCCAAAGTCGTGACTCGACCGGGTCGCCATCCGCCGACGGCGGCCGGCTCTTGGCAGCCGCCAGAAGGTGTGTTTGCTGGCCACTGGACAGCAGGCCGAAGGAAATGCCACAGGGGGAGAGGCAGGAGCAGGAGACGCAGACGTGGAGCCACTGATGGACGTCGAAAAGAGTTTTTCGAAGCGTTAAGAATCAAAGCATTTGCATCGATCGATTGGTCAACACCACTCACTCACACCCAGTGCCCCGGCGACCGGAAGTGGACGTTTCAGCTGCCTCAGAAAGCTTCTCTGAGCTCCCAGGTTTCGGATTTACCCCTACCCGATCTTTGGGGTTTAGTGTTTCAGGCGTTGACTAATCCACCAATATGTCCAATCTCCTGGTACGAACATCAAAGCTCATAAATATGCATGGACGCACTTCATGGTTTGTTGGTCTCGGGTTGGGGGTTTACGGCCATCAAAGCTGAATTACGCGTTCGATTTAATCAGCCAGAAGAAAGGTAACAGCGAATAATTAATACTCTTAACATTACCAAATATTTCTAATGGGAATTCAATCAATTTTTCATTAGGATCTTTTCAGACAAAGATCAAGCTTTGTATTAAAAATTGGTTATTACAAGAGAAAGTATTGAATTTAGAACAAATTTGATTTAATACATTTTATAAATTTGTTAAGTGCTTAAATAAATATTAAATAATTTAAAGGTGTATAAATTACATTTATTAAGAGCTTGGGGTTTGGCAACCTAATTTATTTAAGACTTTTGTAGATACCGCAAAGATATTACATCTTTAAAAGATTATCAGTGTCAGATTCGATTTAAATTTAACTAGAAATATAGAAAAGGTTTCCTAATATATAAATTGATTAAAATATAAATAAAACTGAATGTATCAGTTAGCCCTAAAACATTTTAAATGCATCGCTTTGCTATATAAGACCCTTTTTCCCTACAAAGATCAAACTCTAAACTTGTTTTGAATTTTCAATATAATTAATTAAATAAATATAAATATATATAATTGGCTAATAAACCACAAACTCTTCTAAATATATCACCATACCCCAAAAAGTGTCACCGAACTGTATAAAGATAGCAAAACACGCATTTGGTGAATCCAAATCGAACATCCAAAGACAACCTCAGATACCCGAACCGCGTTCGATGACTTCGATTTGCTGGACACGATCGCGACAAAGTCGCTTACTTTCGCTTGGTCATGAATATTAAAGACATTAAGTAGGAACAATAAGAACTGCAGGAGTACAAGGAATACAGAACTCAGAACTGGGAATCTCGAAATCGGGATGGGAACCCATGCACTTGATGCGCCTTGGCCTTTATGGGAGCCTTTCCCAATACCCTCCCCCTGTTGTTGCTCTTTTTTCTTTCTTATATTTTTGTGAAAATGTCCGATCATGTCAAAAGCGTCAACAATGCAAAAGGGGGCAGGGAGTCGGTCCAGAGGAGGCAAAAAGGATTTCGTGTCGTTTTGTCATCGCATGTTCGCTCCCTGCTCCTGCTCCCTGCTTCCTGCTCCCTGCTCTCTGGCAAATGAAAACGTGAGTTTGGTCTTGGCCTGGCCTGGCTGCTTATAAATATGCATTTCTCGATATTTTTTATACGGCTGCCATATAATTTAGCCAAAGCGAAATCCAATAAACAATGGACCCCAGTGCGGCATCCGCCGTTTGCCAAGTGGAGGCAACTGAAGTTGCAATTTTGCTGTCAACGGAACGCCGGCCAAAGACGCGCCAGATGCCATCGAATGCCTCAGTCCGGCGTTACATCAGGCCATCATCAATGCTCATCCGCAGATGGAGAGACGGTGAGATGGAGTCGCGTTTGCGATGATTTTGATTTGAACTTTCATCGCCCCGCTGGCCAGGCACTTGAGCGAGCGCGTCAAGTGCGCCAGAGATCTCTGGGGAGTGGGCATCATCGTCCCATGGGTTGTCTTCTGCAGAGAGAGAAAAGTTGGAAACAGCACAAAATGCAGTGGCCAGTGGAAGAAGTGAGAAAGAAAATTTCCCTCAGTGCAGCATTATTTATGGGCTGGGCCCCGATCTTCATCGGGCTTTCCTTTCTTGTCCATTTGTCCATGTGTCCGTGGCGATGCTACATTTAAATCGTCATAATTCAAATTGCTGTTGGCGTACTCGTCTCGCATCCAACGATCCCGATCATTAGGCCAAAGAAGCGCTTTGATTCCGCCTGATTATTAATGATTTCCGTTCGATTTATCACACGATCGATGGTCGTATAGTGCAAGGTCATCGGAGGAACGTGTTGATTACCAGCGCCCCGTAATAACAACAATAAATTAATGGGCAAAGGGATCGGCCGATAGACGACCCGCGGCTACCCCGAGGAACCCATTTCTTTTTGATGGATTGCGACCAGGCCCAGAGGTGGCCCCCGAGGAGTACAACAAATCGGTTTCCCAGGTAACAATGAGATTTGTTTGCTAACAATGTGCGCCAGCCAGTCAGCCAGCAAGCCAGAAATGAAACATTTCGTTTATTCACCACCAGGCGTTAAATCGAATTTGTGATGATTCATTGCGATTTAATTTCCAATTTAAATGCTTTAAATGAACTTATAATTCAGTCCAGGCCGAAACGCGCTCTAATACCATCCATTTATCCGGCTCGGCTTACCGCTGGGTCTGTGCTGCCGCCGAATTTGTCCATAATTTATATGTTCCAATTTGGCCACAATGATCCTAGAGTAGATCGGGCCACAAATATGTAATCCAACACTAATTGGGAGCTCATGAGGGGATCTTCTAATGGCGAATGCTGCTGCAAATGCCGCCAGACAATGCCAATGAATGCTGGCTAAAAATGAAACTCGTTAAATATTTATGAGGAGCACGAGCATCGCATCGGATCGCAGTGCCCAGATGTGTAGGCCATAATTGTGCGCAGATTTTGATTTGGTAGCCAGGCATCCGACTCGGACTCGGACTCGGACTCGAACTCGGATGCGGCCCAGCCCCAGGTGCTGCTACCAACTTCTTCATGCAGCAGCTTCCAGTTGCAGTTTCTGCTGCATTTTCAGTTGCCTTGCCCATGGCCATATATACACTGTTTGGGCCCAGCTCGCACATAGCTGTAAATAAAAAACTGGCAAGAAGGTCTTAGGGGAAACAATGGCGACTAGGGGATACCCACTGCTTCATACTTCCTGAAAATGACTTTTTAATATACGATTTCTTTCAGTTCCAAGTCTACATTCTTTCCTAAAACTTTTAGCAGGACATCCCTTTGGTTCCTTAATTCTCAAAATACCAATCATACCCCTCTAACCCAAAGCTACCCTGTAATTTTTCCAAAGCCAAAGTGGCGGTGGCCCATAGCTCTCGGCCATGCACGAAGGCGCAACACTTCAGCATCAGCAACAGCAGCGGCATCGGCATCAGCATCAGCTTAAGACTCAGTCGCGAGGTTGCAGGACCGCGGACCGTGGTGGACCCACAACCTGTTTCGTGGGAACATTACCTAGTCTGGCACCGACTCTGGGCGACTCCAGTGAGCGTTGCAGCAGCCGCTGACCATCGGGCCTCTGCGAGTCCGAGTAGAACTCGGAAATCGGAATATCGGAGGCTGATGCTGATGCTGAAGCTGGAGCTCGAGATGGAGCTGACTGACTGACTGACGGACTGCCTGCCTGGCCTGGCCTGGCATCGCCCGGTGTTGGCCGCTCATAAATGAAACCTGTTAAATGAATGAAATAAAGTGTTATTTGCTCGACTCACAAATGTTTCTTTGGAGCCCCTTTTGGGTTCTTTGGATTATGCGCTTCGCTGGGACTCTGCAGGGAGATGGCAGCGTGATGAGGAAGGCCGAGAGGGTCCTGAGGGAGATCAGTGATATGACAAAATTGATAATTTAGAGGCTAGGAATATTCAGCCAATTTCATACAAATATTCTGTATACTTTTTCCTATTTTCTTAAATTAAAACAAGGTAAAGCCTAAAAATTACTACAATTCTTTCTGTAAAAAATTATACAATGTGTTCTTCAATCATCTTATGGATATATCTTTGCCACTTTTGCTGTGTTCCCATCACGAACCCATCTCTGAACGCAGTTCTGGCCACGATTTTATAGCTCCCCATGTGAGTGTGTGTGCTTTGGGGTTTCTCTGTTTACTATGCTCTGGTTCTTGGACTTTGGGAGCTTTACACACATATATGTATGCCTATATATATTTTCCTGAAGAAGACCCCGAGCGGATCCGTATGAAGTTTAATTTGATTTTTTATACTCCTTCCAGAAACTTGCTCTGCAGCCCTGCCCCGTGTTTATAGGTCCATGTCCGAGTGTCTGTCCGAGGGTCTGAGGGTCCGCTGGTCCCAGAGTATGAGTGACTTGTAAATTTTTTCGGGTTTCTTGTTGTTATTGTTTGTGTTTACCTACAGTAGTTGTGGCCTGCATGTTTTTCTTCGTTACCTTTCAAGTTCGCTCTTCAAGTCGGGTTTATTTTTAACTTAATTTCTGGCCGGCCGTCGTTCCGTCATATTTCACTGTACACACGAGCCTGCCTGGCCAAAAACTTGCGGCCCAGCCATATAATTTGTGGCCAAAACAACAGCAACAGCAGCACAACAACAACAATGAGAGGAGCAAATTGTGGCCATGTTGATCGCATTATATGTACATTTAGGCAACGTCCAATGTGCGGGCTTTACATCATTTAGAGTCGCTCCGGCAGACGTTTATTATTCGCCGGGATTTACATTTTATTGTATATGTTTTAATTTAAATTTATAACTCGTTGCTACTCGCGGCTGGCCGTTAAATGTAGCCTTAATTCGACAATTTAATTTGGGTTTATGCCGCCCTAATAAGGGTGTAGCTGGTAATCTGGAGCCCAATCCCGGAGAGCTGTTTGACTTATGTGAAATGAGGAAGCCTCGGTTTAAGGGGGCATGGCTGGTTGCTGGCTTTAGCTTTGCAATTTTTGGGATATTTTTCCTGGCTTTTGGGTTTCTGTTCACCTTTTTTTTGGGAAAGCATTTGCATTTGATTGGAACTTAATTCCGGTTTTTAGACCACAAAATTCGGGTCAGAGATATTTAACTTGGGATTAAAAAAAAAACCTCGTTTTCTTTGGAGAGTAAAACGTAGTCTTTCATCAATGGAAGTTGTTCTTGGTTGACGTACATATTATTAAAAAATTTATTTTTATGGGTTTTGAGTAGGAAGACATTAAAACAATTTTAATAAATTAAAGTACTTTTAAGAACATAAAAAGATCTATTAAGAAAATTAATTGAAAACATTTAAAAATTGTTTTGAATAGAAAAACATTTTATAGAAAATCTAAGCTCTCTTTTTCCTATATAGAATATATATTTCTCTTCCTTAAACAATAAAAGGTTTATAGACAATACTTCTTGGGGTTTTACATGGAAAATTATTGAAATAAATAATTAAGAGAACCAAAAAATTGATTAAGAACTTTTTAAAGAACAAATTAAAAAAGATCTAAATTAAAAAAGACTTTATTTTGCTCTCCCAAAGCCATAGGAAATGTAATTTAACGATTTTCACGCCTTCTAATCAAGCGAACAACATTTTATTCCAGATCCATAATTAATATACATACTCTTGATATATTTATTGAACCTCTTGGAGGTAAAGAAGACTCTTCCCTTCGATTTGGTTAGAGAGACAAAGGGCTTAAAGGGCGCCAAACACGTTAGTTCCACCGACAAGGTTATACTTTGTCTTTACCTTCCGTAATTCCTACGGATGAGTAATGCCGACCGCTTACATTTTGTTCCCATGAAGAAAAATATTTAATTTGATTGCGGTTTTTATGTCTTCATTAGCAAAATGCTAGCCAGGCAATAAATTAGAGATTTCGGCGGCCAGAGACCACAGACCAGAGGCTGGAGAGAAGAAGTCTGTTTTTGAATTGAATTTCGGACGCCGATCTCCCATTTTTTGTGCTGCTCTTGGCTTCGGCTTGTAATGCGGTCCATGCATGAAGATTAACACTTGATTAATGAACTCGATTATTCATAATTTGTTGTTGCCATCGGCGGACATTGGCTGCTAACAAATAATTGAAACATTTTGCGACTGCGCCGAGCACATTCAATGCTAATGCAGCCTCGATTTCAAGATCATTAAGCGCTACATGGACATGAACATGCGCTTCCTTTGGCTGCCATTATTGATGATGGAAGCGAGCTAAGAAATAAATCCCGGAGAGCTGGGGAGCTCCAGAGCGATGCTCCCTCCTTGAGGGGCACGCACCTGTGTGCGTGTTAGCTGCACATTTGAGGTACGCAACTCGTCAATCAGTTGACCATGTTGCAACCGGTTTCTGCTCCACTTCCAGTTAACTCCTCTGCCGATTGATTCCACAAATGCCCTCTCATCGGAGGGTTAGATCAGCTTGCGAGCTCTGTTTGGTACTGTTCTGTGGAAAGATGCTAGATATCTGATCTACAAGAGGGAGATATAGGTGCTGGACCCACTCATTATCATATTCTCAGGCGTAAACGATTCAAGGAAGCCTTATCTAGTCATGATTTGTTCAAATTTTGAAGGGGATTGCATTTACTTCTTCACTTATTCAATTATTATAAAAACCAAATAAAATTCCAAGCAGAAATGTGAGTTTTAAAAAGATTTTATTTAATTATTATAAATTTTTTAAACTAAAAGTTTGAAATGCCACAAAGAACATCCAGTCCTGCGACTTCCTGAAAGCGCATTCAATCTTCGTTGGCTTCCAATTAGCTGCCTGTTGTGTGCACTTTTTCTTTCATGTCCGATTTATATATATATATATATCATTTTTTTATTTTTCTTTTATTATCTAAGCATGTGTTGATTTTTCCCGGGGCGCAGCAGCAGCCCCAGAGCTTTTCCAACTGTCAACGGCGCACAGCCGTCGCGTCGAATGATTTGCAGATTCTGTTTGACAGTTGGTCCGGTTTTTCATTAATGAACATGAGCGCTGGCAATGGATTGGTTATGGAAGTCCATGTGGCTACGGCTGGCCGGGAGGGGGCAGTGGCCTAGGAGAGGAACACACGCACTGCATCGGCGTAGATGCGTTTGTTTTGATTTATGGCCTGGGGAATGGGGCATATCGAGGGGGTTCCCGGAGGTCGGCGGAGCTACAGAGGGTTGCAACGAATATTTTGTCAGCCTCTGCGGAGCTCAACTTGGTTTCGTTTCATTTTTTTTTCGGTTCGGTTTCGAAGCGGTATCCCAGATCCCAGCGATCGAAGCTCCCCCAGCAACCCTAATGAAGATAATTTATTATGCGATGCCGTTTAATTAAAATCAGATAACCCAGCCGAACCGACCAGAACCAGCGATCGCTGTCCATTCGCATCGGCTCAAACTTAGCTCACGGACTGGACTGGACTCCTTCAAACGGAGGAGTTGGAGTCGGAGACTCGACATTCCCAGACTTGGAAGTGGAAGTGGAAGCCTCTGCCGAAAACTAAATGGGCTGCCGTTTAAGAGATTTCGTTGAGTGTTTGGGTATTCATAAACAGTAGAGCTTCTATGGGATGGATATGCTAAAAATTAAAATAGAAAACTCTCACAAGAGGCTTTGTGTCCTCGACTATAGAATAGCTGAATCTTTAGTGAGCATTTTGATGGAGAATACTAATAACTTGCAGAACATCTGTGTTTCCTCTTAGATTTAAATATATTCTCAAGTATATGCTACGCTTACCTTTTCTCAAAATTAATATTTAAATGATATCTTTTTCAAAATCCTACCTGTAGTTAATTTCCCAGACGGTACGATTTCGCGTTAAGTTCAACAACTCGCGAGCTGGCAACAAAGTTGTTGCGGTCAACGTTGTTGTCATCAAGACGTCGAGAAGTTCGAAATCTTTGAAAATCGGGAACTTCGGACGTCGCGTCGCCGGTGGCAGCTGCCGGGACCTCCGCTTCCCCACTCCCGTTCCCTCTCATGATTGGTATTGGTTCTTTATCAGGATCTTGTTTAGGCCATCTCGGTGCTTTGTTGATTTTGACTTTGACTTTTAATGCGCCATTACTTGTGTGCCGGCAGCGGCGGCCTTCCTCGGGCTGCTTATCACCCAGATCAGGCCGAGTTTCACTTTTTCCCCCTCTCTCTCTCGGACTTCCCAGCGGATCCTCCTTGGGTCGGCTCTTAGTCATCCAGGTGGCTGTGGTTGTCGGAGTGCTTGTTTTATTGTTTGATATGCAAATGAATTTTAATTGTGTGGTCGATCCTTTCTTGGGAGCTGGTTAACCCTCTGATTAAGTGGAGGAATTTAAAATGCGGCTTTTATTTAAGTTGTAATAATGTTTAACGAAAGATTTCATATTTTATTAACTGAGCATTGTGCATATTATTTTTTGTATATTTTGAAATTAAACCAAAAGGTCAAACAGCTACTTGAAAGGTGTTAAGCTGCTAAATACTTAGCTCTCTATAGCAGCGATCTTGGTAATTAGCTGCTCCTTCTGCCAAGCAATCTCCGCCATTTAAGACCTCACAGGAGGCTGTAAATGAGTCACCTCCCCCAACAGGCAGACACACACAGCTCATGTTAAGGTATTAATTAAAAACAAACCACAGCCAGGGGCGAAACTAAATTCACATCGCCCCATTTTGGCACTTTCATTGTGGACTTTTTGCGGTACTCTGTGGCTAGTGATTTCTTGGCCTTCTTGGGTCTCTCCACAGCCGCTCAAATGGGGCGGAGCACACATCTAACTGGGCTCTAACGAGTGGCTAAGAGAGTGCCGGTCCAAAGAGAAGAGTAGATCCAGGTAAGAGCAGGTAAATAAGAGAAATTAATACAAAGAGGAAAAGAGATCTGACGCGTAATTAGAGCCGCAAAACCACCAAATCAATCAGCGGAGCAGGTGCAACAGTTTGGCAGCCACTGGAGGCAGGTTTCCTTCCACGGAAACGCCTGGTGTTGCTGCTTCGCTTTGCACTTGTTCCTCGCTATGTTGGGCTGTCATAAATCAAGGCAAAGAGTGTGAAATTTTTTCGCCATTTGGCCCCAACTTGGCTCTAGGCTTCATTAATATTTGCCAGCCATGCCGTCGTCGGTAGGTTGGACCGACATTTTGAAGCCATTTATGACTTAATTTCAATTATACGCATTTGGCCAAAAATATTTGTTAACACTTTGCGCGGCAATTAAAATGGCAACACGTGCAGGCTGCCAACGACAGTGTTTACAAGTCGATCGATCGCATTGGATGCTGGGAAATGGTTCATAGTTAAAGGTCGACGTTCGCTCAAGGTTATTTATATATATATTTTTTTATTTTACTTGCTAGTATTTATTATTTGTATTAGTGATGTGTTAAGATGTGCTAAAATGTATATTTACCTATTATAAACCTAAGGAAATATAGATAAGCTTTTCAGCTTAAGAGAGAGCCTTAGTCTATCCATGCAATGCTCTCTAATCAAAAGACTTAGGACACGAACTTGCTAAGTCAACAAAACTGCATTAATTGTTAACTTATTATTTATATGTATATCTAGTTATTTATTTGTATTTTTAATTAATTATTGCTAAAGAAATTTAAAAATATAGTTTATTATTTTAATTAATGGCGTTTTAAGATGTGCTGTGTAAAAATAAACCCAAGGTTTTATACAGATAAAAAGTATTAGAAAAGTATCTACATTTGTTTACCAAAAAAATCATACAGTTATGAAAGAGAGGGCCAGAGTCTACCCACGCCACCCATCTCTCTCTATAATCAAAAGACTTCGAACACGAACTTGCTAAGCCAACAAAACTTCATTAATTATGAACTCTAAACCAAACCGATCTGGCTAATAACCATAATTATACAGGCTCTGGGTGGCGGCCACTTGACACACATTTATTGGCGTTCTTGTGCCCAATCTGTCGGATGTCGCCGCACCTTGCGGAATATATCTCGCGGATCAGGGATCGCGGATCGGAGAGCAAGGTGCAGGAGCAACGCCCCGAAAAGAAGCAGCCCTCGACCTGGCGCATTCGGTTTTAGAAAGTCCAACGACTGGGCATTAAAACGGTATAGCCAGGCGAAGCCTTTTCCTTTTCGGCCACTACAGGAAAATCCGAAATCCGAAGCCCATATATAACTCGATGGCAGAGGCAGCCGCATAAATTTCATTGCAGACATTTGGCCTTTTATTAATTGTTTGACGGCGCCCGTGCCCATGAAGCGGGACATGCCCTCGTCCTCCTCCTCCTGCCCCTCCTGGCTACCCCACCTGACGGCCGCCACCTGAAAAGAACCCCAGGTGAACAGCAGCAGCAGCATTTCCTCTCTCTCTCTCTCTGGCCGCGCTCTGGGTCTCTGGGCGTGATGAGAAATTTAATATTGGCAAACGGATAAAACCGCCAGATAATTATACATTTTGAGTGGACTTGGACTGCAGCTTGCTTTTGGCTTTAGCCTCAGCTCAGCTTCAGTTCGGGCTTTGCCGTTCATGCGCCTCAGCCTCATGATAGTATAAGATTTCATTTCATTAAAGTGCATCACGACGGACGACCGTCGACGGACGGCAGGCGGAATCAATGAGCGGCGGCGGCGGCTGCTGCTGCTGTTGCCCCCTACCAGCGCCACTGCATCTCCTCTTTTCCAACCCCTGGCTTCCTCCCAATAGCCAGCCCAATAGCCATTCCCTGCTAGGCAGCTACCAGCAAAGAGACACTGCCAGAAAAAGTGGCTAAAATCTTTATTAGTTACCTATTTTATGGATAACGTTAAAACTATATTTATAAATATTTTTAAATATATATTTTTTTTATATTTTATTAATAACTAATTAGGACTTTAAATGCGAATCGATTCCTATGATTCAATTATCACCTTAAAAACAATCTCAAATATAAGCTTTAAGGGATCGATATTTGAAATATGTTATTTCTGTGTTAGGTTTCGTTTAATAATAAATCTCCATATTAAGTTTATGTCATTGATTTGATCTTTTAAGTTTATCTTCAACTTAATTTTTCCTGCAGTGCTGCCTTACCTTGCTTACTTTTCTTCTTATTGGCAGATTACGACGCGGCGCGGGGTGGCCGCCGCCGCCATGGACCTGGGCAACTTATAATCAAATCCGATAAAAAATTTCATTATTGCTCCACAGCAGCAGCAGTAACAGCAACAGCAACAACAGAAGGAAAAAACCATAACTGTTTTACAGGTAATTTTTAGTTGTTGTTGTTGTTATGATTGTTGGTAGACTGCACTTAATTTTCGCATGGAAACCGAGCTGCACAGCACAGCTCATGATCGCGATTTCTTGATCTTCCGTCTTCCCATCCCAGAATATCATCCATCCACCTCCCAGCCCCATCTTAACCCGCAATCCCAACCCCCCTTCCAATGCAACTTTTCGCTCCCGTTCGTGTGCGGACGCCATTTTGAGATTGGGTTCTCAGCGCAATGGACGCAGTCCGGAGCACTGGAGGTCAGTTGGGTTGGCGAAGGAATAGAAAGAGACTTTGATTCGAAATGGCAATCGCTGGCCTATCGCAGCCGCTGCCGCTGCAGCTCCGGCAGCACATAAATTGGGACGTGATTATGAAATAATTGCAATTCTGTACTTTGGACTTTTGCGCAACTATCAAAAGCCAAAAGGCAAAGATACTGAGGAACACTGAAAATAATTTGAGATACTATAAAAGAATATCTTTCCCAGCTTGTTAAAACTCACACATTTTTTCCTATGTGCAAAGGTAAAAGAAAAGCAATCAGTTGGCTCCACTGGCTTCGATTTGCACCTTGGGGAGCTCAGAGCAAGCACTTCAAACGGGAGCAGGTGACAGGCGACAGATGAGCTCTCTCAGTGGGATGAGGAGGAAGCTGGAACTGCAACGGCAGCCGCGAAACTGTCGCCAGACTAATCAAAAGAAATCGCTCTGGGATACGTATCAAATTAACAGCAAAGGCAAACCGCTTTCATTCATTAGTTTTGATCTGTGATCAGTGTCCAAGGGAGCTACGACTATTTACGTTCTTTTTTTAGGAGGTTTTACAATAAAATTCAATTAATTGAAGGAAAATAATAAGCTAGAATAACATTTTAGGAGATTACCCTTTCTAAACTTATTATCACAGGGTTTTTCTCGGTAAAGTTCTGTGTAATTCTTGTCTATCTGGGTTTCCTATCTCTGTAGATTAGTTTTATATTGGCCTGCAGATAATCAAGCTGTTAATCAAGCCCTATCTTTACAATTAGCAAAACAAAAGATAACTTTGGTAATAACAAAAACCTGTGATTACAGCCTAATACCATTATAATTAATTAATTAAATATACCTTTAAATGTACCCCCTAGAAAAATCTGTAAAAATATTTATTTGCTTTCAGAGATAATCGCTTACCCTTCTTTTTGACTCTAGTGAAAAATCCCTCTTGTCGACAGCCCCCACCTGATGCTGATCCATGTGGAACTCCCCCAACTGATTTGCATCATCGAATTCCTCGCAGAACTACCTGCGACCACTGGCCGTCTGCCAACATATATGCAAATTAAATATAATTTCAACACTCGCATTTTTGTTGACTCTGCTGCTCCTGCCTCCGCCTCGGGTCCATAATTTACATGAGGTTAACACGCAAGCGAACAGCGGACAAACACACAGGGAACCGGCCTTGATTATCAACGGCGAATCGAATGCACGCACATGCAAGGGGGATTCTCCAGGTCCAGGAGCTCTCCAGGCAGGGGATCTGGGACAGCGGACAGGGGACGGCCGCCGAAAAGGAAGTCAAGTTTGAAAAGGCTGAAAGAAATTCTATTACAATGTTGAAATATTGCCAAATCATGGCTTTGAGGTAAATAAATTTCCACGCCACCACCACTTGCCATGACCGCTGAACCTGGGATGGATGGGAGCTGATGCTGAGACTGGAGGATGAATAGATGCAGGTACACGGCAAATAAATCAGGGATTGGACTTTACATAAAAAACACCGGATATTCGAGAACTAAAGAGCTAAAATAACGACGTTTTCATAAACTAAAAATCATTGTTCACAAATTCAGACTAAACTTGGTAAAAACAAATACATTTTTAGCAAATAATGTGGTGTAAATTCAATGCAAAATATGAATATGAATTACAAATATTCCTTTTCTTTCGCTGTAGCCAGGAGGACCAGGAGCGGGCATTGGAAGCTAAAGTCCCTGGCCGTGTATAAATAAGTAACCTGATCCCAGCAACACGCTGCCTGACAGCGGAGGCCCAAAAACGGCACACAGCTTCGGTTTGGATGGAATGGGTATGGGTTTTGGGTATGGGCATGGGGATGTGGTGCGATGGGATCACATCGGATGCGATCGGAACCCGTTTGGAGCTTCTGCAGCAGCCGTAGCAGGCCGCGGCAACCGCAGAGACTTGCGGCATTTTGATTTATAGACGATTTATGCACTTGGCTGCCGAGGTGGGAGTCGTCGACTTGACCGAATTCATGAGCGGACAGCTGGCCGGGGTTTATTACACATATAACACATATTTATCATAAGGTGAGCCTCGTTTTGGGCGCGGAATTTCATTTAGTTTTGGGATAGACTATTATGCGCTGGGCGCACTCACAATGGTCGCGGTTTTTGGAAAGCATTTAAATACGAGTTAGTAAGGCAACGCTGCGGATGCTACTCCTCCCTTATCGTTTTATCACGGCCGCCGCTTATCTGGGTGAGTGTCAACAACAGCGACGAGGCGTCGCCTAGGCGCGGGCACTGGGAGCCCGGTTGGCGAAGAACCACATCAGCCCCATCAGACAGCTGGGCGGGCTGTTGTTCACGGCTCCCTTTTGGATCATGCGCTGAGCCTCCGGCAGGGTCAGCTCCACCACCTCGATGATCTCGTCTTCGACACCGCCGCCAGTGGTGGCCTTGTCGGCATCAGTCACCTCGCAGTAGTACATGGTTTGCTTGGCACCCGAGGAGCCAACGCCGGATCTGTAAGAGACTCACAGGGATTAGTGTTACATCCATTGCTGTGATTTAAAATGCTTATAAAATATTCCATAAATAGTAATTTACACCACAACCTACTCTAATAACCCTAAACATAGCAGTTTATTTCGGTTTAATCCTCACCACATTGTTTACTGTGAACTTGTGATAATGATAACCATTAAAAGAGTAACTATTTGGGGTAAAGGCAACCACAGAAGAAATAATGATATAATATACCCATAGGGGAGCTATGTTTCTAGCAGCTACAAGTTTTATATACAAAACGAGTTAAGTTTTATATTTTTAAAGTATTAAAATTATATTTTAATTGCCAAAATAAACTTCTTTTCAGACACTACCAATCTCTGAAGATAATAACTATTTTCTGTGGGCATTTTAATTATTAACTTGAAGTTCTCTTTTCAAGATAGTGTCAGATATCTGTTCTTATAATGCCTTGGCTAGCTACTGAAACTAAAACTTAAAATAATCTTGTCAGCAAATTAATTTAATTTAATAGTAGTTATCAGGAGTTACAGATAATTAAAAATGTTAATCGAAATTATTTTCCATACTTTTTAATATGAAAATCTTAAAAATAACACGAAAAATCAATGCAAAAATCGAAGACCAAAAATTGCTTATTAGAAGTAAGCCAAGTAACCGTCTGTCCAGAGCCCCAAACTGAATATAGAGATTCCCACTCACCGGTAGACCATGACCTCCTCGATGCGCTCCACGGAAACATCGTAGCCGCATTCCTCCAACACCTCCTCACGGGCAATCTCCGCCCAGCTCTTCTCCTTGTCCACAATTCCGGCACACAGCTCCAGGGTGATCCCAATGGAAGGCGGGTACTTGGTGAGGTCCACCTCGTTGAAGTTGCCCTCGGCGCTGGTAAGGATGCCGTGGTAGACAGCGGGCCGGAACTGTCGCACCAGCACCAGCTTCTGGCGAGTGGTGTTGTACAGGATAATAGCCACGCTGTCGTGGACCTTGAGCAGGTCCCAGTTCTTCTCCTTGCCATTCTGGACGTAGTACAGCCGGAAGGGCTTCACGTACGGCGAGTCCGCGGGCAGGGGGCCCAGCCAGATCTTGGACACGTTCTCCATGGTGCTCTGAATGTTTATTGCTCGACGGGCAGTGGCACTATCATGGGGAAACAGCTGACTACGAAAGCTCTAGCCGGTCATGGGGAGGGGGGGCACCTGATAGTTTACCCTTTGGGAGTGCTGAGCTTTTTTGAAATTTAAGGCCAGGCCCAACATGGTACCACTTGGATTTTTGGTTTGCACAGAAACTGAATGATGTACAAATTTATTTAATTTTGTGAAGGAAGAACCACAACAATCCCATCATACAAGAGGGTCCTCCGTTCGTCTTGGCTCCGGTTTGGATCAGTTTTCTGGCTTCTTCTATGGGCAACTCCACCACCTGAATAACCTCGGTGTCCACACCGCCACCCGTCGCCACCTTCTGATCATCGCAAACTTCACAGTAGAACAAGGTCATCGCTCCACTAGATGTTCCGACACCCGATCTGTAATCGAAAACATGCTGCAAGGATTCCGTGGGCACCTCATAGCCGCATTCCTCCAACACCTCCTCCTGGGCGATTTCCACCAAACTTTTGTCCTTGTCCACAGCGCCGCCGCATAGTTCCAAGGTGACTCCCATTTCCGGCGGAAACTGCTCTAGATCAGCCTCGCCCTCGGACATTTCTACATTACTTCCGGTACAAATTCCGTGGTACACAGATGCCCGGAACTGCCGCACAAAAATTAGCTTCTCTCGAGGCTTGTTGAAAAGAACTACCACCACACCATCCATAATTTTTACAATATCCGAAGTTTTCGTGGCGTCATTTTCAATGTAGGAGACGCGTCCCGGCTTGACCCACTTGGAGTCCTTGGGCAGGGGTCCAAACCAAATCCGTGATATGCAGCCTGGTGGTTTTCCCAATGCCGACGAACACCAGGAGCGTTGCAGTCCACCAAGAAGTTTGAACATCTTAAAGAGTAATGAACCAGTTTTGGTTTTAAATAAATTGCAAAGCCAGCGATGATTTTAGGATTTTTTTAAATGTAAGAAGTAGCTCAATTATAAAATAAAACAACTAATAAATATTTAAAATTAAAACAAGCTTTCTAGAGTAACCAGCTGCATTTAATACTTTTTCCCAAGTTTATTTTGAGCCAGCCGCCACGGTCACACTTCTCGCATTTCCAAAGCAAAATTTCGGGACGGAAGTCGGTCCGTATACGTTTTCACATCTTTTTCAGTTAGATAACAGTTTAAAAACCCAAATTACCCACCTGTAGCCGGACAACGATACCAGTAGACCCACAGGAAAGCGAACCACACGGCGAACATGCTCCGATCCCGACTCGTACAGGCGGCGTGTTCCGCCCAGCGCGCCTTCTCAACCAGCCAGAAGGCCCTCGCCGCCAAGCAGATGACCGTTCGAGATGCCCTCAACAGCGCCCTGGACGACGAGCTGGCCCGCGACGACCGTGTCTTCCTGATCGGCGAGGAGGTGGCCCAGTACGACGGTGCCTACAAGGTGAGACCACTGGCTTTTCTCTCCTTTCCTTCCTCTGATTACGTAAACATCAGGCAGTAGTGACAGGCGGCCGCAGCAGCGGTGACAGCTGATGCAGGTGGATGGAGAAAGGGCGGGCAGGCCGCGGGGTGATATATGCGTGCTGTATGTAACTGCTGATAATGAGTCTGAATCCGAATCCGAATGCGTGATTGATATTCGCAAGGTCACGCAGAATGTGTGTGACTCTCTGCTGATAATAGATGATTGCCCCATAAAATCGCGATTTGTTTATAGACAGAAGCCAAAACTCTAGGAACCGGCTTTTTTTCTACCAAACAGTACTGACACCCGATCTGTGTTAGTTATTTTCTGAGTTTAATACCTACTAAATGTTATATTACTACCCAACATCCATATACAAATTTATTATTTAACTTGTAATTATATTTAAATGCATTTTCATATATTTTTCAATTAATTAATTAACATATCCGCTTTGAAATTATATTTAACACAATGATTTTAATTATTTTCCCACTCCCATTGATCTATTCCTGCAGGTATCTCGCGGTCTGTGGAAGAAGTATGGTGACAAGCGTATCATTGACACGCCAATCACAGAGATGGGTTTCGCTGGAATTGCCACCGGAGCGGCCATGGCCGGTCTGCGTCCCGTCTGCGAGTTCATGACCTTCAACTTTGCCATGCAGGCCATCGATCACGTGAGTTGCCGCCTCCACCCACTCTACACCCTCCAGCAGTAGCCTAACTACTCATATTATCTCATTGCCAAAAAAAAGAGACACGAATATCCAATCCAAACGCCCCACAACTCCACTTAGCTAGCTAATAGACCAATTCAAGTGCAAAGTCGGGCCGCGGCGCTTAATGGGATAATATGGGTGGCGCAGCACTCCTGCTCCTCCAGTCAAAAAACCGGACCTCACTAATCCCCCCACCCATATTATCCGATTATGTGCAGGCAAAGATACTCGATTGCGTTAGGCCGCCGATTGGGGACCGTCAGCTGCCCCTTAGCCGAATAATTGAGAGTCCTCGCTCCACCTGGATATCCGAAATCAACGACATTCTGAACAGAGATCGAGTGGGCGAAGTGATTTCCCCGCCGAAGGACAAGAGCAAACCGGACAAAATGCACGCAGAACGCCTCATCGTCATCCGGCGGCGGAAGATGAAGAAGCACAAGCTGAAGAAGCTGCGCCGCAAGATGAAGTTCGAGTGGGCCAAGGTCCGCCAGCGCAGGGAGATGCGCAAGGAGAAGGCGTTCCAGGCTAAGCTTATGGCCCAGATTAAGCAGGCGGAGGCCTTCAGTGCCGAACAGCACGTAGCTGAGATACTACGGAAGGCGAACGAAACGCCACTGCCGCGCTTCTGGAAGGGACGCCGTCTGCCCGCATTTATCATTAAGCAGAAACTAGGCATTAAGTGAAGGAGCAGATAGGAGAAGGAATAAAGTGCGACTTGTATTAACTTGATCTTGAATTGGTGTATTGGCCAGGCTGAGGGGAGATGGCATTACATTTTCCTAGCAAAACCATCTAAAGATTAATGATTTTCCTTAATTTTTTACCCCCAAACTAGATCATCAATTCGGCCGCCAAGACCTTCTACATGTCCGCCGGCGCCGTCAATGTACCCATTGTGTTCCGTGGCCCCAATGGCGCCGCCCAGGGTGTGGCCGCCCAGCACTCACAGTGCTTCGCTGCCTGGTACGCTCACTGCCCTGGCCTTAAGGTCGTCTCACCCTACGACTCGGAGGACGCTCGTGGCCTGCTAAAGGCCGCCATCCGGGATCCCGATCCCGTTGTGGTGCTGGAGAACGAGCTTATGTACGGCACAGCTTTCCCCATCGGCGACAATGTTACCGACAAGGATTTCTTGGTGCCCATCGGCAAGGCGAAGATCATGCGGCCGGGCAAAGACATCACCATTGTGGCTCATTCCAAGGCGGTGGAGACGTCGCTGCTGGCAGCCGCCGAGCTGGCCAAGAAGGGTGGGAGTCTCAAAGCTTTCTTGTAATAGCAGTTAACTCATATATTCCTGTCATTGCAGGCATCGAGGCTGAGGTCATCAACCTGCGCTCCATTCGTCCGCTGGACGCGGCGACCATCTTCGCTTCGGTCCGAAAGACCCATCATCTGATCACCGTGGAGAATGGCTGGCCACAGCACGGTGGGTTGATTTCTTTGAATTAACCCAGTTAACCCAACCTAATGATTACATTTAAATTATTTTCAGGCGTGGGTGCCGAGATCTGTGCCCGCATCATGGAAGACCAGACTTTCTTTGAGCTGGACGCCCCCGTCTGGCGCTGCGCCGGCGTCGATGTGCCCATGCCCTATGCAAAGACGCTGGAGGCTCACGCCCTGCCACGCGTCCAGGATCTCGTGGAAGCGGCGCTCAAAGTGCTGGGCGGAAAGGCAGGCAAGGCCGTTGCCGCCGGCAAGTAGTGATACACCGGACCGATCACTAACCCCAAGCTAACTAAATTTAATGTCCTCATCGAGAAATGTAGTCTCTGGTCTAACCGAGCTCTGTTCCCGCACACAAATTAGAAAGCACCGACCTGGAAAACGAAAAAAGGGAAAACCGATCGTATTGAACATTTTCAAACGTCCTAGTTGAATTATTTGGTCATAGAAATCTCTTTTGAAAATAAACGAAAACATTTAAATATGTCATAAACAACTGAAAGTGCATTTACATTACGTACTCAAATGTATGCTTAGGATTTCGAAACTTAACCCTGCTGCGGAAGCCATTACTTGCAGGGAATATATATAAACCTTTTGAACTTCAATTCCAGGAATTTATAAGAAAGCCTTTAATCTGGGAGTCTACATTTCTCTTCATTTTGTCTTCGACTTGGGCTAAGGCTGCAGAGCTTAACATTCGCTTTTTTAACAAGAACTTTCAGAGAACGAGTGCATCACCTTCAGAGCTAACAACACTATAAAGTTTATAGTACAAACTAGATGCAGATTTTCATCGTAATCTAATACTTGTTACTTGCACATAACAAAAAAGACAATTGAAGTTGTAATTTATTTGTCTCATAACTATAAAAATGTATTTTTGCTTAATTTATTAATGACAATATGAAGATGGTAAAGAAATGATGGAATATTTAACGATGGGCAAAAAATGATGTGAGAATCAGTGGCTAGCACATGCGATAAAGCATCTTGCGTTGCATCCTGTGCTGCAGTTCTCCGCGTCGAATCATGGTGTGGATAACCTTCATAACCGTACGCTCTTCGTACTGCTGTCGCAAGAAATCCTAAAAAATTCAAATTTTAATAAAAACACCCAAAAAATATATATAATTAGACTTTACCTGTAGAATATTCTGTTCGGAGACCTGGGATCCAATGGCGAAGCGACGCTTCAGCTGCTTTTCAATACGGTTCAGCTTATCCTGGTCTTCCTCTGTTGTGAATCCCTCGGCGCCGGCCAAGCTGCCGGTCATAGCAGCGTCCAAGGTCGAAACCTGGAAAAGGCGAAGTGCCTCGTTCACGTGCTCATCGGTGGCAAAGGGTTGCAAGCGTATCTTGGCCAGAGACTCGGAGATGCGGATGACGGCCTCCAGCTGGCGCACGGTGATCGGAATACTCAGGCGTTTGTCAGCGTTTTTCTCCTGTTGACCAGCACCGCTGCGCATGAGCACATAGCGGCTCTTTAGCTTCTCGCCGGCAGCCTCGCTCAGCCGCGGACCGCAGTGGGTGCGGCAGTAGTGGATGTACTTCTTGAACGTGGACAACGAAATTTCGCCTTCGGCCATTTCCGCGGGCGCCGACTTGTTGGAGCTTAGATGCACATTGATAATGTGCTTGGCCAGGACAATGTCCCGCGTCTCATCGTGCACGTCCTTGACAATGAAGATCATGTCAAAACGGGAAAGGATCGTGGGCATAAAGTCGATGTTCTCCTCGCCTTTGGTTTCGTCCCATCGGCCGAAGATAGAGTTGGCTGCCGCCAGAACGGAGCAGCGCGAGTTCAAAGTGGTCGTGATGCCGGCCTTGGCAATCGATATGGTCTGCTGCTCCATGGCCTCGTGAATGGCCACGCGATCGTCCTCCCGCATCTTGTCAAACTCATCGATACAGACGACGCCACCATCGGCCAGCACCATGGCGCCGCCTTCCATCACAAAATTACGCGTCTGGGGATCCTTCATGACGGAAGCCGTCAAACCGGCGGCACTAGACCCCTTGCCGGAGGTATATACAGCAATGGGTGCCACCTTCTCCACAAACTTGAGCAGCTGTGACTTGGCAGTACCGGGATCGCCCAGCAACAGGACGTTGATGTCGCCACGACGGCATAGTCCGTCGGGCAGACGCTTCCGGGAGCCTCCAAAGAGCATACATGTGATGGCCTTCTTAATGTCCCGCGATCCAAAGATGCTGGGCGCCAACGACTGCGACAGACGGTCGTAGATGTCATTGGAGGCGGCCAGGCGACGGAAGTGCTCCTCCTCGTCGCTGGTGATGTTGCTGTAGCGGGAAATAGCGCCAGCACCCTCAGAGTCCACGGAGATGCCTACCACACGCATGTAGGGTGCGCGCACACCCACGACAGCCTTTTCGCGACCTTCCCGGCGCGAGGGTTTGCCCACCTTGCGGATGGAGTAGATGCCCTGGATAAGCACCCGGTTGCCAGGCACTACGCGTTCGCAGAGCGAGCGGTCGCAGAAGAGCTGCAAATGTCGGGGGATCTCGCCCTGTGGCACGAAGTCAGGCAGCTCCTGCAGCTTAAGAGTCTGGAAATCAACGCACTTGCACTTGTCCGGCATGATGAAGAAGGGATCGAGCGGGCACTTGGGCCTGCCCGCCTGCTCCGTAGTGCACTTACGGGGCAGGGCATAGCCCTCCAGACCCGGGTTCACCTTCAGATTGGGAATGACGGTGCTGCACGACTGACACATGATGGACATGCGCGTAGCCTTGGCACTAATACCCGAAGCTGCCGTTATGATGCCGGCGATCTTGACCAGCTTTGAGACGCAGTCGGACTTTAGCTCGCGAATATTGGTGGGATTCGCATTAGAACTGAGCAGGATCTGGATGTCGTTCATCTGCTCCTCGTGATCCGGCCGCGGCGCTGTTATCTCGTCGGCCACCTCACGGGCGGCCTCCTCGAAAATCTGCAAGTGCTCCGTCGGTTGCTTATTCAGCTTGTCCGCCAGGGCCTCATCAAAGCCCACCAGGTCCTCCATCTCGATTTCAAGGAAGTAGCGGCCATTTAGGTAGTTCCTCTTTAGGGTGTCGCTGCAAGCAGGATCTTCCGTTAAAGGAGAACTAGGGCGGGAAAAGGAGCGCCGTTCACTTACCGGTATTTGTAAAAGAAGTTCTCCTCGTTGAACGTGCGGATGAATTCCTTGTACTTCTTCTTCACCGCCTGCAGATTGATCTGCGAATCCGGCTGATTATCGTTGCCGAAATTGTCCGAGAAGAACACACCCGCATCGTCGAAGCCCTCCATTTCAGTCGGTTAATAGCGTTTAAACAATATAGTTTTCGTAAATAAATGCAACTTCTGCGTCGCTTTCTTCGGTTTGATGCTTCGGTGTGCGATTTCTTGCCGCCAAAATTGCGGCAGTGTGCCTGTTTATCGATCGCAGCCACAAATCAATTAATACCAGAAAACGTGATTACTGATAATATTGTTAAATATCAGCATACCATAAGAAAATCAGAAAAAACGACCTTGCATTTAAATAATAAATTCTCAATATTAAATCAAACTCATCACAAAAATACCAATAACTTATTGCGGGCAACTAGGTTGTATTAAATAATATTTATTTGATTTAATCGACTATTATATGTGATTTTAGCGAATATATATATAATGCTACGAAAATTCTGAATGCAATTCAAATTTTCCATTTAAAATTTTTTGCTTTTGCGCATAAAAAAAATACGGGGACAACACTGTTATCCCAGTGTTGATTAGCAACAATTTAAACTAGCGTGCTGTAGGAAATATTTCATTTTTTAGTCGCTACCTTTTTCGACGTGAAAAACCAAAGAGACGCCGGAAAAATCAGAAATGGTAAGTTTTACTAAAGTTTTCTCCGCCTTTGAGTGTCGATTTGCTGACGGAGCATTCCCACAGGCCAGCACAGACATCCCGATGGAGGCAGCCGTGGAATCGGCGACCGGCCTCACGCCCAATTCAAACGCGAACTCAAACAATGTGCTAAAGAAGCTGCCCGCCAGCGCCGGGCCCGGGTCGGGCGAGGAGGCGACCGGCGCCAATGCTAATGCCAACGCCGACGAGATGACGTCCCGCGACTACTACTTCGACTCGTACGCCCACTTTGGCATCCACGAGGAGATGCTGAAGGACGAGGTGCGGACCGTCACATACCGCAACGCCATGTACCACAACAAGCATCTGTTCCAGGGCAAGGTGAGAGCACCATTGCGGAACTGCGGAACTGTGTTATGACCGGGGGACTTTCATTTTTCAGACCGTCCTGGACGTGGGCTGCGGCACCGGTATCCTGTCAATGTTCGCCGCCAAGGCCGGCGCCGCCCAGGTTATTGCCGTCGACTGCTCCAACATCATTGAGTTCGCCCGCCAAGTGGTCATAGACAACAACTTGCAGGACGTGATCAAGGTGGTCAAGGGTAAAATCGAGGAGATAGAATTACCCAATGGTATTGAGGGCGTGGACATTATCATATCCGAGTGGATGGGGTAGGTTTCGGAACGTCTAAGCCACGAACCCGCGTTTTTAATGGTCTGGTTTAATCTTCCAGGTACTGCCTCTTTTACGAGTCCATGCTGGACACTGTGCTGTACGCTCGTGACAAGTGGCTCAAGCCCAACGGTATGATGTTCCCGGATCGAGGCACACTGTACATCACCGCCATCGAGGATCGGCAGTATAAGGACGAGAAGATCAACTGGTGGGACGATGTGTATGGCTTCGACATGAGCTGCATCCGTAAGGTGGCCGTGACCGAGCCGCTGGTCGATGTGGTGGACCCCAAGCAAGTGGTGTCTACGTCCTGCATGGTCAAGGAGGTGGACCTTTACACCGTGCAGAAGGCGGATCTCAACTTTTCGTCCAAGTTCAGCCTGATCATCAAACGCAACGACTTTGTGCAGGCGCTAGTCACCTATTTCAACATCGAGTTCACCAAGTGCCATAAGCGACTTGGGTTCAGCACGTCGCCCGACTCAACGTACACGCACTGGAAACAAACGGTGTTCTACTTAGACGATCATATGACGGCTAAGAAGAACGAGGAGATCACCGGCACGTTCCAAATGAAACCCAACGAGCGGAACAACCGCGACCTGGACTTTGTCATCGACATCAACTTTAAGGGCGAGCTGTCGGAGATCCAGGAGTCAAACACATACCGCATGCGCTAGGGTCATAGTAGTGAGCTGGGGCTCAGAGCCCTTCTCTTCCTCCGGAAAGGATAAAAACAATGACTAGACGTAAGGTTTATTCCAGTGCGAAAATGTGCAACGCCAACGAATTTGTGTTGCTGCGTCTTCTCTCTCCCTAAGTTTAAAGTGTGTAACTTTGTTAGTATACCTAATACATTTACTACTGTGCGCCTGTGTTTAAATTATTATTCGAACATACTTCTAAGTAAAGTTGTACAGTAGCACATCAATTCTCACCACCAATAAACTGTGCCTCCCAGCACTTCCCCCTTTTTGCCGGAAAAGATTCGCGTTTCCATACTAAGAACCACTCTCCGCTCTGTTTATAGGTATTTATTTCGTAGTAAACAAAAAAAATAAAAGGAAATTTGAATCATGCATCGAAAAGTTCTTATATTGTCATCTGGTGTCAAGTTACTTACATCGCAATCGATGCGGGAGTGCTATGGACCCAACAGAACTTGACTTCGATTGCGAAATGGCTTAAGTGGTATCCTTTTGGAAATATGTTTGTATTTTATTTTTTTATATTTAATGACGATCGCGGGAGTCCGAGCGACTTCGGCGATCGCGCGAGAAGCTGCGGCTGCGGGGAGAACGGGAACGACGTGGCGTGCGGGATCTGCAATTGATAGTGGATAATGTATATTAGTTGCAAGTCAAATAAAATGTTAGGAGAATGAGCTGAAAAACATCCAAACTGACTTGTTCTGCTTCTCTATGCTAGCTGTTAGTTAAAGGCTCAGATGAAATCATATTTCTTGCTTATAGAAACTAATTAAATTATAATAAAGCTTAGATACCTATTGATTGGTCCTCGGTTTCAGAACTAGCATAGTTTTTATAGCTTTCCGGTAGGTTTACAGGACTTAAAATGGACTTGTTGGACGGACAACTCTAGAACCCTATGATAAACTTTCTAAATGGTTTAATAAAATAGTATAATAATGCCTTATGAAATCAGTATAAGCCACTTTGAGAATCGATTTAAAGAATAATATTAAAAAAATATGTCACGGCGGATACGTAGGATAACTTCATTAGTAGAACTCTATCGGCGACTGCAATGCTTCTTCTACGATGATAATCATTTCGGTTTCCTAATCTCTGTGAGGCTGTGCCGCCGTTGAACATGGTTAATTTAGAGTTGAAAGTCGAAGGAGGTGGCTGGCTGTGGGCTGTGAAGATGGTTGCTGTTGTAGATTGCTGATGTTGTAGAAGGAAGAAGTAGCAGTAGTGGAAGTAGTTCTAGCCGAAGGAGTTATCCTGAAAAAGTGTCGATAGCTCGAGTTTAACAACCGCCAAAGGCTTCAAAACGTATTTAGAGATAAAATATATGTATACAGTTTGTTTGTCAGTGTTTATACTATTAATGGTATGTACGTTTGTCCGAGGGAGCGTCGGAATAGGTTCGAATTAATCAATTGGATATTTGCAATTTTCAATTATACAAATCACGTGGCAGCCGAAGTCTAAAGGTCA
The DNA here is from genome assembly GCA_008042485.1 of Drosophila mayri. Lineage (NCBI taxonomy): Eukaryota > Metazoa > Arthropoda > Insecta > Diptera > Drosophilidae > Drosophila > Drosophila mayri. The sequence continues at coordinate 135,915 of VNJN01009363.1, forward strand.
GCATTTGGCGCTGGACAAAACAAGCCTGGGAGACCAATGAAAAGGAAAATTTTCCCACCACAGCTTGTCTTATTCAGGCTGACACCGACCTCATGACAACAGATAACAAAAATAAAGGCGGGAAAATTAATAAATTGAGAGCGGGCTTCTCCCTCAACAAATTGTATACGATTGGAGATCCAAAAGTCTGCGGGGCCCGAATCCAACTCTGCTGTCAGGAGCGCGGACGCCTGTCGTGGACAAGGAAAAGGTTTTTGGGCTTTAAGGAATTACCTGTAGCGCCCGGAGCCAGAGCGTCCTCCACCACCACCGCCATTGCTGCCACCTTCGCCGCGTCGGCGGTCGCGAGAACGCCCTGATGACATCTCCACGCGGATCCTAGTGCCGCAGCAGCGGGTGCCGTCCAGCGCCCGGGTCGCATCTTCGGCGTCTCGCCGATCCTCAAACTCCACGAACGCAAAGCCCGGAGGATTGCGCGCCACCCACACGTTACGCAGTGGACCGTATTTAGCGAAGGCGCCCTCAATCTCGTACTTGGATGCCGAGGAACCCAGATTGCCCACATAGACCTTGCAGGCCAGGTCCCACTCTCTATAGCGCGGCATGCTGTCGGTAATTTTTGCAGTGGAACGTAGGCGGCTAGAAATTACGTAGCGTGTTACAAACAGTGCGGCGCGAAAGGGGGTCGTATTTTTTCTCGCCTTGAAAATAAACTTACCTGTTAAAATTTAACTATTTTTTTGCAATTTCTACAAAACCTTACTGACAGCGACCAGTGTGGCTAATCAACAAATTTACGTCTTGTCCAGCACTAGTCTCATGGCTTTGGAAATATACCAAAAATTAACATTAAAATAATGAATTTCGGTATTTTCGAAGATATCGCTATTGGTCATTCTGAATTTCATTATGTTTTGCTTTTAGCTTTTTGTAAACATTAGTAAAATCTTGCAGATAAAGTCAAATTTACAAGATTAATAAATAAAATAAGAAACTTTCAAGATCTCTACAGATTTTCTAGCATTCAGGGGCCACCAAATTGCGGGTAATTATATATTAAACGCTAATTAAACTAGTGCTGACGTTACAAATGTTTCACAGTAATGTTTAGAAGGTCGAAGCCCAAAATTGAACCTCCTCCGTCGGCGCCCAGTGCGGAGGAGTTGTTTGAGGACTTGAAAACCTTTGAAATCAATCAACCAACTGTTGCCAACACTGATAATTTGGATTTGGAAGAAGCCATCCTGACAGAATCTTCCGAGACTCTTACGCTTCCAACGTGGTGGAAGGTTTTCGACGAGTATGAACGAAAAGTGCAGAAACTGGCGGCCTCTGAGGAAGATCTGGAACACTATAGGATTCAACTTCAAGAGTGCCGTGACAAACTGGAGACCAACGCCAACGCATTAAAGGAGGGCCTTAAAAAGCAACAGGACATGGCCAAAGAAGCTTTAAATGTTACCTAGGATACTACAAAATACAATTTAAGCAATGCAAACAAACGCCGAGAGTGTTGTTTTATTAAATTATGCTTTTGTTATTTTGTTATCCTTTTGTTAGTATATTATGATCCCTAGCCATCCCTATCACGCGTGCATCTCCATCTGCCTATCGATAACAGAACCAAACAGCAAGTCACGTCGCCGCGACGTCGATGTAAACAAACAATTACAAATCCCGGCCGGCGTTATTTCTTATCATACTAAGCAACTCCTTAAACGTCAATAAAGGTGAGTTGTTGGCCCGGCTAGGTGTCCCAGCTTCGGTTACCGACCATACGATTCGTTGCAGGATGGATAAGCGTGTCACAGTGCTGCTGCCCAATGCCCGGCGGCAGAATGTGAGCGTTACGGCCAACATGACGTTGCTGGAGATCATGGAGACGGCTTGTGCCAAGCACGGCTACGACAGCGAGGAGCACTGCCTTAAATTCCACAACAAGGTGGTCAGCCTGACGCAGCAGTTCCGCTTCAGCGGCTTGCCGAACAACTGTGTCCTAGAGATGGAGCCCACCGAAAAGCGGCGCGTGCTGAGCAGCGTCGTCGTCTGCGTCCAACTGAACGACGGAGCCCGGGAGCAGGGCGACTTCTCGCCCAATGACACCGTGTGGCAGGTCGTCGAGAAGCTGTGCGAGTCTCAGGTGCTGAACTATGAGAGTCCTATCATTGTTTACATGCGGAGTGAGGTCATCGGACAGGAGCAGATGCGACAAACGACGCTGAAGTCTTTGGGCATCCTAGAGGGGCGCGCCATGATGCGCCTAATTGACAAGAAGCCGGAGGAGCTAAAGACGCAGGCCAACGTATACAAGCCGCCGGAGGTAAGGGCAAAGTCCAGAGCCGATGACGACGACCAGCCCAGCACCTCGCGATCGGCCACGGCGGCTGCTGGCAGTGGAGGCGGTGGCTTTGCCCTCACCAGCAACATGATAAAGAACCTCAAGCGTACTGCAACTGATGAAATTGCCGCGAACGACAAGGCCATGCCTTCCGAAGAAGCCGAGCCGGAGAAGGAGCCACAGCCACCGTCTGCTCCCAAGTACGATTGGGGCAGTGGCTCTGGCTACTCTTTTGCCAACCGACAACAGCGGCAAAATCAACTGGAAAACAACGAGGGCGAGGAGAATCCTGGACGAGCACCGCCGGCGGTCAATGTAATTGGGCCCCGCCAGGCAGTGCTCTTCTCTCTGGACGAAACCAAGAAACAAGCGGAAGACCTTCCGGACTCATTTTTCGACCTGACTGTGAACGACCTGAAGATGGTGCTGCGCGACCTGAAGCGCACATCCAGCGGTGACGATGACGCCCCTCTGCTGACGGCCAGGCTAAGGGAGCTGGAGCGCCAGAAGACTATGCTGGCTAAGTTGAATCAGTACAAGGACTGCGTGCTGCGTATCCAGTTCCCCGACCGCTTCGTCCTCCAGGGCATTTTTAAGCCGCATGAGCCGCTGGCTAAGGTGGAGGAGTTTGTGCGCCAGTTCCTAGCCGAGCCCTCCGAGCAGTTTCACCTCTACACCATCCCACCGAAGAAGGTGCTGCCATCCAGTGAGACGCTCCTCGAGTTGAACTTTGTGCCCAATGCCATTGTGCACTTCGGTTTCCTTAAGGACGGCCTAAACGCGGTGAGCAATCGCTTCGTACAGGAGCAGTACGTGGGACAGCTGACGTCGGAGGAGGGGGCTCTCTACGCCGTGCAGAAGTACCGCCTTACCCGGGCGGCATCCCCAGAGACTAATAGATAATAGGGAGATATATGGCTTTAAGCGAACAGTTTGCGTGATATTAAATATGAATCCGCTTTATTTCTAAAAATTTGTACAACTTTGTTATCTTTCCATATACAATTTTGAAATGAAATGGTTAACTGGGAAACTTAAGAATAAAATCCTAATTAGTTTTAAGCCAAACTCAAAACTTAAGAGAAATATTAGTGTTCAATTGATTAAGCAAATCTCTCTGTACCACCTTGGCCTAAATCGTCGCGCTGGTCCACACTAAGGCGAGTACTTTTCTGCTTAATCAATAAAGCTTGCCAGGATTTGTGTACCCGGAATCTGCAAAAGCTATACAGTTTCTTCGCCAGTTTGTCCTTTTTCTGGTTGGTGATTTTGGCCAACGAGGCATTGAACCAGAGCTCCGCCGGATCGTCACTCTGGTCGGCAACACAAAACTCTGACAGGGAAAAGCAGTCTTGAGCGGAGAGCGCTGTTCTAGAAGATTGATGATTATATTTTATATTACATTTTGTTCTTACAAATTGCTCTGGCTCTGCCAAAGTACCAGCTGACAGATCTATTGGCTTGAGATGCCTTGGCAGCCCTTCTCCAAATCCTGATGAGTGGGCAGGAGCTCACGATCGGATGAACTTCCTCCATGTGCGCTTAGTTATGAGTGTAAAACGAAGAAATACATAACGATAATTGTCAGTTTGAGGAGATCTCTGCCTAAAAAGAGTAATTAAACTTTGGGCAGGGACTTTGAGCATTCTAGAGTTGAAGGTTTAAAGTTCCCCTCAAAGACGTTCTCCCAACAGAATCATTAACTTATTTTTTTTTTATTAAAACCAAGATATTACCTAATTCCTTTTTGTTTGGATTTTTTGCGTAATGAACCCATTTACTCCAATCCTTGAAGTTGTTAATGGAACTTTCTAGATACTCCTCATTATCCTCGTTCATAAGTTTGTTTGCTGCCTTCTTAGTCTCCAGGAAACTGTGAAAATTGTATGATATTCTGGGTTAAAGAAGAAGAGGCTTTTCCACCCTTATTTTTCCACCAATATTAATTTATTTTTTAGCCTTTCCACGAAGCCATTTAGGTTGTCGTGCAGCTTATCCTCAACTTCGAGAAGATCCAACAAATGTACTGTGGAGGCGGCGTAGGACTTTTGAGGATGAGAATGAGAAATATTTACCTTGGTATCTGCGAATATTTAAAGTAAATTGTGATGGTTTTATTTAATTATTTTAGCTTAAAACAGGCAGAGAAAGCATATTCATTAATAGGTGGTGCTTATAATAAAGATATAGATTTTTAATAAAATAAAAAGTCAATAATAAACCAAAATACGATAAAATAACTTTACTTTATATATTTTTAAACAATTTTTTATTGATCTAATATGTACATAAATCGATCTTAACCATCTTTAATTTACATTTGCATAACCTTAGAGATTCCTTATGAGTTCCAGAAACATATAGCCACCAAGGATGAAAAATCCGACAAATATATATTATCTTTACAGTTATCAGTAGAAGGCCAAGTACGGAGAGAGAGAGCGAAAGAGAATGGCTTACAACCTGAGAGTATCTTGAACCTAACCGCGATAGCTACTTCGAATCCAACTCCGAATCGGTTTTCAGTCGTTGGCCGCGCGCCCAAGCAGCAAGTTAAGTTTCGCACCTGGCCAGGTGTTCGCGATCGTCGTCGCAGGTTGTAGTAAGTCTCCCGCTAACGCTTGGCTTTGGCAATGCAGGTCTTCTAGACTCTAGACACTCCGTATCATCGTTCGGAGCCACTCGAGCCAAGGCAACATAGATACATCGATGAATCCGGGCTGTGTTACAAAATGAAATTAAATCGAGTGCTTAATTTGCTTAATTTGGTTAACATTGATTTGAACAGTGCTAAGTGTGTGTGTGTGTTGTAAATCGGTTTTGCGCTAATTTCGGCCAAAAGAGCGTCAGCTAACGAAATTAAAGCGTATCGAAAACAACTTTTACCTATGCTGCCGTTGCCGCTGCCAGTTTCAAAACGAGGCAGAACTGTTGTTGTTGTTGTTGCTTGAACGTGCTCAGCCGTCGCTATATAGTAGCCGCCTTGGGTCTTTCGAGGGGGCGTGGCACCTATGTAGTTGGCATGTGCGCAGCCGCCTCAAGTTGGCAGTGACAATAGACGGGCGGCGGCTGAGGAAATTATGGAGCGCTGACCAACAAACCAAACAAACTAAAGAGAAAAATAAAAAAATAAATCTAAAGAAAAAAGCGCTTGCAATTGGAAAGTTGTTGTTATGCTCAGCGGAGCAAGCGAAGGAGTTGACAAGGCGCGACATTATTTAGTTTGGAAAATATATCGGAATCCGCCGCTAGGCTAAATCCGTTCAGTTGGGAAAGCCAATGTATCTTTATAAACATTATATTTATTTCGTTAAAAAAGTTAACTAATTTCTTTAAATATAACTTTAAATTATTTATAGTTATAGTATTTAAAGGAAAGCAATTTAAATTGAAAGCAATAAATAAGTTTTTACACAAAAAGTAGGCTTAATAGTACTTTAAATATAATCTTGATTTGATAAATAAATGAATATTAAATATTCCATTTTTACAAAATTTTTTAATATTTAAAAAGTGGTATCAAAATTGCCAAGTTGTTTATTTTCTCTTTACAAATTTTTCAACAAAAGAAAACATTACAATTTATTTATAAATCACAAGTCTGACATTTTAATTAACTTAACACTAATTGTTGAAATTTAAATTTATCTTGCATATAAAAAAAATTAAAACAGTGTCGCGGATGTAGTTATAATCTTTTTGCCAGACTTTAAAAAGCAGTTAAGCTTAAAATGTTGTTAATCATATTTTTCGCAAAAACTTTGTTGGATAATCTTAGCTTACTGAATTGCCAAAAAAAAATTGTTATGGCCTTTAATGTGTGTTGTTAAAATAAATAATAATAATAAATAATAATTTCTTACAGACACAACTTATTTTTGGTTAAAATATCAAACGATTTTAACTGATTTTAATATCAGGAAATTATTTTAAAAATAATGTAAATTAAATGAATGTTACTTATGTTTTTTCTCATGTAGAAAGCATTTTGTTAGATATTTTTCCCCAAGTAATTAGTAGCTTTTCAACCCTCAGGCCTCATGCAAAATAATATTATGTCTTCAGATATATGATAGCATTTCGGTTTCGTAACTATTTGGCTTGTTTTTTTTTTGCTGCTAGAGCTTTGGTCTATGAAAAAACACAATTAAACATATATCATAGAGGTATATAGACGCTGCCGCTGCCCTATGTCGGCGCCTACGCACTCCGCTCGCGTTTATCGGCACATCTCTGTCGCGTCGTGCCGTTACCGCCGCTGTTACCGCCTCTGGACCGCCTTGGCCGTCTTCACTTTTACCGCTGAAAGAGAGAGTGAGAGTGTGTTTACCCCGCTCATTTGCGTTTCTTGTGCTTACCGGTTTTATATTTTATTTTTCGGAATTTTCGTTTGCTTTCCCACTACCACCACCGCTGAGTGCTGCTGCCAAAATAATTGATAAAATAATAAGTTCATTAAATTTAATTAAAGCAACTATCCTCCACTTCCGATCTGCGGCACGAGTCGCGCTAATAAAAGTTTATTGTGCTTTCCTCAGTTTTCCTCTTTGCCGTCCACCGAACTCCCGTGAGTGTGCAGTGGCAGTGCAGTGTGTGTGCCTGAGTGTGTGTCTCTCGGATCGTAAAGAAAATTACACGCTATACGCAGCCGACGAGGAAATTAACTAATCACAATCATTTCCGAAACGAGGGGAAGAGCGCGAAGGGGGAGCTACCGAAAATTGAAAGCAACATTCGAGCGAGAAAGAAGCTGTGGCCAAAATGAACTTTTTTGTGATTGGCCTTCTGATCATGCAGGCGGCAAGTGAGTACGAGATGCATTTTCATTTCATTTTCCAAATAATTGCTCTTCCTGTTGTTCCTGTAATTGCTTTTCACGGTTGTTTGTCGTTGTTGTTTTTGGTGTCGGATAACACTTAATGCATTCATTCCTCCTGGGGCCTGCCACTAGAAACGAATGACTTAAGTGACAAACTTTTCTCGGATTTCGAGTTCGTGTCTTAAGTCTTTCGTTTGAGCACAGCCGTTATCTCTTATGGTCTGGGGGACTCTTATGACACCTGGAATATGCCGTAATACTAGGCTTTTTGGATACGAACAGGTTGGTTCTCCTCCATTGTGGATGTAAGCGAGTAGCAAGAGACGGTAATTGGCCAATTGCTCACCCCGAAATTCAATCTAATGCAATTGCTAAAGCTCGCCAAATAAACATGCAATTTTATGTTTATTATAATGTCAATCATCATCAAGGCAAGCCTGCACCTGCACGCGGAGAAATTGTAATGTTTGGTGGTTGAAAAAAGGTACAATTTCTATATTAATTTATTTGTATCAATTCTAAGATGGAAATCTGAAAACCAAAACAGAGTGTACAGGTCTAATTTTCCTTACTTAAATAAATTTAAAATTAATAAATCAATCGGTCAGTAATTATTATTATTTTTTGTCCAGTTTCACGTAACGCTGTTTAGCTTCCATTCAAATATTTAAAATGCGGCTTTACTCCAATTTACTTCCAATTAATACAATTCCACTATTTTTCTCCGTCCATCAGACATGCATTTGAAATTCCAATCAATTAAAAACCATGCAAAAAGTGCGCCTAACAATCTTATCTTGGCATTTGTTTATGCATATTTTTTGTTCGTTCGATTCGAGAGGCTGCAGTTTATTGGCATCGCTTTTTATATGGATTTAGTTTCGGTTTCTTCTTTGTCTCGCACGAGGTATACAAAAACCTTGCTGAGGAAACCGGATTGCTTTTGGGTTAGTCACGGTGCCCATGGCGCGGCCATTCTTGACCTGAAGTAATGAGCGGCTCATTAAGAACAGCTACACTCAATGTGTGTGTGTGTGGTATGTGGGCAAATCTGGGTTGAAGGTGGCCCCCATTTAGGACTGCCACTTCACCCATTTACCAATTAATCAATTTGCAAATTCGTCGGACATAAATTAGCCTCATTTAGCCTTCGTGCCGAGACTGAGCTTGCTGGATTTGGCAGATTTGTTAGATGGAACGATGTTCGGATCTCGCCTCTCGATATGGCCACAGGCCGGACGCGGACATGTCAGAATATCGGTCAAGATCGTAGCAGCAAACACGGCTTTGATGGGTGTTAATTTTAGCAATTTTCGCCGCCTAATTTGCATAAATTCGCGCGGTGGTCGGTCGTCGTCTTGTTTGCTGACCTTTGTCATGTCCAAAAGAGAAAAGAGATCTGCGGAGAGGAAGGAGGAACGAGCCACATTGCCCTGCCCAAGTCTTTTTCCATATTCCCATTGATGGCTTCATAAAGGCGACCCACCATCCGACCGGCAATCGTGGGCCATGATTCATCAATATCGGTATGGCGACTCACCGATTTGTAGCCCGAACTTATTGAGATGCGTTGTTTCTCTTTTATGTTTCATGTTTTCTTTTACATTTTTATTTTATTTTTTCACGAGCCTCAGCTTTTGTGGTCAATGACGCAGCAATTCGGACCGAATCTCCAGTTGTTTCTGTTTCTGTGTTTTTATATAACCCTCGAGAGTCACATTCCGGCCGATGTACTCCTTTATGCAATACTTCTCGGCCTGGGAAGACGCTTTTCCTGGTCCAGCTAATGGCCAATAGTGCGCATACGTTTGCCAATATTAAACATAAAAACATTATAAATGGTCTTTGGTCTCAACGGCAATTAGCCAATGTTTTTCTTGGCTTAAGCAAACCCTTGGGCTCGAAAATGCATTTGGCGGCAATGCAACGGGGTCAGCGAGTACTCAGAAAATAATAAGGAAAGAAATTGCATTGTCATTTCAAATTGGTCAATAAGTAAAAGGCTTTTCGGGGCCCGGTATTTTGCAAAGTGAAAGGCAAACGGAGAGGCATCTCAGGGTGCACTCAGGAAAACATAAATTAAATGAGATATGTATTTAAAACCAAAAGGGAATGGGCTTCAGTGAGGCGTTGAAATAAGTTGCATGTTTGCGTCAAAATCTTCACCAAAGCTTATAATTTATTAACTATTTTTGAAGAGGAAAACTCGAAAACTCTATTTTCAAATATATTTTAGAGGCTTCTAGAGTTCGTAGCAATTCCCCTGAGTGTCTGCAACCACTTCCGGCTGTGCTTATTCCCACACGAAGAGGATCCTGTCCTTTCTCTGTTACTCTGTCGCTCTTCCTACCCAACAGACACTTTGTAGCCTCGTTTTGTTTACAATTAGGAATAAATTAAGGCATGATTATCACCTCCATTGTCATCGCATAACATACACACATGGCACCATCTCGAGTGTGTGTTGTTTTTGGGGCATTATTTCGGAGCAAAGAGCACGCAACCCGCTCACGTAAGACCTTCGCCTCGGAGATGCTGCATTGCTTTTGGGGGCATCTCAGCTCGAAACTTGCATTCCATTCCACACCTCTAGCTCCAGGTAGATGTTAGCTTATTGTTGTTACCCACACGAGTTGGAGCCCTCCAAATTGCAATTTAATTCGATGGCTTGAAGTGGCTTTGTCAAAAGTTTTGTCAGCCGGAGCTCCTCTTTTGTTGGGCCTATCGCTCACTGTCAAGACCATCGTTGTTCAATTAACATAATTAACCCGGCGAAGGGGGGGATTAGAGACTCGCCGTTTTGAAGCTGACACTTTGAAGATCTCTGAGGCACAATCTCCGTCTAACCCGAAGCTGTTGCCGTGCGATAATGGTTTCATTCGGAAAGGGGCAAGGTCACAGCTCAGAGGTAATCTGTGTAATATATATGTATCTAGAATAGATTTTGTTTCTTTTCTGGCGGCTAAGAAAGTTGGCGAAATTTAATTTGGACTCTAAAAAAATTGTTAACCAATAGTTAAAAGAACTCAATTCAATTGTGGACTCAGAGAACGTTTTTAGTTTGATTAAAAAACTGTTACTTTATGGTTTTACTATAAAATGATCTAATTTACAATAAAACCAAAACTTTAGCTCATTAAATTCTAAAATAAAGTCTTTGCTATTGGCATTAAATGCAGAAAATATAGCCCAGATCTTGACAAAATCAAAGCAATCTCTTTCATATAAAAAAATCATTTAGACAAGGTCAGAACTGCTCATAAAAACCCCATAAAATAGGGCTTTGAATTCTCATTGTAATTGGTTTAATCGGAAAAGTGTCTGCCCAGACACTTGGACAATACAAAAAACAATCTCTTAATCTCTCAAATTTGGAATTAGCTTAAAAAAAGCAAGGTCAGGGTCACCTGTTAAGACCCTATACAATATTTATTATAGATTTCTCCTGAAATTGGCAAGATGAGCCTTCCGCGTAATGAGGCAAATTAAGGAGAAATGGAAAGTTGGCAGCAGAGAAAATAAGGGAAAAAAGGGAAAGGTTGTCGCCCCAAAAGAGCCTTGATTTCTCGCAAAAAAATATACTAAAGAAACATTGACAATGAGATAAAAAGAGATAAAAAGATTGACCGTAAAGCTTTTTGGTCAACAATGGAATGCTCAGCCTTTAAATATGAGTGCAGAATATAAAAAGGGAAACCGCTTGGAGAGGCGTTGGTTTGGGTTAAGGTTTGGCCACGGCCTAGGCCACAGATGAGAGACGTTTGATAATTAATACACGATATTTGCATTTGGGAGATCATCAAATTGAATTAACGCTCGGCCGCCGCCAGTTTGTGTTTCAGTTTCAGTTTCGGTTTCAAATTCGGTTTCGCTTTCAGTTTGTGTTTTAAGTGTCAGTCTCCGAACTGAGCAATTAATATCAATGTTTTTTTGGAGGCGAGATGACCCACTTTCGCGACACAGGTGCTAACTAGGCAGGGAAGCTGCTGGCTGGCTAGCCATCCAACTGACTGGCTGGAGATGGTGTGTATGCCATCTTTTGAGGAAAGTAACTAGAGACACTGGTCAATGGCTTGTCTTCGCCGGCATTGCCACTGCCCCACGTGCATATTTATGCCTCATTATTTGTTTAGTTTGGATTTCTATTTGACCACGATGCCAGCCTGGCCGCCGCCGCAGCGAGATGAGGAGAGAAAGCGCTTGTCGTTGTCGTCGTCGATCGCCTGTGACTAACTGCAAATTGTCTTTGGATATGTACATATATCCGCTACACCTCCTCCGCTACTCCTCTGGCATGTTGCTCTCCTCCAGCTTGCGCAGTTTTCCCTAGCTAATTGCTCGTTTCCCTTGCCATTTGCAGGCGTCATTAAAATAACTGCTCGCCCACACGGCGTATGCGTAATGCAAATCCAAGTAAAAGTTCGATTATGAGTCTATAATTATGCCTTAAAATTCAATTTGTGGAGTGACAGACAGAATGGTATGTCTGATGACGATGACGTCGAGGAAGTGACCACATCGGGGGCGCTCCCCTGAACTCCCAGAGATGGCCAAACATCGCCTAGCCATGCTGACACTCCATTAGGAGGGGCGCATTATAAAACTAGCTCAATTTTCCTTGAACTGAACCCGCAAAAAACCGACTGTTGGACCGGACTCTGAACCGCAGCGGCTCTGCACTCAGAGAAATATTTATTAAATGTATTTATTATAATTAAATATTAGTATACCTTTTATAGCTTTAGTTTCGTTTTTAATAAGAACAAAACTGAATTAAATTTTAAAAAAATCCATTAGTTTCTCTCACCTAAAATACTTGGCAATAAATTAGTGAAATCTGGCATATGGTACTACCCTTTTTCGCCCAGTGCTAGCTTAGGCGATTACCACAATTGGTAACAAAATGGCCAGCCATTAGCCGCCTTAGAATCTGTTTCAAATGCTCGGCCCCATGAATATGGATATGGATGTCTTGCTAACGACGACGTCTATGTGGATCAGAGGGGCGAGGATTTTGAAAGAATCCATTCGAAACACGTATTACATGTCCCACTTGATGGGCTAACAATTTAATTTGAACCCAGAGACGCGCGCAATATAGAGGTTTCCTCCACTTTGTTCAGGTCAACCGAGTGCCGAGAGGTGCTCTCCATAAAGCTTGGCTCCCTTAACCCCTGCCCCAGGTAATTGGCAACGACGAGTCTCAATTGCTTGTGTCATAAGGAAGTTGTATGTTTGCGGTTGTTGGGCTATCATAATGGCTTCGTTCACGGCATCGTAAATGGTAAATCGATTATGGCCAAGTTAGAGATCGGTTTGAGAATGCGACGAGTCGCGACTTGGTTTTATTGCGGTCGGATTGGGCCATCTTCTCTGGCCTAATCTGGGTCATTCTGTGGTCACACCCTGGGACAGAGAAACCTTACATATATATTCAGGTTGTATCAAGATTTAAGCGGGCAATCTGCACATCAATCAAGAGACCTCTGTCATGCCATTCGATGCGGGGTAACTTTTATAAACATTAAAAACTCCGATGCTGGGCGGGGATAATATTTAAATGAAATGCAAATCTAACCCTAGCATAGCGAATTATAAGCTCCACCCACTTTAGCAAACCAATAATACTTATATAATAATAACAATAGGCTTTGGGTTTATATGTATCTTTGGTAATGGTTTCATAGAGAAAACAACACAGAAGCCCCCTTCCCTTCTCCTGAACTCCCCAAACACTCGGCATAATATTAAACCCTTAACTTAAACATTACTGTTTGTATTATATCGAACGACTATCCTATTCTGTGTTTGCTTTTTCTATTCTTCTATTTATAGGATTGGCTTGCGGGACCTGTGTTTTATCCTCCGATTTCGGTTTCATAATCGATTGTAACTTCAAAAAGTCTGGACTGTTTCGAGTACGAAATTTGGGTGGCCTAAAGGCCCATTTCGGTTTAGGTAAATCTCCCAAATCCAACTACTCTGTCACCTATCACCTATCATCTATCATCTAATCGTCCCCATTCTCCCAGTGTATATATCCATAGTACCGAAATAGTTCAAGGTGACTGTAATAATTGTAGTTTTCGAGTGCAACTAATTGCCCGAGTAATCGAACTCGGCCTGAACACAAACGCACCGCGACTAGCGATTAAGTAAGCCATTAATGCATTAATGCCAATGTCAGAGCTCTCGATACTGATAGATACATAGATAAGTGGAGCAAACGAGTAGCACAGCAAAGTTAAGAAAAAAACCTGAAGATTGACCTGCAGTTCATTTATCAGGGGCACCGAAGAGGGGTCTGAAAACAGCATAACAATTAATTTAATTTAATTAAATTCATTCAGCACAAAATCAAAAGATCAACAAGATCATAAATTAATAGTCAACAATTAAATAAAATCTTAAAAAATGCAAGTTTAACTATACAAAAATAAAAGAAACCTAGAATGATGATATTTTAAAGTTTTTCCAAAGTCCAAAATAAAAGATTAATTTTATTTTTTTACACAAAATATCTAAAAGAGTTGAGCAATTGTTGCGGGCACTTAGCCATTGACCCCTTTTATTAATGGATCCAAGATCCTAACCAGGCTTTGTGTACATACCCACCGAGCAGATGCAAGACTTTGATAAAGCTAAGGCCCTCGGACACGTGAAGGGAAAACAAGGGCCATTAATTAACACATCATTGCCCAACCCTATCTTGGCCACGATTGTGAAGTGTGATTGATGGGCCCGACCTAAACCCCAAACCTTTGCCCACCGTTTTGCAGGTTTCAGCCTGGGCGATGAGCTGGGCTTTCCGGAGTCGCTGGGCAACGTGGAGAGCGATCGACGACGAGCCATTAGCTACAAGAATGGAGCTCCGCCGGATTTGGTGGGCGTACTGCCCTCCACCCAGCAGCAGGTGGGTTCATTCAGTGTATTAATCTTTCCCAACTTTTAAATGGTTATATCTTTCCGTAGGTCAATACGCCGGTACAGAAACCCTTGCCAGAGAAGCGAATCAGTTCACGCTCCACCGGGGCAGGGGCCTACAACCATCAGCAAGTTCAGCAGCAGCAGCAGCTGCAACAAAAACAGCAACAGCAGCTGCAGCAGCAGCAGCAACTAAAACTGAAACAGCAACTTTTGCTACTGCAGCAGCAACAACAGCAACAGCAAGCGCAGCAGGCCCAGCTCATGACCGAGGCGCGTCCCTTGCCCTTGGGTGTTCCCGCCTTTCGACCCATTCCCAAGAAGCAGCAGCAGGAGGTTGCAGCTCCCGGCCCGGCTCCAACCACGGCGGAGAGACGCGTGGCCGTAGACACCCCAGAGCCCAGGGTCAGTGTCAACAACAAGCTGATAAGTGCCAACGATATGCCGGTGAGTAAACAGCTTCAGTTCAGTTTTAATAATTTTCTATTAATTATTATGTATTTACAGCATTCCAATCGCACCTTCCATGTGGCCAATCCGGTGGTCTCCCAGCCCGTGGCCGTGCCTGTGTTCCAGGCCATGCCCGCCTCCATTGCCCGCATCGCCAACGTGGGAAAGGAGCACCGAACGGTGTCCAATCATCCCAATTACTTGCAGTTCGAAGAGCCCAAGTTTGATCTGAAGGATGTGACCGTGGAAGAGCTGGCCGCGGCGGCCAACGTCACTGTAGACACCATCAAACACGCGATCTATGTGCGAGAGCAGCAACTTAAGGCGGAGCACCGGGCTCAGCTGGCGGCCAAACTGCGAGAGGAGTTTATGCGTACCTCCACAGTAAAAACTACGACGACAACGACAACCAGCACACCGCGTCCTCAGAAGGCGCTGGCCGAGCACAAGGTGTCCAAGGTGGGTGATTATTCCTTTTATTTATATTCTTACTTATTTTTATACAAAATTAAAGGTAATGAACGCCCCCAAGGAGTATTATCCTGTGGGCTACGACAAGAACTTTGACGACAATTTCAAATCAAAAGTGGATCTGCCGCCAACAAGCTTTTCCTGTGCCAAGCAGAAGCACTTTCCGGGTCTCTACGCCGACACAGATCTGGGCTGCATGGTGAGATCTATCCCTGCGTTCATGTCAGAGAAGAAAGAATAATAAAATCCCATTCAGGTCTTCCATGTGTGCGCCCTCACCGACGACGGGATGGTGCGGAAGTCCTTCCTCTGCCCGGAGAACACCCTGTTCGACCAGACGATCCTCAAGTGCAACTGGTGGTTCTACGTGGACTGTAGCTCCAGCGCCAGCATCTACGACTCGAACATTCCCATCTCGAAGAGCTATCAGCTGATGAAGTCCCTCACCTACTTCTCCAAGTTCGCCGGTGGTCAACGGCAAGGCCAGGAGCAGGACGGCGCCAAGGATGAGAACGCTCTGGACATTGACTCTTTGCGAGAGTCGATGGAGGGAGTGTTGCGGCGCCAGGAGCAGGCCAAGAGGGCGGAGCAGCGGGAGTCCAAGGAGAAGCAGCAGCGCAGTCGGCCGAAGGAGGACCATGAACATGTGGTGCCAGAGGAGGGCGAGCAGCAGCTGTCCAACTAGGCTGCAGAGCCCCATCCACGCTATCTGAGATCTAGGTTAAGTGTTCACGATCGAGCGTCTCTGGTCGGTTAGCCGTACGTAGTCAAGTCTTTGCTCCTTGCTCCACGAGCCAATGGGTTTCCTGTAGTCGTCTCTCATCAATTCCAGTGGCAGCTCCTGCACAGAGAAATAAGTCCCCAAAAAGTTGATTTTTTTTCAAGTTTACAGGCAATGATTTCTTTCTCTGTGTAGTTCCATTTTTCCTCTGCTTCCAGAGCGCCCTTAGATATAGTCCTTGATAAGTGAATAATCTCTAGTTAAACCCCAGGCGATAGGGTTTGGGCGGTTAATGTTATTACGTTTTACTATTTATTTATTGTACAAGTATTTTTCGACAATTAAACATCGTTTTTTCACCATAAATATGATTTAAAATTGTTCTTTTTATGACTGAGAACCAGTCGCAGTTTGGTTTATTTTGTGCACTGACTGGAGGGGAAATATAGTTCATTATGAAATAAATATCAAATATTAAGAAAAACAAATTAAATGTTCTTATCCTATACAGTTTTATTGGGTAACTTATTATTTGCATATTTAATGGTATTTTGGATAACTGTGCGCTGCACACGCATTTCGGAAATTAGTTATTCGCGGAGCCAATGCCAGTTAACTCCTGCAGCTCCTTGAGCATATACTTGTTGTACTCCTTGTGGTTGATCGGGGCCACGGACTGAACGGTAAGCTTGTTGCGGGATGTGTCGCCATACACCTCGTCCTTGCAGCGCAGCTTAAAGATGTGCGAAGTGAAGTTGAGCGCAGAGAAGATCTGTTCAGCCTTGGCGGCGTCATTCTCCACGGCCTCGCCCACCTCCTGGGAAATGTGTCCCAGCAGCTGCTCGCCCATCTCGTTGAAGGCTGTGACCCAGCGATTGGAAGTCCAGTCGCCAATGTTCATCTGCAGGTTAGAATTCGAATTGAATTAGCAAAAGTTATCGTATAAGGAGCACTCCCTTTACTTACGTTGAGCAAAAGGCGGTACTTGAAGTTTGGATAGAGCGCGTTGCAGCGCTCGCAGCGATACTGTTCGCTGCCCTCATCCACAACCTTCTTGTTGCAGTCGGTTTGGGGGCAGGCGCGGTAGAAAGAGTTCTCCTGCTTGGCCATGTGCACCGTTGCCTTGCACTGCAAGTAGTCGGGCTTGTCGCCACGGCCGAGTTGACGAATCCGTATATCCTTCAGTGTAATCCAGTCGGTGTTGAAGGAACCGCCGCCTGTGCGGGCCGAGACCATGTTGGCGATGTTGTCACCGCCGCCATTATCAAACCAACCGCGCAGCTTGTGGGCCTCGGGAATGTCAGGATTGATTTTCATGATAGAGCCACCACCAAGACTCAAACTCTTGCCGCCATTGAACTCATTGATGCGTGTGCCCTTGACCAGGATAACTGGCTGTACGTGGCCGTCAAAGTTAACGGCATCATCGCCCCAGAGGGTCAGATTAATGGCCGAGCTGCTCATGTCCACCAGGGTGAGTTCGCGCTTCTTGAATTCCTTGTTGGTGGTGCGCGACACAAAGGACTGCAGCTCGCCTACCTCCTTGCAAATGCCAATCGTGTCCACCGCTGCCTTGTTCTCCATTCCCGACACCTCAGAAATGGGCACTAGGTTATATTTAATGTCCGGAATGCCTCCGTCATCAGCATCCTCGCACAGCTGCACGACCGTTTCGCCGGTGAAGGTCATCTCGTATGGGTTGTTTAGCTGCGAGAACTGCTTGTTCGCCGGTTTCAGCTGGCACTTGGAGAAGAAATAG
Organism: Drosophila mayri; assembly: GCA_008042485.1. Taxonomy (NCBI): domain Eukaryota; kingdom Metazoa; phylum Arthropoda; class Insecta; order Diptera; family Drosophilidae; genus Drosophila; species Drosophila mayri. The sequence goes on from VNJN01009363.1 coordinate 153,397, forward strand.
ACGCTGTCCACTTGGATCAGATCAAAGAACTTGTCGCACTGCTCCTTGAAGGCCGTGGCCCTGATTTCGCCCGATTCGTCCATAAGATCCATGCTGAAGAGCTTGCCCTCTCCACGAGGGTTACTCCAGGTGCGAATTGCGGTCTTGGAAGTCACGCGTGCCTTGATCACCCACTTGTTCTGGTAGGGACTCAGGCTGGAAATGGGGTGCGTCATTCCGCTGTTGATAGATGCGTTCATGGAAACGCTATTGTTGTTATTATTATTATTGTTGTTCTTGAGGGCGGGCTCCTTTTTGGCGGCAGCCAGAGGAGGTGCTGCCTTAGGAATTAAATCTTGCTTGGCAGCATTCTCGTAGGTGACCGGCTCACCGATTTTAACCTTCACTTCGGCGCCAGCATTGAGGACCGTCAACTCCGAGATGATAAGCACGCGCCTGAAAGTGGATTTGGTTTTAATACTAGCGCTTGGAAACACTCTGTTAGGTTGCTACTCACTTGCCAGCGCCGTCCTTGCCCACCATGGAGGTCACATACTTGTCCAGCTGCACAATAGTGAACTCGTCCAGCTGGCCCTTGTGCTGCATCTCGTTCAGCTGGCTGGCCAGCATCGCGTAGCTGTTGAAGTACTTCCCATCGGAGATTAAGAGGCGATAGCGCTCCGAGTCGGTGGTACTGTTGATTTTCTTGATAGCCAGGATCTGGAGCACCGGCTTTTGAACATCCTCGCCATGCATAATGCGCTGCACACAATTGAATTTTCACATCGAATATTACATAGCTGTTCCTCATACTTACAACAATGACTCCCGAGGACAGCGAAGCGAAGCCCATGTTGATAGTTAATAATAAAAATGCAATTTCACCAGCAAAAATAATTCGCAATAATGCAGTTCGAGGGCTGGGCGCTTTATAAAGCCAGAAGAGGCGGGAAGGGCTGCTTGCTTTGTTTGAGTGTTGGTAAGTGCCATTGCCATTGGAACTGGTTCCATTCGGGGCTCAATTTTTGGCATTCAAATTAAATTAAAATCATGAATTCTGTGTTTAACTTGTGCTGCATATAACGAACTGAAGGATGTGATATAAACATATATGGAATTTAGCCAGCAAAGTGTATTTTATTATTGTTTATTTGGTGAATGCCTTCCATTGGAACTGATTCCATTTGGAGGTAAATTTTAGGCATTAAAATTAAATTAAAATTCCAGTTTGCATCATTTGGTAACACTTTTTCCCGCGCAATTCTCACGCGTCGCTACAACAAGAGATCGGCAGCGCAAATAAAACTACAGATTCCTGGAGAACCCTGAGCCCAACAGACACACAAACGACATGGACAATCCCAGTTCACCGCCACCAAACACGCCCAGCGACGCCGCCGCCGAGCGCCGCGAGATGCGAGCGGCCATGACGTCGCCGGTGGGTGACTTCGAGCCGTTCGAGAACGAGGATGAGATCCTGGGCGATCAGACGGTGCGCGATGAGGCAGAGGAGGAGGATGGCGAGGAGCTGTTCGGGGACAACATGGAGAACGACTACCGGCCCATGCCAGAGCTAGATCACTACGATCCGGCGATGCTGGACGACGAGGATGACTTCTCGGAGATGTCCCAGGGCGATCGTTTTGCCGCCGAGTCGGAGATGCGCCGCCGCGACCGTGCAGCCGGGATCCATCGCGATGACCGTGACCTTGGCTTTGGGCAGTCGGACGACGAAGACGATGTCGGACCGCGAGCCAAGCGACGTGCCGGCGAAAAGGCGGCCGTCGGTGAGGTGGAGGACACCGAGATGGTGGAGTCAATCGAGAATCTAGAGGACACCAAGGGCCACTCCACCAAGGAGTGGGTGAGCATGCTGGGACCACGCACTGAGATCGCCAATCGCTTCCAGTCCTTCCTGCGCACCTTTGTGGACGATCGCGGCGCCTACACTTATCGCGATCGCATCCGTCGAATGTGCGAGCAGAACAAGTCGTCGTTCGTCGTCTCCTACACGGATCTGGCCAACAAGGAGCACGTGCTGGCCTACTTCCTACCGGAAGCTCCGTTCCAAATGCTGGAGATCTTCGACAAGGTGGCCAAGGAAATGGTTCTGTCCATCTTTCCCACCTACGAGCGTGTGACCACCGAGATCCATGTAAGAATATCGGAGCTGCCGCTGATCGAGGAGCTGCGCACGTTCCGAAAGCTGCATTTGAATCAGTTGGTTCGCACCTTGGGCGTGGTGACTGCCACCACGGGCGTCCTGCCGCAGTTGTCGGTAATCAAATACGATTGCGTCAAGTGCGGCTATGTGCTCGGTCCCTTTGTCCAATCGCAGAACACGGAGATCAAGCCGGGCTCCTGTCCGGAGTGCCAGAGCACCGGACCCTTCTCCATCAACATGGAGCAGACGCTGTACCGCAACTACCAAAAGATCACGCTGCAGGAGTCGCCAGGCCGGATTCCTGCTGGCCGCATTCCCCGCAGCAAGGACGTTATCCTGCTGGCCGATCTGTGCGATCAGTGCAAGCCCGGCGATGAACTGGAGGTCACCGGCATCTATACAAACAACTACGATGGCTCTTTGAACACGGATCAGGGATTCCCGGTGTTTGCCACCGTTATTATTGCCAACCATGTGGTTGTCAAGGATTCCAAGCAGGTGGTTCAATCGCTTACGGACGAGGACATAGCCACAATCCAGAAGCTGAGCAAGGATCCCCGCATTGCTGAGCGCGTTGTGGCCTCCATGGCGCCATCCATTTACGGACACGACTACATTAAAAGGGCTCTGGCCCTGGCTCTCTTCGGTGGCGAGTCTAAGAATCCCGGCGAGAAGCACAAGGTTAGGGGCGACATCAATCTGCTAATTTGCGGAGATCCTGGAACGGCCAAGTCACAGTTCCTCAAGTACACGGAAAAGGTGGCCCCACGGGCCGTCTTTACCACGGGCCAGGGAGCCAGTGCCGTTGGTCTTACCGCCTACGTTCGCCGGAATCCCGTTTCGCGGGAGTGGACCTTAGAGGCGGGCGCGCTAGTCCTCGCCGATCAGGGTGTCTGCCTGATTGATGAGTTCGACAAGATGAATGACCAGGACCGTACCTCTATCCACGAGGCCATGGAGCAGCAGTCCATCTCGATTTCGAAGGCCGGCATCGTTACCTCTCTGCAAGCGCGCTGCACCGTCATTGCGGCCGCCAATCCCATTGGTGGACGCTACGATCCCTCAATGACGTTTTCGGAGAACGTGAATCTTTCAGAGCCCATTCTTTCCCGTTTCGATATCCTGTGCGTGGTCAAGGACGAGTTCGATCCAATGCAGGACCAGCAGTTGGCCAAGTTCGTGGTCCACTCGCACATGAAACACCATCCCAGCGAGGAGGAGCAGCCGGAGCTAGAGGAGCCGCAGCTGAAGACCGTGGATGATATCCCGCAGGATCTGCTGCGCCAATATATTGTCTACGCCAAGGAGAACATTCGGCCCAAGTTGACGGTAAGTCTGATCGATTCCCAAGATTTTAAGCAGTATATTTATTGCCTATTCCTTTTCGTTATGTAGAACATAGACGAGGACAAGATCGCCAAGATGTACGCCCAGCTGCGCCAGGAGTCCTATGCCACTGGATCTCTGCCTATTACGGTGCGTCACATTGAGAGCGTCATCCGCATGTCGGAGGCCCATGCTCGCATGCATCTGCGAGAGAACGTCCTGGAGGCGGACGTCAGCATGGCCATTCGCATGATGCTGGAGAGCTTCATCGAGGCGCAGAAGTTCAGCGTGATGAAGAAGATGCGCAACACATTCCAGAAATACCTGGCCTTCCAGAAGGACCACTCCGAGCTTCTCTTTTTCATTTTGCGCCAGCTGACGCTCGACCAGCTCGCCTACATTCGCTGCAAGGACGGACCCGGAGCCACGCATGTGGAGATTATGGAGCGCGACCTGATCGAGCGGGCCAAGCAGCTCGACATAAGCAACTTGAAGCCGTTCTACGACTCTGAACTGTTCCGCACCAACGGTTTCTCCTACGATCCCAAGCGCCGCATCATTCTCCAGATCGTGGTCGATGGCAACACCGCTTAAGGTGGCGCCCTCATGACGTACATATATTATTCCATTATCTCATTTAGATGTAGTTCACATCTTTCTTTTGTTACCACCCATATTCAGTCTAATATTGGATTAGTTTTGTATTTATTTAATAAATTCTATATTTTCAGTGAAAAATATTTTGTATTTGTATTAAACTAATTGAATTTAAAATATTAATTCCGTTTTAGCATAGCGCGCAAGCTAAGCTAAGTGCTTATTCATTTTAAAGGTTATGAGTTATTAAAGATGTCCTATATAAAATTAATTGAAAAGTTTTTCCTAGTCTCCCACCCACTCGAAGCTTCTTCATCGCATTTCCACATGCCTCTTCTATAAATAAAAAAAAAATTAATAAAAAACACATTTCCTAACAATCTTTTTATTGAACATAAACCAATCCCCCGCCTCTTTAGATCAATCATCGTCCTTGATGCCCATTGCTTTGTCATAGTCGTCCTCGGTGATCTTGTTCTTTTTCAGCCGCTTGAACAGCCTTATATCGCTGGCCAGCTCGTCAAGGTCCTCTTGGCTAAACTGCTGTTTCTTTCGTTTTCCCGGTCCCGAGCCCCCGGCCTCGGCTTCCGCCTCCTTCTTACGCTTCTTCTTAGCCTTGCGCAGCTCTTTCTTTGATTTGGCGTCTAGCTTGGCCTTCTTGGTCTGATCCCAGGACTCGGTGCGCTTCTGGTGCTTCTTCAGGCCAGGCCAGCTGCCCGTTTCTTCGTACTTTTGTTGCTTTATCTGGCGCACCTGCTCCTTTTGGACATTTTTGTAGGTCAGCTTGTTTACATCCACCTCGAAAGCGGGTGCAATATAGCCATCGCCGTTGTAGTTTTTTAACTCGGGCATGCGAGGCAATTGCAGGAGTCCGTAGGCAGTGGCCATCTTGCCCAGATCGAGATCCTTTAGCCGAAGAATGGCGCTGCATTCATGTTTGGTGTAGGCTCTCACATGGGAAACAAATGCGCGCATTCCCTTGTCGTAGACACCCTTGTCCGCCGCCTGCAGGCGATGCAATTTCTGCAGCACAGCTGGCAGTTCTAGAGCTTGTGCAGCCTCTTCCTCTGCCTCCAGGGTTAGCTCATTAAGTTCCACCTTCTGGTTGATCCTCAGAAAGTGCACATAGGAATCTTCGCTGGGCAGGAGAAACACCAAGGCGTTGCCCTCATTGCCTTGCCGAGCGGTGCGACCCACGCGATGCACAAAGCTAGAGGCCGTGGAGGGTGGATCCCATTGCACCACCCATTCGATTTCGGGCACATCCAAGCCGCGCGCCAGGACGTCCGTGCAGAGGAGCACAGCCTGCGGTTCGCTGCGGAACTTCTCCACCACATTGGCCCGCTTGTTCTTCATCTTTCCGTGGATGCCCAGCACCGTGCGTTTGGGCAAAAACGGGGGCAGAGCTTCGGCCCAGTACTCCACGCAGGCGCAGGTGGGAAAGAATACCATCACCTTGCCAGTTCGAGTGGCGGGGCAGGTGAGGAACTCCAGCAGCGTCAGGAACTTGCGCTCTGGTTCCACAATTTTGTAGAAGTTCTGCAGGCGAGCGGGTGTGTTAACGGAGGCCTTCTCTTTCACTGAAACCAGTACAGGATTTCGTAATCCCGCTCTGATTAGGTCTGTAACCTCCGTGGTCTGGGTGGCAGAGAACAGGCCGGTCCTTCGCTGTCTGGGCAAGTAGCCGAGGATGTTATTTACGCTGGTCTTAAAGCCCAAGTCCAGCAGACGATCGGCTTCGTCGAGGACCAAAAACTCTAGACTCTTGACACGTGCCGCCAGATTTAGATCATCTCCTTTCCTCTGAAAGAGATCCTCAAGTCGGCCCGGAGTGCACACCAGTATGCAGGGAGTCTCCTTCTTCAGCGTGGCGATATCCTCCTCGATGCTGTTTCCGCCCACAATCAACTGTTGATTCAGGTGCTCCAGATCCTCGTGCTCCAGGAATTTAGCCAGCACCTCGGATATCTGGCGTGCCAGTTCCCTGGTGGGCGAGATGATGAGTGCTCCGATCTCCTTTGAGCCCCAGGCGGTCTCCTTGTGGCGTCGTTGCAGGATTTCCAGCAGGGGCACGAGGAAGGCCAGCGTTTTCCCGCTGCCCGTGACAGCCTCTGCGGATACATCTTTTCGCGCCAGGAGCAGTGGAATGGCCGCAGTTTGGACGGGAGTCATCTGCTGAAAGCCGAAGCTCTGCACCACCTCCAGTACGGCATCGGAAAGCGGTGGTTTGTCCAGAGAATTCCATGTTTTTCGCGACATGTTGACGGTTTTGTCAACAAAACAAACATGTGCGCAACGGTATTGCCAGAGCGTTAAAAAATGCACATCAAATTTCCTCAGATTGTTCGTGCTGCCACACTTTCTTGTTTTGCGTTGGAGCTATCGTAGAGGTTAGCGCCATTTGCCTATCGAACTTAAATTCATTACATAATTAAATAATAATAATGAAAAAAAACTCAGGCTTGACACTTGCGCCTGTATCTCGGACCACCATCTGTCGCCGCTTTCACTCGCATTTCTATTGCAGCCACACACCCACGACGACGACGACGACGTCCAAACAAAAAACGTGCCACACACACCGCTGCTTGTATGGATTCCAAATCATCAAAAAAAAGCGTGTGCCAGCTGTCGCCATGCGCTGCATTTCCAAAATATATTGATGCCGGCGAATAACAACAAAACTAAAGAAAAAATCGGAAGTAAAAAGCATTGGCTTTTTTTCTAGGGACGGAAGGGAGAGGGTCGCGGAGGACGAGGTGTTTAGGACCGGACCAACAGGCTAAACGACCCATCGACCGCCTTGGCAGACGCGCGTCAGACGAACCCGAGCCGAGTCCCGCAAGGAGACAAGGGGAGAGGCAAGGGCCGAGAAAAAGTTGGGAACGCGTGTGGCCAAAAGTTAATGAAGCGTTTAAAAATTAACTTGTGGCCAAATGGAGGCAGAAAAACAAGAAAACACACAACAGTTAAGGCGACAAGGTGGTTTAGCTCGAAGAATGTTTATTTACTTGATAAATTCTTTATTAAACTACATGTTTTTTAGTAAAACTTCTAATATCTTTGATTTCCCAGTTCATTTATTCCATCAAGACTTAGCTTAATCATTGGATTTACGATAGGGGAACCCAAACTAGGTTGAGAATTTAATCCTGAAATGTTCCTGGACCCAGATAAACCCTTGAACTCATTGGAGGATCGTTGTATTGGCATTGATCTATTTCCCTCATAAATATGTATTAAATTAGAGCAGGCCCTTTCACATTTTTAATTTCTTTTGTACCCAGGGGAATAATCAATTCAAGAACGCCTTCGAAATCGGACTGGCCCATGGACATGTCCTTGCCGTACGAGTTCTTTGTGTGTTTTTATTTTTTTTCTTGTTTGCCCAACCCTTGAAGAGATTGATTATTGTTTATATTTGTGCCGCTCAGCCAGGCATCTATATCTGTACCTATATCTCCATACGAATCGAACGAATGCAGTGCAAACACAGGCGAAGCCAGCAAGGATTGTGGTCAACGCCAACGCATCCCCCTTTTCTCTTTTTTTTGAATTGGGGCAATTAAAGTTGTTCGCTCGACTCACTCCGCTGTAAAGGATGCCTTGCTATGCACGGACACGTGATAGAATCCTGCATCCCCGAGGCAATTAACCCCTTCTGCTGCCGCGGCTCCAGCGAGGGCGTTAAGTCAGACACGAGTTTCTGGTCAATTTATCAAACGATTCCACGGATTCCTGGAAATCGAAATCGAAATAGAGTGATCATTGGATTTGAGTTTTAGAATTCGATGTTTTCGTCTGGGAATTTGTTCTGGCGTCGGTTTGGTCCTCTGTAATTATGCTAATTATGACTTTGTCTCTGGGATTTAATTTAAGGAGCTCCTAGGCCTTTGTTCTGGTCCGAAAAAAACAGTAAAGTAATTACTTGAGCTCGGGCTCTGGTTTTTTCACACATTTTGCTCTAGTTTCCATTAAGCGAAACACCTCTTCCTGCTGGCAAATGGCAAACTCTGAAGGATCATTTGTCATCCTGCTAATTTGCTGGGAATTTCTCTTTATTCTCCGCTACCTGGTTAGATCCTTTTTCAAGTCTAGACTCCAGTGCCTGTGTGGTCGCTCAACAAGTGACACTTGCGGTTAAAAATATCAATTTTCCGTCAAATGCAATTGTCACCTCAGCGATGCGACATCCCCCAGAATCAGGATCCGAACTGTCAGCGCTTTTCCCAACTCAAACCAAATCCAGAATTTGATTTTCAAATTAGAAAGGACTCTAAAATACCTGCTAAGGGGCTCCAGACAGTAGTTGCCACTTATCTGATGGGCAATTTTTCAATTTCATTGGCTCTGATGTTTGAGAAATTGCCCCCCGGCCGATATCAGTTACGATTTACATTTCACTTTTACACTACAAGGTAAAACATATCAATTACCCCCGATCGGGGATAGGACTCGTTGTCCGTTGACAGTCAACTACTGCCACTGAGATTGTGTTGCTCCTTGACCAGGCAGATCCTTCCTAGAAAGTCATTTCTCACACTGACCGTTTTGGGATTTGTTTGCATTTAATTTCGATTTCTTTTGTCTCGAACTGACGTTGGCCACTTGACCATCGTCCTTACGGCAGACAGGAGGGAAAAAGGTGAGAAGTGCCAATGGCACCTATGGGAAATGGGAATTATCATAAACTGACCTCCGCAGAATTTAAGAGACGAGATAAAAAAAAGGGAACGAAGAAAGAATAAGAGGCCAGCCAGTCCTTGAAACCGTTTGAAAGTTTCGCTTTTTGTTTTTTTTTTTGCTTCCTTTTCGGTTGTTACCCTAATTTCGGCATCGGCATCGGCTTGAGCTTGAGCTCATCTTCATCCAGACTCTCGGGGCTGCCTGGATCATCGGCAGCTTATCTCATCTCTCTAGCCGGCGCACGCGTGTCATCCTGGGCAGCAATCAAAGTGATATGAAAATTGCATTTGGGTTCAACAGGTTCGCAGTTTTCGATTGCTGATCGTTGCACAGTGAGAAACTATCAGTATTTGTTCTCAAATTCAAGCTTAAAATATGTTAAATATTAACTAAAGTAAATACTGCTTTTCTGGTGGTTTTTAAACAAATTTATTTGTTTTTCAATCAATTCTCAAAATGCGTAAACTTTCGGGAACGGAAAATATTATATAAATTCCTAAAAAATAGCTCACATATATCTATATATTTATATGTAATCCCTATTTCTCTCAGTGACCTCTTGCTGTTCTTTGCTGTTCTGTTAATTTTGTTTGCCTAAAGGTTAAACGTGCGAATTTCACCCAAAGGCAGTCGCCAGTCTCAGTCGCAGTCGCAGCCGCCAGTCGAAGGGCTCCAGGGACTCAACTCAACTCGGATTTCGGTGGTAATCGGTCTGACTGCGCCTGCTCCTACTCCTGCTCCTGCTCCTGATCCCACTCCATTTGCCCATCTTTATCTTGGATTCGCGTACGGTACGCGAATTTCGTTGTTTCGCCTAATTAAATGTAATTTGGTACTTCCTTTTCAGCCGAAATAATGCATATAAATAGTATCTTTAGTTTACATTTTATACCCCGCATCCGCACCCTCATCGCAACGCCCCCCTCCCTCCTCATTATTATAAATTTTCGTTTTCTTTCAGCGATCGGCGAGTGGCCTCCTCCGATCGGTTCCCCTTCCAAAGGTCAGGCAGTGGTCGTGTCCCTCTGGCCCCGGGGTTGAATCCGTGAATTCAAAGGAATTCGCTGGCACTCTCTCCTGTTACATTTTTTTATTTTGTATTTTCCGCGGCTAACAACAAAATCTTGAGTGCAACAATATGGCAATTGTTGTATTATCGCTACGAAAACTTGTTAATTGTTTCGCGCTCGAGTGGCCGTGGTTCGGCGGGTCTCTCAATGGGCTTCGAGACGGAGGTGCTCTTCGGCTGGGTTTCAGGGAAACACTTTCCTGGGCCTGTTCCATTCATGAAGTGCATCTAGAGCGGATCGTGACTGGAAAGCCGAAGGTTCCAGAGGGGTTCCGAGGAGTTCCTGCAATTGCCGTCTTTGCCGCCTGCCGCCGCAAATTAGATGCTCAATTACGCAACGAGAATTCCTTGGTAATTCCTCATCCATTCAGAGCTTCAGAAACTCTATTTCACACCGAGAAAAAGTTGCTTAACTGAACTCCTATTTTAGTTTGGGTTTTATTTGAAAAACTAGAATTTTTGGCATACGAAAACATTGAAAACTTGTTCAGGAAACAAAGTAAGACAATTCAAAATTATACTATTTTCTTAATTCGCAGATTATTAAAGGTTCAATAGAATATTTTATAAATATAAAAAACTTGTAAATATTATAAATAATGAAGCCCTGGGGCCTTAAAGGTCTTTGCTTTAAGAACAATTTTATTAAAATCAGAGTCGCTTATTCCTTATTTCTGAAATATAATTATTTTTTCTTGGCTAAAAATGTATCATAAGCATAAGAATAAATATTTTTTCTATCTTTAAAAAATGGTTTAGTTTCTTAAATATTTTTCCTTTTGTGTATGCAATTATTCGCTGCCTAATCATCAGAGTGAGTCACTCGAAAGTGAATCTTAACCACGTGGTCTGCCAGGTCTAGGAAGGGCTTCAAGCCCTTCGCCTCTGCCTTCGCTTTTCTTAGTCATTTTTCATCCTAGCCACATCCTTCCGCAAAATGTTCTCACACTTGGCCCGCTGCCGAGGAGACGCCCAAAAGGATAGAGGATCGGAGATCGAGGATCGGAATCGGAAGTTGTTTGAGCAACAGAAGGGGACAGCCTCTCTCCTAGGACTCTTCAATGTTGTTTCAAAATTTACGAAAAATCTTATTAAAAATTGCTGTTCAGGGCTCTCCTTTGCCGTCCGTCTTTTGTGTGAGAGTTTCGTTTTCGTTTCGTTTTTCTTTTTTATTGCTTTAATCATTTTTATTTTGTGCGGCTTCCGTGCCACCTGTTATGTTATGGTTACGGCCAGGGCCAGGAGAGGAGAGGCCAAGTAGGTCCTTCAGAGCCTTTTTGATTTTTCTCAAGTGATTGCGTAGTTTTCATCTGGTTTTCTTTGTTCCTCGCCACCAGCTCTCGCAGTGTTTCAAATTTGAATTGATCACTTGGCTGGGATCTGGCAGGGGGATAGGGTTCCGTGGGACCTTTGGGATCCTTTCTCATAACAATAGCCATCACAATTTGTCGATCGGTTATGACTCTGCCACTTCCGACTCGGAAATGAGGGAGGAACTTGGCTATATGCACCGTGAAATTAATGTTTCTCTGAAAGAAAAAGTTGCCTTAATTTGTCCTATTAGCAAACAAATTTATCCTTGTTTTACCCGCTAATAAGATAATTGGAAACTAAGGTTTAAAAAGCATTCATTTTGTATTTACATAATGTAATGCCAGAAGATCTTTTGAAACCTATCACCTTTACGCCTCAGAGAAGTCTCAAATGCATAATCCTATAAAATATGTGTGGCGAATTAGTCTTGTTTCGATAAGGGATAAGGTGATCTATGCTGGCGCCAGTCGGTTGGTTCATGAAGATCACTCCAGATATCGATCCAAAATGTTGGCAAAACAAAACAAGGGAATTGCGGCATCAAAGTCAAAGGTGCCGTGCGACAAAAATTGCTCTGTTCTGCTCCGATCTCCCATCTAAACAACTGAACTCATCCTCCTCCTCCGCAGGGATGATAACCATCAGTATGCAATCTATGACAAAGTGCCGGCACAATGGGACATGGCAGACGAAAGGCGAGGGCGTGCCCAAACAATGACACAGTGGGCGCTGCTGGGACCGAATCGATGCTGAGGTGAGCTGAGCTCTGCTGAGTCCTTGTGTATAATCTAGTTTTAATTTTCATGGGAATTAACCCATGCCCAGAGCAATTTGCCAGTGTGATTTATGCACGATATTTGTTTAAACAATTTTGAACGCTTGCCGGTCCAGAGTCCTCGCCCCATTCAGTGGCCATCCCATCCTTCCTTCAGAGCTTGTTTGCTTCCATCGGAAGCCCTCGTATTTGCTTTGATTTCCACTTGACTTTTTTTTTTATTGTAGCAACCGAGGAGGAGCTGGCATATGTACATATGATATTTTCCAATTTTTTTCCACCTCTCTCCGTGGCGGTCAATATTTGCAGTCAGTCAAGTCAAACAGTTGAGGAGGAACAATGAGTGGCCAACGGGCAGTGGATGTCATCCTCCTCGACTTGGGCTGCTCTGCATTTGCATATTTAATTCGGCTTTAATGAATTTTCAATTTGACAATTGCCGAAATGCCACACACGGAGTCCAGGAGTCCTGGATTGGGGCCAGGCCACCCACAGGTACGATCCAGCTGGTAGCTGGAGGTACTTACCACGAACTGGAGCTGGAGATGGCATGCGAGGACCAGACAGAGCGATTGCATGTCCACCGCCACAGACCTGGTGCCTTTCTCCATCCTTTCGCTCTCGTCTGAGAAATGGGACAGAGTGTTAAATGCTAATAAAATAAGTAACATACAAATTTTTCAATTTTGGCCAGCAAAAAAATAACTGGGCCGAAGTTGAAGATGATCTTCAGAAGCTGGGATCTTCTCGAAGTCCAATACTGGACAACACTTTCACGGCCCAGAGGGACTTGCTAATGGGAATCGTTGACGTGCGCCTACTTTCCTCGTGTATTCCCATCGCCAGCGCCTACACGTTCCTGGTCCTGGGAAAGGGTAAAAGATGGCAAAAGGACGAAACATTGGGTTGAGGATATCATATTTAAATGTTTATTTTTTAGATGGATAACAATTTAGCTAAAAATATATTTAGAAAAGTGATACATATTTCAAAAGGACAACATTTTAAGTTTATTAAAGAAACAGAAATTATTACAAAACGATTTTAACCAATAACATGTAATATTTATATTATATTTAATTATATTTTTTATATTACATTTCCTAGAGTAAGAGCATTCTATCTTCCTGCTAAGGAATCCCGCCTTATGGATGTGGCTTTTGACATGCGCTTATTGGAAGCTGTTCCGCATTCCCATCGCCTCTCAGTCCCACTGCACAAGTTGCCTTTATCCATATTGACATGAAAGAAGCGACCCGGTTACCAGCGTAATGATGGCAATGATGGAGCTGGGCACAGGAGGCCTACTGGGTCTCCTCCACATCGATCAGGCTACTCGATAACTGACAGGCACGCAAGGCGCCCGTCCAAGGAGCTGAAAAAATAGCTGCGTATTGTTAACCCTTTTGGCCTTTTTGTCTCTGCAGCACACGAGGCACGTGCAGCAGCAGCGATCGTTGCAATGAAAATGTAAATTTCCAAATCGATATATGCAGGACTCAGGTCCAGGCGGATGTCAGGACATCAGCTAATGCCGATAGCAAGGTAAACTTTACATGAGCAATCCAAGGGATGCGATCTTTCCGCAGGTGTAACCGAGGGCGTCACTTGCACAACTGTCAGTGGACAGCCGACTCGTAAATTGCACAGGACATTCAAGGGACATTGGAGGGACAATCGAGGTTTCTGGGGTTACCTGTGTGTGCGTCCAATAAATTCTTAAGCTGCCGTTCTCTCTTGGTGCGGTTTGTTGTGTGACATTTTTATCTAATTGACAGCGTTTTTATTGCAGTTCCTTTTTTGGGGCGTGCTACTAGTTGTGTCCGCCAGTGGCTGGGTGGGCGCGGATCTTCAAAGGGATATTAAACTCATTGCATTATGATTTCCAGCGAATCATTAGGGATTGAGGGTGCGTGGGCGGGACCACGGCTTCGATTCTGCCGATCCTGGGAGCACCGTGTGTGTCCTGCTTCGATATGCCATGTCATCCGGGGTTCATCTACAACTAAATTCCCTTTTTCATTAGCCCGAAACCCGAGGCGGCCGTATTAATTGCGAGGCGCTAAAATGTTAACCCAACTCTTAGTCGGAGACTGCCACGCTTATTAGAGGGATCAAGGACTCAGTTGAGCGTGTCCTTGGCTAGCGCCGACTCACCCTCTTCAAGGTCCCTCGGACCTCGTTCGCCGCCAACAAGCGTATCAATTGGAGAATTTGCCAAGTTGTAATAAACAAGATTTTCCATTGCGATATATCCTGTCGGTCGGTAGTTTTCTAAGGCTGCTCCTGGCAGGCACCCAGGCAGGCAAACAGGCAGGTAGGTAGGTGGATAGTCCTGCTGCCTCGATTCAGATTAGATAAACTCACCAAGGAGGTTCGCCTCTTTGGCCTTTTGGTGCTGACAAATCGCTGATGATGGTTGGGAATCTGGAAGGATTTTTGCAAATTTCGGTTCACTTTTTGCGGTCGGTTTTAATCTTGTTTCAGGATTTAGTTTAAGGATTGTTTATCCAAAGTTCTGTTTGCATTTCCGCCCATTTTAGTTCCGGGTTAGCAAACCCCATAATCACCTTGTTAACGTCTTTAGATGCTGCTTAAGTGATAAATAGCAGGAAAAGAGTAATTCTATTTTGTTTTATTTTACCAAAAAGATTAAAACTATAGTAAAAATAACAATTTATATATTTTTTTTAAGAACGCTTGAGCGAATAATTATTTATTTATTATAAATATAAAGATTTAGCTTTATAGATTGAACTTTTATATTTCAGAATGCTACAATAATGCTTTTTGTAGTTAAAATAATTAATTCAATTTGAATACATGTTGTGTACTTAATTTAAAAAAGATACGCCCTTTATCCAAAAGGAAACAATATGTATATTGTTAGCATTTGCTTAATAGGAATTTTATAAGAAGCTGGATGTCGAAACAAATATTTTTTAAAATCATATTAATGATTAAAATAATTTAAAAATGTTTGAGTTATTTTTTAGGTTCTTAATATGCGTATAATAAATAAATAAAAAGTTAAACTATAAATGTTTTTAAAACATTTAAAATGTAAATGTAACCAGGCTCGTTTTTCAACCACTTAAATACCTTGAAATAAATATATACATATATAAATCTAATATATATTTTTTAATTGTATATATTTAAATAATAAATAAATTTCACTTTGTCTAGCTGTTCGCCATTTTAAGCGCAGACTTCGAATCGAAATAAGTGAAACCAACGCACAATCTCTCAGCTCTCCAGGTCACAACTCACCACCAGTTGCCATTGGCTGGCTAGCTCGGGCGGCACGTGCTGTGCTCTCTCGTGGGAACCCGTTTACCTGTGCCCCGACCCTGTTCCTGAACCCATTCCCTACCTGCCCGGCCGTGGTGGCTTCTCTCGGGGTATAAATAGGGCTGAAAGGACGAGAGACCAGCCAGAAACCCGCCAGCAACTGCAGCGTTCGTTTACCTTTGACCAGCAGAGCAGCACACAGCATCCTTCGCCATGTCGTCCAGTGAGATCTATCGCTACTACTACAAGACCTCCGAGGACTTGCAGGGCTTCAAGACGGCGGCCAACGAGTCCTACTTCAACCCCATGGCCGCCTACAATCCCGGTGTGGTGAGCCACTACCAGTTCAACTGCAACTCGCTGGCCAGCAGCAGCAACTACCTGTCGGCCAACGGGTTCATCAGCTTCGAGCAGGCCAGCTCCGATGGCTGGATCTCCTCGTCCTCGCCGGCCAGCCACCGATCCGAGAGCCCCGAGTATGTGGATCTTAATACCATGTATAATGGTGGCTGCAACATGGCACCCCAGCAGCAGCAGTACGGACTCATTATGGAGCAGGGAGTAGTTCCCCCAGTGGCAGCAGTTCAAGGACCGCCAGCTGTGACCACTCCGCCGGCTATCGAGGCCATGGGCTCCTCCAATGTGGGCACTTGCAAAACTGTGCCGGCTCCCGCTGCTGCCGTGCCGAAACCCAAGCGCTCCTACACCAAGAAGAACCAGCAAGTGACGGCCTCCACGACCTCCTCAGCACCAACCTCAGTCGCAGCTTCGCCAGAAACCGCAGCCACAGCCACAATGAACCTCTACACCGACGAGTTCCAGAACTTTGACTTTGACAACTCCGCCCTGTTCGATGACAGCGTCGAGGACGACGACGATCTGATGCTCTTCGGCAGCGGTGGCGAGGACTTTGACGGCAACGATGGCTCCTTCGACCTGGCCGATGGCGATGGTGATGCCACCGCAACGGCCGCCGGTAAGAAGAGGCGCGGCAAGCAGATCACTCCGGTGGTGAAGCGGAAGCGCCGCCTGGCTGCCAATGCCCGGGAGCGTCGTCGGATGCAGAACCTCAACCAGGCCTTCGACCGTCTCAGGCAATACCTGCCCTGCCTGGGCAATGACCGCCAGTTGTCCAAGCATGAGACCCTGCAGATGGCCCAGACGTACATCTCCGCCCTGGGGGATCTGCTCCGATAAGGAGCCGATATGGAGCTCGTCCAATGATGTACCTTTCCTGTATATATAGCTTGGAGCCCAGTAGTGAATTACCGCTTAAGTATTATGCCGTTAATTGTTTAGTTAATTAGCCTAAATGGAAGACAATGATTAGGTTACTAAGGAGGACAAAATAAAAGCAAATTTAAAAAAAAACTTGTTATTTGGGTATTCATTATTTTAAGGAATTTAAGGGAGGGGTTTAAAAGGTTTTATTTTATATTCTAGGTTCCTCAAAAAGTAAAGTTTTTTTTTTTAAATTATCTAAAAGGTTTAACATTTTTGTCCAGAACATGGATATAAAATAAAATATTTAATTAAAAAAA
Organism: Drosophila mayri; assembly: GCA_008042485.1. Taxonomy (NCBI): domain Eukaryota; kingdom Metazoa; phylum Arthropoda; class Insecta; order Diptera; family Drosophilidae; genus Drosophila; species Drosophila mayri. The sequence goes on from VNJN01009363.1 coordinate 170,142, forward strand.
AAGAATTAGGCAACGAACTTGACTTACAGCTTAACGAAATTAAAAGAAGGAAATTTAAATTAATTAAGCAGTTAGTAATTGGGTCTAGACTCTAGAGTTAAGTTCGTTGCTTAAGTCTTTTGTCTGGACAAAAAATTGTATATTGCTTTCTTTTTAAATTGTTACAAATTCAACAAAAAATTTAATTTTTTTATTTAGTTTGCAGGTTTGTTAAGATAAAAATATAAAAAATACAGCAATGCTTTCCGAATTAAAATTGGGTAATTTTTGGCCAAGATATTTAAGCATAACAATATTATTTTAAAGACTAAACAACAATGTCAGGAATAAGCGTTAATTCGAACTATATTTTCTATACTTTGTAGCCTCTAAAATCACTGTTTTATTATATTTCTCTACAAGTTAGCGATTCAATAGCCAATATGATTGCATTGCAATTACTTGTTTAATATATTTATTATAAAATAAATATAGTAACCACAAGGTAAAATATATTATTACAAAAATAATTCCCCTAAGTTACTAATCCCAATTCACTCAGGTCACTAAAATCCTCAGATTTCAGCTCCCTCTTCCTCGCAGCATCCACACAATTATCGGGCGGGGGCATCAATTCTCACACAGTTTTCGAGGGTTTAGCGTCTCGCGCCCAGCGATTTGGACTTTATTATTATTATATGGGGGAAGGTGATCGATTTGGCGCTTCGCGATCAATTTGTAGACAGTTCGACAAAATTAGGGCCGCCTGAAAACAAATACGAGATGAGGGCGATCCCCGAAAACGGAGCAGAGCCAGTATTGTGCCAATAATTACACGGCACGGTGCGCCGGAGTGTAGCTGCCAAATTAAGTTAAGTGTTGGGCCGATCTCCTTTCAGCAGTCGCAGATCGCCAGTCGCATGCAATGTCCGTCCATTTCACTTTGAGGTCCTCCTGGACTGGTCAAGTCCCGAAAATCAAGCGCCGCCACTCACCAAATCGTTTAAGACGAAGTTCGATCCTCGATCGTTGCCGTTGGATAACCTTAGCGGCTTAAGACCTTTAAGCTGAAGCTTACACAGGGAGAATGGATCGATTCTATATTTCTAAATATTATAAATATGTTTTGTGGAAAAAAAATCCAGAATAAAGTTTAAGCCACACAAAGAGCCTCTGTTGAAGCGTCGAAATAGAATCCAAATACTTTCAAATACTTTCTCTCAGTGCACCAATTCATTCACCAGAAAGCGGATCAGTTGCTGGATCCCAGTCGGTCGTCGGTCAGTCAATCATTCGGAAGATTCGAAACCAATTTGTTGATAGCGACAGCGACTGCTGACGATCGACTGACTCCCGCATGGGAATTGGAGCGAATCGGAGGCGGTGGATGGGGCTGGGGCTCAGGATGAGGGGGCGTGGCAGCGACCGGATTTCGTGGGCCGTCTCTGTTTGTTTTATAAAATCCATTTTCGGGCGTCACCGCTAAAGCTCACTCCGATTTCGGGGCTCATAATCAAAAGGAAATTCACATAATTAGTTACCGCGGCACCGCGGCATCGACAGCGGCTTCGTTAAATTGTTAATGACTTAATTTAGTGGTCGTGCGAGGTGCGGGCGGATCACCGTTTCCCGATCCCCGATCCAGGCAATTATATATATTTGTATAGCCGCGCGATATCCTGCCGATGTCCCTTGCAGTGAGTGTCGCTCTTGTTAGCGACAATTTACGGCTTTGAACGCTTCCGCACAAAGCGTTGCCGTCAATTTGTCAATTACACAAATTGTTTGGGTCTCCGCCGTCGTCTCCCCCGAAAACAACAACAAAAGGTCCCGATTCGGGGTCCCAGCCTCTTCCTGCCGATATCCCAAGGAGCTACTACTGCCTGCCTGCCACCTGCATGCAGCTGCACAGATTCGGATTGGGATTGGGACTCCACTCCAGCTTCCAAAATGCAACTGCCTCTGCCAATACAATTAGTTAGAATTCATGAATGGGGCAACTGTGGACCCCAGTCGTCTTTTGCTTTTCAGATTTTCAGCTTTCAGCTTTTAACTTTTAGCTTTTGGCTGCCGACACAGCGACAGCAAAGGGATGTACACAGGCAGAGAGTGGAAGCGGTTTTAAAATATTAATAAATTCATTTATATATTTATTTTAATTTAAATATCTATAATTTAATATTATATTTTATCTTTTGTAAGGAGTATTAGTAAAATCTTTTGATTTACCCTTTATTTAAACAGCCAAATATATGTATACCTTCACAATTACATTATAAATATCCCTAAAAATCCCCGAATCTAGAAAAGTCTCCATAGTTTTAGCTCTGTGTAGCCGCAGGAGCAACATCCAGTTTGCAACAGGAGAAACAGCAGAAGCAGCAGGAGCAGTCGCAGCAGCCACATGCATGTCTTTGTCAATTTATAGACAGCTTGCCTGAGCATTATTAACACGTATTATTATGCATTCGATGTCCGGTTTTTGGGGTGCGTCGCCCCTGTGGGTTTTGCTCTTCTTTATATTTATTTTTTTCCAAAAGGGGAATATACAGAATACACACGAGTAAGTGCCTAAAAATTTGTCATGCCGATAATTGGCGAGCTTTATTTTGAGGTTTTTGAGGTTTATTTGTAGGCTGCAGCATCTCCATCTGCAAGTGCGGGTTAAGTAAGTTAATGAGCTTTAACACCATCAATTTGTCACTTCTTGTTAGTGTCGCCATGGGGCAGGATCCGAGGATGGGCTATTGTCCAAATCCCGACTGTTGGAGATCTGAAGTTCATTGATTGCCGCCTGAATAATCGGTCTTTAAGGCTGATTTGTGGTGGTTAAGAAATGGACTCGTTAAGTGCACAATCGGTACCAATTGAAGTTTCAGGGATCAGAAATATATGGATGTCCTCTCAGGAAAAAGTGGAGGAGTATAAAGAGTTCCTATAAGATTGAAATGATTGTTTACTTTTAATTTTTTAACTATTGAAACCTACAGGTAACTCTGGCAAACCTATTGTAATTTTGTAGATTTTCTAATTGCGGTTTGGTGCTGCATTTTCCAATTATTTCGATATATTTTCCTTTTTTAAGGCAACTTCCTTTATTGTTATTTTTTACAATCAATAGGATTTTCTCATGCCATTTTAGGGCACATTTTCCATCAATTTTCTGGGGTCTAAACCACAAGCACTTTTTACTTTGTATCGTTTTTTCCCTACTTCAAGTGCTGTTTCCGTTTCCGCCGGTTGCTTGTTTTGGCATATTGTTGTGTGAACATTTTGCGCTGATCCTTTAATTGTTGCGCAACTCCAGGTAAATCGGGAATCGAAGATTAATGCCATGTGGACCCCAGCCTGGGCAGGGAACCTTTCTCCCAAATGCAAGTCGCGTGTGTGTGTGGGCAGCGGCTTGGTTTTGGCCAAGTCCAAGCCCAGCATCCAAGCCAAATGAATGCAATTATTAAGTCATAAAACGGACAGCGTAAAATGCCCAAAGTCTGTAATTAGCGACACCAAATCACGCCGGGCACGCCCCTCTTTCCTTTCGCCTGATCCTTTTCCCAGCCCATTAACGGGCATTGTGTGCGGTCCGCGGAGAAAGGCAAGGATAGGGATTAGAGGAAGGAAGGAAAGGGCAGGGAGACGAAGGACTCTATTAAAGGTCACCCGCGTTTTTGTTTGTTTGAGGAAGTTTCTGGCCCACACGCGGCAATTAGTCAAACGATTCGCCACGCATCATTTTCCATCAATCAATCCATCGCAGAGACCCAGATCCGATTACCCAGCAAGATCGAGATCGGGCTCATCATTATCGTCGGGAGCACAGTTAACAAAGTTAACCGTTAACAATTTTTTGACAAATAATTCGCACGGCCACAAAACGGTCCAAAAATCTGAGCCTCACTCTCTGCTTAACTCAATTAGCCACACAGATCGGCTCAGTTGACTGGCTTTTGGTTTCCCAAAAACCCATCCAAGTAGGTGGGCATTCTCTACATATATACAAATATATATATATAGCCAAAGTTCTCAGTATCTCACGCTGCAGCCAATGGAGGAGAGGAGATGGCAGATCCAAGTCCAAGGGCCAGTGAAAGTGCATCAAAAATCAAAGTCGTTCTGGATCTTTTGACAATTTTTTGGCGAGGCATCAAATTAACACACAGCAAAAACGTTAAGATGCTACCAAAACGAGGCATTAAGCTCACAAAAAGGTATCAGAAATATACGTCTTCAAGGCAACGAATTTGTAATTTCCTTAGGGAGGTTTTCAAATATTTATGTTACGAATTTTAAAATTGTTTTATAAAAAATATAATCAAAAATCACTTTTAAATAATTTATACAAGAAGATTTTCAGAATGTTTTATTTGTAAGAGAAAACCTTAAGAATAATGTAAAGTATAAGAGTTAATAATTAGGAATTTAGAAATTTGAAGGGTATTCAATATTCCAGCATCCATACAAAATATATTTCAGTGTTTTTTAACTGAAATTGCCACACGCAAGCCATCGCCGTCGCTTTGTCACGTTAAGATGCGACTAAGAGGAGATTCCAGGAGGCGGAGCTGGAGGGGAGAAGAACCGTCTGACGATTTGGCCTGGTCTGCGGCGAACAAGAGATTCCTGGTTTCGGGTCCGGGTCCGAGCCTGTAATTTTGTATTGACATTGGGTCATTTGATACAGTTTTCCAGCTCATTTGCTTGTAATTGGGCACCAAAGTCTCGCCCCAGACTCCGCATGGAATCTGCGGAGAGGAGGCTTCGTCTCGGCCTCCTTCCCCATGCTCCTCTGGGGCTCAGGTTGACGACTTTTCAAATTATCAGTAATACTTGTGGACTTGTATATATTTATTAATCGGGATTTCGTGTGAAAAATGCGTCCATACTCTTGGCCAGGGCCCTGACTCCAGCTCCTTAATGTCAACGACGTCGGTGGTGTTGGCATCACTTCATCTCTGAGGGACAACTCCTTTTGGCATTTTTTTTGTTACCATATTTTCGGCAGTGGCTTTTTGGCTTTCGGTTTTGGGACTGCCACCTGCATTGACTGCGATATTTTTTTGCTTTTTTTGGCCGGGGTGAGGGTGAACTTAATCCCCTGGCCCCAATTATTCAAGTAATTAAGTATTAATGTGCGAAATTTTATCACCTGCGGCAGAGTGAGGAGCTGCCGACGATTTGCCGTGATTTTCCAGACGATTTGTGTTTAAGCGATCGTGAAAGTGGGGCTTCTTGAACTCGATATGGCTCAGGATAAGCTCTGTGACCCAAGTTGAACTCGAAATTAAATAGTAACAAATATCCAACAAATATCCCATAAGTACAACGATTCCTAAGAACATTCCCATAACTTTGACTGATTGCCAATAAAATATTCCTGATCAAGGAAAGCCGCCGACAGCGCCGCCAAAGATCTAAAAGGATCACAACCTGTGTCCGAGCGCAATTAGCAGATATAATCCGTGTGATTCCACCCAACTAAAATGTCAATAACAATAAATTCCTGGCAGCTAAGCGCCGACATCGGGATAGCAAAACGTGATCAGTGATCAGCTCATAACTGTCAGGAGGGAATCTCAACTGGCCATGAGAAGGATACTCCCGGGGACCCCACAGGATTCTCGCACAATATTTTAGAGGCGTGTTCCGCCTGTCAACATTTTATGTTGGTGGTCAGAGGGTCAAGTTGTGGTCGCAACTGACACAGCAGCCAAAGAGGGAAAAGGGAGAAAATCCTGCGATGCTGGGAACCGCGCGGGTGTTCGCCGGGACAGGTCCTTGAGCAGGACAATGGAACAATAGCGGGTCCTACGGGGAAACAAAGGCAACTACTTACAACACATTATGACACGAAAATAAAAATGAAAACGAAAGAACTGCTCGGTATGCCAATGGGCCTTGCCCTAGTCCTGATTCATGGCTATTGCTCTATTTCTGCGGCATGTCCTTGAGGGTCCTTTTGATGCTTTCAATTCGCGTGAACCACAACTAATTTTATTGCTTAATTTTTTGTGCTCAGCGATGCCTCTAATTGAATCGCGCGAACTGTAAAATTATACATTTGTCTCCGCCGGCCAGGAGTTCATTATTTATCCTTTGGATCCTGAAATAACCCCGATCTGAATCTGTCCGATATATGTTGGTGTTTAATGTAAATGAACTTTTTTGTTTTCGTTGCTTTTGATTTGGTTTTGGTTTATGGTCATCAGGATAAGCGGTTTACAGATTTTGAATGCTTAGCTGGCGGATAATTTGTTTTAACTTTTTGATTTATGAGAAACCATTTGTTATTTATTTATTTTTTTGTTTTTTTATCATTTTTTGTAGGTCCTATGGGAATGCAAATCCTGAAAGAACTGCTTAATTTATTTATATTATTTACCAACAGATTATTAATTTAAAAAATCAAAGTAATAACCAACGAAAGGGAAATATTTTTAAGCAAATTGTTTTGAAACATGTAAGCTTAATAAGGTCTAGATTGTACCATAAAATAAAGTAGTTTTGCAATATATTTTTAACCAAGTATAGACTGTAATTAAAGATCAATTTCAATATTTACAAAATAGGTAAATAATCAACAAATATAGCAAACTTCTGCCCAGTTACAGACTTCCTTAACAACCCTTAGAGTTCTTAGGTTTTTCTAGCATCTTCCTAGCCGCACCAATTATTATGGCGGCATCTTTCCCAGTTGGCCAGCTGACGCCGTTGGCCCAATCCTTGTGGCAGCACACGTGTTCATTTTTGGCCGGCATGCGCGCGCGATTTCGGGACTCAATTTGGATTTGTAAGCCGAGAGCAGGGCACCGTGCATCCTTGTCGGCCTCACACCTCCCGATTCCCCAGGAGCAAGAGCAACCCTTCCGAGACCGTTCGTCGTTCGTTTGGGGCCATGTCCTTTATGCCGCTTGTCCTGCTGTTGCCTCTCCGTCTCCCTTCAGCACTCGTGCTCCGATCGGAAGTCAACAATAACTGTTGGAGTGCTCCCGCTTCCTTGAAATTGTCTGGCGATCGGGGAAGGGAAAAAACCCCAACCGTAAATGAAAACGAGCAGCAGCGGCTACAAAAAGTATAATTTGAAATGAGCGAGGAAACGGATCCTGCAGTCAAAGAAATATTTTGTTAAAATTAAATAAAAAATGGAACCCTGAATAAAATTATATTAATTCAATAATAAAATACTCTCATATTAAAATGTAAACAAGTAAAAAAAAACGTAAATTTTAGATAATTTATATTCTAGTAATCCTGTAATTAAATTTGTACTAACTGGAAATTATATTCACATAAATAAAAAAGAAATAAATAAGCCGAGCCATTAATAGATGATCCTCTCCACTTTTAATAAATTTAAAAAATTATTCCAGAGTCCGCTTTCAGTTTATAGGAAAATAATCTACAAAATCTGCTTTTCTATAGTGTCAGGGATTAGTTTTTCTGAGTGCGGAAGCAAAGAAGGAGCGTGGGCAACCCAATTTTCAAAGTCAAAAGTGGCACCAGATGACGGCGTGCGCCGACGTTCTTTTCCGAGTCTGATCCCAAGTCAAAGCGAGATGGATAGAGACAGAGAGGTCCTGCTGGAGGAGGATCGGCCAAAAGATGGCATATGTTGCCTTGCTGTCCCGTTCTGGCCACCGTTCCGCACTCCAGATCCTTCTCGCTGGCTTTCACTCGCACGCCACGCGGCTCGTCCTGCAGACAGCAAATAATAATAACAACAATGCCAATGCCGATAATTCCTTATTGTCAGGAGGAAGACGCGCCAGTTGGTCGCAGGTCGCAGTTCCTGGATCCTCCCCTAGCCCGGAGGGAGGCTCGATCCTCTCCAGATTGGCTTGAGATTTCGGGTCTAGTTACAGTTACCCGAAAGTTCAGCGGTAGCACTATTAAAGCCGCATCAATCAAAATTATAGAAAATCCGGCAGCGATTTCTGTAAACGCCATCCAGACACGTAAGGCGAACTCCAAAGGCGCCGGCCGCCGATTTTGATGTGGGCTAAGAGAGTATATAGTCTGTGCCAAGGTAAAATCCATTAAATTCGTATTAATATGAACACGAGCTCCCTAGCCACCGACGCCGCCAAAATATTGAGTTCTCAGCGGTCTTTTGTGAAAGAACTTTTCGGTTTTAACTTGCCAAATTAAGAACAAATTATAAATAAAGATAAACTTCGTCGCTTCTAAAAAAATATGGTTTTTTGTACTTTTAGTTATGCAATGTGAATTATTTGCAGTAAGCTAATTAAGTAGAATTAACGTTTTCCAATCAATTTGCTTTGCTTTTTAAGTAAACTAAATGTAAACAGGGCGAAAGAGAGCATTACACGTCACACACTAAGAAAAGCGATAAGGAAATGTTCTCTTATTGGTATTAGTTATTATTATTTATTTTTTAGTTTTGTATATTTTATAAATAACGGCCGGCTTATAGCTTTATGTTATATTTTGCCGCTTGCTCAACACTACAATCAATATAAAATTAACAATAATCGAGATATAAATTGTGGGACTATTGGGAATCTTTCATCACTATGTGTAAAATTCGTTTTCTATTTCGCTGATAAGGTAAACTGATTGCGAAAAGAGATTCAGTTGCTAGAAAATTCTTAAACTGCTCGGACTTAAACCTAAAGAAATTTGAGAAATATGTCTGTATGCACCCGAGAACTCATAGGTGCTCTGTCAATTTTGGCCGACAACGAGGACATCCAGGTGACAGTCCAGGAGTCCGCCAAAGGAGCCGCATTATGCGCAATTTCAGCCTTGGTCGGTGGCCTTTTCATGGGTCCCCGTGGCCTGGCAATTGGTGGAACCATGGGAGCCATTGCAGCTTATGGTCTCTGCGAGGGCAAGTTTACTGTTGCTTACCTATTAATTTTTATATTGACTTATGTACCTAAGTACATATATTCCAGGAAAGTTTAAATCGCTGGGTGAAATCATCGCGAATGAGTTGTCCGAAAGCGAGCGCGAAGCACTGAAGGAGCATGTGGTTAATGCCATCAGAAATATTAGGCCCATCGATGCCGTCAAAATCGTGGGACTTATTCAGGGAAACGAGCACATCAGAAATATTGCCCTAAACGGCATTAGATCCTTTGCCACCGAACGTATGGGCCTGACCATTGTCAATTAATTTAGTTATTGACAAAAAAGGAAGGTTTCTCTTTTAACACTATTAACCTTATCAATAATGGCTTAAATATATATACATATATATCTGCTGTTTATAAATATTATTTATATATTGCATTCACTTTTGCAAGGTTGTTAAAAACGTTTTATATAAAACTGAAAAAACAATCATCACAATCAAATTTCACTCAGTTGCTGATAAGGAGAGGATCGATTGTAAAACTTTAACTCAGCTAAATTAAGCTGATATTTTCTGCAAAGCTTTTATAATGCGGATATTAACCAGCATGAAGATAAACTAAATCAACATTAATTATTAATCTTAATCATTTTTAATCTTAACTTTTCGTGGCGCCCAATGAAAAGAATGAATTGCACGTATATTAATATTTGTACTCTTAGATCTAGAGATTATAAAACCTGCAATTAATGAGTGATACAATCAATTTGCTTTGCCTTTGAATAAAACTAAAAGTAAACAGGGAAAAGTGAGCATTTTCTTATCGCTTTTCTTAGTGCGTGATTTACTAAGAAAAGCGAATTACGAAAAGGTTATCTATTTTTGTTAGTTAATTTTGTATTAGTTTATTTCATAAAAACCGCCCGGCATATAGCTTTGTGATCCGTCTCGCCGCTTGCTCAACACTACAATCAATATAAAATTAACAATAATCGAGATATAAATTGTGGGAATCTCTCATCACTGAGTGGGGAAAGTTGTTTTCTACTACACTAATAAGGTAAACTGATAGCGAAATTCAGTTGCTGGAAAATTCTTAAAGTGCTCGGACTTAAACCTAAAGAAATTCAAGAAAGATGGCCGTAAACACCCAAGAACTTATAAGTGCTCTGTCAATATTGGTCGACAACGTGGATGTCCAGGTGACAGTCCAGGAGTCCGCCAAAGGAGCCGCATTATGCGCAATTTCAGCCTTGGTCGGTGGTCTTTTGATGGGTGCCCGTGGCCTGGCAATTGGTGGAACCATGGGAGCCATTGCAGCTTATGGTCTGTGCGAAGGCAAGTTTACTGTTGGATACCTATTAATTTTTATATTGACTTATGTACCTACATATGTACATATATTTCAGGAAAGTTTAAATCGCTGGGTGAAATCATCGCGAATGAGTTGTCCGAAAGCGAGCGCGAAGCACTGAAGGATCACGTGGTTAATGCCATCAACAATGTTAGGTCCTTCGATGCCGTCAAAATCGTGGGACTTATTCAGGGAAACGAGTACATCAGAAATATTGCCCTAAACGCCATTAGATCCTTTGCCACCGAACGTATGGGCCTGACCATTGTCGATTGAATTAGTTATTGACAAGTAAGAAAGGTTTCTCTGTTAACCTTATTAATTATGGCAATATAAATACATTTACCATGTCATTTATAAATATTATTTATATTTCATTCACCTTTGAAAGGTTATTAACAATCGTGCCATACAATAAAAGTTCATAAATAACACCAAGACCGTTGTCTATCGAGTTCGATTTCTCTACAAAACTGAAAAGACAATCATATTGGCGAAATTTTACTCAGCTGATAACAAAGAAAGGATATCAGCTTAATTTAGCTGACTTTAACGGTTACAAAATCAGCTAAATTAAGCTGATATTTTCTGCAAAGCTTTTATAATATGGATATTAACCAAGAGGAAGATATACTAAATAATTATTAATCTTAATTATTTTTAATATTAATTTTTCGTGTCGTGCAGAAAATGATTAATACAAGCATTAAGTCGTATCTATTAATTAATTACTTATTTGAGTCATCCTGTAAAAGGTAAGCTGATAAGTTAAGGTTTTTTGCAAATACTCAATCAGTTAACCGGAAGTCATTCAACGATAAGAAGTCGTATCAGTTATCTAAATCAACAAACCTACAATTAAATCATCCCTGATAACAGCAAAGAACTTATAAAGATACTGGGGTTAGTGGCCGATGAGGAGAATATTTATGTGACAGTCGAGAAGTCGGCTGTGGTACTAGGCCTTAACATAGCCAGCGACATCGGAGAAAAATCTGCCTCCGTTTACCTAGAATTCATGCGAGGTGCTATTTTATTGAAGATCCATTCCATCCTATAAACTGTAATATCTGATTTTAGAGTGAACAAAATTGTCATGATGAGTCCACGGCTAATTGTTAAAAATAAAATAATAATACTAGTATCTGATGATCACACATTAATATCTTTCTGGATTCAAGAAAATATTTGTAGCATCTTAGTCTCACTTCCATGTCTGCCGATTTCTGTTTTGTCTAATCTCCAGCGAGCACTCAGAGGGAAACCCCGAGTATCAATAGACAAGCGTCGCGCGCTCACCGTCACCCGGGTTCCGTCAGTTGTTTGCGATCGGGAAACCTACCATCAACAGATGGTGGAGTAGGTGCTGGAGCATCATCATTATCATCATCATCGTGAGCAGGGGCAACAACTGTTACAAGCAGTAAAAATAAGATAAAATTCAGACTCTGGGTAAAATTGCGCCAGCGCCGAAATAAAGATTCGTAGACTTATATTTTTTTTGTGGCACCAACAACAATTTTGTCTCCCGTTGAACCACTGAGACGAGGGCAGTACTTCTGCCCGAAAATAGCAGGAAAATTCGGCTCAGTGTGGTGGCAGGCAGGTCAAAATAATTTGCCTCACTGCGGAAGCGGAGAACGGACAGGGAACGGGGACTAGGCCAGCTGTTGTTCCGATCCGTACCGAACCTATATAGTAGGTACCTTTGTGTGTATATCGTGTGGCTGCCACGTGTCGTCGTGGGCAAGTCCATTGGGCAATTGGTCAGTTGGGACGAACAATGGCCAAATTAGTATGCATGCGACTTTGAAAAGTGAACTTGCGATTAGCCACAAAGTTGCCCCGAATAATGCCACCACAGAGGAGCCTGCCTAAAAGGAACTCACAGAGTATTTAGTAGGTTGAAATAGATTAAACAAGCATCTAGTCTCGAGTCCTGCTCAAATCAAATATTAAGTTATTCAAGTAGAAAATCGGGATTACTATTTTAAATTTTGGTTTTAAATTAAACCTCAACGAAACAGTTGGGAAAATATAATACATTTATACGAGTTAATTGCTTTGTGATACAATTAAGCTTTTTATCAAAGCTTAAATAGTTATTTTTCATGACGAGTTCACTGTAGAAAGGCTTGACTGTAGCCGCAGTACCTCTGGGTGCACCAGATCGGTTGCGGCAGCTGTAAAATCAATCAAAAACTTGTCAAATAAATGTCATGCATAAGCAATAAGTGAGCAGGATGTGGCGAGTTATCGTCCTGGGTGCATAAATTTGCCTGTATTTCGTAGGGACTTTCTTCCTCAGTCTTAGGACTGGCACTGGTCCTGCTCTTCGCGCAGATAGTCACCGACCTGCTGGACTACCGCTCCGCTGCACTGCTGCGCCTGCTCCTCCTGCTCGGCGGCTGTCTGGTGGGTCTGGACCAGGAGCACGGAGGCGCTGTGCATAGACTGAGCCATGCCCACGTTCACCTCCGCCATGCCATTGATGAAGCAGACATGGGCGCCGGCCGAGGCCAGGGGGTTCAGCGGCGAAGAGCCCAGCCGCTGGCACTTGGCAGGTAGCTCGGAAATTTGCTGGACAAATCCCTGAACACGGCTCATGGCCTGCTGGCTTTGCACCCGGAAATCCTCCAGTAGATCTCCCAAATTGGCAGTGCAAGTGCTCAGCTGGTCGGTCACATTTTGGTTGAGTTCATCCAGGCTCCAGGCGGGATTGCAGTCAGGATTGGCCACCAGCAGCTCGTTGGTCTGGAAGATGACGTCGCTCAACTGGGCCAAGGCATTGGCGGTGAGTACCTCCATATTCCCGGCTATGTCCCGCTCGGTGCGATTCATCTTGGCCTCCAACTGGAGGGTTGAGTTGTCGCTGACTTCGACGGCAATCTCCGCGAGATTATCCACGACCATGGTCACTGGTCCGTAGCTGTCATCCTGCGTTTTGGTCTCATAGCGGACCACAGTTTCCGCCTGGCAAGCCTGCATGGAATATATATTTATATATATATTAGAGAAGCTCTTCAGGGCCTACATACTGCCAGGGTAAACAAGAGCACTCCAAGTGCTCCGACTGTTTGAATCATCATGACGAGTTCTGAATTTCTATTGCCGCTGTCTCTTCCACAAAAGGGGTATATATAGCCCAGACTTTGGCATAACTTGCGATAAGGGTTTTCACCCTCAAGGGAACACTGAATGCCCATTAATATATTAAAAACTTCTATCGCTGCGAAACATGTTTGCATTTCAGTGTCATTTCACAACATCTAAAAGCCCTTACAGAGTTTCGGTTTATATTTATTCTGAGAAACTAGATGAGTAACTGAGACTTTTGAACTCGGAAAGTAAATATTTGTTTTCTACTTTCAAGCCTAAATATATCATTTATTAAAAGGAATCAGAATAGTGCTATATATATGTGTTTGAAAGGTATTTGGAGGCTTTGCCTTGCCTCTTCCTGGCTGATCCTCATCTCTACGTCACCGAATATATCCACATTAGTCAACTGTTCCTTTGATCTCTCCTCAAGGCTTGCATTTGACAAAGTCTGGAGCTTCCAAGAAAGGAAATTACAGCTCTCGTAATGCGTTTTATTTGAGATTACGGCTTCAGATGGCCTATTCTGTTGATAAAAATAATATAATTAAATAAATACTAGAGTATAAGCGAAACTTACGATGAGGGTAAACAATAGGAAACCAAAAACTGTAATAGCTTCATTCATAATTGAAGATCCTCATTTGCGGTTGAACTCTGGAATGACTTGGTATTTATAGCGAAGACATCGTACATCCTGATAAGATAATGTTATGTTTGTACAAATATTGGGCATTTGTTTGTTATATGAAAACACCTTTAAAATAGACTTATGCACACTCTCAAATATAAAAACTAAAAACATGATTACATATTTTTAATAAATTTGAATACAAACATTAAAGTTTTAAATGATTTTATATATTTTTAATGTACCAAAACTAGCCAATATTAAGAGTCTTAATTAAATTTATCAAATTAAAATTATTCTTAAAAAAATATTTCTATTTGTTGAGTAAACTCATAGATAAAAACTCTCAGGAGACAAAGTCCTCTTCATAGTAAATCTACCCTTAAAGGAACTTCAAAAAGCACTCAAATATATAGTATATGAATATCAGAACATATACTTTTTCCGGAGAATCAGTTTGATTCAGTTTCAAGATGAGAATAGAATCATTGCCACTGCTTCTGCTGCTGCCACTTTTTTGCGTAATAAATATTTGGGCTAAAAGTGAAATTCATTAGGTTAAGTCTTCCTCAATGTTACAGGTGCCTGGCCAGGGCCAAAGGACTTGGAGCCAAAATGGTCCCCTTTACGAGGCCACAAAGCAGCTTGTAACCAGTGAGAGTTCCAAGGCCGCCCATATCTGGAACCGCACCCAGGAAGCTATCTACGACCATTCCGAGCGACTACAACTGACCCTAAACGCACTCGACGAACAGCAGCGGCAGGCGAGTGCCCGCCTGGAGCGATTCTTTGGCAGCCAGTACAGCGCAGAGTGGCGGGCCTGCTCCAAGAAGCACGAGCTCCAGGTGGCCCACTTCAACCGGGAGCTGGTGGACAAGTACAGCATCTGCCGCAACTCCCTGGACAGCATCATGGAGCACTTCGAGCAGGAGATCGTGCTCGAGGCCAACTTCTTAAGCAGGGCTTCGCAGGAGATCGAGAAGGTGGCCAAGAACTGCAGGACCTGGCAGCTGAAGCAGTCAGGCCTGAATCATGCCGGAGTCCTGCTCTGCACGGTGTCCGGAATTGGGGCCATCAGGCAGCGACTCACCAGAAGCCTGGAACTTTGCGATGATATCCTGCTGGAGATGTCGCTGGAGGATCTGGACACGCCGAGTTGTCTCTTCTACCATCACTTGAAAGTGGAGTTTGATGAGGTCTTTGCTCAGATCGAGGCGTGTGCTGGGGTCTAGGAAAAACCAAATAAAGTTCAATGCAAAAGGGAATATAAATTATATTTTTATTAATTACGAATTCCCCTTAAACAAAATTTACTCTCTCCTCCATTCATAAAAAGCTCGCTGAAAATTTTAATTTGTTTACCGAAACATTGCCCCTTGGAGTGCGGGTTTTATATATAGCTTTAATATTCCCGATAAGCAGCGATTATCGCAGCCTAATCAGCCCGTGGCCACTTAAGGAAATCCAAGTGTGATAGTGTTTTACGAGCCATAGTTTCTCAGATAATGGTCAAGATCCCTCCTCTGGCCAGTTGAACTCTATTGGCGGACCGAGCAAGATGGTTAGAATAGCGCTGCTCCTGCTGGCCGGCGTGCTGCTGCTCTGCTGCGGCTCTGGCCAGGCCCACCGGGAACTGGAGAGTCTCCTGCAGAAGCAACTGGTGGACTTGCAGTTGTCCAGCGATGAGGTGAAGGCGCTGCGTCCGCTCTACCGGGAGATGCAGGCCCAGTACGATTATCTGTACAGCCTGAAGTTCCAGCAGGGCGATGGAAGCGCCCAGAATGAGATCAAGGAGCCGGAATTGGATGGCAATTACCTACAGGCCTTTGAGGACTTTCGCCGGGAGTTTGCCATTTACTTGGACGAGAAACCGCGCGTGATTTACGACACCAAGCTGCCCACCGTGGAGGAGATAATGGGTGCACCCAGTCCGGACTTTACGCCAGACCAGAGGGCGGAGTTTGAGGACCTCAGGGATATAGTGCAGGATGTGATTGACGAGGCCCAGATTGGCATCGATGACTTGGTGGCTCGGGCCATTACGCTGGAGACCAATTTGCTGAAGCTCAACAAGCCCAAAATCGTGACGGCTGCCATTGCCGGACTTGGCTTCATGTGGAACTACTGGGGTCGTGGCAGCCAGGCGGCCTACTGCAGCTACTCCATGGTACCCGAGTTCCGGGTGGCCCTGCAGGCCATCAACGATGGCGTCGACTGCTACTCCCGCACCATGGCCCTGATCCTGAGGATACAGGATGAGACAGTGGCCGCCGTCAAGGAGGTGAAGCGCAATGTGGGCGGCCTGGTAAAGATCTACAAGAAGATAGCCGCCAAGCAGACCACTGTCGGCAAGATCCTCTCGGGAACGGTGAATGCCCTCAGTGCGATCCGAAGGGTTCACGACATCATAGCCGTAGGAATCGATGTCTATGGCAAGATCAATACCCAGCTGCCCGCCGAGGCTCAGCATTCCGTGGAGTGCGGTGTGATGTTCGTCGAGAGCGTTCCCCAGATGGTGGAATCGCTTCAGAACCTAACGACCTGCATCACCTATGTGGATCCGGAGACGGTGACCTACGAGTTCACCCATCCGGAGGAGGATCGCTACTGGAATACCGGCGGAGAACCTCCGGAAATACCCTACGAGAACGACGTGGACGAGGACGATGGCGATTATGTGGACAACGAGGAGTTGAACGACGACGACTATGTGGATCACAGATAAGCCTGCGTGGAATTTTCACGGCTAATCGGAGTAATCTACCTCGCGATAATGCTCGACTCGGCTACGGATTTAATGTGTGTATAAGCTATAATTTAGCCTTGATCAAATTTGTGATTCAAATACAGTTTTAAACAAATAATAAATGTAAATATGTAAATAAATGTCTGGAAGTTTCATAAATCCTACAAGGGAACTGAGTTCTATTATTTATTATTTGCGTAATTTAGCAAACTTTTTAATCAGAAAGTTTAGCTATTATGGCATATAACCTTCTATATTTCATTCGTCATTATTATTTGTTATATTGCAATCTTAAAATCAACTAAAAAGTAAGTTAAATAGAAGGGAAAATATACAATTTTTTATATATTTTAAAATCTTGTTCCAAAAATGTTTTTTTTATACATTTTAATTATTTAGTGTTCAGCTTTACATTGAAAATTTCTTTTTATTTATTAGTCAATAGTTTCTAGCTCAGCTTTAAAAAAAAAATCTGAATTTATACATTTTAAAATTCCATTTTTTTAGTAATTAATTGCACCTGAAAAATGGGTTAGCAAATAAGGATATATATTTTTGGATCTGTTGAATTTACATAGCAAAAGCTACCCTTTGAGTATCGATCCTTTGACGGAGCCCGGCTGTCACTAGTATTTTGTTTTTGGTTTTTTAGCCTTAATAATAGTATTGTTGTATATATTTTTTTGTGGAGCCCTGCTGACAGGACACTTTCCTGATCCTAAAATGCACTCGGACAATTTATAGATATCACTCTATGACTAGATTCTGGACTTGGGGACTGGAAGCGCTGACTAGACGTCGCTCTCCTTTAGCTGGCGGACGTACTGCTCGCTCAGGGACTTGTTCAGGCCATCGAAATTAATGGCGGACGGCGAAGCTGCCGCCTGCGGAGTGCTGTGCGACTTGAGCACATTCCGACCTGTGGGACTCGGAGGTGGCTTCTCTGCCGAAGCGCCGGCGGTGGGAGCGCTGATGCCGAAAGCCTGCGGTATGGCATCGGCCATGAGGGTTTGCCGGCAGAGGGCGGAGAGAGCGCTTCCCGGTCCGGAGGTGGCAGGCGTCTCCTTGGGCTTCTTGTGGCCTCTTCTCAGCTTCGAAGTGAGCGTGGCAAAGCCCAATTTACTCGAGATCTTGGCACTCCGGCTGACGGCTCTGGGCAAGCTGTCGTAGGCACTGGAGGTGCCCACGCTCTCCTGATCCGTGGACACGTCTTGATAGGCTGGTGGCTGCTTCGTTGATTCCTGGACACCAGCCCCCCGCATGCTGCCCGCACTGATACTTTTCTGGAGCACCACCGAGTCACTGCCCTTGGGCGGCGGTGTCTGGGGCTCTTGGCGGGGCGTGACCGGAGCACTCTGAAGGAACTGCGCCTTGGCCAACTGGAGGCGAATGGCTCGCTCCGACAGTGGCGTGGCTGGGCGCTCCGGCGCTAGGATCTGCGTTGGCGGGAACTCAAACTGCTTGGCTTTGGTGGGCGTGTTCGGGTGCTTACGTTGAATG
The DNA here is from genome assembly GCA_008042485.1 of Drosophila mayri. Lineage (NCBI taxonomy): Eukaryota > Metazoa > Arthropoda > Insecta > Diptera > Drosophilidae > Drosophila > Drosophila mayri. Next base: position 188,266 of record VNJN01009363.1, read on the forward strand.
CGGGGCAAAGTGTTATCCTCCTTGTTTGGCAAGACCAAAGGCATGGACACCGGTGGCGGAGGAGGAGCCCTCGAGAAGGTCGATCCGGAGCCGGTCTTGGCTATCTTGTGCTCAATCTTGTTGGTAACGGTGGCACTGTGCGATTTGTGCAGCGAGTTTTTCTTGTAGATATGCGCCTTCCTGGGCACCGGCACAGGGGGATTGGCCAGGAGCTCCTGCTGCTTCTTGGACTCGGCCAATCTCTGCATACTGTCGCTGGCCAAAGGTGGGCGCACCAAGAGGGAGCCGCGACGCAAGTTCTCGCAGCTCTGACTCTTCCTCAGCTCCTCCTTGGATGGCTGCGGCGAGGAGGAGGAGATGCGTTCCAAACTGATGGATTTATACAGGCTCAGTGGCCTTGGCTGGCACTTGGATCTCTCCGTTTTCTGTTGGTTCTCCGATTTCTGCAATTTCTCCGACTTTTCTGGCTGCTGCTCCTCCAGAGGACTGTCCAGCTCCTTCTCTATCACGGCTATGCCCTCGAAGGCACTGGGCTCTGGGATGGTGGTGAACAGCTTGCGTTTGGTCTTCACAAAAACATTGGCATTGGTGTTGTAGGTCCGGTTGTTGGACTCCGGCAGCGGGGGAGGAACAAAGGCACCCACTCTTGTGGGTGGAGTGGTAGCCGTTGATGGCGTGGAGGAGGAGGGAGTAGAAGCAGGAATCGGAGCCGGTGCCACGCACTGACTCTGCTCAAAGAGTTGCCCCGGTCTGACTTTTAGTGATCCGTAGACGATTTCCTCGGGCTCATTGACCGGCGCTGTGGATCCCAGCCGGAAATCATCGTCCAGGGACCGCTGCTTCATCCGGAAGTTCTTTCGACGCAAGCGACGCGGCGTCTCCAGCACCGAGTGGGTGTCAGCATCGCTGCTGTCGCTCTCCGTCTTGCTGTTCTGCCGGGAGCCCATCTTGCGCAGCCTCAGCAGCTTTTTCTTGGCACAAGAGGCACTCGTACTCGCTCCTCCGTTGGCCAGAGACCCTGGATTAGCAGTCGGTGCACTAGAGCGACACAGGGTACCAGTGGTGGTGCTGGTCTCCGTCTCGTGCTCCATCGGCGAGGCCGCACTGGCACTGTTATCGTCTTGGGCCAAGCGATCCCGGCTAGAGTTGTCGCAGGTGGCATACGCCAAACTGGAATCCAACTGCTGGCCATCTTCGCTGGTGATGTTGATGTCGGGCACAATGTCCCGGGGATAGCGATTCGTTCCGCCCTCTGAGGAGTTGAGAGAGGGTTTAAATGGCATGTTTCCATGATCATATGTAGAGTAATCCTTACGTATGCTCAGCTTGAGGCACTGCAGGGACTCATGCAGCCCTTGAAGCTCCTCCAGATACTCCAGTGTTCGCTCCTGCATGGTTTCCTGGCAACATGCTTCATCCAGAGGGGATTTCTGGCTCTGCAATTTGGTGTTTAATTATTTCCCCCATTAATTTAAGTGTTTTAGTGCTGCTCACCAGTTCCAATAGCCGTCCCAGCTCGCTCTGGACATCGGATATGGCATTGAGCACGCTCGCCTTCATCAGGTTGTTGGAGTAGTACGGATATATGCTGCGAATGCTTAGCAATGCGGCCTGGCAGTCCCGCATGGACGGCTGCTCTGATAAGTCGGGCGAGGCATTCCTCAGTTGGCCAAATAGGTCGTCCGCACGTTTCAGAGCTCCCAACAACGGCGCCAGATTTGTATGCGACTCGAAGCTCTGGACGCGACGAGAGTTTCTGGAAGGGGAATATAGATTTCACAGATTAGTTGCTGGAGGATTTAAAATTCTAAGGCGACACCTACACATAGTCATTGCACTGCACCTCCTCATACTTGTAGATGGGCGTCTGCTGCTCCACCAAGGTGTGAGCGGTGACCAGGGGCGAGGCAGTGTCGTGGATGTGCTCCTCCACCTCGACCATGACCGCCTCCGGCTCGTCGTACTTCTTGAACTCGTGATCGGTGAGGGCGTCGGCGCTGTCCTCGATCTCCTTCAGATCGTTGACATCGTTGAGGGACAGGGACGAGGCCTGCTGGGAGATAGCAAGCTGGAGCTGGCAGTTCGGTGACACGCTGTCCAGGGAGAGCGACCGACTGAGGGTGGGCGAGTGCTCTGCAGTGGCTGTAGGGAAAGGGAAGAAATTAGCCTAGAGTCAAAGTGAGACTCGATGACAACCTTTATTGCACTCCTTGTTGATCCGACGCACATCGATGGGACAGTAGCCTGGATGCAGCAGGGCAAATGTGGAGGCCTCTGGTCCTATGCCACGAGCCTTCTCCCACTCGTACAGTTTACGGGTGAACTTCCTCGAGATGCCTTCGAATTTCATCACCTCGCCGCCGGAGGTCTTTACCTCAATGTTCTTGGACGTGTGATCCGGCGCCACAATGGCCTTGAGCCGGGACAATCTGCGGCAGGAATAGAATTCCACAGATTAGTTCCTTGGCCAGTAACTGAACTCAGACTGTGAACACACTTCTCCTTGTCGTGCGGCCTGTGCTTGTACCACCGGTCATCATCGGATCCCCTTCTCGTGGACTGTCCGTGCTTGGAGCCTCGCTTCAGGGAGTCATTGTCAGAGGCAGTGCCCCCGCCAGGAGCGCATTTCAAACGGTTCCATTGCTCTGGTATCACATTTCAAATATTTATCATTTATTCCATTAATAAAATTAGAAATTTTATACAAAACTCACCCAACTTCTTCTGAAACTTCTCGGGCAGATCCTTCTGATCGGGCAAAGCACACAGTCCCTGGCCTTCGAGCTTCACTTGACCCATGCTCCATAGGTTCCAGTCAATCTTGGGCTTCACCTCGCCGCTGCTCTGGCTCTTGGCCGTGGGACTGGCCGCTGGCGGGTCCGAGGAGGCATAAGCTCCGGCCGAGCAGTTCTGCTGCTTGGCCCGCCACTTGTGCAGCTTCTTTTTGAACTGCGGCGTGAGATTCTGCTCCAGCTGGTCGGTGGACATGAGCTCGCTGTGCTGGAGCAGCTGAGTGGGCGAGTGCTCCTCGCTGCTGCGCTTGCCACTGCCGCTGCCACTTGGTCCAACTGTTCCTCCGCCCGAGTTGGCTCCGCTGCCCAGTTTAACGCCTGAAACGATCGGAATAGACAGCGATTAGACTTTCTGGGAGATCGGCGAAGCGGGCTTTTCAGGGGATCCCTACTGCGGTTGCTGGCGCTGGAACGCTCGAACTCACGCTGCTTGTTCTTAAACTCCGAATCTAGTTTGAGTACGAGAAGTTGATAATGTTGAAATACCTCGTCATCTGCGTTCTGAGGGAAATTCTTACGATTTGGGGTTGTTGGCTCCGAGAAGTCGCCACTGGACAGGTCCTCGCTCTCTGCAAAAAAAAGTCTCATGGTTAACAAGGAGTATCATCAGGAGGAAGCCACTCATAAGTCCCTCTTAAATCAAAACCCACCGAATTCGCCGAAGAAATCCGAATGCCTGGAAGGGCTGCTGGGCACGGAGGAGGTTCCCGGCGAGTGGACACGCCGCACGCGCGAATCCTTAGGACTCTTGAGCGGCGAGTGCAGCTGCGGCAGATCAGAGCTATATATCTGGTTGACCTGGCTAAGATTTAGAGGGCTTGGTGGCAGCTTCTGGCGCCGGCTGCTGGTGGCCTTAATCTCCGCCACATGATCCTCGGGCAGCACCTCAAAGTCGGAAAAGGCCTTTGAGCGGCGTAGCGACTTGCTGGACGAGGACTTGGCTGCCAAAGGCGGAGCGGAGGATCTGTTGCTGTCCAGGCGCTCATCGGTGGCGGATTTGCGCAGCTCCACCTCGAAGTTAGAGGTGCGGGAATCGCAGCGTGTATCGCTCTTGGAGGAATCACGACCTGGAGGGTGTGGATGCATATATATATTAATGTGGACAACCTGAACTGGTTTGTATTTACGATAATTCTGCCGACAGCCCGCCTCGAGATCGTCCAAGGAACTTGCCGAGCTGATGGTGCCCGGTGTCCCGCCAGTATCGCTCATAATATGCCCAGAGGAGGAGCTAATGATGCTGTCCGCCGAGCTGCTGCCAGCCGCCACACTAATGGGCACTTTCAGGTACCTAAAAATGAGCCAGGAATTAAGAGATGTCGGCAAAGACTTGGAGTTCCTGTACAGACCTTTCGACTTCATGGTTTAGCGGCATCAGGATGCTGTTTTCCGGCACCCCGGGACCGGAGGGCGGAACATTGGCCCGTTCCCATTTAAAGGCAGCCTTCACCTTGGTCCACTTGGACACCTTGGCCTTGTTGTCGCTGTACGTGCTCTGGCGTCTCAGCAAGTAGGGACGCGACGAGGAGGTGCTTAGCTTAGAGCTTGAGCGCTCGGCCTTCATATAAAGATTAAGATCATCGTCCATCATGGACTTGCTGCGCTCTCTGATTCTAAGGGATCAAGTTAATTAAAGAATACAAATTTCGTTATAATTTGAATGAGAATTTAAAGGAAAAGCCTTCCTAAACTCAAAGGGATATGAAATTATTCAAAACTATTTCTAGTTACCTCTTAAACTTGCCCTGCTTGAAGGTTGGAACCACCTCGGTGCCCATCAGGGACTCCAGCCAGGTGAGGGAGTGTTCCAGCTCAAACTCGGTGTCGTTGTGGGTCGCATTCTGCCTGGCCGGCTTCGCAGGTGGACGCTGCTTAGCAGCAGCTTGACTAGTGGAGGGCAGCTCCTCATCCACAGCCATTTTGGCTTCCTGCTCTGCCGCCCGTTCGCCTGCCTCATTGTCAGCTATGGTGGCCAGTCGCTGCTCCAGGAATCCCTCTAGCAGAGCATACGTTCTAGTCAGCTCATCCATGGCTTCGATGGCGGAATTAAGACGAGTCTTTAGCGGCTCAATGGTGCCCCTGTCCGCGCGGTAAGGCAGACACTTGGAACAGGCATGCTTGCCCCTCTCGCATACGGGCAGATCCTTGACCTCCTTCCGCTCAAACTTGGGCGAGGCGGAGAGATTGCGTGCTCTGGAGGCCACAGCCGGAAACTGGAAGATGTTCTCCTCGGTGCGGCCGCACATGGCCGGCGGAGCGGTGGGCAGGCTCTCGTAGTGGAGGACATTCGGCCGGACACGGGTCCTACGGGGCTTCGGCGGCGGTTGGGCTGGCGTCGGCGTCTTGTCCCAGTCCATCGCTGTATCAGAGGCTCTCGATGGAGAGTGGGAAATCGCTCAATTGGGGCTTTGTTTGTTTACGCTGCCAGATACGCCACTAAAAACGCACACAAGACGGCAGAATCGTAGAATTATCAGAGATCAGAATGGGGGGACGGAGAGGGTTTTGATTGTTTATAAAAGAGGAAGACAAATGTAGAACGTCCGCCGCCGCCGCGGCGAGTCTTAAAGTGTAACGATTAAATCCACGAAATGTAAACAATATTTCGTTCGAAAATCCCATTTCAGCACGTTTCCCCACATGTGCGAAAGTTTTTGGATATTTTCCTTTTTTTGTTTTCTAAAAATACGCACGCGTGTGGTCACTTAACCGAAACGGAGAACGGAGAACGGAGACTGCTCCGGAATGCACTCCGTCCATGGATTCAGTTTCAGTTACGGCTACGCTTACGGCTCAGTCCCCGCGGAGGAGCAGCAAATAACACACGAAAATCACGTTAAATAGAGGCACTGCCTGCCGCAAGGCAAGCCGAACTATTTTTAAAACGCTGACACTCTTTTGTTTGCGCCTCCCCATGGCGATCGCAACACACCCAATCCCTATTCCCCCCGCGGATGGATCGCCGGAAAGTGCGCACACTTCCTTTATTTCCAATTTATTTCAACTTTTTTAGGTTACACGCCATTAATATTTCCAATTTATGCGAAAGTGCACGCACTCAGAGTGCTCCAGTGGGATGGATGGATGGGTGGAGGCTCGCTGGATGCTGGATGCTGGATGGATGGATGGATGGATGGTTGGGTGGGTGGGTGGTGGTGCGAGCAGCGATCATTATGTGTATACTTTCACTAGGCGTTTCGCCACTTTGCCTGCGAGCGTTGTTATATCGAAAACTGTTGCCACACATTGAATACACATTTTTCTTTTTACTTTTTCATTTTCCCTCTCGACGGCGGCGCCTCTTAGCTTGGCTTTCCTTAGCTTTATCGGTCTATTTCGGGGCTGTTTTTGTTGAAACGAAAAACAATAACAAATTATTACTTGCACTTTTCCCCATGCACACACACTCGGGCTCTTTTGTGTCACTCTCCCCCACTGCGGAATTCGTTCGCGATTTTTCACGGCACAGCACTCGCTGGGGCCAATCCCCAAAAGCAATTCGGAGTCCGTCCGTTGCGCCGGTCGAAGCTATTCTGAGCACAGTGCCGTGCCGCCAGTGCTTTCCTCCGTACGCATCGGAAAAGTCGGAAAATGTGAGATTTATTTTTAGAGAGAACGCGAGGAGCATTGTTCCACTCTTGGTTTTTCTTTCTCAGAATTTCTCTTAAGATCTGAACGATCAGTGGTTTCAAATAGTAATCATGGTGGATGGATACTGAAACTTATTTTAAATATAATAAAATAATTTAAAAACAGTTATTTGTGATTAGTTAATATTAAATTAAGTTAGTTTAAAATAATGTTCTCTGTCTAATAGATTTAATTAAAAACAGTTAATTAGTGAAAAATAATTGAAGTAAACCCTCAATTTAGAGAAAATTAAATGAATTACGTTTTTTTTTGTAATTAAAAATACAACATTTGAAATTTAAGTTGCCCGCAAAAATTGGCAGCTTGGCATTCACCACGAAAGCATATCAGCCGGTCACAGCCATTCCCCGGAAAGCGCCCTCACCACCACACGGCGAATACGTAATCCTAACTGTTAGCCGGAAAAATAAATAAGCAAATTGTGAAAGAAATGCAATCCGTTCTGGCCTCGATGCGTGCTCTGGCCCTGCGCCAGCCTGCGGCGGAATCACTCCGGCTGCTGCACCTGTCCGCGGTGAGCGAGGCGGCCCGCAAGGGAACCAGAGAGAAGGCCCGCAAGAAGAAAGTCAAGGTGGAGGTGAAGAAGGTGGGATTCATACCGCACAACCAGCGCAACAAGAAGTGAGTAGGTGGCTGCTGGTCCCTGGCCTGAGATTAACCTTCCTCCGTGGCCAGGATTAATGTGAAGCGGGCTGACAAGCATGTGGACGATTCCTGGAAGCAGGTGCCAAAGGACGACTGTTATGTGGGCCGCTACTACCGCTGGCCGGTGTACTCCGTGGCGGAGGCCATCCAGTGCCACCGGGAGACGCACCATCCGAGCATGTACAACGTGCCCAAGGCGCCCCTAAACGTGGATGTCGAGCTGAACATGCAGGCGGAAAAGATCACTCGCTTTGTGGACAATTTCCAGCGCATGGCCATGATTCCGCACAAGTTTGAGCATGGAGAGGAGCGTAAGATTATAGTCTTTACCAAAGGAAACGTGAGTGTTGGACAGAAGTTTTTATGTTTCTCAATTTACATGGATTTCCCCTTGCAGAACGAAGTCTTGGAGGCGCGGGAAGCAGGGGCATCCCTGGTGGGCGGCGTGGAACTGATCAAAGACATAACCAGCGGCGAGTTGTTGCTCTCCGACTACCAGTACGTCATTGCCCATCCCAACATCTTGGCCGAGCTGGTAGCCCTGCGCGGACTGATGAAGCGCAAGTTTCCCAATCCCAAGAGCGAGACGCTGGGCACCAACCTTGCTGAGATGATCGTCAAGTTCTCCAGCGGCATTAGCTACAGCGCCTCGAAGGATGAGTACCAGCAGAATTTCGGCCTGATTACTGCCTGCGTGGGAACCTTGGATATGGAAGCCCAGAAGTTGGAGGAGAACATCCAGCACCTGCTGCAGGACATCAACACGATGAGGCCCAAGCGAGAGGGTCGCTTCATTACCCGCGTTCTGCTGAAGAGCCCTCCCAGCAGTGAGCAGCTAAAGATCGATCCCTATGTCTATGTGCCGGAGATGTGGGACAAGAGCTCAGCGAAGGTGAAAAAGGAGGAAGCTAAAAAGCCAGCGGAACCAGCGGAGGAGCCCCAAAAAGCCGTGGCCACCAACTAACTAGTTATCATAGATGCCTATGTATATTCTTGTTCATGGATCGATTGCGCATACTTTAAACTTACATCTTCTAGAGTCCTAAACAGTCTACGTTACTTTGGCGGTTGCTATTGCTCCTTTTAGGCCTTCTGGGTGGCGGCGTTGCGCTGTTGGTGCTGACGCAGCATCTCCAGCTGCTTGACCCGCGTGTAGGCGGCGCTGGCCACTAGGACCACTACGTTGGAGGTCCACCACAGCGCCGAGCGCACATCGTGGTAATACTGGGTGGCAATCACAGTCTGTGCGCAGGCCTTGGCCGTGCCTGAGATATTGTGCGTTAGCGGTGAGGTGACCTAAAACGGCATCGAACGGATGAGATAAGCTGTTACCAGGCGGATTATGCGCTAAGAAGCTCACCTTGATTTCCAGAGCGGTGACAAATCCAATGGCGAAGCCACAAATGCCACTCAGGGTCATGGCGGCCCAGAACCACGAGGCCCACAGGTGCGGATACGTTATAATGGTCTCCAGCTCCCCATTGATGATGATCAGCGGCAGGAAGAGCAGCGTCGAGTACAGATTGTTGTAGTAGCTAAGCAGCCACACTTCCTGGTTGACATAGCCCAGCGACTTCTTCGTCTGAATGGAGAACATGGCCAGGGCCAGCGAGCTGAGGACTCCAAAGATGGTGCCCCGCCAGGAAAAAACTTCAGTGAGGCTCTCCTGGTCCACGCCCAGCCAGAATCCAATGACGATGGCGGCGCAGCACAGCAGGCACTTGAAGCTGGTGCGCTGGCGCAGGATCACGTAGGTCAGCACCACGCTGAACACAGTTGTTAGGGAGCGGCCGATGTAGTAGAACGCCACCGTCACGTACGACAGCGACAGGTTGTTCGCTCCAATCATCAGCGTGTAGAGCACGGACAGGGGCAGAATCTTCCGAAAGGTGTCAATGTCCAGCGGATTGCCCTCCGGAAAGGTGAAGACCGACGGATACTTCCTACTCAGCCGGCTCATCAAATAGCAGATGACCGTGGATACGACGCACTGGAACCAGGACATAAACAGCGGGGCTCCCAGGTTGACGGTGTCGCTGCTCAGAAGGTGTTTGTTCACGAAGACCGTCAGAATGGAGGTGCACCTGTGGCGGCGGCGGCGGATCGAGGAATGACCGGACTGCGTCCAAAAATAGCACACGTCATACTCACCAGTAGAGGGCCACCACGAAGAAGATCTTCAGGTATTTGTTCACCAGCCGGTTGTGCTCCTCCAGATTTTTGTACATCTTGCAGTCTTGGAACGTTTTGTGCGCCGAAAAAAGGTAATTTGTGCGTTCTTTTGCTACACGTACAATCTGCAAACCGGTCTGCCGCTATCAGCTGTTCGCGCTCAGAACGTTACAGGCGCGTTGCGAGGGGAGTTCGAAGAGTTCGATGAATGGGAGCCGTATTAAATAAAGGCCTTAAATATTATAAATAAAATTATGCATTTCATTGTTATTATTTAAAAACAAAAAGATATACTGTAAAACTCGAAATAAGCAAAATGCTTCCCCCAAAACCCCCGAACACTCGAAAAATGCAATGCTTAAATTATATTTATTCAAAACAATTATTTTTTTTAGTTACAAGGTGTTAATATCAGGACTTCGCAGTCCCTCCAACCGATTCAGTGGTAAATATATGTTTATGTATATTAGTTAATCTCTCTTCATCTCTCTCTCTCTACAGGCTTGCTGTTACTACTTCTCCCACTCGCGGAACTCGGTTCCCTCGGGCGGCTTCACGGTCACCTTCTCTTTGGACACTTCGCCCCAATTCGTGCTGAGCACGGTACCGCCGGACTCGGAGAAGGATTTGTTCATCGCCTTCTGCACCTCGGGCGATGAGGTGCTGTAGATCTTCTTGAACAGGTTGTTGAGCGCCGCCTCGCCCTTGGCCTCAGTTTCCTCCACCTTCTCCTCTTCGCTGACCAGCTTATCCCAGTTTTTGGCCTGGACCTTGGGCGGTGCAGCCACTGCGACGGCGGCAGCCGGCTTCTCCAGAGTCTCCCAGCGCACACCCGTCTCCTTGGCCAGGGTAATCTCCACCTTGGTTGAGAAGGCCTTGTGCGAGGACCGCTCCGGCACTATGGGGTGCAGCAGCATGAGATCCAGTTCGTAGTCATCTGCCGTCATGTGCACGCGCTGCCCGGAGATCTCCACCGCGTAGTGCTTCTCGGCGGCGTTCTTCAGGAGCACGGTGATGACCACCTTGGCCTCAGATTGGTACCAGTCATGCTTCACGGACATCTCGCTCCGCTTCAGTCAGTGCTGCTTCGTCAGAATTAGTTCTTTGTTTAGATTTTCCAAAAATTAAAAGATTCCCATGAAATAGGGATGTCAAAAAGTCGATTTCGCGTCAATGGTGTCGATTTCTGGTCTTGGCGTTGCCAGACTTTGGGAAAAGGAAAGTTCCATCTGCGCCTTTTCTCACGCCTTTTCAAAATGTGTGCGAAAAAGCTAGTCATGTCAATTTTGAACAAAAGTTTAAACAAATGTACTGCTAATTCCCTACAGATTTAAAACACTTTTAAAATATAAACAGAAAATAAAAACATTCACATATCAAAATCAACTCTTAAATATTATTTTTAAATCAAAAGTTTCTAAGCATCATTAGCAAATTTGGCTTTCAGAATTTCACTATTAAAAACCGACCAACTCCATCCAGTCCTACTCCACCTCTGCCAAACGCTGCAGCCAAGCTGTAGATGAAAGTTTTGGGCCAATTTACGTGCACTTCAACTTTGGCAATCAATACGCTGGTGTGGCGAAAACAGCAGTCGAATCGAAAGCGAATAAGTCCTGATGACAACTAACATAAATTCCGGAGCTCCTTTCTCCCCACCCCGCACTTATCTTTCGCCCTGAGGGCAGAATCCATGTCCTCAAAGTTTCCTTCCAATGACAGCAAAAATGAAAAGTTTGGAAAAAGAATGCGGAACTAGTTGGCCAGAAACTATTCCTCTTTTAAAGTTTCAAGTTTACGACTTGCATTTCCCATGTTTTGATGGTTGTTTTTCCTTTCCGTCAATTGAACATTTTCAAATCAATTGAACATATTTTTGTTTCCTAAATAAGTGAAATAATTTATATATAATAATATGTGCATGTTTTTGTTTAGGAATGCAATAAAAAATTTATGTATATTTGTTAATACTAATAATGCCACCTTCTTACTACATTTAGCTTGTTGAGTTTGCTTCTGTTTAAATTATTTATTGCTTATGCTTGAAATGAATATGTGTTGTATGTTTTAATTTGACAATTTTTAATTTATTCTTTTCGGGTTATTACATTTACATACATATTTTATGTACATACATACATACATTTATTTTTTCATTATTTCTTTCTATATTTTTATTTTCTATTAATAATAAATACATAGATTTTATTGAATACGTCATACAAAAAAATAAAATGATATTTAAAATAAATACAAAATTAAGAACTGTTAAAATAAAATGTTGGAATAAAATACATGCATTAAAAAAAGTTTTTATAATGTATTATTTTATATTGTATATAAAAAATAAAATATATACATTTTTATTTTATAAAAAAAATATATATATACATTTTTAATTATTTGAAATTGTTATTATTGGTATACACATTTTATTTATAAAAATTTATTAAAAAGGGGAAACATTTTCAGTTCTATCCCATTTACATAGGAACGATGCATTTATCGCATGCGAGAAATATCTGCTTCACTTTCACTTTCTCTTTCACCCCGTCTGTTAAGGTAACTTTCCCCTGAGCTGAATCTGTTACAGCTCTGTTATGTGTTATGTTATGTTATATTTGATGTGCAAAACGTTTTCTTAATGTTTTTCTACAAGCTTAAAATTATTTATTATAAGTCCTTATATAATATTAAATTGTATGTATTTTTAAGGCAGTTAAATTATTTTTTATTGTAGAAAATAATTAAGATTATGCAGTTCCAAGAGTGCCCTAAGGTGGATTATTACATTTATTTTAAGATTTTAAAATCTATCCCAACTTTAAATTAATATCTGTTTTTTTTTGGATATTGTAATTCTTATTTTAAACTCTATTAAAAGACATTTGTTCATCGTTACATTTTTTTTTATTTTAATTTAATACCTAAAAAAATTATTTCAAACTTTTTCACACATTTCTCAGTAATTTCATAATTATCAAAAACACAAAGCCCGCCAAATTAAGGTAATATAAATATTTTAAATAATTTTTTGTTCCAAAAACCCTGCACTTTATTAATAGCAATTAATTGCGATTCATTATTGATTGCTAATAGGATAAGCCCTCCTTTGGCCCAATCAGGATGTGGCAGCAGATCAAGCCGAAAACTTATCGAAAACTTTTAGTAAAGCAAATATTGATGCTGCTTCAAGGAGGTGCGTCGTGGGCGGCAATATAAGTGGCAAACGCAGTGTGCACTTTCGGCGGAAAATGTGCTTGTGACATACAAATGGCATCTGCTCCAGCTGCACTCGGGAAAAGGATATATATAGTATAGCATGTGTGGGAAATTTCCAGCTCAATCTTTTTCGTCCTGTTTGTTTGTTTGTCACTTGTGCGGTGCCGCCTTCTAAAGATACATTGTTGAAGGGTGGAGCAAAAGAGGGCAAAAACTTGCCAAAAAGTTGCACTCTCAAGTATTTGTGGCTAATGGAGCCAATTTATATATACCGCCTTGGATAAACAGCAGCCCATCACTAGGTGCGACCACTGATTAATAGCTCAAAATGTAAAAAGCCATAAACGTAAACCCATATTGGGTCAGCACCCATCCGCCGCACTCGTTATTTGCATGATAAAAGTGAAGTGGCTGCCAGTCAGGGCGCTCGTTCACCTCCTGATTGATGCCGGGCAACTGCAATATTAAGAACGGACAGCGAGTAGGTTATATAGCACGCAGGACCTGGGTTGCCATAAAAGTGAAGTCAGGAAGAAGATAAAACTTAAATTGCAGCTCGAAACACGTTCGGTGGCTTGGCATCAATGTAGGCACGTGACTGAAGGCCGAAACTAAATAATTTTTAAGTCGATAAAGTAACACTCCCGCTTAATTTGAGAGTAAACAAAGTTTTTATTAACTTAAAGGTGTTTCATCGCCTTATCTAAATAGTTTAGTCAGCAAAGCCGTATATCTTCACATTGCCAGCGTCCCGGCGCCGCTCAGGATCCTTCTCATCGCAGGCGTAGGCGAGCAGGTATTGCTTGGGATGCCAGGCAATCGTAAAGGTCGAGGCATCCACATGGATCTCCGTGACGCGTTCCCCCGTCTCCGTGTAGGCAACATCTATGATTAGATCCTCGCTGGCCGAGGCAATGAGTTTCTCGTCGTGGCTAAAGGATATGGTGCGAACGGGCCACTCCAGGCGACTAATCATACGCAGGCAGGCCAGTTCGTGGGCATCCCACAGGGAGACCTGGGCATCCGCCGAGCCTGTGGCAAAGTATTTACCTGAGAAATAGAGAAATACACCTTTTAGATTGAATGAAAAGGTGTGTGGCTACTCAACGCCTACCCGTGGGTCCGAACTCGATGCAAATGCAGTTTGCGGGATGCGCCTTTAGGGTCACTTGGTGCTCCAGGGTAGGATAACTGAGAACATGCATGCACCCGAAGCCGTTGGTGAGGAAGAACAGGTCGTTCGTGTTGTTCCACGAGATCTCGTTGACCTCAAATGTGAAGGGCTCCTCCACACGGATTTTGTTGGTGCGCGTGTCTATGAAGGTTATCAGATCTTCCTTGTTGCCCACCGCAATGGTCTTGCCATCCGGCGACCAGGTGATGTTGATGTTCTCCCCTTTCGTGTTGATCACAGAGGCGCATTTCCCCTGGCGGACATCCCAGATGCGCACTGTCTTGTCCCCGCTGGCTGTGGCCAGCAGGTCGGGATTGGTTCGGTGCCAGCAGAGCTGGTCCACGGATGCAGAGTGTCCGCGGAAGGTGTGGTGCTTCAGAAAGCGATCCCGCTCCAAGGAGTACACAGCCACGGTCCTGTCAAAGGACCCGGAGGCCAGGAACCGGCCATCCGCATTCCAGAAAACCGAATGGACCTGCAAACAGTGGGATATCAGTGGGAAATCACTTAGGCCAGCAAGAATTCACTCCTACCTTGGACATGTGCGCCCGCTGCTCTCGGATCTTGCTGTGGCTGCGGAAGTAGGACCGCAAGTCGTCGAATGAAGGCTCCGAGCGACTCATAATTGCCCTTATTTCAATGTAATAATATTATTTAGAAATTGTATTTTGCCGGCCGTCAAAAACAAACAAGCCAGAGGTGGGTGGACATCGATGACTACAATCGATATCGATATTAAAGGCGGCAAAATAGAAACTCATTTCCTTTGCTTTTATATTTATTTTTAAACAGTTTCTATTAAATATTAACAACGACTTAAGTTCTAAACAAAAGGATTACAAATAAATAGGGATAAAAAGCAACGTTGAGCTCCATCATGGACGTCGATGATTCCTCGGGGGCTCGCCTGCATGCCGGTCGCTCTTGTCGTGGATGTGAACCGACTCACTGAGCTCCACGTTCGCATGGATGGCCGCATCGTTGGCATTCAGCTGCGCCTCCTGGGCCGACAGGGTAGCCTTCTCCGCCGCATCGCGGGTCTCCTCATAGTCCAGGCGAGCCGCGTAAGCATGGGATTCGGCGTGCTCCAGCTTGGACTTGGCCTGCGCCACCATATCGATCTGCGAGGCCAGCTCAGCGGCTGCCTCGGAAGCTGCCTTCTGGGCCAGCTCGGAGGCGGATTGAGCATTATTGAGGGCAGCAGTCAGGACGCTGACATGATTGATGGCCTGCTGGGCTGCATACTGGGCTGCTTTGGCCGATCTTTTGGCCTGCTGCAGCTGGGTCAGTTCGTTCTCCATCGCCTTGTGAGCCTCCACACTCTGGTCCTCCAGGCGGCGGAGCAACACCTCCTTGCCTTTGAGCACAGCCACTGCTGTGCCGGCCGCCTGTGCCGCTGCCTGGGCCAGCGTGCTCTTAGCCACATAGGAGGCCTGCTTCCCGGCGGCATTCTGGCTGGCTACCGCCGACAGAGCTTGGTCCGCAGATCCCTTGGCTATGCTGCGCAGTCCATTGTCGGCCAAGTATCCACCGCTTCCACCTCCTCCGCCACCGTTGTGCAGGGTGTGTACTATGTAGTCGGAGCTCTCGTAGTGCTGCAGCTTGGTCTTGGCCGCCTCGAACTCGTCGTGGTTGATGGTCTCAAAGGTGTAAGGCGGAACCTCGTGCTCAATGACTGCCGTCTGCTGAGGCACTGGTCCCTGACCCTGGTGTGAGGGAGGCGGGGGCGGTGGAGGCACGTTCAGATGGTAGTGCTCCTGCTTCCGTTTCACCTTGCGGCCCAGCGTCGGCATGGCTACAGGAAATCCCCGAAAATCAATGGCATTTGCATGAGGAAATCAAATGGGACGGAGACTCACCCAAAAGCAGCGTCAGGAGCAGCAGCTGCAGCACTGATCTCATCGCTGGCGATTATGCAAGTAGGCAGCTGGCGAAAGGAAGCCGTGCAACCGGAAGACTCTCTGATCTCTGCAGTTGGAAGGTGCAAGGCTGTTGGTGTCGCGGCGCTGCACACAACGATTAATTTGGGGGGAGCCTTTGGGCAATAAACTGGGAAATAAATGTATTGAAAGTCAAAGAGTAAATATGGAAAAACGAACACTTTTTCCTATAAATAAAGTAAAGCCCCTTTAGGCTAAAGAGAAAAGTATTTACTATTAATATATTCCATTTACTGATTCTGCCATGATTATCTTCAAATCCTTTTTTTTAACTTGATTACTTGAGAAGATATACTCACGTTCTCATCAACAATAATTAAACAATTTAGCTCTCTAGTGCCTTTCATTTATTTTAATTAAAATCTCTTGTCTTGTTTAGAAAAGTAAAAAAGATATTCAAAGAGTTTTCGTCTAAGAAGACAGATTTTAAAAACAGGACTCTTTTTCAGAGTGTATGTGATCCGCTAACCGGTTACCTGGTTGCCTTGACTATTATCTAATGGGTTAGGATGTCCACTTTCTTTGCTCTAGGATGACCGACCGACACGAGCCAGTCGTTAGTGTGTCGCTGACTGCTGCTGATATGTTCCACAGAAGAACCTGTTTAGTTTTAAGGCCACCAAAACTGGACAGCTCACAAATCACGACAAATCATCACTCAGGTTGATGGGTAATGCCACCACGAGCCCACGCACCTGTTGACCACACACTATCCGCGTCGCGTGCGTCCTGTCTGGACCGGAGCCAAAGCGTTTCTGAGCCACAAGATCTCCCAGAGCTGGAGCTAAATGTCGATTGGCGGGTTCGGTGGAAAACGCTTTTACTTTCGCAGAGCACAGCTGCGGCAATGAATGGAGTACTGTAAATCCGGCGGTGCCTCGACGTCGATTGCCAGCCGGCCATCGGAGGCGCCATGTATTTATAAACAAACTGAACTGGTCGGGTCGCCGAAAGAAAGTGCAAACCCGTTGCCTGTTGTTTGATTTTCAACCAGATGAGTTGGCCATGCACCGCGGCAAATCGGTTCCACCAACAACGCGTGGCTGGGTCAATGCTACCATGCTGGCCTGGCCGATTGGATAATTTGTAGCCGGCGCAATTACGGAGGAGCCTCTAATTGCCATGAGACGCTTTAAATGCCCGCTCCCGGGGCAGCCGAGATTGAATATGACGGCGATGATTGTCCGGTGGCGAGTGTTTGCTTGCTTGCAGATCCGCGTGTGAACATGGGAGGAAAGGAAAAGGAAGCTTTTGTGGCAAACGAATTAATTTAATTTTAACTTCAAGATGAATTAACTAAACCAAAAATACAGCGTATACATTTATCGTTGTGGCTATAGCGGTCCTTAATCTAGACCACTATCAGCGGTAGCTTGGGGATATGCACCACATCACCATCGTTCATCTCAGTCTCACTCTCGATCTCCATCTCAATCTCAGCCAGCTTCTCTAGCTTGGCTTCCATCTCCGCTTGTCTCTGCCTGGCCTCTTCCTCCAGTGCCATCTTTGTGTTCTCAAAATCAGCCCGGGCTATTTCAAGCCGGCGGGTAAGGAGCGCAATATGTTTCTTCTTTGCATCCACCAACAGCCGTGAATTGAGCACCTTTCGCTTGGTCTCAGAGAGCACTTTGGCTCTGGTCGATAGATCCTTCTGAGCGTTTTTCACGGCCTTGGTAAGCACCATCACCTGCTTCCTGCAACGGCCAACTACTTCTCTGGCAGCAGCAGCATTCATCTTTCGAAGCTGAAGCTGCTTTCTCTGCCTCTGGACCACCAGCAAACTCTCCCGCAGCTCAGACTCCAGCTGAATCTCTACTAGCAGCTTCTTTGTGAGACTCTTTACAGCCTCGGCAGCGATCAGAGTCTTGTCCATGGTTTCCTTCCACATTTCCTGGGCAAAGCTGGAAGTATTACCATCTGACATGCACTTTGGTGCGTCGGGATTCTCCAGTTGAGAACCATAGCCGGGATTATCCCTGGCGAGATAACAGACCTCATTAGTGGGCTAAGGATGTAAGGTTTAGTTTTAGATTTAGATTTGGATTATACCTGGGATTTCAAAAAAGTGTTTACCTTGACGCCACCAAAGGAATTTAAAAAAAACTGGAGAAGCAAAAGTAAAGCCGATATGAACTCCATTATGGTTATCAACAGACTGAGCTTATAGAACTCTTGGCTGGCATCATGAACTATATAAAAGTCGAGGCCTATGTTGATCTTCCGAATCTGGTGCGAGATTCTCCCTTTCAAATCCAAATCAAACTTCAAATACTTAAAAAGATATTTACAAGATGCCTTGTAAAACCCTGCTCTCCATGCTTTTGGTTGTCATCTTGCTGGCAAACATCACGGAAATGGCCAAGCAGGACACCTGTCCGCGCCACAAACCCGTCGGATTCTTCTTTAAATTGAACCCAAAGTCCTGCAAGATTGGCGCAAAGGCGCCCGGAAAGGTGGGCAAGACGTATGCGAAGGATGTGGGAAGTGAGCAGATCAAGTCAATTCTTTCGGGAAAAGCCAACCTGGCCAGGTTGGCGGCGGATGCGAGCTTAGACAGGAAGAAGCAGCTGCTAGACCTGGTCTCAGAGACCCTGGCCGAGAAGAAGGAGGCCATGGAGGAGGTACAGCAGGCCATTGTCGTCAGGTCTGCTTTCATGAAGACAGTGTCGCGGATTCGGGATAAAACCCGACAAAGGCTGGCAAAGCTTCAGGCCATCTACAAGGAGGAGATTGACACCATGCAGCGGATGTTAGAAAACGCCCGGCAGTTGGCGGTGGAGAAACGCAGCCTCGTGGATGCTGCCGGCCGCAGGGTGGACGAGCTGCACTCCTGCTTTAAGAAAGCCCTTGCGGATCTCGACCGGAACCGGGACATGGCCGAGAAAGCCAACAGCTCCGCCGAAGCGGCAAGAAGCCGAATCAAAACCATGCCACCTGAAGGGAATTGTCGACCGCTATTATGATGTTATGCTCGGAATATTGATTATATTTGTTATATTGTACCAGCTATACATATGAAAAGTGCATCAAAAACGGCAAAAAGCTTATTTTGAATTTAATTGTGACTTAAATCGCGGCTTTCTGATTCGAAGTCTGGCAACGCCGCAACCTACTCCTCACTCCAATCGGTAATTGATTTCCCAATCGGGAAAAGAAAGGTGGGCATGAATTCCGAACCAGTAATTGAGAGCACTCTTAGTGACGCTGAAAACATCGATGCACCGAACATCGATATCGAAAACATCGGTAAAAACATCGATGTTCGATGCATCGATGTTTTCTGGGCACGAAGTCCCAATCGGGAAAAGAAAGGTGGCCATGAATTCCGAACCGGTAATTGAGAGCGGATTTGTATGGGGAGAAAGGTGGGCATGAATTCCGAACCGGTAATTGAGAGAGCATTTGGGAATCTCCTAGTGACGCTGAAAAGATCGATACATCGAACATCGATATCAACAAAAACAGGAAAACATCGGTAAAAACATCGGTATCCTCTCTAACGGCATCGTGAAAGTTGAAAAAATAAAAAAACGCGAAAAAAATTGAAAAATATTAATTAAATATTGCACAAGCCGCATTTAAGCAAACGGATAAGATGGCGCGCAAGAATGCCCAGGCGGAGGACCTCTCGAACGTAGAGTTCGAGACCAGCGAGGACGTGGAGGTGATTCCCACGTTCAACGCCATGAACCTCAAGGAGGAGCTACTACGCGGCATCTACGCGTACGGTGAGTGTGTGTATACTTAAAGCCGGTGTGCCGATGCTTATGCGTTTGAACCCTTCAGGCTTCGAGAAACCCTCGGCCATCCAGCAGCGAAGCATCAAGCCCATCGTCAAGGGCCGGGATGTGATCGCCCAGGCGCAGTCCGGCACGGGCAAAACGGCCACCTTCTCCATCTCCATACTGCAGAGCCTGGACACGACGCTGCGGGAGACCCAGGTGCTCTGCCTGTCGCCCACCCGCGAGTTGGCCGTGCAGATCCAGAAGGTCATCCTCGCGCTCGGCGACATGATGAATGTGCAGTGCCATGTGTGCATTGGCGGTACAAACCTGGGCGAGGATATCCGGAAACTGGACTACGGCCAGCACATTGTGAGCGGAACCCCTGGGCGAGTGTTCGATATGATTAAGCGAAGGGTTCTCCGCACAAGAGCCATCAAGATGCTGGTTCTGGACGAAGCCGACGAGATGCTGAACAAGGGCTTTAAGGAGCAGATTTACGATGTGTATCGCTACTTGCCGCCCGCCACACAGGTGGTGCTCATCTCTGCCACCTTGCCACACGAGATTCTCGAAATGACCTCAAAATTCATGACAGATCCCATTCGTATCTTGGTCAAGCGGTAAGAACTATTACCGTGTGCTATTCCCGACACCTAAACCTCAGATAAACCTTTTCTTTCACAGCGATGAGTTGACGTTGGAGGGCATCAAGCAATTCTTCGTGGCCGTAGAGCGCGAGGAGTGGAAGTTCGACACGCTTTGCGACCTCTACGACACTCTGACCATCACCCAGGCCGTCATATTTTGCAATACGAAGCGCAAGGTGGACTGGTTGACGGAGAAGATGCGCGAAGCCAACTTCACGGTGAGCTCCATGCACGGCGACATGCCTCAGAAGGAGCGAGACGAGATCATGAAGGAGTTCCGTGCCGGCCAGTCGCGTGTCCTTATCACCACCGATGTGTGGGCGCGCGGCATCGATGTCCAGCAGGTGTCCCTGGTCATTAACTACGATTTGCCCAACAACCGTGAGTTGTACATCCATCGCATCGGCCGATCGGGTCGCTTCGGACGCAAGGGTGTGGCCATTAACTTTGTCAAATCGGATGATATTCGCATCCTGCGCGATATTGAGCAGTACTACTCGACCCAAATCGACGAGATGCCCATGAACGTGGCCGACTTGATCTAATAATTTACAATTTTGTATCGTAACCAACCCTTTTTCTAGCCGTAACAACAGACAAACAAGTGAAGTTTGAATACATTTGAAGAGTATTTGGCCTTCAACATTAGACAACCAAAATCTGTATAATAATAAATAACAAGTAAGAATTTAATACAGAAACCAGTTTTGTTTTCGAATGTGGATGGGGGGATTTACGTAATACATTCTTTGCGGGAAGCAATTAAAATTAAAGTGGGGTCTGCATTAGGATAAACTTAACAATTAAAAATGAACTGAGATGTCAGATGCCTATTTACAATCACCTTAACTACAGACTTTGGTTTTAGTACGAAGAGCGCGCGATAAAATTAACTAACACTTTTTTTATATTCAGAAAAGTTCGCTGTGCTGCGCTCAGCTAATGACCTCCGGCTTTTGTGGCAGCGAAACATAGGAGCTCGTCGTCAATGTGGATGCTTTCCGTTGCTTCTTCGTTTCATCCGATTTCAGGAGAGTGCCCAAGACAATGCCCAGGAAAAGAATGAGTCCCACTTGATGGTTTGATATAAACTTCTTGGCGCAGTCAGTGGGATTGTCAATATTTAAGGAGTAGATCTGCAATAGGAGAAATTTAATTCATGCTTGGAGGATATATATCGATTCTATGCCCACCTGCTGCACCAGGTGGGCGCCCACAATGCCCACAGATGCGTAGTAGGGCAGCGTTTGATCGCAGGCCCAGCCTGCGGCGGAGAGTCCGGTCAGCATGGCTGCCGTGAATCCGGATAGCCACGTCTTGGTGTTCTCGCCAAACCTCAAAGCCGTCGACTTGACGCCTATCTGCAGGTCGTCCAGCTTGTCCTGGTGAGCGTAGATCGTGTCGTACACTATGGTCCAGCATACGCCGGAGAGGTAGAGCGGCAGGCAGGCGGCCAGGCTGACACTGCCCTGGGTGGCGCACCAGCCCAGCAGGGCGCCCCAGTTGAAGGCCATGCCCAGGACCAGCTGTGGCCAGTAGGTGACACGCTTCATAAGCGGATATGTGATCACCAGACCCAGCGAACTGGCGCCCAGCAGGATAGACTGCCAGTTGAGCTGGACGAGCACGAGGAGCCCGAGGCTGAGCTGGGCGGAGAGAAACACAATGGCATCGAACTGGCTGATTTGCCCGGAGGCCAGCGGACGGCTCCTGGTGCGTTCCACCTTGGCGTCAATGTCCTTGTCCCACAGATCGTTGATGGTGCAGCCGGCGCCGCGCATAATCAGGGCTCCGGCCCCGAACAGGCCCAACATGGTCAGATCCGGCCAGCAGCCCGCGTCCGCGCTAAGCGCTATGCTCCACGCGCAGGGCCAGAACAGCAGGTAGGTGCCGATGGGTCTGTCTATTCGCATGAGCTGTGCGTAGGGTTTGGCAGCGGCCACCAGCTCCTCTAGCGGCGTCTTGGGTTTCTCGGGTGACGTTTCAGCTGATGGTGGGGTGGTGGCCAGGCTTCTGACGCACAGATCTTGCAGCTGGGGAAGTCTCTCCGCAGGACTCCAATCTCCAATCAGAACACGCGCCGGCTCAGCTGGCCGCCGGGGCAGCATGTGTTTTGATGTTGCCGTCGCCGCGTAAGAGCTGCGGAAAGGCTGCGTGCCGTGTAGTCGCAGGTGTCGTAGCGTAAACATTGCAATTCGGCTTCCCCGGAGCGTCGCTACCTTTAATATTTAATAATAGTAACTAGGAAATCGGATAAATCTATTAACTCACTTGGCAAGAATTTTAGTGCTGAAATCTTTTAGGTTTTTACAAACAAAGCGCGACTGGTAACACCGAATTCGTGTTTCTTTGCATTTCAAACTTATTAAATAAGTTGGTAGCCCTGCCAGCCGTGGCCGTTAAATTTAAAGTTTACATTTTTAATTCACGGAAAATTTTAATTAACATTATAATATTTATAAAAAGGCATACAAGAACACATTTTTTAAAAATATTTCACCAATACTAAATGCTCAAAAAAACAGAATATATTAATATATTAATATTAACATTGAAGTAGGAATTATTTGGCTCAACAAAAGCTTTTACCATAAACTAATAACCGAACCTTTTACCCCTCTGCAGAAAGGTTAACCGCTTAGCCTGCACACGGCACCAGTTTTTCGAAATTGGCACACGCCCGTAAGAATGTCCGTAGGTTTTGCACACGGCCATCCATCCATTTCAGTTCAGTTAGAAATAACGCTGTTGGAAAGCCAAGTGGACTAAGGCGCAGACGGCAAACCACCCGGAGAGCCTCCGTCCGGCGGTTGCTATCGCTCCGGCCGAAACGCTGGCCCCTCATGTATGAACGGACACACACGTATCCGCCCTGGGACCATAAAATTATATATTTATATACCAAAACCGAAAAAAAAGAAAGAAAAAGTTTCCACACTCCCATGTATTACAGCAACAACGTTATTGATAATCTCAATTGCAATAAAGTCTGTCCTCAAGTCAATTGTTGAACTCTGTGCCTAGTCATAAAACAGATTGTGAATCCTCTAGAGAGTTTTTGAGATGAGAGAGAGAGATAAGGATATCTTTAGATAAACAATCAGCAAACATGATTGTATCTTAAGGTAAAAATTCATTCATTTGCCTTCTAGGCTGTTTGGTATCTAGGTTGGTAAGCGTTGGTATCGCCGCTACTGGTTGATAAGGGCCAGCCTTTCCCCATTTCTCATAGATAAGCGGGCTACCTATCGCCTCGACGGCGGGATTAGGGTCGGTTTTCTTTAAAAAACCACTCGCGAGCACCGAGTTCAAGTCAGTCGACGCTCTGCTCTCAGCACCTCAGCTAGTGCCATTTTCGCTTATCATTGAGCTTCCCCTCGCATCATTAACATTCGGTTTTTCCCCCAAAGATGGATCACGATCACGATCACGACCACGGCACGGACACCGACAGCACCGCCAAGTCCTGTCCCATGATCATGGTGGTAAGTCCTTAACCCTAGAGTTACTTGCATAATACCCGGGTCCAATTTAAATATTAAAAAACAACATCGCAGATAATACGCTAAACATTATAATTGCTAAAGTCACTCATCCAGTTTCTCTGCTGGCTGAGACTCAGTCGGGAGAGCACGAATCTGGCCATACATCGGATTAAATTGCTCTGGTTGCTAGTCACTCCCTAGTATGTATATTTATTTGAACGCCGAGTGCGAGTGTCGCAATGCTTTACTTGCTGCTCTCCCACCGCCAATGCTCTCTTCACAAATATAAATCGAATAATTTTCATAAATATACAGGGTGTTGGGTTCGAATAATTAAATACTTTCCACTTTATTGATAAATTATATATAAAATATTATATTTTTTGAGAATATTCCTAACATTACAATTTACACCTCTCTCTCCAATTGAATAAACCTTTAAATTAACCCTTTGCTACTTTTTTTTATTTCCAGTTCCATGCCGGTCACTGTGAACGGATTTTGTGGCGCGGCTGGGTGGCCTCGACAGTCTGGGAGTTCGTCCTCTCCGCCATCGCCATCTTTCTGGTGGCCTTCCTGTATGAAGCCCTAAAGTTCCTGCGGCAGCAGATGGCCCGCAGGGAAGCCCGCAAGCTGAACGAGCGCCTGGCGGAGGAGCAGCGCCGCAAGAACGAGAATCCAAATGCCGGGGGCTGCTGCTCGGAGATTCCCCTGGCAGAGATGAGGGATCAGACCTACTGGCAGCGCCTCTTTGCCTCCTCGCACATTTTCCAGTCGCTCCTAAATCTGCTGCAGCTCGTCATCTCCTACCTGCTGATGCTCATCTTTATGACCTTCAACTACTGGCTGTGCCTGGCCGTGGTGCTGGGCCTGGGCCTGGGCTACTTCTTCTTCGGCTGGAACAAGAAGAATCCGGATGAGAGCGAGTGCTGTCCTTAGGTTCTTCGCGATTGCTCAGCAAAATGTTTCTTGTTTTTTTTAATTATTCATGCAATTGTTGAACAATTTTAGCCCTTATTCAGATTTAGGCTTACACATCAAGCAGACCCGTCCCCCCAAGCAATTACTGGCGCAAATTGTCTAAAAATACAATTTTATTCAATAATTACACTTGGTTTAATTGTAAATTGATGTAATATTAGCATAAATTAGTCACTAGTTTACTTAATGAAATAAAGACTTACGTTTGAAATCCACCTGATCTTTTCGACTGAACTCTCAACTTAAAACGCAAACAAACGAAACAAAAAGGCAAATATAAATCTCCAGGATTACATGAAATTCGTAATTAATTAGTGACTCTGCCAGGCCTGAGTCCTGGCTTTGTCCACAAAAGGGTTTGTCCTTGGCACCCACTTTTGGCTATCTCTTGCCTTTAACATTGACAATTTAAAAGGAAAACTCTAACATTCAATACAATATTTTCAGATTTAAAACCTTTTCAAAGATTTCATAGTGATGTGTATTTTAATCTTTTCTGTATCTTTTTTAGCTACTTGCAACTGCCTTTCCGATAAGTGATCTGAGTAATGCATTATTTACCTTTAAGACATTATTTTATTTACATTATTTCTCACCTTTGAAGACAGACCCAATCTAATCTCTTAGAAGTGAGATTTCCTTGAGGAAATATTTGCAATTAAAGCTGTCAGAAATAATTATAGATCTCAATTAGTCAAGTGAGTGCCATGGACCAATTTCCTTTCCTAACTAGCGCTTAGCATAGACATAACCTAAGACTGAAGAACCCGCAACCAACCCACTGACTACCCATTGATCACTCATAAGCCAGTGGCTCCGGCGGCCATCATGCCGCCATGGTGATGGTGATGGTGCATTCCGCCGTTCTGGAAGTACATGTAGTAGTTGTATGGCGACTGCTGGCCCGCTCCGCCCTCGCAGTCGAGCAGGGGCTGGCTGCCGGCCGTTCCCGTGACCGGAGACGGGGTCATCGGCAGCGGGGACACTGTGCTGCCCATGCCACCCATTCCACCAACACCCACGCCCACACCGACGCCCACCTGGCAACTGGCCCGCAAGGCCACGGCCTGGTGGTGGGCCAGGATATCGCTCACCGAGTGCGAGGAGGGCCAGTGGGCGGCTGCAGCTGCGGCGGCCACGCTCCGCAGCTGGTGGGGATGGGGCCCAGAGGCTTGGCCGCCCGATCCTTGCGGCGGCGAAGGACTTCCGCAGGACACGGCCTTCATGCTGTAGGCCGCCGCCGCGCTGTACGGCTGGTAAATGGAGTTGTACAGGTGGGCGTGGGCGTGGACATGGTGGGCACTCGCCGCCGCCGCCGCTGCCGCCGTCTGGTGGTGATGGTGATGGTGATGCGGATGGTGGGCTCCTCCTCCAGCATTGCCCAGATTAATGTTGTTGTTTGCACTTCCGGCGCCGCCGTTGTTGTTATTGCCGTTGTTCGGACCCCCGTTGCTGGAGACACTGCCGCCGCCACTGCTGCTGCCACTTCCCATCACTGAGCCGGGTGTGTGCTGGTGGCCCAAGCTGCCCAGCTTGTTACGCAGGATCCTGGAGATGGAGCTGACACTCGGCACATTGGTCTTGTCGCAGATTCCCTCGCTGAGCAGCCGATCGCGGATTTCCCAGGCGAAAATGCCAGGATCTCGCTGCTTCAGCTCCCTGATGTAGTTGACCACCTTGGGTGTCGTGACACGAGGCTTGGATCCACCAATAGCACCCGGGAGTATTGATCCCGTTTCATGGTACCTGGCCAGGATCTTGGACACGCAGCCATGGCTTACCCTCAGCTGGCGGGAGATGTCGCAGGGCCGGATGCCCAGACGGGCCAGCTCCACGATCCGCATCCGTGTTGCGTTCGGCAGCGGGCGACCGTTGACGAAGACGCCGCCCAGTTGGTTCACCTCGCCGTACTGCGGACACTGCGACTCTGCAAGGAGAGAGAGGGGGGGTTCCGCATTAGTTCTCAAGAGTTTTCAAGAAGGAAGAGGGATCGAAGACTAGGGTATCAGAAGATTATATAATTTTAGGAATATGGGGAATATAAATATCCGAGTTTATCTCAAGAATATTTATCTTAATATTCCTCTAAGCATTTTATAAATATTTAAAACTACATACTTATATTCACTATCTAGTATAAAGTATATATTACCAAGCGTGTCATCTTAGAGTTATACCCTTCAACCATTAAAGGGTATCAAAAAACAAAGAGCGGTGCCCACTGGATGGGCACAATGGGAATGAGAACCGAACAAAAGCACATTTGCGTCTAATTAGTTTCGGTGGCAAACGGGCAGAGCAACGGGGGAAGCAGTGGAGGCGGCTCGGGGTCCGTTTGTTCGACTGAAAATCGCTACCATTTGCTTCTCAGAACTGCGGATGTGGGTGCTTCGGCTGGAAGATTGCTGGGACTGGGAGGAAAACACAGTTTGAATGCCCGGAACGTGCGGAAATGCACATTGAGCGATGACGCAAAGATTCACTCCCCCCCTTTGGCTCTGTCGGAAGCCCCACCTAAGGATAGGTATAAATATTCGAAATAAACCTTTGATTACTAAATATGGCACTTAAAAGAGATTTATTATAGGTTCCTTGGCTTACTTTTACTAGAGTTATTAGGTTTCCTTCAACTAGAAACTTATTCTTCGGTTCTCGATATTCTCACTGCCAAAATCATAAACCACAAATCATAAACAAGTCCTGAGAAGGTGACAATATGACATCAACCTGTGGCCTAAAACTGAGTTCAAAGCAACAGGCACGCCCTCAGATATATACCCTGCAATTAGACCCCCTAACTAAATGGCTTTTAATTTGTTTTATAAATTTTTCAAGACGGAATTGAGCAATTAAAAAGCCTTTATAAATGCAGCTAGTTCAAGAAGTAACCGCAGTCGCCGGATTAATACTGAAAGTGTAAGAAAAGATAGATCAAACATGATATTCCGATACATCCAAGAGCCGACACTGGATGCCCTGCTTTGCTCCCGAGACGCTCTCATTTACTTCAATAGATGCATCGCCCAAATGGGATGGCGGCTACCGCCCAGGACCACCAAGAACTGGTGGCTGTATTACCTCTGGACCCTCGCAGTCCTCTTCTTCGTCTTCATCTTCATTCCCTATGGCCTCATAATGACCGGAATAAAGGAGTTCAAGAACTTTACGACCACAGACCTGTTAACATACGTTCAGGTTCCGGTTAACACCAATGCCTCCATTATGAAGGGCATCGTCGTGCTGTTAATGCGCGCCCGGTTCGCCAAGGCCCAAAAGATGATGGATGCCATGGACAGTCGCTGCCTCAAGATGGAGGACAAGAACCAGGTGCATCGAGCGGCGGCGTTGTGCAACCTCGTCGTCATCATCTACCATGGGATATACTTTGGTTACCTGACCATTGCGGTGACTGGAGCTCTGGTCATACGGAAGTCTCCGTTTTGTGTGTACAATCCTCTGGTCAACGCCAACGATCATTTCTACGTGGCCATAACAATCGAGGCAGTCACCATGGCGGGCATAATAATGGCAAATCTCATCTTAGATGTATATCCGATTATTTACGTGGTTGTCTTGAGGACCCATATGGGGCTACTGAGTCAGAGGATCAAGGAGCTGAGAAGGGATAAGGATAAGGACGAGGATCAGCATTATGCGGAGCTGGTGGAGTGCGTGAAGGATCACAAGCTGATTGTTGAGTAAGGAAATTGGAAAATTATAAGAATATTCCCTATTTTGAGCTGCCTACAAGTATGCAATATATTTTCCAATCTGGCAACAGGATATATTTATGTAGAAGTTGTTGATACTTTCATTTACTTTCATTCCCTGAAATACATAAACAATTCCCCTCTAGGTACGGAAATACCCTGCGACCCATGATTTCGGCCACCATGTTCATCCAGTTGCTATCCGTGGGTCTCCTTTTGGGCTTGGCGACGGTGTCCATGCAGTTTTATAACACCACCATGGAGCGACTGGTTTCGGGAACCTACGCCATAGGCATTCTGTTTCAAACCTTTCCCTTTTGCTATGTCTGCGAGCAGCTGAGCAGTGACTGCGACTCCCTGACCAACACATTATGCCATTCCCAATGGCTCGGGGCAGAACGAAGATATAGAACGACGCTGTTGTACTTCATACACAATGCCCAGCAGTCGATTTTGTTCACGGCCGGCGGCCTATTCCCCATTTGCTTAAATACCAACATAAAGGTGGGTTTTGGTGTCAAAAAAAATATTTTGTTTATTTATTAAATTGGTTCATGTCTTCCTCATTAATTATTTAATTGGTTTATGTACTTTTTCAGATGGCCAAGTTTGCTTTTTCGGGGGTAACCATTGTGAATGAAATGGACTTGGCCGAGAAATTGCGACGAGAATAGTTGGTGTAGAATTAATCACTTTTTGTAGGAATTATCTTTAAATTATTGTCACAGAAAATTATTAACAACAAACAAAATAAATAGCAAAAAATATATAGAAGATATCAATGGAAAGCTTTGTGGACTGAAAACTATTATTTCTTGGCCAACAAAGCAGGGCAAACAAAGGCAAACTTACAGAACCAACTTTTATGGCTGGGCATTATTAGCTGGTGAATGGGAAGGCCCTTATCTGGAGGCACCTGCCGCCGGACCGAGGTTTCTCTCTCTCTCTCTTCTCCCTAACGTCTGGAAGTGCCAGTCCAGTCCATTACAATTATGAGCAGTTGGGGGAAATGTTGCACATCTGCGCCGTCTTCTAATTTCGAATCGTCGTGTTTCACAACGGCAACTTCGAGGGCAACACGTACTCCAGGGAGTGCAGCGCCATAAAATAGAGGAGCTCCCGAGTTACCCAAGAAATCAGGAAGGAACCGGACAAAGGAGCTGCAGATTGGAGCAGGGAGTGGGAGTGGGAGTGGGAGTGGGAGTGGGACTGAGAGTGGAGTATATCGACCTCGTTTCGATGGCTATCCCATTCAGAAGGGCACTTTGCGACTTACAAGCTCGTTTGGCCGCCTGGAGATATCGGATTACAAATCCCACTTGTTGCCACCGACTCCCGCCCCTCGGCTGATCCGGCTAATGATGCCCAGCCAGTCTCCAATTTCATGTACATAGTTTATGGTTATGGATTTGCGCACTTGTCAATTGCAGTTCGATCTATGTATGAGCAGCACTTGCACTCGGGGTCGTTTCGAAGCCCCCAGACACAACGAACGTGCAGCTGCATAAATACTGAAAAAACTGTGCGAAATAGACGGAATCGGCATGGGTATCTCCCTGCATTAAAGGTGATCGTAATAGTTGAGAGTGCGCTATATTTGACAAGGTGTACGACTAAGGGATACCCTAGGGGCTCGGTGGAAAGAATAGATAAACTTTGCAAGGCTGCAGGGCAATCTAAAATTCTTTAAAAAAAAATTATAAGAAGGAAAATATTTAAGGCTGGCATTTGGGGACTTGTAACATTTTATAGAAAATATCAGATAATTGATGATGGGCTTCGTGTCCAAACCTCTCCATGAGATTCCTGTTTACCCTTTAACATATCTTTCCAATTACCAAATAGCCCTGAATATTATATACTAGGTATATATATTGAGTTTTGAGTTCTATATAAACCTGTTTCACCCACACTTCAGTCAGTTTAAGTCGGAATGTCGCCCAGAAGGGATATATTTTTTGCGCTAAGCTGCTGCTGCCTTGCGCTCAGTTTTTTGGGTATACAAGCTAGGAACCTACCAGAAACTGCCGTCAATGTAAGTCCTGTTTCTATATAACTTTTTATTAAAACTAAACCACACTTTCTATGTAGAAGAGAGATGTTTCCGATTGGTTTGATTACTTGTTCTATGACGACAGCGACAGCAGCGAGGAGACAACGAAAACAATCTGTAATGCTGAGATTTTTTTGTTGTTTTTATTTGTGTTTCAAGATTTGTCCTTTGCAGTGGCCTGTAGCAACTGTACGGTTTTGGTTCAACCTCTTCCAGCGGGTGGAGCAGCTCCAGGATCTACAACTAATGATGTAGCGCCAGGAGCAAGTGCTGCTCCTGGCACTGCAGTTGCTCCGCCATCCGCTGCAGCTCCAGCTGCAGCAGTTCCTCCTGTCGCTCCAGGGGCAGCAGCTCCTCCTGGCGCTTCAGCTGCAGCAGCTCCTCCTGGTGCTTCAGCTGCAGCAACTCCTCCTGGCGCTTCAGCTGCAGCAGCTCCACCAGCACCTGCCTAGCTAAACCTCTCCATTACCTGCAGCTTCAAAAATTCCTCCAAGTATTTATGGCTCCTTTCAATTAACAAACCCCTGTGGTTATAGCTTGTAGATGGGATTTGGTTTGCAATAGCTTGCACCTCGAATAAAACCCGAGTTCATTTAGCATAAACCACAAGTCTGAGCGGGTCAGGGGCCGCAAGTATCCTCAAATCTGGGAACGCAATTGCCTTGACATAAGTCACAACAAATCGGCTGGCACTCGCCGCAGACCCACACGCAGTGAGTACGGTGGCCGGGGGAAAATCTGACATCCACATCCATTCGGGGGCCAGGCCAAGTCGGTGGTTTTTTTGTCTGTTCGGTCTTTGAACAGTCGTGTCGCCGTGTAGGGAATAGGGAGAGAAAGGAGCCCATTGCTCCCCTCAACAGGGCGCTTGACATTCTGTTTGACATTTGTAATCTCGTGATCGTTAATTATTTACGAATTGAGTTACAAACAGAGGGAAAAGGGAGGAGTATCCAGCGCCAGGAAGGAAAGCCAGAAGTGAAGTCAAAGATCATGGAGACGACAAATACGCTATCTTGTGAGAGGCGGTTACTATATAGAATGCCTTTCCCAGGAGTATTTACTTTAAACTGACACATTGAGATTACTCTCTAAATTAATTAAACATTTGCCATACAATTTTTAATTTAAATAGAAAAATATCTTGTAATTTGTGTCTGTTAATTTATATCAGAAATCATCTTTACCCCAAGGAGTGTAGGACGTTTCGAAAGACCTTTCCTTGACTTTAGTTTAAAAGATTATATTTTGATGTGGCAGAGTATCCTTTAGTCGTGACAAAAAACCTTTTATTATTTTCTTCATTTCGATGTGTAAAAAATTCAAAATATTTTCCCAATGATGGCTGCAATTTGTTGGTTTCCCTTTCGAGAACATTATCTACCAGTGCTTGACTTTTGCGCTAAACGTCCATAAATTTGTCTCAACAAATATTTTCTAGTTGTCTGAATGCTGCGGCTTCTGCTGACTTTTTTCTCCTACATTTTGGATCTATCGGCGATAGCTGGGCCGCTTTAATGGCTTTTCAAATACGCATGACATCAATTTCGGGCAATTACCAAAGATTAATGGCGGCCAAAGTTGGACACTTGTGGGTTTAATTATGATATGTGTGAGTTATGCTGTCGCGATAAGAATCGAACCTTTGCCTAACCGAAAAATTGGGAAATTAATTGAATCTACTATCTGGTAAGACTCTCTGCTCTGCGATTGGAAAGTGCCCCTCGACTGGCCATCGTTTTTGGGGGAGTTGTGAGTAAGTTTCTTCGCTTGTGATTTATGGCAGCCAATCGACATCCGGCCAGAATAAAAAATACAACCCGCGAACACATGCAAATTAGTCACGTATTTCCTATTAGAGCGGCACATCGGCACATCCCCCTTTGGACCGACGGAAGCGAGATGAGTCAATGGCACAGACAACTTGCAGGGCTCAAAAGTTGATCCTATCCCTTCGCCTCGTGATCAAAAGAAAACTTTAATTTACATTTCCATTCAACATACTTCCAGCTATCATTTTCTCCCAGTGATCTAGCCTCAAGCCCCTTTTTGGAGGGTTCACAAGTGCAACATTCACCCGGCTACTTGGGCGATGAGTTGCGTCGGCACTGATTGTTGGTCTTATTAAAGGTGCAAACATGCCACCGTCGTTGAGACGAGTCTGCTGGAGGTGGGCACAGGTACTCCTCTGGTGTCGGTCACGATCAGAGGAGCAGTTCGGGTAGGTGCAAGCCAGGTCGCCGTCGCATTCTGAGTTTGTTTTGTTGTTTGTTTTGCCCGCCAGCCAGCCAGCAGGCCAGAGGAGGAACATTCAGGCCCGCTAAGAGGCAAAATTCTGTTTATTTAATTTCGAGTTACGAACAAAATGCGATTTGCCTACTGGGCCACTTTGTAGAAAAGGATCGGATCCGCTAGTCACACTAGCCAGACTTAATCAAGGCAAACAAGCAGGGATGCTGGACAGATCACAGCCCGGATTGGGATCCGATTCAAGCCGAGAGCAGTAGCAGCAGCAGCAGCTTCTGTTAATGAAATGCAAACAGCTATGGATTTGTGAAGAGGTCGCGCAAACAGCTTAAAAAATCATAAAGTCTGAAACCCTGAAACCCTGAATCTCTGCCTTTTTCAGTCAATATTTGCCCATGGATTTTCGTGTCTCCCTCAGTCAGTCTTCGACTCTTTAAGGACTCCTGAGGGCGGAAATTGGAAGCGGATTCGGATTAGAATCCAGTAGCAGACGGTTCTATATCTGTGTTGTCGGTACAAATGGCTTACAAATGGCTGTGTTTGCTTTGAAATTGTACACCTTTATAGCCAGGTCACGCTTGGCTCGAGATAGGGAAGTCACGAGGAATAAATCTATATAAAATCGGATTTCTATTTTATTTTTTAGCTTAACTTTAAAACAGCTCTGAATTAGATATTAAATCTTGAAATATACATTCTTTGCCGGAAACTGAGCATAATAATTTAATTTTTTATATCCTTGAAAGGGTTAACAAACTTCTATAGCTTCCTTTAAATATTATTTTTCCTAGTAAAATGCGAATAAAATATAATTAATATCGAAACATGGCACTCTGAACTCTCTTTTCCCTTCAGCTCCCGCTTTTTGGAACCATACTACCCCATAAAAAGCTCAATTAAAATTGTCTATATGGTAAAATTATAATTCATAAATTCTGGGAAATTGCCGAATACAATGGCCACCACTGTTCCAAGCAAATTACAAATGCAATCCAGAAAGAAATGTCGGTCTTAATGGGCGCATGTTGGCCGGAGTTTCTCTCTCCTTCTGGCTCCTCTTTCCATGGAAATTTTTAAATAATTTTTCAAAAGCTTTACCGACGGCAATTAAACTCGCACATATTGCATCCTAAGTTTATTTTTCCGTATTTTAGTTGTTATAAATTATTAAAATATCATTAAAGTATATTCACGAAAGCCACTGATGCGGGTAAATCCAATTACAGGAGCAATTAACGAATGCTAACTAAGTAGAACTAATTAAAAATAATATTTTTCGCTAAACAAAATGGACGGAGCGTAGAGCGCCAGGAAAAACAACATGTCAACGTGTGTGTAAATGTGTGGCTACAGTCAAGAATCTGGTGATTAAAAACTAATATTCTATATTTAAGGAAAAATTCGATTTTAAATAAAAAAGGCAATGACATTAAAACTAACTTCATGTGACATAAAAAATATTTCAAATTATATTGTTGCGGGTTACGTGTTATTTTTATTTTCAGGAACATAAATTTTATTTTAATCTGAAATTCCAATCCAATCTATATAAATCCTTACCAAAGGTTTTCACTGTAAGCATATTTATTGACATCTTGTCACTCAAGTAAATGCACTTCAATCTTATCAGCTCGCCGAGACATTTACATATAAGTATGCTATATACAGCGGCTACAATCCTCTTCCTACATGTCTGTCTGCTTGATAAGTTGCAACTAATAATTGCATTAAATAATATACTTCGATTAATCTGTGATTACTTAGAAAAAAAAACTGAGAACGCCGAGTGGAGGAACATCTCCCATGTCAAAATGTCGAGAGGCAATGAACTTATTTGCCGCCTAATTGAATTTAACAAATTCAAACATCTCGAATTGATAAGACATCCGCTTAATGCGATCATAAAAATACATTGTATGATTTATAGGGCATTTGACTTGAAACGCATAGGCGAAATTTCAGCGAGCTCCAAACGATGACAATAATACTTATCACGCTGGTTATTTGTAGAAAACAAGAAGGAGGCCAATTCGAATCTCATTTTAATTAATAAGCGAGCCGGCAGAGGCTGTCAATTAACACGTTTTCACACTAAGCGAAGCATCCTACGAAAATGGTCCACTAAATTGTATTAAATCTTAGGAAACTCTGAGTAATTGTCTGAATATTCACAGCATTAACTGCAACCGAATAAAATACAAAACGAAATATAAATAAAAGAGAAATTATCAAAATGGCTGCCAATTTGGATTTGTATTTTTAGTTTCTTCGGTTCCCAAATTGAATATAAATTTGGCATGAAATGATGTTTTTGATATTGAGGGCAATATTTCATGTGACTGTGGGTTTGGCGTTTGATTGGATCATCCGGATCAGGGGGGAGATTCGCCCAAAAACAGACATCATTCTGAATTCGGGGAATGAATTCGAAAATTAAATACTCTTCAGGGAAACAAGTGATTTAAAAATAAATTAGCAATGAATTCGGCATCTTAACAAATTTTCAGGAACTCACAAGCTTACTTGAATTAATAATAAAAATATAATAGATTTTAAAAACAATTTGGAAAAATCCCTAAAGTATTTCAGATAAAGCAAATTCGGCAAAAAAAAAGTTAAGGCTTCTTTTAAACCTTTTAAATATGCTACAAAATACTGGAAAACTTTGTAAATATTTATTAATAGTATTTTAAATATATACATTTGAAGCAAACATAAAATTCAAGCATAACATTTTCCTTAAAATCTTTTAAACCTTTACAAACAAGTTTTCCTCTCGAGAGGGTATAAAAGTGCATGGCAAATTGGATTTCCTTTTTTCATAACTATACAATATGTGCGAATGCATTTTCAACTGCTGCGTGGCTTCTTCCCATAAATCTTGGGGTCTTGGCAAGCGGCGGCTTCTTCTCCTACGGAAGACCAAAGACCGCAGAGTCGGCCGTAGCAGGTTGATTGACAGAGCGCCGTCGCTCTGTTGCTTTATTTTCTTAATTTTTCGCCTCTTGTTCTTGGCATTTTATGAAATTTATATATGCATTCGGTGGCATGCAGAAAAAATTAATTTAACATCTCAGTTGACTTGAGCTGAGGCTCAGCCGCAGAGCATTGCGTATACGCCGTGTGGTCCGCCCCGTTGCACTGCTCTGTGCTGTGCTGACAATGTGACTATTTAGTTGGTCGCCGACTTATAAATAGTCCCTTTAAAATACAGTTTTCATGTAGATGTTTTCTTCCCCTTGCTTTTCTTTTCCTTTATTTTATAATATAAGTAAATACGAGAGGAGAGAGCAGCTTGTCGACAATTTTGCATTCGGAGCGTTGCACAATTTGCCGCACAATCGCATTTATTTATCAGTAAATTTCACAGAGTCGCCGTTCCGCGAGATCTTTCCTCCTCTTCGAAGACACCCGGTGACCCGCTGACCATGCCATTTTCCTTGTTAATCTGCAGAGTTCAAACGAAGTGTTATCAACGGAAAAGAGTCGTCGCTGGGACTGGGAAGGGGAGTGCTGTTTGTTTACTCAAGATCGATCGATAGAATCGATTGCCTTTGGGCTCTAGCTGCTTCAAGGCTTGTGGTTAATTTCTTAACTTGTATTTACAGAATTCCCCAGGAAATGTAACAGATTAAAGATCTTAACTAACCCAAGTCGAGGAAATATACTATCCTGCTTTTCCTTGTATAATTTGTAGAATTTCCGATATCAAGTCAAGTGCAAACCCTAGAAGCCTCGAATGGTAAATGAATCTCATCAAAATAGGCGCCCTCGCAAATGGGAATCAAATGTACATAAAGCTAAATAGATTCCTGCGGCGTCAACAGCATTGTCTGTCAACAGAAATTAATGAGTCCATAAATCACGGCAGCCACCACAAAGATGCAGCAAAGAGGCACTGGCTGTGGCCGAGGACGGCTGCCAAGGGGCAGCAATTGGAGTCTAGGAAATATGACGGCCTTAGCTCCGATCTGGGGAATCCAAGCCCCAAAAGGGGTGTGCGACTCAAAGAAGATATGCCGCCGCAGTGACTTCAATTACGCGTACCAGGAATGCGTAGACAATGCGAGACCGCGTTGCCGAAATGTGGTCCCTGTCGATGGCCAAAGTTCCGATCTGTCCCAAGGAAGAGGGAGATCCAACGCATCCGACCAATCATTGCCAATGTTCTAGAACCGACAACAACTCCCAACTGCAGTTCGGGTTCGCCGGCAGTCGAGCAATGTGCCACGCCCTTCGCTGACAGAACCACATGCATATAAATCCAACCATGTGTTCCATTCCCCAGCTCCCAGCTCTCAAAACCAAATCCTGGGCAGGGCTGACGGCTAGAAAGAAGCTGATCTTGATGCAAACTAATTTGGAATACAAATTTAAAATTTATTTTTTATAGTTTTCAAAAGTTAAAGTCCTGTGAATTCACTTTTTAATATTAAAGATTTCCCTATCTAAATAAACGATAACATTTTCTAAAGTCCAGAGACTTTCTTGTGCGAATTAATAAGAAAATATGTATTATAGTTTATAATGTACTATAATTTTATAATTTCTATATATATTTTATTTATAATAAAAAGAATACAAGTTTAGCTAGCTATAAATCGAAAAATAAACAACACTGCAACTCCGAAACTAGAATCTAAAATCAGGGAAGTGGAGCTGGAATTCCTATGTCACAGTTCCGGTTGCGGGTCGGGTCGCCATCGCTCCCGTGGGACACGACACAGGCCATCAAGGGGTTAGGGGTTGGGCTAGGGGTTAAGACCAGATGTCGGCCGTCGGCTTATTGATGTGTTCGCCATTCATTATTCCGGGTATAGAACTAGCTCAAACACGTGCCCCCCTCTAACGATTAGAAACGCATTAAATTTATGGTAATGAGCTCAGTTTTATACTCAAGTACAAGAAGAACACTTGTCAAATGTCAAAGATCGGAGGAGATATCCGTGGGGAGATATTGAAGAGAAAATAATGACTGCCTGGAAGGCCAAGGGCTCTGTGAGATATGCTATACTTTAATTACAAAATTTAAATACTGAAAACGGTTTAAGATGAATCATTTTTTGTTATTAAGATAATGAAAGTTCACTAATGATAATCAAGAAATATGTTATTAATATTTTAGTGGTTTTTAGCTCTCTAAAAAATTGTATTTTTTAAAAAAATCTTGATTTAAAAACTCCCAAAATCTCGCCAAAGAAAACCCATAATTTTTTGCCGAAATGCGCTTAATGAAAGTTCCGCATCAGCTGGAGGAGATGCGATTTAATTAAAGAACTCAGGGGAAGCGACGCCACACAATCAAGCCGGTGCAGTGGAGCGTTCTCCCAAACCCGAGCCGCAATTGACGGTATCAGCAGAGGAAGCTGCTGGTCGGGCTTTTCTGCGCCTCTCCTTCTCCCAGTTCCAGCTCCTGGACACGTACATGTAGTACTATATATATATAGACTCTTCCATTAAGGCGTG
Organism: Drosophila mayri; assembly: GCA_008042485.1. Taxonomy (NCBI): domain Eukaryota; kingdom Metazoa; phylum Arthropoda; class Insecta; order Diptera; family Drosophilidae; genus Drosophila; species Drosophila mayri. Next base: position 226,176 of record VNJN01009363.1, read on the forward strand.
TACACATTGACGCGACGTACTTCTCCGCGTGTCTCAAGTGTTTGCCAGCATTTTGTGGCCATCGTCGCCGTCGTTTTGTTTTACTGGCCCTCCTCCATCCTCTTTCTCTGTGACTTCATCATTTGGCTGTGGCTTTGGGCTTTTCATGTTCGGCTACCGAAGTAGATGGCCACCGGTAGCCTTTAGTCACGCATTTCTGCATCTCCGGTCCAGCGGGCTCTGGGTTATGGCTCCGGCCCTGCATCCGCCGTCTGTGTCTATGCCTTTTTCAACGTCTGCGGCCGGGACAAACAACGCCGGCGAGCAAACAGAATGTCAAAACATCGAAAGCAAGTCATTAATGGGCCAAAGTGCGGACTAGGAGCGATATCTTCCGCCTTTCCGTTTCGTTGCCCGCCCAGTTTGAGTGGAATCAAAAACATATAATTTATATCCAAGCAGAATCCTTTGCGAATCAAGGAAGAATACAACTTCAAGTGATTTATCATCAGAAAATAACAAAAAACAAACCGAGTTAAATTTTGTATTAATTTTTAAGACAAATCTTAATAACTTTACTTGAATGCCATGACCAGAAACCACTTACTAGATAAATGGAGAAATTATGTCACTCAACGGTTGGCCGCCTTGCGATCTCCGAAGAGTCCGTTGGCCTATTATTTCCAAAGATGATCCAAGCAGTTGGAAATTTGTAAAAGTAAATCGACGCATGCCAAATTATTCAATTGCGCTATCTGTTGGTCAACAGACACTGGCAAGCAAATCTTTGCACATTAGTTTTTCGGCCATAGGAAGACGTTGATGCCACGGCATTTTTGTTTTTGGCCCAAAGCACATGGACAAACAGAGACACGGACACTTGGAGCCAAGAGTGAAGACCGCACGACAAAGGCACAAACATTACAACGGTCATTAGTTAAATTAGGAGGCATGGGTCCCGGACCCCGCTGGTGGCTTGGGGTTTGGTTTCGGGTTCGGGTTCGGGTTACGGATGTCGCAGACATCATCGAAAGCCAGCAGCAGCAGCATCGTCGTCATCGGCAAACAAGTGCGGCGGCTACCGCGAGGCTGTCGATCAAGCGCAAAGCGACGGCAGCCTTTTAAAACGGAAATCATGAGCAAACACCTGTTTCTTGCCTCTTGACCTGGCCAAAAACAATAAAGAAAATAAGTCGGGCCATCGATTGATTGCCACACAGCCTGGCCATTGATCCATCAGGACTTGGCTTGGAGGATCCGACGAGAGCACTTTGTTGGCAAAACACTTGACTTGGGGATTTGAGTGCACAGAAAAAAATGTCATCGAAATTAAGGAATGAGGCAACCGCTGTGGTTAATATAACTTATTAATTAATTAAATAAAATATCAATTTCTGACACGTGTTAAAATTTAAGGAATGAAATGGTTGATATTTAAAGAGTAAATGAATATAAAAAAACTTGTATACTTTAAGTTTTAAAAAAGAAAACAAAAAATAGTGCTTAGAAGTTAAAAGCCCTCATAATTTTTTAGTTTATGTAATTTTATTAAACAAATAAATTGAATAAATGGAGTTAATATTGTTTTGAAATCAATTATAATTATAAATCTAGATTTTGATAAGAAACTAAGAAGATCCTTTTCAACTTTTGACTTTATTTTGTTGTAAAATGTAATTATTGGGCTTTATTATTATAGGCTATTGTTAGTTTAGTTTATTTAAAAGTTAAGCTTCAATCTTCTTAACAAAAAAGCCGTCAAACTGGATGCCGTCGGCACCTCGTACTCGTTGAATCCCTCAATCTTAAGTACATAGTACATGAGATATTCAGGGATTCTGGAAAGGTTTTCAGCGATGTTTACCTGGGTCCATTTCGGCCGTTGACAGTTGATTGAAGAACTCCAGAATTGCAGTTGCCGCACTTTCCGTACGCTCTTCTTTCTGGCTCCGCCGTAAAACTTTCTCTGGTTGAATTCGCTGGAATGGGTTTAGGATCGGTGGCTGCTGGTGGCGGTTGCTAGTCGTTAACTTTTCGCACTTGGCTATAATGTGAGTTTCAATTAAGGCATGAAATTTGTATACAAATTGGCGCCAGTTGTGCGGTGCCTGCGGTGGCTGGGCTGCGATGCCGTGAACCAAAACTGAGATCTGATTAGCACATTTTCGGGCCAAAACGTTGGCTCGCGGGACGGCTGGACTCGAAAATTATCACGCACTTATCACACCTTATTGGGGAAGCGGGAACTAAACGCACACACTTTATGACACTTTGCTATATGGGCTTTGCTATGCTCTGATTTTGTATCTATGGGTTTCTTGGTTGCTTCGTTATCCAGAGGATCGACCACCCGCGCGATCGATTATTCCGTGCGCCCGCTTATTGATCTTGGTTCGGTTCCGTTCGCTTCGCAACGGATCAGTTCGGATCGGATTGGGAATCCCAGGCGGAGGTCTCCAAAGAACGATCGTTGCTGCTCGTCGTGTCTGCTGCGACTAACGCAGCCGCCGGCGAGAGATCGCCATCATCTCAAGATCTCTCGCTGCCCGCTCTGTGGCACAGCATCTCTCTCCGCACAAGATGGCGGTCGTTTTGTGTTCCCTTCCCTGCGAATCATTTGAAGCACGCCTCTCTCTCTGCCACTCTCTCGGGCGGAGTTAATTTCTGAATGCTTGAATGGCCAATCTGAAGCAAGTAAGCGTATCCGGCGGATTGCCGGCTTGGAGGGACGGGGGGCTGTGAGAATTCTGGGTGGATCGCGTGCATCTATTTTTGGTTCATTAGGAAAGTCATATTGCTAATAAAGCGGTGCAGGCGACACAGTGGAAGGTGGTGGTGATGGTGGTGGTGGTTGGTGGTAACCCCATGGTGCGCAGCCAATGCGGCAACACGGCGTATGCGCGATGATGATGCCAACTCTCGCTGAGGCGTTGCGTCTTGCTTGGTTAGAGTTAATTATAAGAAATGCCTGTCTTCATCTGATTGTCACCGATTCTAAAAATCGTCATTTAATGATAGATGCCAATTTTCGTTGTCGTTCCCTCATTAAAATGGGCTGAAAACTGAGCTATTGCTAGGTTGCTGGTGAGCGTACATTTGCACTTACACACACCAGTGCCCATTGGACACACCTCCTTGAGTTGGCTTACGCTTACCTGCTCATACCTTTTGTTGCGAATCCAATTGGCCTCTATTCCTCTCGCTCGGAGCGAGAGCGACTCCGTCTCCGCTCTCCGCATCTTTCGGATTTTAAATTTCAGGTCTTGACGTTCGCCATTCTGCAAATTTTTGTTTTCATTTTTTCATTCATAATATGGTTAGATATATTTCCTGATAACTTTTATCCTATTAATATTATATTTTCTTTTTTATTGGAAAAATTAGCCATTTTTCTTTATTATTTTTGTGTATATTTGTATTGATAATTAATAAACATTTTAATATAAAATCGAAATATATTAATGAGTCTTAGCAAATATACAAAAATATTATTAAACTTTTTAGGTTCTTGAAACATGTAGATATTTTTATTTATTGGCATATCAAAGTTAAAAAATATCATAAATCGATCATAAAAAAGTCAAAAGGTCATTAAATTCGATTCGGAAAAGCCGTTCATGTTTGCTTTAATTGGTATGATTAAATCAAATTATTTTGATTAAATTCTGGCACTTCTATTAATAAAACCGTCTTTGAAATTTGGAAAAATGAGTCCATTTTCTATAATGTTATCTTTATATATCTTTTTTGTTAATTAAAAAAACATAGTTATGTTTATTAGCAACTTTTAAATTTTAGGCCTTTAGAAGCCTTAAAGATGGCTTTAGGTGATGAAGAAAAGCTAAACTATGCACTTTTTTGGGACTTTAAATATGTACATATTTTTATTTAATAATTCCGTTGGCAAATTAAAGTTAAAAAATATTATAGCTAATCCAAAATAATTTTTAATCGGAAATTTTTAATCGGAAAGCTATTCTGCTGTACTTTTTTTAAGAGGTTATTAAATTGGATTATTAAATAAATTTGTTTATTTTGAATTTTTGGTAATTTATACAATGTAATGTTGTAATAATTAATTAATTGTTTCTTTCTATCTGGCATGGCTAGATTGGACTCTGTTTTTGATGCTAATCATTTATATATTTTATTTATAATATAATAATAACACAACTTAACTAAATTTTATAATAATTAACATAATATAACATTCATGTTTTATTTTAAATTTTATTCTCACACTGCCCCTAATTTTCCATATTTGGTTCATAAGTTAAGGACCTTGCAATCAAAGTTTAATGTTATTTATATTAATGGTAAGTAATTAAAAGTATATCGAATGTATTCCCTTTCCCTATTTGGATACTTTTAGCCATATGCTGATGGATCTACTTACAAAATAATTAACCACATGCAAAAGCTAAGAATTCTTCCCCGGCGGCCGAAGCTTTCGCAGTGATGGCTGTCTTACGGGGGGCCGAGGCGGGGGAAGACGATGACAAAATTGTCTCCGCGTTTAACAAATTGGGTGACAGGCTTTGAAGTTGCCGGCGAGCGGCGACAAATGACAGGCATAACAAATGAACATTCTGCGCTTTCCGCTGACTCTCCGCTCCTGCTGCTCCTCAGACTTTTATTTTATTTTTCCATAGCTGCTCCTTCCTCGTATTTTCCTGTGTGCGAACAAAGAGTGAGAGGAGTCGAAGCGGAATATGCCAGGGCACTTGAGAAAACAAAGGAGCCAACATCAAGGAGTGTTCGCGTGGGAAGGGGGAGAAGTCCGAAGGCCAGGAGCAGGAGCATCAAATGTCATAAAGTGGCAAATGCGCTATTAAATTGACACATTCAGGGCAGAGGCGGTTAACTTACTTACATAAGATTACGCCAGATGGGTGTGAACCCTACACTGTGAAAAACAAAACAGAGAGAAAGATCTTAAATAGTTTCAGGAGAAAGTTAACTTCTGTTCCTCTGCAACTAATGATGGATATCTTTGGTTACATTTTGCAGCCAGCTGAGAATTCTAGTGCAAAATAAATTCTATTGTAATATTAACTAAATCAACAATTAATACAGCATTAATTTAAATATTTCTTATATTTTTCCCCCAGTGCACAACCATTGGAGTAGGCGGAAGCGTCAAATTGTCTACGGCAGCGGCAGCACTCGCACTCCCAACAAAAAATAAATATAAAAATAAAACCAACGGCCATCGATCTTGGACGAGCTCGTCGACACGTGATTATGTGACCCACTTGAGTCCTGGCGAACCCTCCAAAGGCGGACGCTGGGCGCTACATAAAACGGATCGACGCAACTGCAGTTAAGGATGAATTATTGGTGTAAGCGTATACCCGGCTCACTTGAGAGGCAACACACCGCAACCGCCAGGCCGGGAGAGATGTCACCTGATCCCACTCGTTCGCACTTGCCTGCCCGTAAACCTAACTAGATGAAGATGTTGCCTGACCAATGCCTAGGAGTCTTACCAACCCCCGAAAATTCCCATGATCCCGGGGACATGGACATGTGTTTCTGGTTTGCCGGGGTTTCGGTTTCCCGGCGCATCTTTCACGGGGCCGGGCTCTGTTACGGCCTATAAATCGCACGATGCCGTTGCCTCTGTCGATTCTATATATTACGGCATTCCTCCCAGTTCTCCGGCAAGGCGTGCGATATGTTTTTGTTTGTTTACGCCAGCCGAATCCCTCTTTTTGGATGCAGCCATGGATGCGAAACTATATTAAAATAAGGCATTTTCGATGAGTTTCTCCCCCATTTTAATGGGAATTCCGGATTCGCTAATGAAAACTGAAATAAAAACTTTGTTTTCAATATTCTATTGTTTTGAGTGTTGCAACTAAATGCAAATAAGATTTAACTCAACATTTGTGATTTATTATGAGTTTCAGGTATTTTGGAATCACTCAGGCGCTGCTTTCCATTTAGATTCAAATATTAACTGGGCACAGCCCCCAACTCATTTTAACCAGAATTCGCAAATAAGAAACCCAAAAATATAGCATTCACTTTTTGCTTCCCCGAAAGACAAAACTCTGTTTGCGCTCTTCGATCTTTTTTTTATTTTTTTCGGGAGATTTGGTTCCATTAACGTCTGTAGAAATCCTCGGCCACTTGGTGATGGCTTTTTTGTGAATTATCCGGAGGGTGCTAATTAAAAACCTTCTTCGGCCAAGGCAAGGAGCGAGGCGGCCATAAAGAGCAGCGGTGGCACGGCTTTGTGGTTGCCAACAATAATTAAAAGCAAATAAATAAACAGATTTGTTCAACGACTAATTGAAGCTCAAATAAATCAAAATCTAACTAATAGTGCGACGGGGACCACCCAGAGTGCCGCCGAGCTCCGCGCCCGCGTCCATGCCTCCGGGAGTGTCCAAAAAGTTGAGTTGTAATCGAAGTGTTAATAGGCCAAACTGGTTTCGATGGACCGAAGGTTTGACTTCACCCGTCAGTCTCATCAGTCCCAGCGACAATCTGACGAAATCCTCAAATCTCAAAGTTGCCCAGATTTGCCGACAGCCCCCAATCCGGAGGTGGGCATAAAGTTAGGGTGGCGGGAGCAGCGCGAGCTCCCGGTAGGGTAGGAGATGGAGTTGTGGATGGAGATGGAGACGGAGACAGAGTTGGGGACGCAAGCGGTAGTGAGTTCGCTTCATGCTCGTTGCACTTGAACGCTTCAACGGCATTCTGATTTGTGGCTGCGGCTGCTGTGCGGACCGAGGACCGAGGACCGCGAACCGGGATCCCAAGCTGATCTGATCCGATCCGATCCGGACCAGGACGTGGCAATATTTCACGTGAGGAGCATCTAACGAGTGAGGTTGCTGCCGACAAGGAGCCCGACTGTAGGATACCTAGGCTTTGTTTATGGTTATAGTTATTGTTTCAGATCTGATTATATGATTATTTGTATTATTTTTTATAAGTAGAGTTTAAGTTAGGTTTTTAATGAATATTTATTTTCTTCCCGTATATCTTGTATTTGTTTTTATTTCTTAAATTATTTAAATTTTGTTATTTTTAGTCTAAAGACTTATAATACATTCACTGTAAATCTATCATATCTTTTTACCCAACTACAGTACCCTGTATAGGAAGGCAACCACAAATTCATAAAATAAACAAGAAACTCGGGGGAAAGGTGAAAGTTGGGTCTATATTTGGGGGATCCCACTGATTGGCTTGGTAATCAGCTCGATCGACCCTGCCAGCTTTTCTAAATCAAAGTCAGCCGCCGCCGCTGCCTGGGGCTTTCCAAAATGGCGTCTTGGTCGTTTCCGCCTTCTTGCCGCGTTGATCCAGCAGCGCTGATAGACGCGCTTTAAATGCATAAAATTGCCGACTATAAATAACATTTAATGAAACACATTTTTCGATTCTCGATTCTACACGCATCCGCCTCCCGATCCCTTTTATCGCTCCCAGCTCCCAGCTCGTCAGCATATTGTTTTTGGCAAAGGCAAAGGACTGCAAGGCAGAGAAGGAGTAGCGTTTAGCCCGGCATCTTCTATGCTTCTTGAGTTATTATTGTAATTTGGCTGCGGGCAGTCGAGTGGAACGCCTCTTGCCGTTGCTGTTACTCCGCAAGATCCCGGATGGCTATGGCTCCCCGATCTCCGCCAGCGCAGTGGCATTTTGCGTTCATTTAAATTTTTCACAGTCTATGAAATATAATAAGTTTGCGACATGTGCGTCGCCAAACCACAATTAGACTGGCCCACAGGAACTTTAATTAAACCCCCAAGATTTAGCTTGTGACTCTTTTTTGGAAAGGCTTACAATGTCGGTGTCCATCTCTATGGTAGCCTTAGCTTCGATCGGCAGTTCCGCCTACGCAGAACTGCGATGAGTTTGGAAATGTGTTAACCTGCACCACCCACAAAATGGCCACCATTTTATGCCTTTCGTTTCGCATGCAAATCTCAGTGCTCAAATGGGCCGGAACGGTATAATGGCAAACCAACACAGCGCACAACAACGCGAAGAGACTGTGATTTTCCTGTTCCTCTCCAAGGGAGGATGTGTGTTGGTGGATACAGTGCGTATTGAGCGTGTAAAGCAGATCTTAAATTATGCAGCTGAGCAGAATTTTCATAAAAATTAATATAAAAAACTGTTTTTAAATAATGTTTAATAATAAAATCATTTTTAAATTAACCCGTCTTAATCTCAAGTCTAGCTCTCCCGAAAAGGCTTTCCATTTATCAGAATATTCCAAGGTATTTAAAAATATAAATCGTTCTTACTTGATTTGATATAAATTTGTAGGTTATTCTTCTGAAATTGTTAAAAATATTTTTCAAATCGTGTTTCTAGTAAAAAGAGATGTATTATTATTAGCAGGAAACCACAAAACTGGGAGGCACTGCCTTTGGGCTTGTGTGTGTGGAAATTACAAGTGAAAATTCATAAAGCAACGGATGTTTTCTTAATTTTTAATGCTTTAGTTTTATTTAAGTGTTTATGGAGAAATAACTAATGAAAAACGCCTTGAATTGCATATGTACGTATTTCGAGGCAACCAGCCCCCGCTGCCCGTGCTCAGTTCTCGGATATTAATAAACAGCGGCAGCGTGCATGGGCCTTTGCTTGTGTTAAAGCGCAACATGATTCGCTCGATTTAAAATGCATTTCCATGCCAATGGCAACGCGCCGAGTTGCCGCCCTTTGATTTATAAAACAGGCCCGTTGCCTTAGCCGGTTCCTCAGCCTCAGTCTCTCTCTCTGCCGCATCCCAGATTCTCTGCTCCATGCCGCCGGTTGTTTACTTAATGTCAATGCAATTAGGGGAAAAATACTTTTGGGCAAATATCTCATAGGCAGCGACCATGCAATAAAATAAATAAGCAGTCTCTGTACTGTACAGCCAGGTTCTTATATTTCCACGCCTTAAATGCTCTTGCGAATGTTCGGTTTACACATTTAGTCAAATCTTAGCTAGGCTAACACAAAACATCAGGTTGTAGGTAGTGTGGGTGTTCTATGTTGGCCAGGTATCCAGGGGCAAAAGCTCTGCAAAATGAAGTGGGATTAGTTAGAATTCGTAGTTAGTTGGAATTTGGACTAAAAGGGAAGAAAGTGTTCATAATGTCTGTGTTTCTGCAACTCTCTGTGATTTTTATAGGTTTTAAATAATATACTAAGTGATTTTTTAACAATTCATTATATATAATAGGTATTAATGTAAGAAAGAATGGTCGACGGAATGTTGCATAAACAAATTCTTAAGAATGAGTAATAATTATATGAAACTTTGACTTTCTTTTCCCTTTCGCTGCTTACTTACACAATAAAAACATAGAAATATAAGGCGACGACTACACTGCAAAAACATATGTGGGGCCGGGGGGCTGGATCACGGATCTTGCTGGTTTTAGTGGCTTAGCTTAGTTTAGGGATTTTTGAGGGTCTGCACTCATTACTCCTTCTTGGGCACGCTGAGGTCGTAGAAGAGCTTTCCCATGCCGCCGATGCCCACCAAGGCGAGCGCCATGGTGATGCGGTACAGCACCTGGTCTACGGCGGAGCCCTTGAGGAACACGGGCTTTCCGTCCTTCTTCTGGAAGTGCTCCTGCACCTTACGGATCTCGAAGTAGCCCTTCTCGATCTGGTCCTTGGGCACGGCGGCGGAGCGGCGGGCAGCGGTGGTGGCGAAGCTGCGGACAACGGCCTGCAAGAAGACCAAAATGTGCGGTTAGTTCATAGGCTCCAGCGACCTTACGTAATTGCTTGCAGGAAGCACGGTTGTGGGAGGCACGTTTTCCAAGTATTCCAAGTTTGTTCCAGCGCTTGGAACACACTCTAATTTAGCCTTATACTCACTCTCGACAAGTTCATCATCTTGCTGCGGTTTATTTTTAAAAATTAGCAAAACGCGAGTAGTTTTTTCTGGGCGAAAAATCGGTGCCTCGATTATGACAGCTGTTTGATTTCTTGGAGAAGGAGTGCTGCCTGATCGTCGCAAAAATGCAGCCCTGTTAAGATGCATTAAGAACGAAAAGAGTACTTATTAAATTTAATGTTTACATTTGATTTGAAGTTATATACCCTGAAATTAATTTATTTTTATATAAAAGTATATATTTTATAATTTTAGAAATCTTTAATTTACATCTTTATTTATGCTACATTTAAATTACTTGATTTCCCATTTATCGATACCTTCCGTACACCAACCCAGTAATATGTTTCAGTGCTGCCAGACTTTTCAGACGTAAAAAATAAATATAAACAAAAATTAATGCAGCTGCTGAATTAAAAATTAAATATCAGCTTCATATTTATAAATAATTACATCAGTAGCCATGGGCTTCCTTACAGTATTGAAAAAGATGCGCCAGAAGGAGAAGGAAATGCGCATATTGTTGTTGTAAGTACATATATACATCCTACAACAAAGCAGTAAATGCAATGAATCACTTTTAGAGGCCTGGATAATGCCGGCAAGACGACGATCCTCAAGCGCTTCAACGGCGAACCAATAGACACTATTTCGCCCACGCTGGGGTTTAACATAAAAACCCTGGAGCACAACGGATACACCCTGAACATGTGGGATGTGGGTGGCCAGAAGTCCCTACGGTCGTACTGGAGGAACTACTTTGAGTGCACCGACGGTCTGGTGTGGGTGGTGGACAGTGCGGATCGCATGCGCTTGGAGTCCTGCGGACAGGAGCTGCAGATCCTGTTACAGGAAGAGCGTCTGGCGGGCGCCACCCTCCTGGTGCTGTGCAACAAACAGGACCTACCCGGCGCCCTTACATCGAATGAAATCAAAGAGGTAGGCAGCGGCCATTACTTAGACAAGTCAACAAGTTTAATCACATTCTTTAAAGATACTACATCTGGAGGAGATTACCACGCACCACTGGCTGGTGGCCGGAGTTAGCGCAGTGACCGGTGAGAAGCTGCTTAGCTCCATGGACTGGCTTATCGACGACATAGCCAAACGAATATTCACGTTGGACTAAATAAAGACCCCTACTTTTCTAACAAATACATTTTGTACAGCTTCTCCTCCTGCTCGCTGGCGAACTCCGGCTTGAAGTTCACCCTATGAATGCTTTGAAATCCCTCATCTAGAGCCGGCTCCTGGTACTTCTTCTTCATCATGTTAAAGACCATATCGCTGATCTTCGAATGGCTTGCCCCCGACAACTCGCGAAAGGCTATATTGTGCCTCACCTGGGCTACGGAGATATTCATCACCAGGCAGCGGCAGGGCACCTTTAGGGCGTTGGCTATGGACAAAAATTTCTTTCGGGATGCGGCATCTACGTTGGTGTTGTCGACCACACAAGAATCTCCGGACTCCAGGTATCCCTGACAGGCACTGAGGCACTTCTGGACATTGCCCAGGGTGTCTGCATTGACGATTTTATAGCCACGAGCCTGAAGAAAGGCGCTGCAGATGTGACTCTTGCCAGAACCTGGCAAACCCACCATGATTATCATCTCGCAGGGATGGCCCTCGAAGCTGATGTCGTCGGGATCGAAGAGGGGTACCTGGTCCTGAACGCAAGTGGGGTCAAAGTCCGGCTTGTTCCACTGCTCCACTCGACGACCCAAGAAATGCACTTCCGGCGTGTAGAAAGAGAGTCCAGTGTTGGTGGCAAAGAGTCTGTCGGCCAGCGAGTGGTCCTTCCGCTGCTTGGTGGCACCCTTCCCCGTCTCTGGTCTGCCAGCAGCATCGCCCACGAAGAAGCTGCGGTCATTCTGGATCTGGATTCCCTCGTTCATTTCTTCCTTCAGGTGCTCCCACATGCCGGGCAGCGGCTTCCGGTAGTAGCCATCGCCAATAGCGATGAACACTTGGACAGGGACGCCCAACTTGGCCACTATCTGCTTGATCTTTACCTTGAAATCATCTAGCTTGATCTTCCCCTTGGCAATCCCGCCTTGGTTGGTAAAAAAGCAAATTTTGAAGCCATCCTTGTGAAGGCTCTTGAGTTTCTCCGCCACTTCTGGGAAGATAATCTGCCAATCTTCGGTGTTCTTAGGAAATACGTATCCCGATTTGGTCTTGATGATCGTGCCATCCATGTCGTAGCCGGCAATCTTTTCAGAGGCAGCCACGCCACAGCTGGTAAAGATTACCAACTTGCCATTGGCTGCAGAGTCCCACCTTTCTGTACCGGTGGCAGTCGGCGCCGTTGGAGATGACGAATGTTGTTCCTCCTTGTCATCCGTTGGTGGGGGATTAAAGACGACTTCGAATGGGTGGCGGCCGTAGACGATTTCTATCTGGTCTCCATGTTTTAGCTCACACTCCGAGTGCTGCATGACCATGACTCCATTGACACCGCACGGATTCACGCCCAGCACTTTCAAGGAGACGCCGCAGAGCTTCAGATCCACCTGTAGCTCTATTTGTCGTTTGGAGCACTTGTTGTCCCTGATTCCAGTCTCCCGGCTGCGACCGACAAAGTTCTGGCCGGAGGATAAGTGGATGGTCTGGTGTTCGGGTTCCATGGGTTTCAAAGTGCAAACCCGCGCCACGTTCTTGCCTGCTCTTCCCAGGGAGGGGTTCAGGAATTTAGCCACTGACATGATGTAAATATTGCAAATTTATTGCATTAATTTTGAGGCGGTAATTTGTTTATATGCAAGAGGAAGAAAATGGTCATTCACACAGAAAAAAGACACGAAATGGCGCGATTTTTTTTCGCGATGTCTGGCAAATCCAAATGTCTTAAATGGATGTCGAGTAGAAGACGTCTTATATTTTGCAAGATAATCAAGAAGGAAATTTAAATAACTTTAAAATGAGGCTATACTTTACGTATTTCCAATGGAAATGTGTTTAATATTTTGTTTTAAATAAACAATTTAATAGCCATTTGTATATTTTTTTAAACAGGAAGTATTATTTATTAAAGTTTTATTTTTACCAAAAATGTATATAAACTTTATATTATAAAGAATAATTATTGATGAATTTCTAAGAATAACAACTGCCCGAAGCAGGCTTTGTGTTGTACTGATATGCTGGCATATAGGCATATAAGCTCACAAAATTTCAATTGTTGCTGTAAAGAAAATCTCGCGTATATAAACATAAATGCAGAGAAGTTGGTTGTCGTTGCGCGTAAGTAGGACCTGATAATCATAATTTACATACATTTAAATACATTCATTAACTCCCACAAACAGCCACTGCTTCGCGGTGTCAGCGGTGAGCTGGGGGCATTTTACCCAGGCCCCCACTTCCGCCCCTCAGTTCTTATGCACGCCACTGCAGCTCCGAAGCGGCAGCCAGGCAAGATCACCCCGAAATTGGAGAAATTGCAGAAGAAATTCCAGGAGAAGAACGATAAACCCATTTTTCTGAAGGGCGGCGTCATGGACAACATCATTTACAGACTGACGTGGGTGCTGGGTTTCCTTGGAGTGGCCGGGGACTTGCACTTTTGGTTTGGCTACATCCTCGCCTAAAGCCACAGCATTCAAACACATTGTTCGAGCTTAAGCCATAGTATTGTTTATTGTTTCTGAGAATACGGCAATTCAATTAAAGGATCTCATACAAGGATAGGTTACGATATTCAGGTTTAACTGCCTCTTGGTTTGAGCCTGCGCATTTTGACATTCGTTCACAAAATTAATGGAATACACCAACGGAAACAATATTTTTAGTGGTGTAGCTAGTTTTAATAGGCTATTTAACAGCTACATAGATACAGCCATTATCATTTAATTTACAATATTTGCTTAGCCGACAAAATTGTAAGATTTGAGTTTACTCTTCGAAGTTTGGTGCTGCACTCTTGGTTTTCGAGTAATCCCTCACTGGCGAGTAAAACTTGTACTGCTTGTCCTTGTACTCCTGCCAGGGCTCGGGGTTGGAGGAGCGGTTCCATGTTACATCCGGATTCCTGGTGGCCAGGCGGCCCATGTAATAAACGGCGCCAATAGCTCCGGCCGCAACGCACACGTACAGCGGGATCAACGCCGGGTTCTTCTTGATACTCTGAAGACCTAGACCTTGCATTTTTATCCTTGGAAGATTCACAAAATTGACTGCAGAAAAACTTTTCTTTGCGAATATTACATAAACAAGATTTAGTGTGGCAAATAACGTTGTTAAAAAAACGTAATATGGGTGCGCCATCTTTTTCTGGTATATTTCTGAAAAACAGGCACACTGTTTTCCAATTTAAAAAGCATACTGGCAAACGATTCGCTAATATTGAATATTATTATGCTTATTTATATTCATAAATAAATAATAAATAAAAAAATAATTAATTTGTTATTTCTGACAGCAGTTTTCACTTAAAATGTTTGATCGATATTGAAAGTACAATCCTGTCAGCGCTACCGGATTTTTCTTCATTCAACGGTATGGCTACGCACTGCGAATCTTCCTTTTTTTCGGAGATTCTCCACGCGCGTGCTTTTTGACCAGTTAATTGAAACAAAAATTATGTATTAATACAAAAAATCGTGCCAGATATTTCGTCTTTTATTCAGGACAAACAAATACAAACGAAAAACTCTTAGATTTCGCTGTAGATCAGTGATTTTCGCAATTCAAAGTATAACACGAAGTTTCTTGGAATAGTTCCGTTAGTCCGCCATTTCTGTCTCGACTTGTCATTCATTTTTTCGGCGGCGTTAGTGAAGATTTAGTTCTTCCATTTTGACTTCCGATTTCAACGCAATGGCTATAGTGTGCGTAATATGCGGAAAGGTGTCCGGATTGATGTGCCAACGATGCGGGGAACCGTATTGCTGCGCCGCTTGCCAGGCGAAGGATTGGCAGCGACACAAGTACTTCTGTATCAGTATGCCGTAAGTACACACACACACACAGACAAGTCATTGAAAAATTTGAATCGCATAGCAACACTTTCAAAATGCACGAACAAGAGAAAGCTTACTAATTTGATGAATGAAATGTTTATTTTCAGTCCCTTGGTGTCCTACAGGGACATCCGTATTGCGTTGGCGGAGAAGCAGGCCAAAGCTTCGACTGCTGCTACTGCCGAGACTTCAGCAAATATGGCACCTTCCACGCCGGACGACACTGTAGGGGTATCGGCTTCTAGGCCCCAGAAGACGGAGGAACAACTCAGTACAAACTGGCGCCAGCCCCAGCTGCCCGAGGGCGATGAGTTTTTCGAATTCCGTGTGACCTCCATGGAAAAGGAGGGCCCATTTTGGGTGCTGCACGTGGCCAATGTGGAGAGCATTGAGCAAATGCAGAACCGCATGCAGCGCCTGCTGCATAATGGTAAGCTGACCCTAGCCGAGAACGTTCAGCTGGACTCTCTGGTGGCCATCACGGCCGACAGCAAGGTGCACCGCGGTCAGGTCCTAAGCGTCGACACCGCGGCCAAGGAGGCAGAAATCCGTCTGATTGACTACGGATCCGTAGTCACTATTCCTCTTCGGGACATCTATGCCCCCGTTTCCAAGATGGCTGAGCTCAATGCCTATGCCTTCCGTGTAAAACTGCCTACGAATACCGGCGTGCAAGTCAATAAGAACCTATCGCTCCGACTGTTGGGGACTCGCACCCACGAGGGCATTTACCAGGTGCAGCTTAAGCCCAAGTTGACTATACCACTGGGCCTGCCCGTGAACATGCTGCAACTCAATCCAGATGTCAAGGTGATACGGATATTTGATCGCATTGAACAGCAGGACAAGGTGAAGCAGGTGGCTCTGCTGCAGATCAACGTGTTGGATCACATAAACAAGGATTTGAATGACTGCCTGGCGGGCAAGTCGTGCCAGCCCTTTTCCGGTCCCTTTCCGGAGGGGAAGTGCACATTCTACGTGGCCGCTCGCTCCTCAGACGGCAGCTTCCGGCGAGCCTTCTTGCTGGGCATCATTGAGAAGCCCACACCCAAGTTCCTGGTCTACGAAATGGACCACGGCTGTGTCTCCATTACCACAGAATTGACTCGCATTCCAAGCAAGCTTTTGGGTCTGCCCATACGAGTTTTTGCCGTTCAGCTAGACGACGGTGTGCCCCAATCCCTCCTGCACGAGCACACGGATCTCGCAATCAAGTTCAATACGGACATCCAGTCGAGCAAGGAGACAACGCTGCGTAGCGCGAATGCCTCCTTGCTGTCCAAGGGTGAGCAGATTTGCGTGGCTCGCTTAAGTACATTCCTGGGTCAGGCCTCCGACCTGGGCCACAAGTACTGGCGTGAGCCCATTGGAGACGGCGCCATTGTATTCATCAGCCACGTCGAGAGCTACAGGGAAGTGTTCGTCAGCTCCAAGGCAACTAAAAACTACATGAGTATCTTCAATAGCCTGGCAGCAAAGGGTGAGTCCTTCAAGGACTCCAACGAGGTACCGATTGGTTCCATTGTGTTGGTTGTTTCGCCCAGCTTGGGTAATTTTCGAGGAGAGGTAAGCAGCCAGAGCAGTTAATGGATTACAAATTATAACTTAAATTCTTCAGGTATCTAGCGTTGATGGCGGTCTTTTCGAAGTGCAAAACGTCGATACGGGCGCAAGCCACAAAGTAAAGCTATCGGAGTTACGGAAGCCTTGCCGATTCCTAGAGAATCTGCCTGTGAGCCTTATGCGCGTCAAGTTAAATAATGCTTGGAGCATTCCGGAGGCAGTTGTACCGCCAAACAACTCGGCCAGCCACATGCTGCAAAGTCTCTCCACTCAAGCGGAGGAATTAAGTCTGCAAATGATCGTTGAGAGTACCGCCACTGTGGACCTCTTGTTCAGCTCGGGTGATGAGCGCTCGTTAGTGAAGCGAATGCTTCCGCTTATATTTGTGCCAATGCCGGAAAGCCCCAAAGTGGCTCCAAAGTCACCGAAGACAACACCATCGGCCCCACTAATGCCCGATGATGTTGCTGCCTCAGCTACATTGCCTCCTTCTCCGCCCAAATCACCTGACTCGGTGGAGACCCAGCCTGTCAAACGATTTTATTTCAAAGATTTGCCCAAGAAACTTGTTCCTTTGGGCGAGAATATAAGCCTTATGACACTGAATACACAGCAACTGCGGGACTCTGGCTACATCACCGCTCTCCATTTCAAGTTGGAGTCTGAGGCCGAAAGCTTACAGAGTTCCTTCAACATGGTGGCCAGTCACGGTGAATGCGCCCACAATGTGGTCGCCAACTATGTTCCTGGGTATGTGTGAATAAGAAACGGAAACAGAACCTATTAATGACAATTATTTTTCTATTTAGCATTGGCGAAGTATGCGTAGCTCGCTTTTCTGAGGACAATGTATGGTATCGTGGGGTCTGCCAAGAGATAAAGGACGACAAGGTGTTGATATTCTACTTCGACTTTGGCAATACAGAATATGTGGACGTAAAAGATTTAAAGCCCGTAAACAGCAAACTGTTGTACGAAATTTATGCCACCAAGTGTTATATAGATGGTGAGTCCCTATGCCTAAGCAGAACCTTACCTTTTGACTCACTTCTTTATTTTAGGCTTTGATAAAACGGATAACAACAAGTCTTTGAATGAGAAGCTTCTCCGCCAACCCAACTTCTCCTGCACCGTTATGAATGGTCCGGAGCCCGATGCGCGCCTCATAAGGATTCCGAATCTCAGCAAACTTCGGAAAGTGTAAATTTAAATTACTTCCGACTTTGCCTTGTAGTTTAATTTCATAGTTTATAGCGTATAACGTTATGTGTACTCCACAGGCAGTGAGTACTTTCAACAATTTGATGAAAATAATGTCTTTTGTTTTGTAAAAGCGTCCACAAAGACGATTCTTGCCGGTTTCAAGGAGATCATTTTTATTTTTTTTTTATATTTTTCCACAACAATCACGATAAGTGATGTGAGTGAGTCGATCATCGCCAGAAGTGCGATTACTTTTCTATTTTGTGTTTTCCATAAAGATTTCTAATTAAAGCATTCGGTTTGAGGTATTAGGGATTGCAAATCGAATCATTATTTTCATATTTTCACCAATAAAACACGACTCACTCTATCACACATACATAAATACATACAACAATTACAACATCTAATAAAGAGTTTTGACACAACATTAACAATTACATTCATTGATCCGCCAATTTCGCAAGCAGTTCCTCCACTACATCTACATTGCGCACGGCAATGATGCCACCAGCATTTCGCTTCCAATCGGTGTCCGAGTCCTCCATTAGATAGGTCAATGGCAACGCCTTCTGCGCCGCCACACTGGCTGCATAGTCGAGAACTTGGCCGCCAAGGGCTCGCAGAATGGCCTGAGGAGCACACGTGTCCCATTTGAAGGTGGATCCCTTGCTGAGCAAGTAAACATCCACCTCGTGAGTGATCACCTTTAAGGCCTTGTGACCCGCACCCGCGGAAAAGGCGAATTCGTAGCCGAGATCGAGAAACCGCTGTAGGATGTCGGACTGCTCCGAGCTGGAGAATATACCCAGCCGACGATTCTCGTCACGGGCCTCGAAGTTACAGTTGTGAGCTTGAACTGCCGGCAGACAGACGCCCCAGAACATAGAGGTGCTGTAGACGTTTTCCTCCAACTTTTCGCCAAACGGCTGGGCCACAACTCCCATTACAGGCACTCCGGTGTCACGCTCGTAGACACCAATTAAGACGGTTACGCAGTCCAGGCCAGTGGATGTGATGCCAGGGAAATCCGTGAACATAGTGTCGCCGGAGATGTACTCTGCGGTGGCATCTGAAACGGAGTTCAAGAATTTAGGATCTATAACCCTATTGTTAACTACAAAACGAACTCACCAATAGGATCGATCCAAATGCCAAGATTGGCATAATCCAGCTCCTTTGGCAGCTCGGGAATCTCGCCAAGCTTCTCGCTTTCAAAGGTAACTAATCGATGGACATCGCTAGCTAGTGCTCGGGCCGCTCCCTCATGGCCACTGAGCACGGCTTCCAGACAGGTGGCCGTCTCTTCCTCATCGACTCCTACGGAAATTGTCACGCTCTCCCCCAGCTTGTTGGTGAAATTCGGCGACTCCTCGCCCAGAATGGACTCTTGCATGGCGGGAAAGAGGCCGCCCACCTCGTGCTTTATGGTCTCCTGGATGAGGACGTCAGCAAGGGTCTTAAAATCGTGGTCAAAGCGAGCATTGGCCTCCGCCCCGCTCTTCTCCTGCACTAACAGGGCCAGCAGCTCTTCGTTGGAGCGGCATGTCCTGGCGATGTTGGCTGCTTTCTCCGCGCAGTTTATTACCACACGCAGCAGATTCGGCTCAGATCCCTCCTCAGCGCTCATCCTGGTCCTGGTAGCTGCTTCTTCGGCCTATTTTCGTTCCATACTTTTATGGTTTCTCCCCTTATTTTTTTGTTTTTGTTCTCGCAGTGTGACCATCGAGTTCCTCGAGTCGAAATCCCTACATGTAGAAATTCCTCTGGCGCTGCCAGACATTGCAGTGGAAATCTGAGCTAGGGCTGCCAGAAAATGTTCTGAACCGGAAACGGAAACCAGCACTTTTTTCAGTTGAGACATTTTGCGGGACTTGTAAAAAAGTAAATAAATAAATAATAAGAGCTATTTTTAAAAGGAAAAGGAATTTCATTCTCAATTTTTCCACCTTTCCTAAAATTTTATTGAGGATGGGTAATGATAAATTGTGCTTCTGGTCCCAAAATCTTTAATAGAGCTAATTTAAAACCCTGCCTAATTACGAATCAAGGTCTTTCAATTCAGCCATTTAACTTTCACGTCTTTATTGGAGCAATTTTAATTGGCAATTAAAAATTACGCACTAACCGCCCCTTCTCAGGGACCGCTGGGCATGAATCATGGCCAGAAAGGAGGGGGCTCTTTCGTCCCGACGGCTTTTGCTCCAGCTCCTGCTGCATAATTTGCACCCGATCTTATCAACGACCACTGCTAATGATTCGCATTAATGATGCTGCCTACATGGTTCCTCACTCTGAGCTTCTTCTTGATCCTCCTGAATCCCCCTGCACTGTGGCATTTTTTGAAATGAGAACATCAATCAGTTTGGTAGTCGCTTCTTGCTCTCTCTCTGCGGCTGCGCAGCTCCATCCCTTCCTGTCCCCGCCTCGGCTGCTGCATTTGCATATAAATTGCTGCTAATGTCGCGCTATCAAAGTGACTGCATCATTGTGGCATTCCTGCCATGCTTGGGCCATTCCCTGTTCCCTGTTACCGGTTACCCGATTCCCTTTGACTTTATGCACTACTAAAAAAATGTATTGTAAATTAATAAGCCCTTGGGTACCCCTTTTCAGGCAATGTAAACTTTTACAACAACCGAAAAAATCGTTGAGTATTATTACAATTTTATCCTTCCTTTAAATGCAAGTAACATTTATTATCTTTTTAGTAACCAAAATGTAAAATTTAAATTTGGGGAGACCTATTTCATATATATACAGACAATTTCCCACATTATTGTTTTTACATTTTTTAATAATAAGTCACATATTTAAAAAATGCAGTTTACTTTTTCCCCCAGTGCTAACATCCCCTTCTCGTTCTCGATTTTGGCCCTTGGGCTTGGAGGAGCTCCGCTGCCTCCTGTTGGATGGACCGTCTTTTGGCTTATGCTAATTTTTCCCAGGCCTTGCAGGCCCTGGCCCATTGATGTTTGGATAACGTTGGCTTGATGACTTTGCATAATTTACGCTGCAGCCACATTTCGGCTGCTTTGGGTTAATTTTTCACTCAACCACGTTTACCATTTTAATGTGTTAATATTCGTGGAGAAACAAGCGACCGTCAGCCGACAGCCGACAATCTTAGCCGCCGCCGCTTGCCAGTTACTGGTGACGTTTCAATTTCGTCGTTGCGTGATCTTCGACCAAACGATTTTTCACAACAAAATAAAAACAAAGTGCCCCCAGAACCGCCGGGCATTTATCAACAGCTCCGCCAAAGACATTTGTCATCCCTTTTCGGAGTCCAAGGTGCATATCATGTTTCCCTTCTACGGACAGAGAACTGAATAATTTTCGAAATAAATAATAGACAACAATTTTGTGATTTTTCAGTAATATATATTAACATTTTATTTTAACTTACCTTTATCTTTAGGCCTAAACTTGAGGCTTTACATATTAATATTTCATACATTTTCTTACGTTCTTAATAAAAAAAAACAGCAACAAAGGAAGCTAAGTTCGGTGCGCCGAATTTTATAAACCCTTGCAGATTGCAAATTTAATCAAAAATTTAAAATTAAGGGGAAATATACTAACGCAGCAGTTCTGATTAAAAACATATAAGGTTTATGGGGTCGAAAATGTCTCCTTCACTGTTTTGCAGACCCAGCAAGGGTATAATAAGGTAAATATTAAGTATCTTTAGATATGTGCCTAGAGTTTTCAATGATTTTGTATTTACGTTTCACTTAAAATAAAGCCAAAGTATTTTCCTTCTGTTTACAGTCGTTTGACAGACATTAGTTAAATGTTTAAGTCACCTACTGTTGCCCCTTTTAATATTTAACTGCCTTTTAATTAATCGGCCGAGTTGAACAAATTCTTAATGAGTCTTTAATTAATCGCCAAACCGAAATATTCGACGCTCTAAAAGCACACGGCAACATATTTGCATTTTATGGTGACTTGATTTCGGTGATGGCTGCGCGCTTCGTATTCCGTGCTCCGCCTCCTCTGGCTCCACCCCTGAGGTGTTCGAAACGGGTTTGGACGCTTCCCAAAAATTAGTTAGCTCTTTGTTTTGTGCGTTGGCTTGATTACACCGGCTGATTTGTCAATGCGAAGCGACGAGGTGCCACAACAAGTCCACAATTCTGGTCAAGTTATGCGAGGGTGCGGCTTAGACTGCGGATTTGGAATTACTTTTTAGAAGTTTATTAAATAAAGCCAAAAAATAAACTTAAAATTGAAACATCAATTGTTATATAAAATATAAAATTAAAAATAAATAGGCAACAAATTGAATAATAGAATTTTACTCCTTTAACCATATAGTAAAGTTTTTTTTTCATAAAATAAGAATCAATAAACTAATTAAGAAAATTATATTCAGTTAAACGCCAACCTAGCCAGTGATCAAGTGCAACGGGGCGTATACTTGTTGTGGGCTTTCAATTGGCTCAATTGCCAGCGCCCACTCATCCGCCGCAAACTCTGCGCAGTCTCAGCCATCTTCGATTTGCCAGCAGCCGCCTGCAGCCAAAACTGGATTGGGTCCCCGAATGACTCGACACAATCTTCGCAATCCCCGATTTTCCCAGCTGTCGCTGTGGCTTAATTTATGCGTTTCAAGGTGTTTGCCTTTTCACGCTTATTGGCAAGCAGCTCTTTCGCTCACTTCCTCGTTTTTCTTGTGGAGAAAATTTCACTCATATTTGCATTGGCCAGTTAATTGTTTACATTGCGCCAAGCATGCGAAGGGAGTGGCTCTGAGATGACCAATTATACCATCACCGGCGGCCAAAAATGGATCTATGCGAGAGCTGGTGAACTGGCATTAATCAGCGGAATGGCCGATATTGAAATAATGGGTGAAAGCAAGGCTAAAATAATTTAAAGAATTACTTAGACTCAGGTGAATAGATAGAATAGAACAATGAATAGAACATCCTCAACTGCTACCCCACAGAAGCAAATCGATCCTCCTTAGCAGCAGACTCCCAACCTGGCTTGGCCAATGAAGATCATGTGCTCCTACCCAAACAAGAGCGGAAGCGTGAAGTCACAAAAAGACATGGGCCAATAATGCAGATACAGAGACCATAACAATAAGAAATACAAATAACAAATACTGGTACAAATCCGTTTTGCCATTGCTGTTCGGCCACTCGTTCGGTCAGTGGGCCATAAATTTTATGCATTTTGCGCATAGTTTGCCATTTTGCCACTTTAACATTATTGTTATGATGATTCGCGAGCTAGGGTCCTCCACATCGGAGAAGGAGGAGGAGACACTAACAGGAACAGAATAAGAGGAACAGAAACATAAATGGACCCTGGGCCCAGGGAGAGATCGCTCCAGGCCCAAGACTCCTCTGTTCCACCTCTCTTTCCAGGTCCAAGTGTCCAACTGCCTGGCCATAACGCATCCTGCCCCTTTGCACTTTAACAAAATATTATTTATATTAACATGAGTTTGAATATAGCTATTATCTAAATGATAAAACATATATGGTGTTTGTATTTATTTAAAATATAAAGTTTCCTTCTTCATTAGCATCAATAACAAATATTTGTTAATATTTAATTGTTTTTTTTTTTTCTCCTTTAGAGGTTTTTCTCCAAGTGATTCCGCTACGTGCTGAGCTAAGCTGTTTGCTGATCTCCAATGCGATCTCGCAGCTTGTTTGGCTTTCCTCCGTATTTAAAACCATTTCATTTTCTGGGGGCCAAAGTGTGAATATAATTTAATGTGTACGAGTCGCAGTCTTCCCTGCCTTCGTCTGGATTTTCAATATCTCGCTTGTCCCTGCTCGCAGAGCGATTATTTATTGTGCTTGATTGGTTTTCAAGTGATCATAAAGTAAGTGATCGCTGGTTGCCCCGGCCAATTGTGGCGCTGTCCGTTGGCATTGAGTGGTCCTGGCCGTGGCGTTAATATGTAGATTTGGAGGCGTAGATTTATGTCCCGCGGGCAGGCAGTGGGAGTTGCTGGAATAACCAACTGGGCGGATACGGCTTCATCTGCACTGAGTTGCATCCTGCTTTTAGTCCCATTCCCATTCCTGCTTCATCTTCCACTCCCACAAGTGGCCTGTAACGTTTTAACATTTAATTGACATTGATGATTGCCCCAACTGGACAACTCTGAGAACACACGTTCCCAGGTAGCCAGTGCGCTGTGCCTGGCATATCAAATCCCGAACCAGAGCCGGGGAATTATTAATTTTCATATCTGAGCGGAGCTATTCGCATGTGTCAGCTGTGCTCGCCAATCAACAGAGACAGGGGACATGGATGCGAAGAAGACGTACGAAATAAATTCTTTGGCAGTTGCAGACAGGCCGCAGACAAGGCCACGGGTGTGCACAACAGCGGCCAGAATATTAGTGGTGCTAATAGGGGTCTTCTACAAGTATGCACGCAGAATGCATGAATTATTGGGAGCTTCTTGGCTTTGCAAATAAATCAAAGTAACCATAAATCCTAAAAGGAATAGGTAGATGCAAGGTGACGTCTAGATTACTATTTCTAGTTGAAATTTCTTTGCAGTATTTCGATTTCTTTTCAAGCTGAGCACTGGATTCCATAACTATATTTACTGACATAATTAAAACTGAACTGTAAAGGGGATCCTATTTCCCGGGGGCATTTCCTTCTTTCCATTTCTCTTAGCAAACGAATTGCGTTGCTAGACGCAATCATTCAAAGTTTCTCCCATTGGGCTCAAAAAGTTAAATGTGTGAAATCAACGCCAACTCATTGGTGATGTTTTTTATTTTTTGGGTTTTGTTTTCCGCTCAGCTTGGCTTTCTTCGCTGCTGCCTGTTGTTGTCTGTGTGTTTTGTTTTCGCTTCTTTAAATGAACGTTATTAAAGAGATGTTTATCGCTGAGTGATTTATTCATTAAAAAACATTTATTAGCTAGAAACAAGGTGGTGTGTGCGAGTGTGAGTGTGCGTGCCAGCTCGAATTCACATCAACATCAACATCGCCAACATCGCCATCAGCATTCACATTTATCCATATGGCCCGGCCCGGCCTGGCCCGCTTTTGGCCGCCTCATTTGCGGGGCATTAAAATGCAAAAGCGTGTTTGTTCCTGGAAAAACTGCAAAGCCTCACCTCCTCCTCTGAACCCCTTTATCGGAATTGCGGGTGTGTGTGGACTCAATGGCCAGCTGCTTCTGCTGCTGAGGCGTGCGGCTTTGTTTTATGAACTTCGCATATTTCCACAGTTTTCCTCGGCCCGTGTGTTGCTCTAATGCTACGTGTGTGTGCGTGCGTTTTAATCACTTAATTAGGAAGCCACTTAATTGACTCGGACTTGTGGCGAATTATGCAAACAATCGATGTGCGAGCTGGCTGCGAGTGTTGCAGGAAATTGGCCTCGGGCGACCGAGTTCGTGTCCTAAGTCTTTTGTTTAGCGGTGCCTAGCAAGTTCATTTTGAGGGGGAAAACCATATACCATGGGGATTTGCTATTATTAATAATAGTTAAATAATAAAAATATAAAAAAAAAATGCCATTTGGACTTACCAAAAATTTGTAGAAGTACAAATAAATAAAACAAAAAAATATTAAAAGGCTTCACATAATATAAAACTTGTGCCGAATTATGCAAACAATCAATGTGCGAACTAGCTGCAAGTGTTGCAGAGATTTGCCTTGGCTGGGCGAGTTCGTTTCTTAAGTCTTTTGATTAACGCTGCTTAGCAAGTCCATTTGAAGGGGGAAAATCATCCCCATGGGCCAAGTAATTAATAAAAGCATATATAAGTTTAGACTTACAAAACACCATATCTAGAAAATTATCAAAGAATATGAAAGGCTTCACATAATAAATTTGGCCAAGAAGATTAAAGATTGCCATCAAAAAAGGTTAAAAAAAAAAAAACAACAGAAAGTAATAGGATACATGATATATAGTTTATTTTTAAGGAACTTTTACGTTAATAATCTAGTTACTCCTTGATTTGTGAAATTACAATACATTTCGGTGACAAATCTGTGATTTTATTTCCACGGCCAAGCTTCTTGCGATTATCGTTTAAACTGATTTAGATTAGCCTCCCCGTGTTCCCGAGTTCCCGTTCAACCTGTTCCTGTGAGCGGAGCACAATTAACTGCTGGCCAGGTGAAGCCATTCATTAGCCCCATTTGCCTTTCCTACGCCACAGAAAGAAAACCCGTTGATGATGCGCCCAGAACCGATGGCATTGCTCGATTTCCCCCCCGTTTTGATTACATATGTCCCCATGGCTGCCATTCAAGAGGCGACACACCCACCAACGATTCGAGGGCAGTAGGATGTGGGAAATGCAGACATTTCAATTAGCATTTGGCTAAACACAACGCTAACATTCTGGCCGTGACGATGATGGCCATTGCCAGTCAATGAAGCCAATAAAATGGCACAAGCCTAGTGAGCCGCGAGATGCTAACATAAATACTTGTTAGTCGCAGTTGGCTAATCACATTTTGCTGCCACAGGCCCGGCCAAAGCTGGTGAAGAATTCAAAGTGAAAAGTTGGCGGTGGCTCGTCTCCTCCTCCTCCTGCGTTTTGGTGCCATAAGGAAGCGTCCAAATGATTCATAATTTATGCCTTGGCTTGGCTCTCCGCCTGTCGTATCCATTCCTTTTCCTATTCCTATTTCCATTCCCATTCCCATTCTTATTCCCAATCCCATTCAATGCTTTCGTTACTTAATTTTTCCAACTTAACGCGCTGGCTTGTGCCTCATGGCCAGGCTCTCTCCATACTCTGTCTCCTCTTGTTCCCGTGGTAATTGTAATGCATTTCGGGTTTGCACAGAGAAAAATGTTGATTCCTTGTAACTTTTATTAAACCTTTTACTTTACTTTTTAATATAATGAAGGTTTTGCTTCGCTTTTGGCTTCGATTTTGTCAGTGTAAAAAGTGCGGGGTCGTCGCCGTTGATAGTTGAAAAATTACTTACAAATTACATGCGTAGCTTATGCCCCCGTGCCGCCTTCAGCCTGTTGGCTTAATGCGCTTTCCGCGCGGTTGGGAAAATGCAGGAAAATGCTTGCTGCCGGGCATTAGTGCTGTATGTGTGTCTCGTGGCCAGATCGTAAATTGCGTTTTCTAATTGAATTCTAAGCACTATGCGGCAGCAGGTGACAGTCGTCGTCCGGCGAGGTCGTCACCCAACACCACGTTCTCGGAATACCCTCTGCGGTCCAACGGTGCAGAAACGCCCATTTCCCAGAACTGGGAGCTGCTCTGGTTAATTTCCCAACGTTGCTGCATTAATGCCACCAAGTGTCGGGCCGTCATTAGCATATAAATATTGTTGTAATTACGCCTGGTAAATAATGCAATTTTGCCATTTTTATAGGCCATGCCAGGGCTTAAATTAAAATTATTATAATTGAGTTAAGCGAAGGGGCAAGCCGAAGGGCTGGCATTTCGCTTGGCTTAAAATGCAGCACGAAACATGGCCATAAAGTGTAGCTGCGTTTAGCTTAAACAAGTCGACAATTTAAAAAGCCAATTTGCGCATAATACCCTGAACGTGAGCGAAAACTTAAAGCGGAATTGCACACACACATATGTATGTATGTACATACTAACCATTTGCCGGTGCAGGTTGGCGGCGGTACAGGTAAATGTAGCGTGCTGCGAATTTCTACGCAAATGACCATTAATGCAAATGTTGTTTGCTCATTAAAGAAGCATTGCCCGCCCACCCAAATGACCCAAATCTTACTTTGCATTTGCTAGTGTCTTTATTTAGTTGTTAAACATTTCTAAACCCAATGTGCTGATATTTTGGCTCATAAAAGAAAAAATACCGCAGAAAAGCTTTCGCTTAGATCGTTGTTTTAGGCCCCAAACGATACCTTTTCCAATACTGGCAGCCCTTTCAGCTGACAGTCTGACACGAGGCCCACTAATAAGATATATTACTGATGTTCGTCCTGGGAGACTTTGTTTTTGCCAAGATGGAAGGCAAACGGCCGTGGCCCGCCCGCATCCTGGGCCGCTATGGCACTGTCTCCGAGATCGAGTATAGTGTGTTCCTCTATGGGAACTGCAACACCGTCAAGCTGTCTTCGTCGCATATCTTAAATTTCGAGAAAAATAAACGGAACCTGGGCGCCCGGCGGCTAAAGAAGACACCGCAAAACGCCGACTTTCGCAGGGCAATGAGGCTGATTTGGAAGGCATTCAGCAAGCCAAAGACTGACACTAAATATTACAAGGTCCTAGCGGCGATGAAGGATGAGAGCAATATCTGTCTCCCCTACGAAATGCTGCCACCTACAGTCTCCAAGGAAGATGATTCCGAAGATTCTGAGCAAGGGGATAACACAACGGACACGGAGAGCAGTTCGGAGGAAGACACAACGGAGACAGAGAGTAGTTCAGCTACCACGGAGTCGGATACAGACTCCGGGGAAGAGGATTCCGAAGACTCGCAGACTTCAACGGAGACGCCGATGAAATGCAAATCAGAGGGTAAGGAGCAGACGGATCGTACAATCCGTAAAAAGCAGATTTAG
The DNA here is from genome assembly GCA_008042485.1 of Drosophila mayri. NCBI lineage: Eukaryota > Metazoa > Arthropoda > Insecta > Diptera > Drosophilidae > Drosophila > Drosophila mayri. The sequence continues at coordinate 254,266 of VNJN01009363.1, forward strand.
AGAAAGAACAAATAATTTGTTGAGTTTAAAAAGATTTCGAATTACCCAAACAATTATGTTTATATTTAAGTTACTTTATCCATTTTTGACTTTACCTAAAATAATTCTTTGTATATATGGTATATATAATAATAATAAAGCATTTGACAAGTTTTCCAATTGAAATTAATGCCTTTTCGGCTTATTTAAGATCGATTTCAAATATGGCTCTCTGATCAATGGCAAACGGAAAGCTTTATAATCTTCTTGTACTTTCATTAAGAAATATATAAACCGATAATTAAGACGATAAAAACACGTCGTTACGATAGTGCCGACTTGGGTACAGATCTTTTTTTAGGTACTTTTAGTCAGAAGCTTTTTGGCAAACTGTGTGGCAACGCAGTAAAACGCATTTCCACTAATAATAACATAAAAGTGGCGTGCATTGATTTCTTTATCCCTGCGGAAGTATACTTTATTAAAGATTGGAAAATGGGTCGCCATCGACAGCAGCGCCCAACCTTCACCCCGGGAGACTTCGTTTTCGCCAAGATGTACGGCTATCGCCCCTGGCCGGCCCGCGTTCTGGGCCTCCATGGCAGTCCATCCAAGATGAAGTACAATGTGTTCTTCTACGGGACTTGCAACACCGCCAAGGTGTCCCCTGCGGATATCTTTGATTTCGCGACAAAGAAACGGCGCCTGGGTGCCGTGCTCTCGCGGAAGACAGGGCGGAACGCCGGCTTTCGCAGCGCAATGGCGCACATTCGGAGGGCGTTTGAAAGTCCCCAACACGACTTTGTATTTTACCAGGTGCTGGCGCGGACGAAGTGTGATGGTGAGAACTCCGTTACCTACGAAATGCTAACGTCAGCCGAGGAGTGGGATGAAGCGGATTCCGTAGACTCAACGGAGACACACGAATTAAAGCCCAAGGAGACGGATTCTGATGACGAAATGATGGCAGAGCTTATTATGGAGTCTGAGGAGGAGGCACAGTCTGCACAGAAGTCTGGGAAATCGATGCCGCTGCTGGATGATCAGGATAATGCTCCAGATCAAGCACTTGCGTTCAGCGCTATAGAAAAAGAGCTACAGAAGCTGGAGCGTGACCATGATCTTTACAAGGACCAAGTTTTAAAATCTTTTGAGTTTGAGGACAATCCCTTGGACAGTTACGAACACATTTCACGCAGCCTAGAAGAGCAGTTGAAGAAAATGAAGGAGGACAATGAAATTTCCGAGTTTGTTGAAAATCGAAATGGAGAAGACGAAGACTCTCAGAACGTCCAGCCCATTAACCTCTCCTGCAGCCGCATTACAGTGGACGAGCAGTGAGTGATCCAATCCAAGATATACAAATTATTACGTTTGCTTTATATATATATATATATAAACTTTAACTTAAGAATATGTCCAATGTTTAGTGGCGACTTGAAAAAATACGAATCTTTGATTTCAACTTGTTGAGCAAGCATACACAAAGTAATTTAAAAGACATGTTATTTGAAACATATAAATGTATTCGAAAACTTTAATTTATTATGTTTTCTGTGAGATAAAGGCTGAAGAGCTTGCTAAATCTAAAAGGGTTTCCTATTGGACAAGGAACCTGATTTATATTTCAGTTACTTTTGACTTTACTTTAAAATATTTTTTGTTTGTTACTTAAAATAATAAAGCGTTTGATAATATGATCTTAAAACAAACCAGTATTAAGTGTGTTGAATTAAAGGTCATCTCAACGTTTTTAGGAAGCTTCGGATGATTGGACTTTGCCGAAATGGTCTCCGGATTATTGGCGGCCATTAAGGAGGCGCGGGCGGGCGTGCCAGTGGCCATAATGGCTGAGGCGTGATCATCGGCGCTGACCTCTACACATCCATCGGGTGGAGAATTCCTTTTGTCGCGCACGTTTCTGCTTTAAATGCTGCACCATCAGCACTGGGCACCATCATCCCCCAGGACGGAGATGAGCCTCCCCATAGGCGGTCACTGGATAGTTTAGCTAAATGCCGTCGTAAAAGAGCGCCGGCCGTTAAACCAACAAGCCAAAGGGGCAGCAGAGTCCACAAACCAAAAGATTCCCACCCTACTTTCGTCCAGATTTAATTGGATGAGATGCTGCAGCTGCAGAAGGATGAGTGGGGCCCTGGACCAGTTTCCAAGCTGCGATGAGGATACTTCGATTAACAAATTATCGCCACCGCAGCAAATTAATCGCTGCAGCTTGGCATCTGTACGGGTTTCATTCGGTATCTGGGTTAACGAGAAAGGACGACCGATGACCGCAAATCAGATTCGCTAAGCCGGCAATGGGACTCCCAACCGCAGCATCAATTTGGTTTAAGTGCCAGAAATATATTTTGCACTCCTCCAACAGATTGCAGCAGCTGCCAGAGCGGACGCCAGGAGCTGCCGCCACTAAAGCTGGAGAAGCATGGAGAAAAATTGTGCAAATCGTCCTGCCACTGATCTCTCCAGGGGATACGATTTGCAAAAATAAAATTCCTTGTCTTCAATTTCTTTATTTGTTAGAAAAGTCTTTAATTATGACACTCATATGATATATATATATTTATATTTATTAATATCAATAAGCCTTCACATCTAAAGTTCGGTATGTACAATATTTTATTTATAAAAACAATTCGTATAATGTTATTTATAAATTGTATCCCTTTGCAGGTTAAATTACAAAATGTAAATTATCTGAGTGCATTGGTGATGCTGGTGCGAGATCCCTCAGTGGCTGCAGCATCCTTTAGACCGCTCGACAGCTGTCTGCTGGGCTTAATCCTTTGCCCTGCGTTCTTCTGCGGTCTGCGCCAGATTGTTAAGGAGTTCTCCTCCTCCTCCTCCAGCCGATATGCATATGGATCGGGGGCTGCTCCTCGTCCCGCTGCCTGTCCTGGGCCGTAAAATGTCAAATTAATGTTACAACATGTCCAACAACTTTTGATGGCATTTGACAATGCTGAGTGGAAATTCCTGCAGGTGACGCAATTTCCCTGTAATTTGTTTGGCCGCACGTACGCTGGACGCCATCGTCGTCGTCATGACTGGATTGTGTCTGCCCAGCATAAACAAAACCCAGCCGAACCGATCTGATCCAAAATGCGCCGAGGGACCTGCAGCCCTATTGGACTGCGGTTAGTTGGCTGCTTATCGTGGAGTCACTGGTTACTGGACGAGGGCTGGGACGGCTTGGATCGTTGGCAAGGTGTCAATGTGTGGGCATGTCGCACACGTGTGCCCTGCCCCGGGGCCATAAATTCACTTAGTTTATTTGCTGCCACTCCGCTGTGCTTCTGTGTCCACTCCACTCCACACTCCGGCAGACAATCAGACACCCAGTTACCTGGCCGGGCATTCATGCCCAGTTCGGCGGAAATTTGTGGAGGAAATCAAATTAAAATTTCGCTAATTTATCAGCCGCTACGAAATCGTGAGTCCCGGTAGCCAACCACTCGCTCAGGCGGCCCACAAAACACATAAACGAAGGAAGTTACGCGGGGCTGTTGGCTGTTCTGGCAAATTTTTGCATTTTATCGAAACGACTTCATCAGCCGCCACCAGTCGCCAATCCGAGGTCCGAAACAAAGGCATTCTAATTAAAATTCCCAAGTGTCAGAAATTTTATTTATGTATTTCCCTGCCAAAACTAAGTGCATCAATCAAACTTTTGCACAACCGCCAATTAATTTTTTGCTCGACGTTCTTGGGACGCATCGTTAACACCCCGAAAGTCGATTGGATTCTGAAATTGGGACGCGGGATTGGTTTCGTTGCCTAATCGATGACTGATAGTTCAACTAAAGAGCTACACTGGAATATAAAATAAGGGTGAGTTATTAAGAGATTTAATTTTAATTGAAATGGATGATAAAGATATTTATTTAACACAGTTTATTGTATAGAAAAGTCCTTGTAAGTTACATACATTTTAAATTAAGTTTTAATTTATATTAATTACAAATTAATCTAATCTAAAATTATATTTAAAACTTAAGAGAGTAGAGCTTTGGATGTATAACCAGATAGTTTCTCTGAAATTCGCATATTTCCATTCTTTCATTAAATGAACATTTCTCCAAGTGCACAAATTTCTCCCTCCATTATTCGTGATATATCTGAGAAACCCAAACCTATTGTTTGTCTAGTGTTCACTCTCTATTAAAGCGATTATGATAGGCCAATCAACCCCTGTCCCGGCCTTTCTTGGCCATTCAGTGAGCACATGTTATTATTTGTTTTTGATGAAGTGGTTGATTACAACGACCCTCCCCTTGAGTTTATTTCGGCCAGCCACCCCTTGAGTGTCCTTGCCATTTGACTTGCTGTCAGGATGGGAAGTCAAACCTGCACTCTTCGGCACACCAAGTCCCTCGTGACAATCAAAAATTTCGACTGAGGTGAGGCGGAGTCGTCATCAATTTCAGATTTTTATGACCCTCGTTGTGGGTCAGCAGGTGAAACCCAAAAATTGAGGTGGCTCTGCTGCTGCTGCCTCCCACACCGCGCATAATTAGCCCATGTCGAACATTTGGTAATACACGGAATAATGGGCTCCAAGTATGTCATTGGATATGCGTAGCGTCGACGCCACAGTGGGTGGTATTCTGATTGGGAACACCCATACCATCCGATCCGATCCGACCACCTTACTAATGGAAACTTACGTTGCTTTTTAATTGATTTGTGCCAAAAGTTTTATAGCTTTTTAAAGCCGGCCGAAATAAATGGCTGCGCTTGTTGGCCAGGCCCAAATGAAATCAGAAAGGAATGCCAGCTTTGCAGACGGAACGGGGGAATACCCTTGCAGGGTAATTAATATCTATTATTTATAATGAAAAATTAAAAAAATATCAAGCTTATAAATTGTATATTATAGAGTTTTATTTTCTGTTTTAGTATTTTGACAAGCTCCCTAAAAAAATCAACATTACCCTCTGTAAGGGCATTGGAAACAAATCCAATCGAAGACCCCGCCTGGGGAGCTCGAGCCTAATTATGGAACGACAGAAATGGCAAATTAGCATAAAATTTAGCAACATTAAAAATTATACTTTATTATACTCGAATGTGTTGTGCGTGTGTGTGCTCCTTTTTATTGTTGCTCTGTGACTAAATTGATTAATGAGCCAATTTAATAGTTGCGTCTGCTTACGGACATATTTTTATGACACTTCAAAAATTATGACGGGCATTTTATCCGTTTATAACTTCACCGATTTGTTGGTCAGCTTTGTTTTGCCTTTTGTTTTTACCGTTTTACCGGCACATGTTGCACAATTCGGCCCAGTGAAAGTGCTCGGGGCCACGGGAGGGGACGGCAGAGAGAGGAGCCCATAAACTTGGCCATAAAAATAATTTCGGGCTGGGTGGATTTTGCGAGTTATGGCTTTGGTGTTAAGGTGTTGGCGGCACATTTCTTTTACGGACTTATATATTTTATTTTTCGTGTGGGGCGATCTTTTTTTTTGGCGTTTTTAATGGGGCCATTAAATGCAAAAATTTGATTTATCTGGCTTCGGCCATTCAGATGCTAATGACGGCGATAGAATGACGTAGATCTAGCGGTTATTCCCAAAGCTTAAAGATTTATTTTGTGTTTAATTCATGTGATAGATGGCCAGGCTATATCCATCATAACTTTTACTGGCTGCTGTCGAAAGGATCGTAGCCTAAAGTTTTAAGAGAAAGTAAAAAACCCGAGCTGCTAGACATGTCCTGGGATGAGTTGAGTTGTTCCTCCACTCCTCAGCCGGACGCTGCCTCGGAACTGCAGGAAAATCTTTACTTTCAGTCCTATGCTCGCCTGGAGACACACATGGCTCTGCTGCAGGACTCGGTGCGAATCCAGGCTTTCCGCGACGCCATCCACCATAACCGCCAGCATTTCCAGGGCAAGGTCGTGCTGGACGTGGGCTGCGGCACTGGAATCCTTTCTCTATTCGCCGCGGAAGCAGGAGCCCGCAAAGTCATAGGCGTGGAGAACACGAATATGGCGGAGCTGGCCACGGAAATTGTGAGGGATAACGAAAAGGAGGACGTGGTGACGGTGGTCAAGGGATTGGTAGAGCAAGTGGAGCTGCCCGATGGTATTAAGCAGGTGGACGTCATAGTCTCTGAATGGATGGGGTAGGATCTGTGCCTAATTTTTGTTTGTTTTAGTTTTTTCTAATCATAATTTTTTTAATGTATCCCCAAAGCAACGGTCTCTATATGGAGGCTATGCTGAATTCTGTGCTCTACGCCAGGGACAAGTGGCTCTGCCGCAACGGCCTAATCCTGCCAAACGTGGCGAACTTGTTGGTGGTGGGAGCCCACGATCCGCACCGGAAGGCCAATCTTAGCTTTTGGCACAGTGTCGAGGGCATTGACATGAGCTGTGTGCGGAAGTCTGTCTCACAGGAGCCCGTCGTGGACTGCGTGCCCATCCAGCAGCTGCTGACGGACGAGTGCTGCCTGCACTCCACGAATTTGGACTCCGTCCGGAATGAGCCGGTGGCCTTCCGCTCGAACTTCATGCTTACCGTTCAGCGATCCGGGATTATTAACCTTTTGGTCCTGTACTTCGATGTGGACTTTCCCCAGGGCGACTCCCCGGTGTCCCTCAAGCTGTCCACTTCGCCGCAGTCAGCCTGGACCCACTGGGAGCAAACGCTGCTCTATCTGGACGAGCCGCTCTTCGTCAAGGCCAATGACCGGGTGCGCGGAGTGCTGGCCATGACGCCCGATGGTCGGGACAGGCGCTGTATGATCTTTGACCTGAACATTAGCTTTCGCAGTGCGCGGACTCGCGTGGAGGGCTTCAAGAGCTTTAACTCCTCGGGATCCAGATGAATTGTCTTCTATTCTTCTTGAGGATATTCCCCCATAAAGAGCCCCAAAATGCCATAAAACGGGTCGTTAATCGAGGGAATCAAAGTGCTCTAGGGCTGGGATATTGGTCAGTAGTGGACTTAGAAAGTGGATGACCAGTCGCCAGCCGGCCAGGCCGAAATGTTAACGACTTTCTTAACAAATTAATTTCAAAGTTGGGGGAATGTGAAAATATGTGTGCCTCTCCGCCTCTAATTAATTGATGGTCGTCGTATAAATTTGTTAAAGCCAACGCCGTGGGCCCACAATGAACGCCTTTTATGCGTTTATAACTCTATTTACTATTTCCAGACATTTGCATTGTCTCGTTTCGAGGTCTCCGGCTCTGGGCCCGATCTCGAGAGGTCCCCGAAATCTCTTGTCAGCTCGTTTTGTGTTTGTGCACAGTCCGGCTTTGTTAATGGCAGTTCTTAAAAGGCCATAAAGTTGCTTTATGCCCCTCGTGAAATTAATATGCACACCATTATTGGACGTGATTATAAAATATTGCTTATCTAGCGCGCACAAAAGCGCCTCAAATGAGCCAGCGATCTTTGATTTTCGGTCAACACTTGTTCGCATCCCTCATTTCTCAGCTCCAGAGTCGAGGGGATCAGGTGGGATCGGTTCGGGGCCAGAGCTCCCCGCTGGGCGCATTAACAAACTCCCAAACAAAGTGGACACGATCCTCGGACGCAACAGTGGCGTAGGCCCAACCAACATTTCAATTTGTGTCTTCTTTCTGTGTACCCCAAATCCCGGACCCCTTTCCCAGTCGCTCACCAGTCGTACTCCCTTGCCCCGCTCATGTTGTTAGGGTATCAAATTGCTGGCATTTGTCAGCGGAGCTGAGGGACACCGAGCACGGAGTCACCTATAAATTAGAGACTCGTTAGACAGCTTAACCCGGCGAGGCGAGTCCTGGTCCCCTGCTCCCGCTGATAAGGAGGTCGGGTCCGCTGCCACAATTGGCTCATAACTAATTGTTGTCACCCGCCAGCGATAAGACTGCAACTGGGAACGGGGAACTGTGAGAAATGCAGTCTGATAATCTGTATTTGGAATTTATGTTGCTGATTAGGATGGCCTCAAGAAATGTGATGCCCGTGGCTTCCTCTAGGACAAGATCCCTTCAAAGCAGAGTGTTTTAATTTATTTTTAAAACAATAATTATTTCAAATTATAATAAAAAATCTACTGATGCCGTTTAATTTCAAGCAAAGTCTGACGTTTTAAACTGCTTTTTGTTTTAGTAAAATGAATTTACAGAAGGATCTGCAGCGGGAGATGGCGGAGAGCATGCTGAAGGATGTCATATCCGCCAATGCCTACGATCTGCTAATCAAGGACTATAAGAAGCTATTCAAAGATAAGGTAAAACCCAAACCTTTTGCCCTAATTAAAGGCCATCTAATGGCCATTCTTTACAGATTGTCCTGGATGTGGGATGTCGCAGTGGACTGCTCAGCCTGATGAGTGTGGAGGTGGGGGCCGTCAAGGTTATCGCCGTGGGAAACATGCAGAGTGCCAAGTTTGTTAAGAAAACCCTTGCCCAGGGCGATAAGGAGGACATCTTTGAGGCCGTCAAAGGCGCAATTCAGGAGATTCGTCTGCCGTGCGGACTGAAGTACGTGGACATCATAGTGTCCGAGTGGCTGGGGTGCGTTTAAACTTAATGCATTAACTATTATATTATTTATTAATTTATTATGGCCGTCTCCTTGCAGCCACTCTGTCTTCGTGGACTCCCTCTTCCGGGAGGTGATCTTTGCCAGGGAAAAGTGGCTGGCCAAAGGTGGAATTATAATACCCAATGTGGCGCAGCTCTATGTCAGTGGAATTTCGGAGCATCGTCGCCCGAACGTACAAATAAATGCCTCTGGTAACAACTGTAAAGTTTGGGAGGACCATGTGACCAAGGAAGAACTTATCACCGACAAATTCCTGATCAAAACCATTGATCTCTGCACCGCCAGCATAGATGATGATGCCTTCCGGCTTCCGATCAAGCTTAAGGCCCTGAAGGATGGCTCATTCGGTGCTGTCGTTCTCCATGTGGATGTGGCCTTTTCCCGAGCCAAAGGCAGACTGCGACGTTTGTTCTCCACGAGTCCAGCGGAGCCTCGTACCTATCTGAAGCAAACTATACTTTTTGTGGACGAACCCATTCAGATTGCTGAGCATCAGTGGCTCCTCGGTGTCCTGGGCATGTATCCCAATCCCAAAGAGTACCGCGGCGTGCAGTATTCGCTTTCTTTCGGAGAAGAGGAGGGCTCAGGAGAGGGGCAGGAGGACTATGTGGACTTGGTCTAAATAAAGGGAGCTCCAAGCTACAGCTGAAACTAAATCTGATGTATTCATGGCAATGGTTTTGGCAGGGACGAAGGCGCAGGGGATCTGAATTTATGGCCGTGCTGCATCAATTAGGGCGGCTGCTGCTACCCAAAAAGACAATGGCCAGGGATTCAGGGATCTGGATGATCGGGATCGGGATCCACTGACTGACTTCTTTCTTTTTTTTGAGGCCTTCCTTCCTGCCGGGGCTGCTGACCTGATCGGTGTTTAGCTTTGACGTTGCTACAACGATTTAAAATGATGTCGCGCATAATTCACCGATCGCGGATCGATTGGGGCTCGAGGATCCCAGCTCCCAGACGGCAGACCGCAGACCGCGGAACAATCGTCTTGCCAGACTGTGCGTCGTGATTTGGCTCTGCATTCTGGTCTCTGGGCCTCCTTCGTGGCCTCGTTTACAGTAAGAGCTCTTTTGTTCTGATCTCATAACCGATCGCTGATCGCCGATATTGGCTCTCACTTGGTTAGCTCAGCGCAGGAATTGGAATCCGTGAGTCCCAATCTCATGTCTCCCCTGAAACTTAAATGCCTAAGTGACATTTCGTCTTTTCCATATGCACTGAGCCTGAAAATGTGTATTATTTTGAAAGAAAATAGCTTTATTTTGGATTTTTTTTATTCTCCTGAAACTGCAGTTTTAACTGTTTTACTTTAATTCATTTTTTTTAATTAGTATTAGCTTCTCTAACTATTATTTTCTTCATGTGTAAGAATGGAGCTTGAGGGTCCCGTGATGGATTAGCATCGTTTTGCCGCGAGGATAATGTGTCGTCTGCAATGATTTTGGTTGACATGCGCGATTTTTTTGTACGATTCCCTCCCCTTCGTTTTTTTTTCGGTTACCTTCGTCGTTGTTTCTCGGAAATAATTATGCTACTTTTCCGCAAGAATAACAGCATTTTTGTACAAATTGCATAAAAATTTAAATTGGATTTTCGGTTTCTGGCATCGTTTTTTTTTGTGGCTGCTGCGAAATTGCTTAATAATGAAATTCCAATGGATTAAGCGCAATTTGTGCGGCATGTCGCACTGATTGTCGCCGGTGTCTTTATCTTTATCTTTATCTTTATCGCGTTTTTCTGCCCCAGACAATTGGCCAGCCCTCCGATTTCCTGATCCTCCTGACCACCATCGCCATCATCATCAAAAGCAGCAGAAGTAGCCAGCCAGCAACACGTTCGATTTACCGAGCCTTATTTTACACCTAACGAGGCCCAGAAAAAAGGCCCTATAACTGCCTCTTTCTCACGAGCCCCGTCCCTCATTTCTCCCTCCGTCTCTGCGCTTCTTGGGGCCTTGCAGCGTTTTCATTAAATTCGCTTAATAGCGCAATATAATTTAAACAAGTAGTAACATAAAATAAAACTCACAGCCATGCACTGAAAGGCCTAAAGATGAAGCAAATTACTCTGGACTCCAAAGACCGGGCCCTGGACCCCTTTTTGAGTGGGGGAGAGGGATGCCAGGAGGGGGAACGGGATCGAAATCGGGGGGCAGTCTCCGTTGGCCAGTTATGGCGCATGGGCGAGACCTCGTTGTCGACCAGCAATGGCAATAAGTTCGCTTAACGAGGGTTTAATTTATGATTTGTTATGTTTCCGGTTCATGTTCTTGTTGCCTGTAAAATTATTGGCCATAAAGCCAAGGTGTGGATTATAGTTGCTGGCAGTGGTAGCCCTCGTTCGCGTTTGGCCAAGTCAACTGGAATTGGCCTCGCCAAAGGGGGAGTGACCGAGGGGGGAGGGGAAACACCATGTGGTGGAAAGATGGAGAGCTGACTGGTGACCCCATGGGGTGAAGACTAATTCTCTTCGTTGAACTGGAAACACTTTTGGAGACCCAGTAAAGGACATAGGTTACATACAGTCAAAAGTTTATAAAGAAATAATTAAGGATGTCATTGCTAATGCCAATCTGTTATGCAGCTACTTTGACAATCTCCTCCTGGCCCCCTAATAGCGCCTAATCCCTTCACGCTCACCGTGCATTTGCATCCGCTCCTGTGGACGACGAGGATAAGGCCATCGAACGCTGCTCGCCCTGCGTTGAAAATCGATTTGTAGTCTTATTTCGCTCGCCTTTTTCGCCCGTGGCCCTTGGGTTGCGCCTGCGCAAACAACTCAGAACGCGCAGAACGCGGATAACAGCGGATAAGAAAATAAGCAGAGACAAGCGGAGACACCACGATCCTCGCATGGCCCAGGAGGACCAGGTCCAAGCAACGCCAACGAGTATCTGGGGGAACATAAATTACGCGACTAACAAGCAGCGCCCCGTCCAGCTAAAAAAGATACAAAAAGCCAGGGGAGAGGAGAATGGAAAAACACTTCATACTTTGGGAACAGACTTGCACCGGAAAAATATATTTAACAATTTCAGAAATCAAAGAAAATAAAAGGATTTTCTTTGGGCTTCCCCTACGTATAATTTGGGTTATTAACTTAATTAGTTTCAAAAACCTATTTCGGTTTTAAAGCCTTAAACTCTGAATAATTAAGCACACTTTTCTCTGAGTGCTCGCAGTTCAAAGCTCTGGGCCAAAGTGAGTTGCACAAAATTATAAATGAAAGCGGGTGTTGGACCCGTCCTATCCGGGGGCCCTCATCCTCATCCTCATCCTCATCCTCATCCTCGTACCTTGCTGGCCATCCCCATACTCCTCACGATTAGGTGCAGCAATTTGGCCGGGGCTGTCTGTGATTGAGACCGAGGCAGTGCTCGAAACGAAGTTAAAAATCAAATTAGCGAATGTGTTGAAAATTAAAAACAAATTCACGGATAAATTGCATCTGCCAGATACGCAATTATTATGAGGGCCAAGGAGGAGCGTCGAGGGAGCCCGCTGACTTATGGACTTTGGGGCTGCCTCCGCGGCTAGCCATTGGGGTTCTCCACTCCCCTGAACCCTGGATTCTGGATTCTGGTCCTGGGACCCTATACATATTGTGTGTTCTGGGACTGCTCCGCGATCCCTGATTCTGGTTGGCTTTGACTGCCTGTATCCGTATCTGTGCCGGGGCATCTGTGTGGATCTGCGGCTATGTGCCCTCGAGGTGTTGCAATTTGACGTTTTTTACGCGAGTTTTTATTCCATGAAATCCACATGAATTTCAAGGGGCTGCACAGGAAGAAAGATACCTTTGCAATGATGATGATGATGGGATATTAATTAGCTTGGGGTTTTAATTAAAACTAAGGAATATTTTGTTAAGGAAATAATTGAGATGCTTCTTAGGGATGATGCCTCTTCTACCAGACTTTCTGTCAAAAATTTAGGCTTGCTCGCTGGAGAACATTTAAATGGAAATGCTCAGAATTTTCTCTGCGTGTTCTTCGTGCAAATACTCGGCCCTAAATGGCTCTGATGTCTTTTGGGTCCGTTGGCGAAAAAACATGTCGAATTAACACGCTCCGAGGGGCAGCTGGACGAGTGGTCGGTCGTCGAGGCTCCTTTTTTGTATATTTAAATGTTGGCAAATTAGCTGAAATTTCTTCTCGCAATTTGCATGGTTCTGTGTGTGTGAGACATATAATTACAGTAGAGTCTCAACTTTTTCCTCTACCGAATATATATATATATACAAATATATAAACTGAAAAAAGAATGTGGCTCAGCTGGCGCCGTGTCTGCGAAGACGGGCAAATAAATCGCGCTGCTGTTGAACTTTTTATATGCCCGAAGGGACAGAGACGCGGAGTCCAGGGCAGTCGAGGCAACAAAAGCCAGAATGGCACTGCTGCCAGAGATCTGCCAGAGATGGAAGTCGCCACGCCCTCCCGTCGTCCGTCCTTGGTCGTTGGTCGTCCTGTGGCCGCGTCTCTTTCCTTTCCTGTTGCCAACTTCTACTTGGTTTCTGGCGGGGCCGTAAAAAAAGGGCGCAAATTTTATGAGCGCATCGTTTAACAAATGAATTTACAACCGTGCAACGCCCAAATGTCTGGCGTTCAAATTCAAATTCCTGGCCACGCAACGAGCGGAAATCTTGGCCCAGCTCCAGGACGACTTACGTGGCACACGGAGGCGTACACACACAGAGAAAAAATATAGTTACCTTATGCACCTTAAAATCATTAAATTGTTGATTAACCATTGTATAAAATACTATGTTACATTTTTATAATAAGCTTGGAGTATTTCATGAATTTATATTTGAACAAAAATCTAAACTGATAACTACTTCTTCCTGTGTAATCCGCGACTCTATGCTCTGAGGGACAAACAAACCTATGAATTATGCCTGGCATTTGGCCAAGTGATTTAAAACATATTCGAGAGACGCGCTTGCAGGTATCCATGGCCACAATGACGACGAGGACGACGACGAAAATGGTCATTACGGTCCGGGGGCCAGAGGATCGATCCCCTTGGTGATGACCAGGTTACATTAACATTAACGCTTTCATTAGCCCAGTTTTCGCCTCGCTGGCCGCCCTTTTATCGGGACTCCACTTTGTCGCCCATAAATCGGAGTTGCTCCAATGGTTAAGTGGAGTTTAATGAGGCTACCGACTCTCCGGCACATCATGGTATCTCCGAGTCACCGGCGTGTTTTGCCCGACGGCCTCTCTGGCCAGCGTTTACAATTTGGTAATTGTCCCTGGCCTGTCAATAAGTTTTTATGGCCGAGCCCATAAAGGGAAAGCTACGGCTCCCATCGCAGCAGCCGCCGCCCCGGTTTTTGCATTTAGTTTCGCTCTTGGATGGCAGTTGAGTCCCGGTTTCGAGTCCAAGCTCACCAATTACCGACACGATCGCAAATTGCCAGCACACGAGGCCGGTGATTTTGGCCAGCTTAATGTCCGGTATGCAAATATATAACTGACCGTTCAGATCGATCATCGCTGGCCTCCCTGTATACTTAGCCGCACAATGTATGTATTTCCTGCTCTCTCTTCACACTTCTGGGGTGGAAAACTAGCTCGAAAAACACGTGAAAGTTGGGAAAATCAATTGCAGTCTGGAAAAGTGCAACCTTCGCAACGAAACAATTCGTAAAATCATTATATTTGAGCTCCGAAGTGCGCACTTCACTCCTCAATAATGGAAAATCAATTATTCGACAAGCATCTTAGATGAATTGAGTCCTTTGGAATTTCACACTTGGTCCTAAACCATATGTAAATAGCCGGCTCCCTGGATCCTGGCCTTTGTCCTCGCCGAGCCTGGCTCAGCTGTCGCACAATGAGACGTCAAGAGGGACACAGAGAGAGCACTTCAGGCCCCGTTCCGGCCATTGTTTGCCTAATAAACGGCACTGGCATTGTCCTGGGGCTGTGCTCTGGGCTGTATATATGTCAAAAGGTTGCCCATTTTGACACCCCAGTCAGCGGTCAAGCGACAAGGACGAGGCCAGCAAGCCAGTCAGGACAAAGGCTGCGTTTTTGCCAATTGTGCCGAAGCCAAACCCGTCGCACGATGATCATTTATGTGTCATTAAGACGTGTCCCGGGAGCAGGAGCAGCAGGAGGAGGAGGACAGAGCAGCTGTCAGCCTAGAAGCGCAGCTTGGTTGCCGCCCATTATCATAGGTATGCACAGCGATGATCGATTGGGTTGCTAAATGATATTTAAATTGTTATTAAATATTAAAGTCCTAGTGTAATTTATAGCCAAATTGTTTACAATTGTTTAAAATTCAACAGAAACTATAAAAATCTTATAGTACCCATAAGTTACCCATAAGCCACTGCTTTACTATATAATTTCTTTACGTGCAGCCATTCCTGTATTCAGCCTGATTGCCATGATGAAGTTGTTGCTCTGATCGAGTTGGCCAATTTGTTGGCAACCCGCTTGACGCGTTTGTCAATTAAAATCAAATTCATTTCATGCTAGAGCAAATGTTTGGCCGCAGATTGGGCATATTCGCCTGGGCTTCGTATGGGTATTATTAACCACTTAGTCGCTAGTGCAATAACTTTTAATCAGCCAATAAATTTGGAGCGATTTATCAAAAAACAAAATAAAGGAGCGAGCAGGCGAAGCGAAGCTGGCAAAAACCAGAACACGGAGTAAATGTTGTCGGCCAAATTGCCTCTAATAACCGCAATCGATCGTTATTTTTTGTGGTTATTAATACGGATGCGTGTCTGGGGATTGGGCCAGGGAGTTGGCCGGCCTGCGATCTGCGAGCTGCCACGGCTTCTCAGGTAGTTCACAAGTAACTGCAAATTGCTGCCGTCGATAAAACTCAAATTGGCTGGACAGAGGCATCCGCGATCGGGGGAAAAGGCGGAGGAGCTGCGGCAATCGATCGTTGAATTTGCCTAATGGCGACGGCCACTCAACGCAAACACCGATCGTTCCCTCGGTACGGGCGATCGATCCTCAGATACGAGTATCTGCATCTGCATCTGGGGCCACTGATTGACGAAGACCGATCTTCTCCAGATTCTTCCCGTCTTTCCGGGCCAACCCCGCCATGATCGCGATGTTTACGCGTGCATTTAGCATGTTGTAAAAGTCTGATGGCGTCCATTATAATCAATTGGCCGGGGCTCGTAAAATTAAATGATCCCGCAGGAGAATTAAGCGCCAATTACGCTCAGCTTGAAATGCAAGAGAAGCCAAACTGAGCACAATGGAGGCCAAAATAATAGGGCTCCTTAGGGTAGCCTGTGTCTGGCTATTGTTTACAGGTTAAGCGGGATTTTAGAATGTAAATTAGAAGGTTAAAACCTAGACTTTATTGAATATTACAACTATATTGAGTATTAACAAGAATATTAAAAAATAATTTTAATTCCATTTCGGGATTTAATATCTTATTTTCTACTGATTTTTTAAATTCCTAATGATCTTACATTTTAATAATATTTTTAACAAAATGGTACGCTTACATTTTCCCCTTTATCGTGTCTCCCAAAAGTATGTATATATATATATATATATACACGTAGCCATTGGCACTGTGAAGCCTCAAATTTGGACCGCGATCGCGGGACCAGTAAGTGAGCAAACCCCGAGACGAAGACGAGAAAGGTGGCGAGCAAGGGGCATCCGGGGATAGGAAATCGCTGGCCCCGACTTAATTGCAGCATTTAAGTTGTCTTATTGATCATAATAACTCCATAATGGCGGAACATGTGCGTACAATATAATAATCAGCCGGGGATCGAGTGAAAATTGCGAACGGGAAATGTGCGCAGGCCCCAAGGACATGCCAGGGGCGGAGGGGCACCCAGGCAGGTGGCCGGCAAAGTGGAGCACCGATACCCGATAGCCAAGACCACTCTCTGACCCCCCCCCCAATGGTAGTGTGAAAGCAAACAAGCAGTAAAATTAAAAGGGATCGGAGATCGGTTCACCCCCTTGGCATTCCTGGGGCCTGGCCCTGGTCGCTGATGGCTGAAAACTGAAAACTGATCAACTTGTAATGGGAAATGAGCTCCTCCGAACTTCAACTCAATCAGCTTAATGGCCTGACAACTTTGTAGCCTCTAAAGAGGGGTTTTTGGGGGGAACACCGCAGGGCGTGGCAGCCGCTGATCATTGGTTCGGCGACAGCCACGAAATCGGGCCTGCAGGCTGCGGGCAGGTGCTTTCGGCGGCCAACACGATTCCTGCGAACTTGGCTTACTTTGTTGTAAATGAAAGTAAATGAAAGGGTCCCCACACAGGATAATTAGAAAGGAAAGGGAGAAGTTAATCTCCTCAATAGGCCACTGATCATGAAGGGCAACCTATCCATATTTACTTGTTAAATTAAATAAATGCTGATTGCACATGGCTTATAAAACCAGAACTATTAATAATATTGCAGCAACCACCAAAAAATTAAAGAGGACTGAGTGTAATTCATACATTTACAAGCGGAATTAAAATGTTCCAATAACTTTTATGAATAATGCTCGCTCCAGATGCTCTCCATCCCCCGGGGCTGTGTGACATTTACACTCCGCAGAAGTTCCCTCCATTTTTGGCAGCCAAACAAAACATAATAAATTAAGTCATTTAACATAATTTCGCTACCAGCAGAGGGGCAGCAATTGGTAACATAACGCAGCAACAGCTGCTAAACGAGGGGACGCTTGTGCCAAATGCGAATGCAAAACGCGGATGCAGATACTCGCACTCGCAGATACAGATACTCACCCAGGCAAGGGAGCGGCGTGTGGGTGCAATCATCAACTGCAATGGGATCGACAGAGGGGAGATGCATATGCATGTATAACTACACTGAGAAAAAGAGAGCAGGGAAAACTTATTTTTATTTATTTAAACTTTAAATTTTAAAGTATCTGTGCCCATCTCCTTTGCTGTTTAAAATAGTTAAGACATAAAGAAAATAATTTTCAAATTTCTAATCATTTTAAAATATATCTCTCAGTGCTCCCAGTACACTGAGGTAATTTACGACCCGCTGACGATCCGTAGAGACCCAACTGAATAGCGCAACTAATTTTGAAAAGGCCGGCAAACAAAGCGTGCAATAAACGATGTCCACTTAGGAGGACAATGGACTGTCGGCGGGGGCGTGGCATCGGAGCGGTGCGGCGCGGCATAGGAGATTGAGATATCCCAGAAGTCATAGCCGTTGGAGTCAAGGAGTCGTCGTCGGGCCAATAAAACAGCCCGGCCGGGCTGGCTGCCTTTAATTAATGGAATTGCAATGACTCGGAGGTGTCGCCTTATCCGCATTCGGGATCTCTCCACTCTCTCCCAAGGAGTCGCAGGCAGCTGCTGCTCCTCGATGGCTGACAAATTTATAACAAATATTCACGCGTGCTTTGGCAGGCAGTCCTTTGTCCAATTATCGTCTTACAATTGCCACCGAAGGATCTCTTTTGATTTCCCCCGAAGCGTCAAGAGTCCTGCTTTGTGTGAGAGATTCCCTGAAAGGTAGATCCTAAAGGGCAATCGAATGGAAAACGGGTATATGGGATGGCGGTTTTAGCACATTTTGTGCCGAGTCAACAACAAACAGGACAATAAATGCACAATAAGGCAGACAATGGGGGGAAAACACAGGGACAATTAAATTAAATCGAAATTGTCAAACTGAATTGGTTGTGCGGCATTGTCCGTCCCCTCCCGGGGGTTGTTGCTTCTGCGGAATTTAAAGCGTCAAATGCACTCAGTCACAACAAGCCAATAGAAAATAAACCGAACATAAAGGGATTTACCGCAGAGGCAGGACAAAAAATAGGGGAAAAATGCAGAAAACAGAACAATAATGTTCAGAAATTGATTTGCACGCCTCGACTTTGCAAAAGAACAACAACAAAAAATACAAATAATAATGAAAGAAAAAAGAATGGCTAAGTAAGTGCTGCTAAAACTGCCGGCCGAAGCGTTAATTTCATTTTGGCCAACACCAGGGCGACTTTAACTGGTTTGCCAGCCCCTGCCAGCCTCGGACTCCGCCGGTTATCGGCTGGAAATTCAGCGAAATCTCGCGATAAAATGCATAACAACTTCATTCACAGCGGGCGACGCCATAAAAGTGTTTTAAATCGTGTTAATAATTTTGTGCAGCATATTTGCCTTCCACAGCGAGCCCCGAATTGAGAAAAGTCCTGCTGTGCCTGGCACGTCATCCACATCCATTCAGCCGCCGATGCGGATACATTCAGAGAATTAACACACTTAGTAAAGGCTTTGTAATAAAAAATACTTGTGGATTACTCACTGCAAGGTTGGGGAATTTATTTCTCTTAGGATTATATTTTTATAGCAATAGGAATTATTCCAGAATTAGTTCTAAAAATATAATTAATAATAATCCTAAACATTAATGGGTACTAAATATACGGAAATGGATAATTTAGAAATTTTTATCATCTTTTCTTGCTGGCCAGTTGCCCCAAAAATAGTTTTCGGTGCAGCTCCCCAGCCTCCCGGATGACCAATCTCATCCCGCTTTGCATGTCTCTCTCTGGTCATATTGCACTTTGAATTTCCAGAGATATTTGTGTGCCAATTTCTTGATTTTTTTTTATTATTATTTTTAGCTGGAGGGCCCGGAGTCCACCCAGACCTTGGCGTGGCCTATTCACACCTGCAGTCTTAAAATAAATTGTTCCTGCTGAAATGTATCTGCAGGCTGCTCGATCTCCATCACGTGAGCGATGCAATTAATTATAATTTGTCGTTAATAAACAGCCAAAAAACATTGGATTTTTTCCTCTGTTTTCCATTGCGTGATATCACCGGAATATATCCGTTTATAAATATATATCTGAGTGCCTTTTGAGGTTTTGGGTTTTTGTGTTCAGGGTGCGGACATCTTGATGGACAATAATTTGACTGGTTAAGTGTTTCTTTTTAAGGTTTCAACCGAAATTAAAGTGTTTGGGGATGGAGAAAGCAAACGGCGTGCAAAGCCTAAAGAAACTGTTTTGTTTTTACAGAACTCATTTTAATTAGAGTATTTTGGATGAACAGAAATAATAATAAATCCTGAATTCGTAAAAGATTGGCTTGAATCTTGTTGCTGATCTCTCTATTTGTTGCCAGTACCCAGCTGACCCGTCAATAGACTCATCTCTCGGCCAGTCTCTGGCTGCCATTCATCTTGGCTTCCCGCCACCCCAACAATTTGCTTAAATTCGAGCTGGAACTCCCGATTTCCTCCTCCTCCTCCTCCTCCGCCTGGCTGGCAATAAAAAGTGCAATAACTCGGCTCACCAGGCTCAGAATTTGGGGCTGAGCACACAGCCCGATAAATATATTCGCCATAATGAAGGCCTGCGACTGCAGAGAGCCTGGCCTAGGAATATTTATGAGCACATAATGTGATAATAAGCATGCGCTGATATCCTGCGGAACGGCCTCTCCAAGTTCAAATGTTAAGGCGCTTTTCGTGTTCCCGCTCAATTGCTCAATTATTAGGTGAGGCGAGCGGAAAAAAGTCGAAAATTATACACCCGGCATTAGGCGAGTGAAATAAAAGTCCATTACAAATGGAATCAACAACTCATTGCTCATCGGTTCCAGGGGCAGGCCTTCCTATGGCTGAGAAACTGAGAAGGGAAGTGGGTTTTGGGGCCAGACAATGTTGTTTATAAATACTCTATAATATATTTAATATGATATAGATTATTGTGGGAAATATGTGCCGAAAATAATGTTTTCTGCTTGTGCTTTTCCCTTATTGATTTTATAGAGATCTTTTTATAAATATTTTGTGCAAGTTAAGCAAGGATATCAAACGAACAAAAGACTGAAATATATTTAGGCTTATAAAGAATATCAAAAATTGTTACACAAGTCAAGCCCCCATAGGAATACCCTTTCAGAGGACAGTGAAAAAAGTCCCAAAAGAGGCAACACTATTATCAAGACCCCTATTCCTCGAATCGAACCAAAACCAAAACCAAACCTCACCGCACCGAACTCCTCCTCGGAGTCCGTATCTCCCCGATAAGCGGCAATTTCTCGACTCGGCCTCGAATCTCGGTCTCGGTCTCGATTCTCCAAGTGGAGCCCATTAAAATATGATAAATTGCGTCGATTCTGTGCAGTTGATTCTAACAAGACAATTTAACAAGCGTAATTTAATATTTGACAGAGCGAAGAGTGGCGCTGCCGCCCGGCCGGTTGTACCGCTCTAACCACAAAATGGAAAAACGACCATGAAAATGATGTAAAGTCGATGGTTGTGGCTGGAAATCTATCTCACCCTGGGGAACACTTAAGTGCCAACCGAAAAATTGCCCGGGTCGGACTTCAAGTGAGGCGCTGACTTCATCCGTTAATCTCGGATGGTGGTGGATGTGGATGGGAATCGGCTGGGACTGGGACTGGGACTGGGAAGTGGCAACATGGGCAGGAGGAGGGTTCTTTGCCGGGGAGTGGGAACCAGCCACACACTCGTTCCGGGGGTTGATGTTAAGCATTATAAATTAAATGGGTCGCGGCGATAAGGTAATTGGGGTGAAATGCGAACATGAAGCTGGAATGTGGTATGGGATCGGCAGGAAGATGGACTGGTTTTGGGTCTCCGGGTGAGTGGCGATGTCTCCGCTGCGCTGGGCTGCCTTAATCGAATGATTTATTCACCGTTTGCATGAGACGTCGTTGGCCAAGTCGCTTAGCCAAATTAAGCAATTACCGCACAGAAATCGAAAAAATCAAAAGCCCATCACATTAAATTGTTATTTTTAGAGTTAATTACCGTTCGAACCGGCTAATTAACCTGATCCACATAAAGCCAAAAAGCAGCCGGCGGCGGCAACAGCGGCCAAAACGAAACCCAAGACTAATTGGCCACAAATCGAGATTGACTTTAATTAATTAAGCCAGAGTGGAGTTAGTCGCAGCCTTTGATTGAGTTGAGTAAATAAATCTCGTTTGGAAACATGATCGGAGAGGGAAGGTTAAAGCTATGCACAGGGAGAAAAGCAGCAGCTGAAGATATATTTAAGGAATTTTGATTTTAAGCAAAAGTTGATAATAAAGGAAATAATAATATTATCGAAATACCCAAAATACAAATACAGAAATACAGGCTTCATCTTTTACTACTCTTGCCTTTGGTTAGTTAACATCAACTCTATTTTCTTCCAGTGCATTCGTTTGTATATATTCCCCTAATTAAATCTAAAAAGCCAATCAACAACTCTACTGGCAGTCAAAAAAAAAAAACAAAAACAAACAAACAAATCACTTGAAACAATGTCCGCAATTAGTCGGGCATTATTTCGGGAATTAAGCAAAAGAAACCGCAGCCATTTCTCAATGCAGACTCTGTAGACTTGCGACCCCACACCACGAGGGGATTAGGATGAGGAGGAGCTGGCACTGGCACTCCAAACTCCACTCTCCAGTTGACAGATAAGAGTTCAGCGAACCCCAAATGCCTTAGGAATTACCACAGCCAATGGGCAGACTCCGCTTAATGGCCGCCATATCGGGCAATTATTTTCAAATTGTCTCGTTAGTTTTCGAGGCAGCGCCGCAATTACCATCAGTATCTGGTATCTGGTGAGTAGTCCCAAACACATATATGTATATACATAAGTGCGGAGTTACGCTTCAATAAATACAGAGAGCCATAGAGCGATTCCAGAGCGACAGGAAGTGCGCACTTAAGTAGACTTTGAATAGTTTCTAATTAACGACGACAACGGCGTAACGGGGTTGACGGATCGACTGGGATCCGAATATGGATTGTTGAGGCAGGAAAGCAGGAAAGTGACTTGAATAACTGACTAACTGACAATACGCACAAAAGGCAGTTAATGGCACTCGAAGAGAGGGGTGGCAAGCGAGGGGTGGCTTAGAGGAAGTCCATCTAAAAGGGTTCTTAGGGAAGTCCTGGGAATGCATTTTATTCTCTAAATTTATGCAGCACTTTACATTATTTTTAGATAGCTCTCAAAAATATACGAGACCACAACAACTTTCCCAAATCGAAATCATCCGATCAATAACATTTAATAATACCAAAATATACAAGTCCTATTAGCCGGTGATATGGTCTTTGTATTGAGAAGAATGCCCTCGTGACTTATGCAAATTGCTGCCGGAATTTGTGCGTTTAAAAAACCGTTTTCTATCTGGGTGGCTCGACGATGGAATCTGAAGATCTTGAGTTCATGAAATCACCTGCTTGGCTCGCCCCACACGACGGCTGCCGTAAGCCGCCGCCTTTCTTGGGGAAATTCTTTAAAAAGCCATTATCAGGGCTTAGCTATGGGGAAGATCGGGCCACATTTCCCCCGTTTGAATAGAGGCTACTGTGTGGCCCAGTCGATGGTTTGGAATCTGCATTCGAATTGAAGTGCTATCTGAGGCCCATAAATTTTCGGCTGCCTTAATGAAAGTGTTAGAAATGGGCTGTTTCACCTGAGAGAAGGGGGTTACAGGTAATAATACCAATGCAGAGTCCAAAAACCAATTCGGGCGGCTCGTCATAAGCCGTTCGTGTGATTTATAGCGAAATTATAACGCATTAAAATCAAAATATATATCACGCCAACCACGACCAGCTCGGGACTCGGTCGGCGGAGGCAGCAAACTAGTTTCAGACATTTTAATAAATCGATTGGCGGACAACAACGAAGCGGATCGGCGACAATATCTTAAGCCGATAATATTATTAACTCTGTGAGTTAAATCGAACGTTTTGTATGTTTTGAAGTCGTTTATCAGGCGCTTAAGTCGCCCTGTCTGTCTGTCTATCTCTTTCAAAGTCTGGCTAACAGCTTCCGACATTCCTGTAAGTCCAACTTGGAGGTCTTTCTTACATTTCATACCAGTTTTGTTGATTGTTTATAGGAGGAGGAGTTATTATTTAAATATTAAATACCTTGAAGAAATGCATTCAATTTAATTTTCCCCCTTTTTTCGCCTTTCATTAATATTTTACGCAACCTATGTACCTGCCTCTGTCTCTTTGTAATTATAGAATC
Organism: Drosophila mayri; assembly: GCA_008042485.1. NCBI lineage: Eukaryota > Metazoa > Arthropoda > Insecta > Diptera > Drosophilidae > Drosophila > Drosophila mayri. Next base: position 277,827 of record VNJN01009363.1, read on the forward strand.
TCTCTCTCCTCGGTCGTGATTTCGGTTAATTACCCTAGGATTTAATGGGAACTGGTGGAGATTGGTGGGATGGTCCACCGTAATGAGACCTCGAGGCCTCGTGCAATTATTAAATGAGTGCCAAAGCGAGCACTTGGCGCATATAAATCAGAAGCTGACATTTTTTCCCCCTCAGACAATTATCTAAACGTTTGCGTAAGCATATAACCAGATACTCAGATACTCGGCCTCAGATGAGCAGCATTCCTTCCAATAACCCGAATGTTCAGATTGGTCCACGCCTCCGAGCAGCTTGCACTTGGCACTGGAAGCGGAGATAATCGGCTTGCTCCCAGTTTTTGGAGGCTGCGCAATGGAAGAAAAGATACAACGGCTGCGCTCTATGTACATATCTTCCTATATATAAAGTTCTCTCCTATGTACAGCTGCAGGCTTAATATATAAATATATCAGTAATTGAGGGCTCTTAAATATGTGCTTATTTTAGCTGATAATGGAATAATTTTGCAACGTTTTTGCTGCCTGCACAAGCGGTTAACTAATGAATTGTTAGCAGGGAAAAAATCACATTTTTAAATGGGTTAACTTTTAATGAGAGTGGAAGGCCCCCTTAAAGGCTGGCGGAAAATTGCCTATAATTTAAAAACAAGCAGCTAATTAAATAAAACTATTTGTTTCGATTATTTAAGGGCCTCAGGCTACATAACCAGAACCAATCCTCATATCCTTAAAGTACTCCACTTCTTTCCTGACCCCAGCAGTCGTCGTTAAAGTAATACCCAGGGGCAATGCTAATTTGGAACGTTGCTCTGTCTCTCTGCCCAATCGATGCCCTGTATTTATGAGCCCTGAAATTGTATTTTTAATTGAGCATAAAATTTAAATATCCTTTCAAGTGCTCGAAAGGACACACGCACGCAGGCACTTGAGGTTCGCCTCGCATTTCTATATCCATTTTCCCCAGCTTGATTGGCATGACAAAGGACGCATAATTACGCAAGGTCGAAGAGTCGGATTCCAGAATCCAGAATCTCGTTACATATGTTTTCGGAGCTACTTGTTCGGCAACCACTTGAGGACGCGAGGACCACACATGAGAGAAGCCGTGAAGTGATAAACCCAATTGGTGCAGAGTCTATGAGCTCGTTAAACTAAATACTAAATGTAGTGCCCCGGTCCGGACTTCGACAATGGCATTTTTCTCATGTCAAGTCATTGGTTTTAATGGCACATTAAGCATACGCCTCGTTGCCGCCGGCTTGGAATTCGCCCAACTTTTATGATATGCCCATCGCCTAGTCATCTAATTTACATAACTTTGAGGGGGGAAAACAATAAACATTTCCAATATATAAAACTCGGATCAGAACAATGGAAACACCAGCCGGGTGAGAGCTGCAGAGCAATGAAATCCGTTTTTGGACGAGTTTTCGGAGGGGTTTTTGGTAACGCGTTTCAAAGCTGTCAACTCGGCGGAACCAATTTTGTTAATGATGGGGCCATATAAACCGAAATTAACTAAAATTGTTATAAAACACAACTTTATTGCCTTGGCTTTCGGATTCGCCTTGGGCCCTGCTGTTTGTGTAACTTCTCTCATGGAATTTTTGAGTTCAATCTTGCATTTTTTCGACTTTATATTTTCGATTTTAGTTTCTGTTTCTGTATTGGAAATACGATCTGCACTTTGCCACTCACAATGGCCGCCTAATGACAGGAAATTAATTCCGAAGGCTTCTCCTTCGGGGCGCTCTATTGTGCAGATCTGTCCCATAAATCAATATAATATTATTTTCATATAGCATTTAGCTAAACGCTTTTTGGGCGTGGGCGCTGGGCCCTGGCACTCGGCTGGCATTGTTCCGAGTCGCGGCATTCGTGTGGTTTCCATAAATCATTATAATTATGCTTCAACGGTTTCGGTAGACCGTATAAAATTATCCACCGAATGGGTGGGGCCGCCGCTGTCGAGATCGCGCTAAAATTAGCACAAAGAAAGAGTTGATTTAAGGGGCACAGAGGAGGTATTCTTAGTTTGGAAGGGGTCTCACTTTGAACGGTTTTTAAACTCAACTAAAAAGCATAGAAGAGGCTTTCTACAAACTAAAATTAGTTGGAAATTATGTCTATTGATTAAAACAAGGTGGAGTTTTTAATGGGTTTAATCATTACTTTTGAAAATTTAAAAAATTCATCGAAGTTTATACCAGTTTTCAACATTTAAATTCCATTTTAGCGGAAGTCTTTAAAATTGTTATGAAATATTCTAATGTTTTTCTTCAAAACAGAATCCTTTTTAAAGTCTAAACTGATGGTTTTCCTTAGAAGCAGTTCTGAATCCAAGCTTACCTTCGCGGCAGAGTTTTTAGGCAAAAGTTCGCCCTGCGGCAACAACCCTTCAATCATCCCAGGACGCACCCCTTCCAGCTTCCTAAAGTGTCGCAAATGCCCAACGACAGCTAAACAAACATTAGTCACAAAATTGCCTGCCGACAGCGAAATGAACAATATCTATATGCCATAAATATCCTTGGGGTGCCTGTTCACCCCGCAACCCCCAAGCCGGCCTGGATCTACCCCATCTCGAGTCGCGAATGTGCCGGGGACCCATGACGACCCCGGCTGTTTACTTTCAAAACCGTTTGCCATGCGTAAATGACAAACGATTTTGTGAAATTATTATTGCCATTGTCATCATCTCGGCAGCCAACCCACACACCCCATGGAACTTCATCAGCCAAGGTCCTGCGCCTGCCAGCCTCAATCATCATCATCATCATCATGAGCATCGTGGCGGGGGAGCTGGCAGCTCCCAACTCCCAACTCCCAACTCCCAATCCCAATCCTTGTTAGCCGCCAGCCCCTCGCACTTTGCGCTGCTCAATTTGGCAAACAGTCAGCCGTTGACATTATCCTTCCGCCGGCATGCTGCTGAAAACCAATAAGCCACCAGCAGCAGCAGAGAAACCCTCATCCAACCCAAGGACAGTGGGGCAAAAAGGACTAAATTGAAACGCATTATATAATAATTTTGATAAATGATTGCCTTCTTTAAATGAAATTAATATTTTCTAAAAAATTGTAATTATGTTTCTATCTTTTTTCATTGATTTCTTCTCTCAATTAATTTGATATTCTTTAACCAAGAGCACTGTGCCTTCATCGGGCGACTAAATCCCACAGCAATTGCTGCTGGCAGTGCGCACTAATCCGAGAGCACACTCACCCACTTCCACTACCGCACACCCAATCCCCGCAGCCGAAAGCCTGCGTATCCTGGATTCCCAGCGTTACACGAGTTTCCGGCGCATCCTCCCTCGTAGTGTATTTATTTTATAACATTGCCAATCAAGATGGCTGCGCAAACATAATCGCAGACAGGGAGAGGCAGACAGCGGGGGAGAGAGGAAAGAGCAGGACCTTTATCCCGGCCACATAACGTGCATTTCTTTTTCTTTTTTTTTTTTGCATATGGCTCCCTGCCCTACCAGCTTCCTGGTTAAAGGATCAATAACACTTTTGCCTCAATTCCGGCTCCCGGGATCCGCTGGTCCTTGTTTGTTTATTTGTTTTGCAAGCAATTTCAGCAGGCTTCCCTTCTCTACCCCCGTTCCCTGTGCATTATCCTGTGTGTATCCACATGCATGCTGCTGTGTCCTTTTCAATTTGCTCAATGATTCGCAAGCAAATTGATTCCCATTCAATTCCGCGCCGTTTCGCATCCGACAATTTCGATTTTTATTGGCTTTCTCCTCGCTCGCTCATCTATCCAATGGCCGTCCCGCTCATGCGCCATTTTGTGTCGATAGGGTCCTGTCTCCCCGTCCCCGCAACGTGTGCGAAAATATAATAAAATTGTAAATTGGTTTTTGTTCGTTTATTGTTGTGTATATTGTTACTGATATTGTTATTGGTTTGGGTTTGGTTTTTGGGGTTTTTATAGGCTCCGCTTTCGCTTCAATTTGTCGTCGTCCTTTTTCGGTCTCGTCCTTTATCGCTCTGGCCATTTGGCGTTGGGATTGTGTGGGTAGGACATGAAATAAATTAATTGGAAACTCAATTCGAGTGTTATGTATGTAAATTTATTAAATTGAAATCAATTTTGCGAGAGTCAAAAGGGATTTGTGTGAAGAGCAGATTGAAATACGATTTTTGTTTCAATCTATATATATATATTTTATCAACTCCTAAGACCTTCCTTGACCAGCTCTCAGCTTTTCAGTTTTCTGTAAATTCTCTCTGGGGATAATCACCTACGAATTGCCGCGCTTCCAACTTAGTGGGATCATAAATATCCCCAGCGAATCTTTACAACTCGACCGCTGTTCGGTTTCCTATGAGAAACCGACTTCCTACCCAGAGACTGACTGAAAGAAAATAAAATAAAATAAAATAAGAAGAGAGAAAAAAGCAAAAGAATGTTTGTCACAATACATCAAATGGCCGCGAAATGACACAAAACATGAACGCGTCACTTTCCATCACTATCACTCCAAAGTGCCAGGCCGACTGTGCTTCTAACTGCGGCTAACAAGCAGCTCGCCACTCGGCGGAGTCCAGGTCTTGGCCCGAATCCCAGCCAGACGACAGTCAGTCTGATCCAGTCCAGCCGGGAGCCTGAGAGTAGCCGCTCCCTCCTCCTCCCCCCCTTCGCGAGATTAACTGTGCGCATGCGCAACTATTTGCGCACATTTTAAATGGGGGCCGTCGCTCGCACAATGCTCTTCGGTTGCCTCCGACTCCAAGCTGCAGGGACAATGCACCTTGGAGATCCAGTCACGGGAGGAGGAGAGTATGGAGGGGCGATCTGGTGACACTCTGTGGACGTATCCAACGTCGTCGCTGGGTCTGGGCTGGCAGCCTTAATCCGGCGAGCAATGTCGCAGTCACAGCCACTGCCATGATGATGATGATGAAGATGATGAGGATCTGGGTGATTATTTGTACCTCAGATTGTAGGCCTCTAGAGATGGCAGCGGGACTCACGATCAGGGAAGGATTTAAATAGATTTTGGGATTTTTTTAAAAATTTTTATTAAGAATATTCCTAATTTATTTCATCATCAAACTATTTAAATATGTTTTTCCCCATCACGCTGTCACCTTAAATTGGATGTGCTGCGCCCTGAGGATCCTTAACTTATTTGTAGATTTTTTTCTTGGCTTTCGTGCCCAGATCAGACCAGGCACTGCTCCGCTCTCTACTCTCTCCACCCTTTTTCAGTTTATGTCGCAGCAATCTCGTTTGACCAAAAACGACTAACGAGGTAGAGCTGCGGCCGAGACTGGAGATGGAGCTGAATCCGGAGGAGAGTTGTTGGGAGCTGAGCGACTGCCAGACTTGATATTCAGCGACAACGACATCGCAGATACAGATACAGGCAGGGAGATGGAGAAGCAGGCGGAGGAGGAGGAGTAGGCTGGTTGGCTGGCTGGCATCATTAATCCTTTGCATTGGCAACGCCTTGTATTGCAAAGCCGCCGCGTAAGTTGTCATGTTTTTGTCGCTTTATGGACTTCTAATCGTTCAATTCTATCAAAAAGCTTACGCACTAACAAACGTGTCCCAAAAACCGGAGTCGGGTCGCTCCCCAAACCGAGCACCGAACCGCACCGAATCTGGCAGCCAATTTTCAGGCAGTCCCCCAGATTAAGATATTTAGATTGGCCCACGACGACACGAGGGAGCAGCAGAGCAGGGCAGATCAGGGGACGAGCTGAGCTGAGCTGGGCTGAGCTGGCCGAGAGCAACTTATTTAGCACCTTTTGAGGCTAAGAAGGCCGAGAAGAAGGCCCACGGGTGCGCTGGCCGGACTACAATGGAGTTGCAAGAGGCGATGGAGATGGAAATGGCAGCGTCGGAATTGGAATTGGAATCAGTATCGGACTCTAGATGGAGGATCGACTGCAGGCTGGAGGTGACAATAAGCTGCCTCAAACCATGAAATTTGTTTCAATTTCTTGCCTTTTATGTGCGGAAAGCGGAGTGCGGACATAGGGGGGCCACTGATAGAGTCTTTGTGGCATCTGATGTGCGAATTTGTTAACTTAACTCTGAGATAATCCGCTGGGAGAGGAGGAGGCATTAGATGGGTACACAGAGAAAATAAATAGCAGAATATATAGTATATATTTGGAAGAGAATTTCGTATTGAAATATTATTGGAAACTGTTTATGAATTGTTTATTCGGTTAGTTCGAACGGTTTTAATTCAAAACCAGCAAAGAAGAGGCCTAATTTGCATCTGAGTGCTGGGACTTTCAAATGTCCGGCCCCTTGAGTTATTGTAATTAATGCCAAATTGGCCATAAAACACAACATTTGCATGTCAAGCAGTGGAGTTTGCCTTTTCAGCGTTCGTAGATTTATGCGGCATATTATTCATATTTCGGCCTGTGCCGGAAGTGTCCATTGTGCGATCGACTGAAATAATTAAATATTAGATATGATTAGAGTATCCCCGGGGCCCACGCAGAGCCATAAAATAGCGACTTATGGACCGACTTATAGAGCCGCTCGAATGCTAAACGCCATTCAAATATAAATAAATGTCAATTTGTGCACGCTTGGCCATAATCTCAGCTTCGCGTTGTTCTCAGGTTCTCGGCTCCGAGCTGCCTCAGCTCTCGACTCTCGACTAAATGCAAATTAAAGCTCATTAAACCGAGAGATACATTTTCTGTTTTCTGTTTATTTTTTCTCTTTTCCAGAAACAGCGGGGCATTAATGGGCTTCGCACTTTGCCGGACGACTCTCGTTTTGCATAGAAAGCGGCGTCGGAGGCTTTGGTGGGGGAGGGGTTCGCTTGCCAGGTGATCGTAAAACATGCCATGATTACTTTATTAAGCCAAATGTTTCATAAACAATCGTCATGTCGCACATAAAATCCGAACGCGATACTCGGGGCCTCCCCTAGAAACCACAGACCTGACAATCAAGCGTTTTGCTTAGATAACTCGCCCAAGATAAATCTCGTGTGCGTTCAAAATTATGGGTTTCAGATATTGAGACCGATATACAAACACAAACAGAAACACAAAGAGACAGAGCAGCTTGGAAATTCAAATCTCCCTCGGCCCGCAGAGAGTTTAACTAATTTTATAAAATTGAACATTAGTTAAATTTTGGCCAGATTTCGACTCTGAGATAAGTGGGGGAATCTGTGCAATTAAGCAGAGATTTTAGCATAATTAATTGATTAAACAAAAATCTGTGGGAATTTTATTTTAGAGTTTGGTTTGAAAGTGTCTCGAAGACACACACACCTGGGGCAATATCGCATTTGTGGATGGATTTATTGCAGGCTACTTTATTGGCCAAACAGCTACTCCATATTGGATTACACTCGCGATCTCACTCAACTTCCTACTCGTGCGAGACCTGGGCATTAGCCAGGCATAAATGTCTAATAATGATTCACGATCCATTGGGTTGCTTATTCAATTAGCGCTTTTATGCGTTTTGTCCATTTTTAGCGAGAGCCAACACGAAGGTCTTAATTTTATGTCTTCTGGCCATAAACAGCGCGAACTTTTGCCGGATTTTGTTGGTCATATATCTCTCGCGGCACCCACACACACACACACGCCAAGGCTAGGCGAACCTGATCCGCCGGAGATACAATATGGAAAGGGAGTAGGAATGGGAATGGGAGGCCCGATGTCTTCATTGGCCTGGCCAATTGTCACTTCCTTCCTCAATGGAGGAGCTGCCTAGCTACCAAGCAGCCAAGCTGCTAAGCTGCCTCGCCGCCTGCTTAATTTTATTATCCAGTTCCGCCATCAGCTGGCGGGGATTGGGCTCGGGTTCGGGTTCGGGTTCGTCGCCATTCTGGCCAACATGGTCGTGTCTAGCGACAAATTTAATGACTTACTTAACCTCATTGGGAAGAGGTAAAAATAAGACTTTGTATGTCGTTTGGGCGACAAAGTCTCCGCCTTGAATTTGCCAAGACCACACAGTAAGAAAAATATTTGCAATTGGCTTAATTTCACTTATTTATCTCAAGAACAACGCTAAATCTACAGATGGAATTTAGTTCTCGGGCTCCGATTGCACCATTTTTTATTAGGCCAAAGAAAAACACATAAAATAAAAGTCCTATAAAAATAATACCTGTAAATATTAATTAAATTTATATATTTTTGTGAGTGCAAAGCCTCGCCTCGCCTTGACTCCGTAACTTAGCATTTTTTAATGACTTAATTTACGTTCGCAATAGGTTCCACCTTCCACGTTTATTGTTTTGACTAAAAAGAGTAAAGCGAGAGATCGTCTGGGCTACAGGATGGCCAGAGTCGCGAAGAGCTAGCGACGCCCTCGAGTTGGGCTTCTTATCGCTTCGCTCGCATCGTCTCCATCGTCCCGGGCTTCCTGTTCTGCTCCTACGTGGGCTGGCTAAATATAAACACACATCCACATCCACAGGTCTCTGGGCCGAGTTCCTAAGTGGGAAAGCGGGGAGGTAGCGTAGGTGTTGGCCCAGGAAAGGGGGGAAGTGCTGTCGAGTTTATTGTTAATTTAATTGGCCAATTTCGTGAAAGTGTTTGCTGGGGCTTTTGTAGCTTCTCGCTTAAATTAGGTGGACGGTGGGATAATCAAGGGCTTAGATAATCAGGTTGGAGAGTGGAACGACATTTTTTGGTAATATTAATGTGTAAAATATATAAAAAGACATCTTATTTTTGTCCTTGTAAATAAATTAAATGTATGGCAAAGTTTATATTTATTTTAAAACATTTTGTTAGACTTTTTCGAACATTGCTCCACTGTTACCTCGCTCACTTTTCAGTGGGATGCGTTTTGTCTCAAATTTATTTGCCATTTGTTGGCAAAACCTCATCTTAACGTTTTGCTGACAATCGAAATCAGCTCGACGCTTCGGCTTCAGCATCAGCGTCAGCTTCAGTTCAACGATTCGCATTCGCAATCGTGGGCAGCCAACGGGTCGTATGAGTTATGGCTTCGCATTTTGCGGAATAAATACGATTTTGGGGACAGGCGACACTTGCCGCGTCGGCGAGGCGCTTTGAAATGGATTTTGCTGAAATTAACACAAAATGTTGCCCACAAATTGACAGGCGACACGGTGCTAAATTAGACCGAATAAGAAATCAGGAATGTGGCTCACTCGCTGACATTTTCAAGTTCAATGTCGTCTAACAAGATGTCAGACAGGCGGGAAATTAGCAAAACACGCTTATTAAATTCCAATGGCTCCGTGTCCGCGTCCATGTAAACCGATCTAAATAAGAAGAACTCGGCCAGCCCGGTGCTTTATTGGGCCACTCGCCGGACGACAAACAAAATGCATTTAAAAGCTACAAAACTACATTTCACATCCGGCCCTAGGGGCATGGGGATACACAGAGCCAAACACGAGTTGACAACTCATCGAGCATTGAACACGTTGTAATGTGATACTTAAACGCCTGATTGGCTCGTAAATATTTTCACTTTGTGGAACGAACCACACAACTCTGGGGCCCTCCAGCCTCCGGCCGCAGCCCTCGATGGCTGTCGATTCTGTTGTTAACAATAATTTCTACAAAGTATCGCTGGTACCTTTGATCAGGCCAAAGGCAAAGAGCAAAAAAGCTGAAAGCTGAAGGCAAAAGACCAGCAAAAACAGCGAACAAAAAAGCGCCAAATCTTGCACTAAAAACACACCAAATACGACATCAAAGCTATCGCAGCGATCGATCGGAATCGAAGGGATACAATTGTAATTGTTCTGGCCCCACTCTCTGTCTCTCTCTCTCTGGACTTGGACAGGACTGGCCAGTGGCCAGTGGCCACACAGAGGGAACCGATCCCATCCCATCCCATCCCATTCGATCCGATCCGATCCGGCACTCTCAAGGCCCCGTCCTCATCATAATGTTAATGTAAATGCATTTTAAATGGACTTGCGTACAACATTTTTTGCTCTTTGTCTTCGTGGCTCTTGTCGCGCTTTGTGTGGACAGTTTGGACAAGGACAAGCTGTTTGCAACACGATGCGGGCCAGGTCTAGCGAGAAAATCATCATAAAATAAGGAAGAAAGCTAACTTTTGGATGCCGAAGAATGTATACTCTGCAGGTTGCAATTGGAAGCTAAAAATGGATTCATTTCAAATTTGAAAGCTTTTCTTTGCTATTTTTTATACGGCTTACAACCGAAAAAGTGAAGCTTTGAATTTGAAAAATAAATACAATTTTTGTGGACTTTTTTACAATTTTAATGAATTAAATTCTAATAAATAAATAAGCACATTCCGGGATAATGATTGTAGAGGCTTCTTTCTTGGGGTTCTGCTTATTTTTATTATATAGATAGAATAATATAATTATGGTGAATAGATGCTTCTTTATATTTACAGCACCTTTTGAGATATAGTTTCCCCTTAAGGTAGGGCATATCCCACACATCCAGCCATGGTGATCTCTTGTCCGTTTGGTGACCGCAAGAGCAAAACGTTTTTAGTGTCTTACAAATGAAATCTGACAGTTGGCGAGTTAAAAATAACAAAACGCACAGAAAAACCTCAATCCCATAAGCACAATGCCAGAGAAGGAGATGAAGAAGTTGCGGGCTGAGGTTAAAAAATTAACATAATTTAATCAACACTAATTCGCGCTTTCAGATTGACAGATCTTCTTGTGTCAGGAAAAATAATCAGAGGGATGTGGGCGCTTCCAGTGGAATCCCAATTGTCACTTTGGGTTACGGGTTTCCGCCCGGCTAATTGCTCTTTCTCTTCTAGACACCTCATTAGTAATCCAGGCACAGTGATGGAGTGATCACTGATCAGTGATCCCGAGGAAACAGGATGCTGCTTATCAATATCAATCAGAGGGATGCTGTGTCCGCAGATGAATGAATCCAAAAGGGGTTAGGAATGTCAACACAGAACAAGTTCATTAAGAATTGCTCGAGCATTGATTGTAATCGACATTTCCCTGTAAAGACAAAAAATCTAAGATCACCAGAGGGACAGAGAGAGAGTGGAAAGTGTGAATGAAGCCAATTACTACTTGTAAGGAAAGATACTTTCATAGGAAGATGCCTGCAGAGGCAGCGTGAAAAGGGGTTACACCTATGATACTCCTGTATAATCAAAGATCCCCCCTTGGGCAACCACTGCCTTCAATAAACACGTCGTTTTCATTTAGGAGCCCAGCACATCACGTACGCACGAGATTCTGTTTAAATACAGCCACATACCCGACATACTAAGCAGGCACGAGATCAGCGCCAGTTCATGAGTAGGGTTTATGACTTCCTTTTAAATCGGAGAGCCCCGAGAGATCGGGGCTAGCACAGCTCCTCTAATGGCCCCGGCCCAGGCCAGGGCAGGCCAGGCAAAAACATAAATTACAGGCAAAGTAATATATATCGAAGCGATAGGATCGATTATGCTAAGTTAAGCGGCGTTAAAATTATGTTGACGCATGTTTCTAAAATGTTCCAAGGCACACACTGCGGGTATACTATATCTTGATTTGGCCATATACACAGGCAGAGCACAAACAAACCCCTCCAAATTATGCAAATCTCGTGACAATCATTTAAGCAACCTTTAAAGCGTATTAAGCATGCCGGGACGGACGGACGGACAGAGCAGTGCAAAAGAGATAGAGCGGCGGATAAGATACATTGTGATCGGAACGCACCTCTAACCCAATTTATAACGACTTATCGACAGTAATAAAAACAAAATACAAAATACGTTTCTACACATGTTGCGATCGATAACGCCAACGCCTCATTTGCATTTATTGGGGCGGTGGCGGTGGCGGTGTCGGTGGCGGGGGATTTTGAACTCGAATTTCGAGGGGTTCCAGGGGATTGGCTGCGGAGTCTGCACAGGGAAAAAAAGCTTCACACAAAAGAGTGCCTCTTTGTTTATTTATTTTAATGGGTTTTATTTGCTTACTAGGAAATATTTAAAAGAAATCATCTGACAGTTTCAGCAAGCTTCCATAAAATTGGATATTTGTATTTAAACCTCATCAAATCAACTTTATAATGTGGATCTAAAATACAATATTTACCAGATATTTATTATAAACAATATGTGGCTTAATTTGGACGAAAATCTATATAGTTTTATAATAATAAATCCCACATTTCTTCTTGTGTGTGCTCTTGAGAGATAGCCCCCTTGCTGAGGCCGGACACTTGACATTGTCAAATCGCGGCTTAATTAAGCAATCGATCTTCTCAAGAGCTGGCCAAGATCGGCTTTCTGGCTGGCTGGATGTTTGGTTGCTAATTTGCAAACAGACAAAAGGCTGGTGGGAAAATCGCAAGAAACCACACCGTTATAGGGCCTAATGAGTGCCCACTTATCTGATCCGAGATGGGATGGAATAAAGCCCGGCCAAAAGGCGCATTGGAAACGATTTAAAACGAAATTAAAAATTCATTCAGCACGGCGACTGATTCACCACATTCGTTCGCTCAGGTCCGAGCCCATAAATCATGCCGCTCTTGTGACACTATCGAGCTAATCAAATCGCCAGCAAATAATAATAATAATAATAAAGGGACCCACACCGAACAACGTACACTGAAAGCTGAAAAAAAAACCCAACAACGAGTGACAGCCAACAAATGATGTTCGACGCTTTTGTGGACATTAATATTTGACATTAATTGAAATTAATATTAATTTCATATTTATTGTAATGCCCGTTAATGCCAGACCCCAAAGCCAGTGCCAGAGCGAGTGCCGTTGTGTTGCGTTGGCGTCTTGGGGAGACAGACAGCCGATGAATTGGCATTATTCTGTTTGGGCTCAGATCCCCGGCTCTTCTAGGGGCCTGCTGTGATCAACTGGTTGGGATGCCTCCTCCTCGGACAGCTTAATTTCTGTAGTCGCAGGGTATTAGAATTTAAGTAAGGCGTAATTAATGCCGTCTGGCGGCGGGTGAGATACTCTTTCTCCTCCAAAGAGTCATGTGTGCGCGCGAGGAGAAGGTTTATTTATTGGGATCTAAGTGATTTCCGATGAGATTGTAAAGGCCGTCAGAGTCCAGCGATTGAGGCATCATCTCGACGCCGCAGGGGGCTCTAGGAGGCAACTCCGATCTCCTGTTGCGTGCACCCTGCCTCCAAGGCCTGTCGAGTGCAACGCCAAGCCAGGTGAGTTTCACTTTCCATCTCCATCTCCCGAGGAGGAGTCGCCCCTGATTTTTGGGTGTGATATCATTAGCTCCCCGTGTGCTCTCTCTGTAAAAAAAACCCGTTCCCATCTGCATATTATTAGCGTGAATAAAAATTGCTGCTGCTGCGGCTGCCTGACGATATTTGCGCATCATTAAAATCATCAAATGAAGCCAATTAAAAGTAAATAAATAATACATTTTATGAAAGCAATCAAAAGGCCCCTTCATCGGGCTAATATTATGCACAGCGAAAATTATAAGATTTTGTTAAAACTTAATTAGGCATCGCCAGCGTCGAGACAAAAGCCATCTGCGAAATCCAAAAAACCTAAGCTCGAGGGGTCCATTAATAAATTAAGAAGAGCAGCTTAAGAAGGTAGAGAAACCCGACAGCCATAAAAAGGGTTCAGGAATTTGGGGTAAATCTGTGCGGAATGGAGATTGGCAAGCGTTTTAAAATCAATAAAATGCGATTAGCGTTCTTTCGACAAGGGCGTCTAATTGAATGGCATTTATCAAAAGGCTGGAAACCAAAAAATAAAACAAAAATATTTCAGAGACAATGTATGGAATACACTAGGAGAAATCGGAGAAAACGATTTAGTTGCTTTGGAATTTAAAGAGATATTCAATAAAAGACAATACAAGTCATTAAGTTAGTAAGTTCCCTTTTAGATATTGAACTCTGTGCTTGTTTGATTCCTCTTATGATCTTTTCACCTCAAACTGTTCATCCTCGGCTCATCCCAGGTCCTTCCCTGGGTCCATTTGTCCAGCCTCCTTTAAGTGACCATGCCAAATCGCACCCGCTGCGTTATTTAAGTGCCACATTTCACATAAGCAACTTTTAAAATTATTTACATGCACCACACGGACACGGACACGGACATGAACACCTTGTGACCGTGGCTCGTTTGGATAATTAATTGATTAAAATGTTTTCTTTTCCTTTTCGCTCCTTAATTTTCTTTTTTTTTTGTTGCTGCATATTATGGCGGGTATCATATTTCACATAAATGAGCGCATTCAACACGCTAAAGTGCCAAGGATGGAGCATGGATGCCAGGAGGAGGCTGGCCATGGTGGTGGAGTGGCAGCCGGACACTTGTTGCCACAACTTACCACCTAGGGTGGGGTTGGGAGAGTGATCATGATCATGATCATGATTATGGTTGTGCCGATGCCGATGCCCAACGAGTGTGTGCCTATGCAAGCGCCGCATGTGGCAGGTGAGTGGCCGAAGGGGAAAGGTGATAGGTGAGAGATGGAGCTGAAGAAAAAGCCCGCTCCAAACACGGAACAGGGTGTTTATGGTGATTTAGTCAGTTATGTGGATCGTAAACATTTTTGATAGCTAAATTTAAATAAACGACAGATATTTGTGGCCCTCGCCTCGGCCTGGCTTTATTATGGAGCCTCAAACTGAAAATGGAGGCGCTTACTCATTCCCGCGGAGATCCAAGATCCGAGCTCCGATCTCCCGCTCTCGTGGGGAGAAGAATTTAAATTAATTTTATTACAGGCCAGATTTTGTGTAGTTGGCGCAGCGCGCGAGTGAAAATATCAAATTACTTGTGGTTATATATTTGGAATTAATGGCGCATCGCTCAGCCCGAGAGATTTTGTTACGTTTTACTTTTATTTAGTTGGTAAATTGGCCATAAAACGTTCAGGGCCAGCCAGCATAAGCACGGGCCGATCTGGCTGATAAGACATTTTCCGGGGGAAAGCAGTCGGTCGCCAGTTTCCGATGAAAACTCCGTGTTTCGGGCGCATAAACAAAATAAATATTTTGTTTAAATTTAACCGTTGACAAGCGTTTCAAATGTCAGTCAGAGAGTGGGCATAATTGGCCCAAAACTATGTTTATTTATTTTGGAAATTGCCGACCCGGCGATTTACCTGAGCCGAGAGAGTCACTTGGATTTTCCCGGCTCTCCCTTGGCCGTTCCCCCTTTGCCAGGATTAGGAGCCGAGCTGGCAGGCACTTGTGGCTTAACTTTGTGAAATCCTGTTAGAGATCAGGCCAGGACCCGGGTAACCGGCCTGAATGAATGTCATCGCACTTAATCCTCGACTCCTTGGGATCGCTTGCCGCCACGCCTCTCGCATTTGCATTCGCATTTCGCACACGGCATTGACTTATGCCTTTTGTCACAAGTCAGAGGACTTGGGCTCGGGCTCAGGACTCGCCAGCGAGCCTTACAATTCATATTTAATAAGCCCATAATGGCAGTAATCATGATTTTACGGCGAACTTCTGACCATTGCATCTCCGGCCAGCAGGAGGCCGATGGTAAAGGGTTCGTCCACGGGAAGGGATTCCTGCCTGGCACAATGGAGGGAACCGGGGAACTCACAGAGAACATGCCAAAACTGGGAGGCGTTGCGCACATTTAATTAATACGTTTGCTTGTTTTCCAGCTCGCCCTAGGGCCAGGCCCAAGAGAGATCGCAACCGGAGCTCGGTGGGCGTGCCGGCAGATGATTAGATTTTCTTCCAAAATTCCAGTGTCATTTGAGCGGTTCCCTTCTCGGGCATTGTTCCAAATTTGTGCGATGTGCAAAGGCAAAGCTTCGTTTAGTCCGGCGATCCTTCCTCGCAGCGGGGGCGGGGACGGGAACGGGGACGGGGACGGGGGCTTAATATTCCACTGATTCCGACTAACGTTTCCAAAACGGAAGCCTCGGAACGAGTCGTGGAAGAGGTCCTAAAACAAAAGACTTAGGCAACGAACTTGCTGCTTGCACTAGGCAACAAAGCGAATATGAATATGTTTATGGGCCGTTTATGCAGCGGGGGGTGTTTTGTGAAGGGAGATCTTATATGTTATATGCGAATTTGTGTATTTTCAGCTGCGAGTTGAGGTTGGGTTTTTGGTTTCTTGCTGAAAATGCAGTTCTTTTTATACTTTTTATATTGTAAAAAAATCAATTTTTATGTATATAGTATTTTATTATTATTTTTACTCATTTTAGCAATAATAATTGCATGATTTTATTAGTAAAGTAAATTTAATATCTGTCAGTTTTTATGTATGTTTATGTTTCTCTTTCCGTTACAACTCACTTTTTATTACTTTTCGATTTCCAAAAATAAACCATTATATTATATAAGTACTTCAGCAAGTAAACATTACTATCTATTCAGCATCATTACCTCTGAAATTTCTTGGTAATTAGACTGATTCCCTTGCCTCATTTTCAGCATTGTTCCCACCATAAAAAGGACAACAGAAATAGTTGGCCCACAACAAAAGGCTCGATCTATCCATCTGTGCTAACGGTTTTCGCTCGTAAAGAAATCAAGCGAACAATCGGTCTCAGAACCACAACAATTGCCAGGCTCAAGTGCTGCTGCCCCCCCCCGTCTCCGCGCCGGAGGAAATCACGCAAGCCAGGGGCCGCACAACAATGGGTCTCGACCCCGGGGCATTTGTTTAATTTCCAATTAAAAAGAGCAAACACACTAAAAGAAGTCGAGATGCATCTACACTTACGCCCACGCACAGCAGGTTAAATCGCCGGGCATTATCTCGCCATTGACATCGCGAGACAAGAGAGTGGCTTGACAACTGTTTTAGGTTGCCCAGAAACAAAACGAAAAAAGGGATCGGCCAACACTTGGCTGGCCAGTTGGACTCGGACCCTCGGTGCTCATCCCTTCAACCCCTATTGAAATGCTGCCATGGTCCAGGGCGATCGATCGCTTGAGGTTTCCCTCGTTTCCCGGAAAATGCCACTTGTCAATAAGGACCTGTGTGTTACCTGTTATCTAAATTACGCCAGGCAAAACAAAAACAGCAGTTGCCGTAACGGTGATAAATAGGGAAGCCAAGGAAAGGACCCTCGATCCCGATCCTTATGCAGGGGTGGGCCCTGCCTAATGTTTTAATTTGATTTTAAAACGATGTTAATCTAATATCCGTGGAAAATGTCAAAATAAAGAAGCCTTGCTCGCACCCCCGTCTCCCTCTGATTAATTAGAAAAGGTAATGGAGACCAGCGGTAGGGCTTCTAATTGAAATGCACTTGCCGTCGCCTGCCCGAACTTTGGTTTCAATGAATTTCCTAATTTTATTTCGAAATCGCTGTCAAAATTGTATGGCTGAGAATCGTTTTGGGTGTGCTGGGGGTGCCTACCTCGCTCCTCAAGTAATATTTTCCAACGAATTAGAATTTCCACCAGGCCTGGGGTCCGAGGAATGCCATGGGACATCACCATCAACATCAACATCGACATCGCTGATCAACATCAGGGACGCGCACTCATTTGTTTTGTTTAGCTCCTCTCCTCCCCAGCTTTGGGCGTGAATACCACAAATTTATATTTAATTGTTAGACTGACTGGGCTGCATAATTTCTCAATATTTTCATCGTCTGTTTGCGGGTGTGTGACAAATGCTAATTCATTAATATTTGGGCATTCTTCGACAGGCCCCGACCTGACCCCAGCCAAGTGTGAATAGATGGCAGCGCGTTCGAGTTCGATTTTGGGTTCGATCACGGGTGTGGGTGTTCGTGGCTGCCAGTAGCCAGCTGTGTGACGAATCGACTGTTTATACATTAAAGTCTCTTTGTAACAGGTTGGATATTATTAGCAGCAGAAAACCAGAAAGCGATTAAGGCGGTGGACACAAATAATTAAGATAAAAGGGACTATTATTATATTTTTAAGGGATTCTATAGGTTATATATTTCAAATTCAATGGGAAAATAGGAATTTAATTAAGCCAATACTGTATTATCTATTTATTTTAAGAGAAAACAATCTCAAGTATAACCTCATAATTCCTTTAAATGTCTTGTTTTACTTACAAGCAAAATAAGGTTATTTAGACCACTAGTTTTATTGCCAACTCACAAGACAATATTGTAGTTATGTCAAAGCTCTAGTTAATATTCTTGCTGACCTAAAAAACAAAATGAAACTAATAAGCTTAGTACACACCTCCGGACTAAGCCGAACTAAACCTGTAATAAGGTGCCCGTGATCGTAATTAGTTCGCAGGAAGTACCTGATTCAATTATAGAAAACCACTAACTGGACAGAAATGGAAATGGCTGGGGGAGTCTCCCATGACTGATCCAACAACTATAGTGAAATCGGTGGAGCGGCCTGTAATTTAAACGAATTCACATCGCTTCAATTATGCACATTTGTTGGCCAATTTTCATAATAAATATTCTAATTGGCTTTTAATTATACGGAGAGCGAGAAGCGAAAAGCGTTTCGTGTTCAAGTCGGGCAAATTGACTAATTGCCGCTTGTAATTGCAATATATTAGATGACGCCTCATTGGCCCGGACCACCGACCAGCTCTCCGGAGACACTACACTGCCCGACAAAACTACGGAGAGAGCCACATAGTATGTAGAACCAAATGGCAAACCCATAATTACCTTGACCAAAGCCGAGGCAAAGCTCGCACGCAATCCGAGCATTTGTTGCCCTGTCCAAGCCAGGGGCGGGCTCATGTTCACATTATATATTTTTTTGGGGAGGGGCAGGGCATACTATTCATACATATATGTATATATATATATATAGGTGCCCTCTGGTATAATTCAATAACGGCATTGTCGATTCAGTTGCGGTCATCACTAATTGATTGTTTAACCAGCTAAATGTCCAAGGCGGGAATTTCTCTGGCGCTTGAATAATGCATTGCACTGCAGGCAGCCTGGAATGGCATTAGTTTCGAGTCTGTGCCGAAGCACAGTGGTACAAAAGATAGTCCTCAAAATGTTCTTCAACTTATTTAACACTCTGCTAGAAATTTCGGGGATCCATTTGGTAGTTACAGTGACTGTTGAGGTCATTTTGGAAAAGTTTATTTTAAAGGAATGCATAACAGTCGCATTAATCATAAATTATATATTAATTACAGTCACTCTTCTATGCTCATATATTTATATATATAATTTTTCCAATAATTTCTAATTGTAATTATTATAAAATTAATGAGTTTTCTCTCCAACTCTCGCTTCACTGTTCCCAGCCAATGAAATAACCAACAATCATACGCAGCGTGGGCGCTGAGCCCAGCGAGCATTGAAACAGTAACAACAAACATCAGGTTGTCATAAAGAGTGCATATTTATGTGACTAATTCGAAATAAAACATAAAACTCACCAAATAATATTAAGAGGCTCGCTGGCTGGAGCGACTGGGAAACCGAGATGCATATCAACAATTAGGACGCCCCATGGAGCTGGCCACGAAATCGGGGGAATTGGTAATGGGCAGCCGAGAATTGGAAATTGAGAAATTTGACGCTTTTACGAGCTGAAGGGAAGGGGGCCAGGGACTCGGCAGCAGCATAATGTCTCTCTTTGATATACCAAATTAAAGCATTCGACATTCGATCGGACTGTGGAGAGCACTTTGCATATGAAAGCGACAGCGTCTGGCGCCACAGATCGCCAGATCTAACAGTCCCAGCCAACTGTCCTAGCCAAGGGCCATAGGCATAATTGAGGCAATTAGAAAACATCAAAATATTGGGCTATGGACGCAGAAAATTGTTAAATAAATAAAGCCACGACCGAGCAGAGGCCAGCGACGTTGTTGCGGCGCTCTTAATTAAGCACTTGAGGGCCTAAAATCGACTCGAATGTTTATTCTGTTCGAGTCAAGCAGTTGGCAATGACACGGCGAGTTTCGAGTTTATTTTGGAGTTAAAAAGTTGGAGACGCCCACCGCCACCGCCGCCGGATCATTCAATTAAAACGCTTACGCTTCGCTTACGAATTATTATTATTATTATTATTCTGACAAACAAATGTTTTGAGGGCCTGGAAAAACGATGCCAATCTATTTGAGCCGCAGGAAGTGCCCGCCCGAATCGAGAACAATCCCCAGTAAATTACAAGCAATTGAAGATCTCAGATCTCTCGATCTCTGGGACGGAAGTGGAGTCAACGAGCGTGGCGTTGCGTCGCCAAGTTCGTCGCCTAAGTCTTTCGTCTTTCGTTAGACAAATGGACAGAACATGGACTTTAAAATTAATTACTTAATTTAACACAACAAGCGGGCCGGCGACACCTTCGATGATGTTTTGGGGCGACAACGGAAAGCACTAAACATTCGCTGGGTCCAAAAACCAGTCCCCGGTCTCAGTCTCCGTCTCAGTCCCAGTCTCTGGCCTGGCCGAGTGTATCGGCCACAATCCTGGGCTGTGGCTGGGGCTTAACAGATTAGTTAGCATATCCCATATCAGGGTAATTATTGTTAAATGCGATAACGATCTTGTACAGCGTTGACATTTATTTATTTTCCTTAATTTCGCCGTATTAATCTTCTCGGAAACAACACGCATTAAACAGAACGCCGAGATATGGCACGTCCCAGTGTGCCGAGGACGTTGAGGCGGTCATTAAGGGATCTCGAGGCCCTCGATCTCCTTTGGCTTCAACTTGACAATTTGCATTATGCCGGCGATCGATCAGCAATCGGAGAAATCCAGCAGGTACTCGGCGGTATCCCCATATAATGAGCGAGCGTCGAGGTGAAAAGCAAACTCAATTAAGGCCCGCCAATAGCCCCAAAGACGAGAGACACAGCTAATTTAACCAAATTGGATTACTTAATAAACTTTATGGGATAAATAACAATGAGACTGTGCGTGGTGCTGGCCATAAAGTGAATGCGGCGGCGCGTTGTTATTATTATTATTTCTATATCTCTCTTTTTTTTTTGGGGCGCGCCGCATAACAAACCTTTTGAGGCATTCGGCGGAGTCAAACTCAAAATCAAAAACGAAATCAAAACGAAATGAAACAAGTTTGGCAAGTCGAAGATTGAATACCCTTGCGGCTAGCCATTGGATCGGACAGGAATCGTTTGCTAGAATGGGAATAATTTCAATTTGGAATGATTTTCTTGATCAAAAATATATATGAGCTGCAAGCTCTTGACTAAAATCATAATACCCTGGCAGGGTAGACGCTGATCCAAGCCGGCCACGAGGCAAAACAAGTTGTACAAACATGTGTATACTACAGATATGTGTATAACATCATCAGCAGCAGCGCAACTTACCAAATTGTGTTTTAATTTCCAAGAATTATCAGCAAGGGATTTCGTTTCGTTTTGGTTTTTGGTTTTTGTTCCCTTTCTTCTACAGAAACACAGATCAGTGGAGGGCAGGGCAGGGCGTTGTGGGGAGCGATGATATTGAAAAGCGAGCTGTAGATAAGTCCAATTCCAATTCCAATTCCGATTTCAAATCGGAATCCCGGCTGTCTGTACAAGTGGGCGTGGCTCAGCCCCACTATTAATTATGGCCAAGTATCTGGGGGCTTCCATCAAGGTGCGTGCGCTGCTAAGCAAACAAGCGAGCCATTAGCCTGGATATATCTGTACATATATAGCTTGGATTCCGATATTGATCTCTCGGGTGGAACATGTAATCAGCAGTTTCTCTGATTTATGCCTTTGGCAATTGCAAAGCTCTGTGATTACACCTGCACAGTGCGAAATATTTACATTGATTGTAAATAATATAAAAATTCAAAATATCATTTGTTTGGGGTAATTGTTTTTATTTATATTTCAAAAATAAATTAAATAAAATTAGTTAATAGTTTGTGCTTTTCTGTGTAAGAGCACAACCCCCCTTTGGGTTAATTTTTATGGTTAAACCTTTGACAGAGTGCCACGATTTAGTGCTGTTAACAGCTAGTAATTAGCCTCGTTATGTCCGTTAATTAGCCTTATCTGACGTTCGATCGGTTGCAGTTTTTTATTAGATTGCCCATTGCAATTAGCCAGTGGCCCCTGCACTGCACTGCACTGCATATTGCATTTTGCATATTCATTGGTCTCCACTCGATAGCCGATCCGGCTGATTGCTATCACTCTGCCGCCGCAATTGTCGCATAAATTTGTGTCTCAATAATCATAAATTTGGCTTTTAAATCATTAGCACACCTCGGAGCGGCATCGGGCGGCAATTCTGGCTAACCAGTTTCTGTTTTGGCTCCTTGTAACAGCCGTCAAGATCCGCCCCCGACACCCCCGCGCCACTTTGATCTCACACGAGAGCTGCGCTCAATTAAATTCCACAATAAAGCACGATTTGCATTTTAAATTGTGCAATTAAAATGCTTATGAAATCTATATAGAAATAACGATCGCTAAATGCATTTTATAGTCGCCTCCTTCATCTATCTCTGTCTCTGTCTCTGTCTCTGTCCCTGTTGCGGCTCTCCTCCCCCTCGCTCCTTCACCTGTCACCGATCCGAGTGGACACCAAACAGCAACAACAATGTTAAATGTCACACGCTAATTAATTGACGGCGCATAATTTTTAACTCTGTCACACAGTGGGACGAACTCAATTAAAAACTGGCTAGAAGGAGGAGGGGAAGAGGAGGAGGCAGAGCAATAAAAGGCTCTAAAGGTGTAATTTATGTTCAAGGATGTTTCAATTTAAGATAAATGAAGAAGCCTTCTATAAACTATTTTTTTAAAAGAACTTTACCTAAAAAATAATTCTTACCAGTCCCAAAATCCCTTCCCAACAAACAAACAAAACTTTTAGTTTTCTTTTCATAATGAATATTTTATATTTTATATGATAATATTTTTGTGTGTATTACTCTTACAATATTTTTGCTTAGAATTTAGTACTAACACCTAGGGGGCTATATATATATATATATTAAATGGGTTTAAATAAAATCCAGCTCTTTAGTGGAGCGACTTGAGGGATGCCTAAACATAAATAAATGCTAAATCTCGTCATATAATGTACAGGAATCCTTATTCCTACGATAGGTTCTTGTTTCATTCACTAGTTAAAAGTTAATGCTTGTCTTGAATATTTACAGGCTTAAACAATTCGATTTGTACAATTATAGTTGGTGTCTAGCCTAGGGATATTTTTGTTTTCTTTTCAGATTATTTTCGAAGGGAAGAAAAGCTTCGAAGTGGGGCGAAAGGAGGAGCTCTACTCAACCTCTGGTCTTCGCAGGGATTTGGCACGGATCTTGAGAGAGGGGACAGGGGGAGGATCTCTAATACTTTCCCGTCGTCGCGTCGGATGCCTGCTATATACAGCTAGCTCTAAGAATATATCACAACAAAACAAACTATGCTACTCGCCGGGAGCTCGGCTGGGAGCCCTCGGGACTGGAACTGGAACTGGGCCCCATTGCCTGGGTAAGGAACTGGCTGCGAACCGAGCACTGAGCCCGTCGCCTCAGTGGCTGGCGTCCAGCTCATGCTCCTCGTCGCTGGGGCAGTCATCCATCTCCATGTCGATGAGCTCGTCGTCATCCTCGTCGCCGCTGCCATGCATGTTGCGCTGGGAGCCGCCCTCGCCTCCCTTCTCGTCCTCCTGCTGCATCCGCTTGTGCTTGGTGCGTCGGTTCTGGAACCACACCTTCACCTGCGTCTCCGACAGATTCAGGGACTGGGCAAGGGCTTTCCTCTCTGCCCCGACCACATACTGGTTGCTCTCGAAGGCGTGCTCCAGCTTTAGCAGCTGCGACGGCGAGAAGGCGGTGCGGATGCGCTTCGGCTTGCGGAACGGCGGCACCAGGAAACCTTGAAAGAGGGCAAAAAAGAAGGGTTTCTGGTTAGTCATCGGTTTGGCTTGGAATGCTTTCTTGGGGTTCTTAAGTTGGGATTCTACGGGCTGATTTTAACTACTCTCTCTGGCTCTTCTAGAGATACTTACTTCCTGGGAATCGGTGTGGAAAGATCCTTCCATGGCGGCTGAGGAGCCATGGGTACAGCTGATAGCTATCTCGGGCCATGCCGGGATTGGGCATGAACTGGGCGGCGTGTGGTGGTAGTCCAGCGGCAGCAGCAGCCGCAGCGGCAGGACCGAGGACATGACCAGCCTGCAGGGCGGCTGCCATCTGGAACTGGGCGGCGGCAATGAGGTGCGGATTGTGCTGTGGTGGCAGCTCCGGTGGAGCGTTGATGTACGGGGGCAGGGCTTTGATGTCCGGCATTCCGGGCTGTCCCTGCGGCGGTCCACCCATTGGGGGTCCTCCTGGGCCCACGGGAAAGGGTCTCACGAGTCCCTGGGGTGGCATTCCCGGCATCATCATGGGCCCTCCTGCTCCCGGGTGCATCAGCGTCGGCTTGGGGTAGCTCGGAGGCTGCTGCTGCTGCTGTGGCTGCTGGGGAGGAGTGGCGTGCGGACTGCTGACCAGCAAGGTTGGCGATGTTGAGGGCTGCGAGGACTGCGGGGAGACGGATTTGGGTGGTGTGTGCGGCGGCTGGATGCGCTGGGCGGGATTCTCGGCCTGCTCCAGGGCGGGTGGCGCCGGCGAGCGCTCCCTCTTCAGGGACACGGGGTGCTCTGCCTCCGGGGAGAGTCGGGTCTGGAGAGCGGCATTGTGATGGTGGAGGCGCTGCAACAGTTCCTGGATGTCCTGGTGGCTCTTGGGCGGGCCCTGCTGATGATGCTGCTGCTGTTGCTGCTGGTGCTGCTGCAGGAGGAGATGCTGATGGAGCACGTGCTGCTGGGCGGGCGACAGATGCGGATGCGGATGTGCGGCAGGATGTGGGTGCGGCTGACCGTGGGAATAGGGCATTGCGTGGGCAGGTGGTGCCATCAGGTGGAGCGGAGGAGAGCCGGGCAGCAGGGTGAGATTTGAGGGCGGTGTCTGAGGTGGCGATCCGGGACCGTTCCTCTCGCCCGGCGGCGGACTCTGGCTCCTGCGGCCATTTTCCGGCGGCGGCGAGTGGCCGGCGGCATTGCCGGCACTGCCGGCATCCCCCACAATGGACTCGATGCTGAAGCCGATCTTCTGCTTGGGCGTGGGCATCATGACGGCGGCAGCGGCTGTGGGCACCGGCGGAATCATCTTAGTCATAAATACGGCGGCGGTTAGCTCGGCTATGTTGGCGGCTTTCTGGGGTCAAACGCGGCTGGGGAGTGATAATCCTCGGGGGGAGTCTTGACTCGGTTGCTTGTTACTTCTCGAGACTTTGACTATATTCAAAGCATTTACACTGAGCGCCGCATTGGTGCGCTTTTCAATGGGTTTTCACTGACACTGGATTGGCTTTAGACGACGCGCTAGGCGGTGAACGGGACGTGACGTAGACGGAAACGTAATCGCTGGCGGTAAACGGAATGCGGAGACGGAGACGTGTGCTCTCGACGACGTTCGCTGGCTGAATGAACTCCGAGAGCGCTGCGGCACCACCAAGTGTGCGCCGAACGAATGCCCGCGCCGCTGCTGCCACTCAAAACCAGTTTTGGCAGGCAGAATGAGATGCCAGCTGCTTGGCGGTACACAGACCCTATGGCTGTCTTCCTTCTACCTCCGATGTGGACTTTATCTGCCGCCTGGATATGAGAGCGAACGAAATGGCCGCATTATCTGGACGGGGGCGGGTCCTCCGGCCGGGACCGCTCGTTCTCTCGCTTCGACTTCTGCATATGGCTTCCGTTCCGTTCGTTCCGCTCGGTGGTTGTTGTTGCTCGCTCTTGGCCTTTGTGTAATTTGGCTTAAACTGCCATTCATAGTTTTTGTTTTTGCGGTCGGGTTTTTGTTCCCGGAACGAGTATTAAATGAAAATCGAATGCCACACCTGGCCCAATGTCTCTGTTTGAAGGAAAATAGAGGAGATTTTTTTGAGGAGGACTGTTTGCTGCCGGGATATATGTTTTTCAAATATTTTCTGGGATTTGTTGCTAGATTTTTGTGTGCTTGTAATTTCAACAAACTTTCTGGGATTTGGCTAGCATTTTTTTTAAATATTTTTAATAGTTTAATTTTGGGGTAAAAACAATGTGACTCCTTGCATTTATTTTTTTAAATCCTTCATAGTTTTGGACTTCCATTAAATATTTGTAAACCAATTTTAAAAAACTTATTTCCAAGTTAAAAACTCCCACAAAAACCCATCTTAATATTAGCAATTCAACACCACGAATGCAGTTCAAAACTGCGGTTCAAATAAATCATATTTGGTAGTCCCGATCGGACAGCTTTACGATTTTCGCTACGATTTAAATGTTAATTTCTGGACACAACTACTGTGTTTTTGGCACACGACAAAGTTTGCATAATTTATGTGGAGTGTGGAGCTGCGGATCGCTATTCCGAATCAAAATCAGAGCAGGTCCATCAACGGCCGGGACGTGCCACGATCGTGCGTACTTCCCTATCAAGTGTGGCACTGGACATATACTATTTTCACAAAGTGTTATTTTGACACTCTCTGTTATCAGCGCGTCGCCGGATTTTGGTGATTTATGGCCTAGAAATCGCAGAAAAAACCACAATATGTGTTTCGTAGGTTAGATTACAATCTATCCGTTTTTTATGGTCGCTAATTAAGCCACGCAAATTTACACAACGAAATTTCGATTCGATGCGAAGCGACGCGCCGCGCCGCGGCATAAACAACTTTCGAGTCCATTAAAGCGTAATTATGTTGACTAATGGATTTTGATTACAAGGCGAAATGTTGTGGAAAGTTCACCGATTTGCCTATTTTTTTTTCTATTTTAGCTGACTCGTCCGGTGTGTTATTTTGCTTTGCGGTTTAATGAGCAAAACGTGTGAGGGGCTAATTTTTAATTTCTACAAATTAGAAATTAGCTTCCTTTCATGTATCAATTATCTAAGAATCAAGATAAACAATTTACAAATAAATATAAATTAAATTGGGAAATAAATCTGTATACCAGATTCAACCAATTTTACTTGGAAATCCTCTCTAAATTATATTTATTACCACCAACAAAAGCCATCACAATACCTTGAATTTATAATTAAGGGATTCTTGATAAGAGCTCCTTCCAGGATCTTATTCGAACCCCTCCACTTATCACAATTAACTTGGCCAAAAAATAACGCAATTTACCTTTTATTTTTGGTAATTTCACACGCCCACCCTCGCCGCAGGAGGACCTGCGAAGGACCTGCTCCCAGCAGCCGGCACAATCGGGCTGCTAATGAGCGAATAAAGACATCCTGATGCAGCTCTGGTCAAGTGGCCTCCCGTAGTGGTTCATCAGGCCAGGGGAAACCATAAAAAATGCAACACAAACTAAGACAAAGGGCCAAAAGGCATTTATTAGATGGAAATAAAGAGCGCACAATGCAGCAGCAGCCCGAAAGGTGTCAAAATCAACAATTTTCCAGCCTGCAAACAATTCCCCAGAAACCGAGCAGCACAGCGTGATGCAATTTCACCTATTTCCCTGTCCAATTCCCAATGCCCGAGTTCAGGCGAAAAAACACAGCAGTTTCACTTTTGTTTCCCCCGTTTTTTTTTTATTTTCCTTCTTTTTTTCTGGCTGTGAAAACAATGAAAAACGTGGCAAATTTCCTTTTGTCCAATTCGATGGATGGAAAATTGTTGAGTAGCAACAAAACAAGACAACAGAAGACGGAAAAAATTGACTTTAATGATGATGAGTTGGCGTTTAGAGAGACCCATTTTCCTAGTTTTTTTTTTTTTTTTGGCACTCTTCTCTCTAAATGTAATTAATTTCTGGCCACTGCGGTTCCCAGAACGTTCCATCTAGTAGTTTCTTGTAATTTTCATATTTTTTCTAATTTTCCATCCAACACGATGAACCGATAATTTGAACGCTTGTAAATCCACGCGACCCCCGAAATTATGATGGATCGACATCAACTCTTTTGTGGAATTCAGAATTTGTTAGCTGACTGACAGCGGCTCTTCGGGGGCGTTAAGAGCCTCAGAGAACTAGACTGTGCCGGCTAGTTTCCTGGAAAAACTTCAGGAGAGGAGCCCGAATCCTAATCCCATTTTGGAGAAAAGGGCGAGCAAAGGATCTCCTTGGATCAATTTGATATTTCGGGCACGACACAACGGAGCCAATCAAGTGGAGAATATATTCCGAATTACCGCAGTGCCATAAAATCATATTAAAACACAATTTCTCGGTGCGGCGGTAGCGGACCCAACATCGTAAAACATTTATATCTAATCCTTGACAATCATAAAAATTACACAAACGACATGGATACACAGAGCAGGGAAAATTCTGACAAAGGCACAGTGCCAGCGGCAAGGAAAATGTTTAAAATGTCGGAAAAGTGCTCGAGAAAATAACGAGGGGCGGACGAGCGGTAAGCGGTGAGCGGTAAGAGTGGAGAAAGCGAATAAACAGTAGTCAGAGAAATGTCATAAAAATGTCCAACTCCTATTTGGAACCTCCTCACTCCCCAAAAACTATGCACAGAGAGAAAACAGTAGGCCTTATAGAGAATTAATAGAATTATTAAATCCGGAAAGATAGAACTCCTTCAGCAACATATTTTCCTTATTTCTCTCTAAAGTAATTCCATTTTTCCCAGTGCCCTTAGTACGTGTATGTGCAAAACAGTGGAAAATAGTGGAAAACGTCCCAGAATTTCCTCGGATTTTTATGACACTTTCCGTAACGGGCACTCGAGCGTGTCGTCGACCAGCTGAAAGGACAGACAATCCTTTGACTCAGCTAGCAGCCAGCGAGCATAAAAAATATAGTAGTAGTTGCCGAAATAAAATCAACGTAATGTTTATGACTTTCACCGGTACCCTGCTCCAGCTCCCCCAGCTCCTGTGACCAGTGTTCCTCCTCCTTTGACCTGGCTGTGGCCCTGCCGAGCCTTGCCCGCCGGTTGACACTTTCGTTTTGATTTTCTTTCTTTGTTTTTGGCTGACAGGCACTTTTGTCCGTGTGTCATTATCGTATTGCCTGGGATCCGGGCAACGCGGCGGGATTTATGAGCAGGCGGCATGATATGATTAGATCGGAATGAGATAAGTCCTCCCCAGGCTATAAGTCCTTAGATTTGGGGTGCAGATAGTGCAGTTCATAAAAAAGTAACTATTCTGTTTGATTTTTAATCTCTTTGATGAAGCAAAGATATTACAGAAATGTCAACTCGAATAATTATGGATTCAGACAGAAGTAACTTCTATTTAAAGTCATTAAGATTTTAAATAAAAAGTATAGTATTATTATTAATAAGTATTTATATCTCCTACTTGATATCTGTAACTTGGGAATGCCTTAATTGTTGCTTAGCAAGTTCTGGGATTCCTCTGTTAAGTAGATTCCTTAGCTGTAAGAATGCTCTAGAAATTCCGAAGACCCAGCTAAGCAAGCCCACAATCCTGGAGATCATCTTCAGTAACCCCCAGAATAAGACCCCAGAGATATAGAGACACCATTCTTCCTCGCTGGTTGCTATTCCACCGTCACCTCACACTTACATATGCCTGGATCCCCCTATCAACCCGATGGCCAGGCCAATTACTCTTCTCATCCTTATCGCAGATCTCTCCCCGAAACTTCCACCAAATAAACACTTTATAAATTACACGCCGCCCACACGCTGTCCCCAGCTCCTGCGCGTATCCAAACTAATGATGACAGCCAATAAAAAATTCCAACAAATGTGTAAATTTGTGGAAATGCATGAAAATGGGGAAAAACAAAAACGGGAATTTCATAAAAATGTAAATTTCGAAAAGGGCAGCGGGAATGGTGGAGGGAACTCGGGAGTAGGGATACGCGGACATGGTCGGGTGACTGGGAGAAACACACACGACAGGGAGGTTTGTGTTCCACAACAAATGAAATAAATTTTGTGCATGTAACTTGAAAATGTCGTTGCTGCCAAAAAAAAAAAACAAGCAAAAAATAAAAGGAGAGTGGAAATGGATATTTGTCAGGAACGAGCAATTGCCAGGGGTTGGGCTGACGAGGCGGGGTGCCTGGGCAGATGACTCAATTTACACACAACGAGCTCTGTAAATTGCGCCTCATTTCGCCAGTGACTCCTTCCTTCCTCCTCCGGCTGGCTGGCAGTTGTGCAAATGTCAAAATGTAAAAATGGAATGGTTATGCCAGATTTCCTTCCTCCGCCGACAGAAGGCACCCAGGGATGGATGCTGCCCAAACTCGGCTACAAATTGCCAAACCTAATAAAAGCGAAATTAGCAGGAGAGGATGCTGGGCAGGAGGGTTGATTTGTGCCTCAGATGGGGTAGCTTAGTTCTGCGGATGTGCCATAAATTAAACTAAATTAATTGTCCGTGACTTGGCTTAAGTATTTGCTATCTCCATTCTTCTAAGTCTTTATTTAAAATTCAAAATATATAATTGTAACCTAAATTTACTTTATTTTTTCTACAAAAGTTACCACAGCTTTTCCCAACGCAATTTGTAGACCTTCTTCGTCAGTTTTTTGTATCCCCTTTCTAACCCCTAATTGTGATGAGGCTGCGCCGCCATTTTAAGCCCCCACCCCACGTGCCCAGAAATATAGTAAAAGTCTGTTCCCGGATCTGAAGCGTCGGTCGTTAAACAAATGAATTGCCATAAGCGCCGGCTGATTGCAGTGTCGCCGTCGCCCCAGATGATGGGCTGGCCGTAATATAGAACAGATTCACTCCATCCCATAAGCTGGATGCTGGGCACGGGAGGTTGTCCTGATTGGGCTGCCAGCTGCGATTATTATAACGCTTGCCAAGCTCTCCGACGGCGACGGCGACTTTACGAGGCGCATCATTACGAGGCAGCGGCGGCGGGATCCTGCAGCCCAGCGTCTGCCATTATTATACGCCATTTAAATAATATTCGCCTGGCACGTTTTCCAGCCCGAGTCCCAACCCCTCGGAGCGGGAACTGGAACCGAAACTGGGTGGAAACCCACCCCAAAAGTCTGTGCACGGCGTCTGTGCCATTTTTCACAGGCTTTTGCGCTGCGCATAATCAAGGCACATCATCAGCATTTGATTGCGACAAATAATGCCGCCACTTTGTGTTTGTGTTCTGCGAACGTCTGCCGGCACTCAGGGGTGCCTACCCCTGCAGGACTTGCTCCTTTTTTCTCTCACCCTCTAGGAAAATATAATATAACTGCCTGGAAAATGGCGGATGGAGAGTGAAAGGATTATGGCAGACGCGGTGGAAGTGAGCGCGTGTTAAATTAAAAGGATTTGTGTGTTGATTAAGTGCCAGGACACTATTCAAGTGGCAGAGTTGTAAGAGGGTAAGTTTTGAGGGGTTTATGAAGTTATAGAACAATTTAAAAAAAATACTTGTAATTAATTTTGTTATTTGTTTTACTTCTCATAAATCATATCATATTTCTAAATTCAATATAAAATCAAAAGACCAGTCAGTTATCACCCAAAGTATGTAGAAATCTCTGCTTCCTTTTAATCACATATCCTTTCTCAAAGATAATCCAAAACAACTGCAAACATTGCAACATAATGGCAGCGCAAATGTGACTCGGGATCGGAACCTGAGGGCAAGAAGTACCTAACCCAGATATGGACAGTCTATCAGCGGATCTTAGCCGATCCAACAATGCGATAATGGAACATATATGAACTTCGAGGCCCAAAACAACCGGTAGCCGACAAACGGTAGCTGGATCAGTGAAGGAATCAATCCCCAGGATCCCGGGACTACAAAGGCAGCTGATTCTGCCGTTCCCGGACTGCCAGATTGCCAATCTCCCTCAGCCTCAGTTGTGTTGATCTTGTTACAAAAGTCAGCCAAGGTCCGCAGCGCGCGGGTGTTCTCCGGGAGCGGGGAGGAGGAATAATAGGTACCTTTGCCAGTCTCTCTCCTCAGCGGAAAGAGCCAAAAAGTTAAGCCACAAACATACAAGAGGATCAAAACGGATTTAAATACAAAGTGGGAAATAATGAAGTGCCGGCCGAGGCAGCCCAGGGGAAAATAGTGGAAAGGTGCAAGATTTCCCGAAGCCCAAAGCCGAAACCAGGGTGGTTCTGGGTCTGGCTCTGGTCTGGGCCTCGAGGTTATCCATATGTGGAGTGCGTGTCTTGCAGGGGCTTATTAAAGTTATAATTAAAGTATGTCCATCACTCTGTGCGTGCATTGTGTCTTCTATGAATTTAATTATAAAAATTCCCTGATAATTGTTTTTGTATTTAAATTTTAATGGGTTCACACTATTCTCTTGCTCAACAAGATCGCTTGGGAAAGGGGTGGGAAAATGCCTAAAAATATGTTAGTTATATTAGTTGTTTGCCTTCAAAAGGGGGAAGCTACTGCATGGGTGGCTAAAGGGATATGAGAAAAGCGGAGGATACAGTCAAGTCTAATAGAAATAAATTTTATAAATTTCTTTGTGGTTCTAAATCTCTGTTTTTTTTAGTAGGCGTCTTGGGTCTTTGGTATTACAAATTCCATTAAATATTTCTCTCAATTCTCAAGTATCTGTATCCTAGTATCTCCCCTTGCCACCCTCTTCAAGCATCTGTCAGAAGCCTTGTTCCTTCTACGCCACTGTCTTCGCCTACCCTTTTCAACAGTTTCGAGTCTCAGTTTCGAGTATCGAGCAGCAGAGTCCTTCGTGTACACACATTGCACGTCATTTAAATTTATTAGGATTACGAAACAAAAAGTCAACAAGATGACAGGAATCGGAGTGAAGGACTTGAGCAGCCCTCGGTCATTGTTTCGCCTGAAGAATAACCCCAAAACAGGCAGGGAAAATAAGGATAATACACAACTCATATGCACCCATTATTTCCATTAGGGGAAAATGGGAATATGAGGAAGTTTTCAGTGGATATTGCTGATGCCCTTCTGGCATACTTGACTTAATCTAAGCCAATTTAATGCCCATTGACCGGCCAAGAGGATCGCAGATCACACAAGTGAGTCTGTCGGCGGTATCCAAGTTCCTTGAGCCTGAGCCGCAATTGTTTATGGGAAGCAGCTCTCTCACACACACAGAGACACATGTGGCATTATCCGGGGCTTAGCTGTGGGAAAAGTGGAACACCCGCAACTGACTTTGCCCAGAAGTTGAAAGTCGGCCACTTGATCGCATCCTGCTGTAATCCCGGAGAGCTCACAGTGGCTCCTGTTTTGCTCCCTTTGCAGAACAGTAGCTCCGTTCGTTACGGCCATTTTGCGCATGCCATTATCTAATTTGCCCAGCATGTGCAGGCAGGCGGCTCCTTTCATCCGGTGGTCCGATGGTCTCCTTTCAACAATCTGCCGTCCGGCATTCAGCACTCGTTTTGTGCCACTTGGCCGTGTAATTAGATTCGTGCTACTTTCCACGGCGGCGGCCCCTCAGATGTGGCCGCTCCCGCCCCAGCAACCGCTGCTTATCAATGCAAACGCCCTCTGCGATTATGATTATGATGTTTTCGATTTTCAATTTTCGGCTCTTGACAAGTGCGCATAATTTATTGAAATGCTTTTTATTAAAGCTAATTGGCCGACAAAGCGTTGCGGCGGCCCGTGCCGCCAAACTGCCGAATCAATTAAAATGCCTTCGCACAGTTCGAGTGGCAAACGAACAGTTCCAGATCATTCAGTTGATTCAGTCCGGCATTTGGAATCAATTCGATGTCAATCGAGGCGATTGCATGTGCAATTGGTGTCAATGCACGTTCGAGTATTTTTATGCACTCGGGGGAAAAGTGGATTGAATTCCTAAGGCTCTCTAAGCTGGGATTTATGGGAAGTGTAGAGATTGTTAAAGAAATATATAATATAAAAATATAAAAATATATGTATTTATTTATATAGAAATATATTTAAACAAAATCTGTTAAACGATCATTTTTTTGTAAAGGATTATGAGTGTTCCGTGATTTCCAACTCTGTTTTCGACTCTGCATTCCAGAGAGACTATTTTTGTTAGCTTTCAGTTTGAACTAATAGATATTTAATTATAACAAATATATTGCATAAATAAAACCCCCTCAAAATTTAATTAAAATTCAATCCATTATCCTTTATATACCTTGACAAAAACCCTTCTATTCTTATGGGTTTGAGTTGGGAATTATGGAAAGTATAGAGTTTGTTAAAGAAATATTTATAAAATCTTTGTCAAGTATAATTTCTTATAAAGCAATATGAGTGTTAGATTAACTTCTTCCTTGATATCAGACCTTTATATTAAACTAATAAATGTTTTATTTAATAATATAAATAATGCAGAAAGCAAACCTCTAAAAAACTGTTAATTTAAACCATTATCCTTTTTATGCCTCAACAGAAATCCCCTCGATTTTGACAGTGTACGTTAGAGAGTCTAGCTAGTCATGTGTTTAAAGCGATTTAAGCATGGCCAGCGGCAAGTTTGTGTTTTTAATCAGCTGCCACTTGCAGGAGACCCCACACACACTCGCACACACACCAGAGACGAGTCAGTCCGAGTGCCTAATTAAAATTGATTTGATTTCTCTGACACTTTTCAGCCCCGAACCGAAGCTGAAGCCAAACCGCTGTGGATGTGGAATCAAAGCCGCATTGTTCGTCACGCCACTCGGAATGGGATGACTGACAGTTGGTCGCTCAGTGAGCCAATCATTTGCCCAATCGTTTCAATTTCACATTTTGATTGATATTTCTGCTGAAACCGATACACAGATCGCTGCCCTGTCTGATCTCTGACTGCCTCTTCTCGCTCTGTATGGAGCATAGAGCTAATTAAGGCGATCCGTGAGCAAACCCGATCCCGAGTCCGGCGCTAAGCTCATAATTATACGGAGGAGTCCATTGGCTATGTGGGTTGTCATCTGGGCCATATATCTTGTTATGGCCACGGCGCATGCGCGTCTCCTCAATTAGTTGGGCTGTCAGAAAGATGATGAACTCGTTGCTTGATGAGGGTTTTTCCCTCCGAAACTAAGGACCGAACTGTTGTCCAGTGACTTATCACAGTTTCGAGCGAATTACGACGCGTCGCAGTTATTTTTTAATAGTTTTGCCAGCATTCCCGAAATATGAGTAACCCCGAAATCCGTGGCTTATTTTCGGTTAGTTCGTCGTCTGCGATAGCATCGATAGAGACGTGCTCATGGCACGGAGGTCGTCCGTAGGTCCAAGTGGATCTGCTCCGGTGGTCTCCGCCTCCGGCTTCAAGTCGTTGACATTTGCGACAAATGGCCTGATGGACGTCAAGTATCCAAGCCGCCGTGTGTGTGTGGTCCACTTTAGGGGGTGTACACGTTACATCTTCGGGTAATTGTGACTCAGACTGAGATAAGTGGCCACAGAGCACTTGGATTTAAGAGCAAAGTCAGACAAAGTCATCGCCATGTTCGGCATCTAATCAACTCATTAAGGTCAGCGCATAATTTTAATTGTGTTTTCATAATTTTCGTCGTCGGTCGGTTCGGCCGGTCGGTGGCATCAAAGCTGGCTTTGATTCTGCCTGATTCCATGGAAATCGGCGGAGAGATAAGCCCGGTCAGGCACTTTGGCATAATTGGCGGCTGGTTAGCTTTTTAGTTTCTGTAAACTCTTTGGTCTTAGTGGCTTTGCTTTGCTCCTGCGCTTTCCATACCGCAGCCGGAGGTCATCCTTATTCCAATAAATGATGCCACATAATAATTTCCTACCCATTTTCCCCCGTCCCCCCGAGAAACTGTGGGAAAACTGTGCGATCGTTCGGTGCGTGATTAATTTGTGGTTATTTTTAGGCACGACCGCTCCACTTTGTGGCTGCCCCCGAAATATATATGTGTATCTGTACTTATATTTATTTGTTTTCTTGTTTTTCATTTGGAGCTCCCTACCCCCTCGTAAGAGAGCCGCAATTAATTACAATTTTTATTGCGGCGACCTGAGGTTTTCCACATTGATTTATATGGGAGAATGCCGGCTCTAAGACTTCGATCTCCACGCGTCGAAAGTGCCATAAAATGTTTGAGCTATTCGATGCGTTTTGATGAAATGTGAAAGGCAATTACTCAATTGCATTTTATTAACTGAGAACGTTTATTCCCGGCTCCCCTTTTGGAAAATGATTTGGAGCATTTGTTTTGGGTTTGCTAAGGAATTCGGAATGCATGGGAACGGTTCATTATTCCCAAAGCCTCTAATTTGATTTAATGGAAATAAATTGTGTTTGTTTTCTATGAAAGGTGTGGTAATAAATAACTTTAACACAGCTTTTCCTTAAAAACAATATTAAAATTAAGCATTCCTGAAGTATAAAGTTATTAAGTTCCTAATTCGCCTTGACCTGGCTAAAGACTTTTGTTAATTGTGCTAAAAAACCAGCAACATTGACACCTGTGGCTTGAACTAGTGGCCTCGCATGTCAGCCCCATTGCCGCTTCCAGCCCGGTTGTCCACCTGTCCACCGCCAGTCTGCATCATCACACAGCACACAGAAGCCCCAAACAGTTTGTGGCAATTTGGTAAAGATTTTGCCGGCAAACTAAAGTGCAAGACACATGCAACGTTTTGGCTAATTAAGCTGGCATTTGAATACGGCCTCGCATCTGTGAGTTTTCTTAGTTTTCTCCATTTCTGCTGTAGTCCACAGTAGCCCCTCGCACTAACGGAAGCCATACTTCAGCTGCGTTGCTGGGGAATCTGACAGGTGAAATCTCGGAGATGTTGGAGGAAGTGGAAGTGGGAAGGGGACCTGGCCACATCGCTGATACGCCCTGTGGGCCGCAATAAAATTAATTTCGCCGCGTTTTAGCCGTGCAATCACAGCAAAGTTGACAAGCGTTTACCAACGCGTTGCTCCGCACGAATATTTCATCGGCTGGATAAGCATCGTTGCCGCGATGCAGGCCCCCGAAAAGACCGGAGAATAAAAATTATAATAAGAGTCTGCGGCAGCAGCAGCAGCAGCCACTTTGTCATAGCATTTCCGCCGAATAACTTCCCCCTCCGTCGCTTCGCTTTCCCTCTGGCTAATTAGCTGCCGCCCGAAATGGAATTGAAACCCAGCACTGCTCACACCTTGCGGGATCTCCGCCGCCCCCGGAGCTTGGAGACGAGGATGAGGACTCAGGTGCGGATGCGGATGCCGCGCTTTGTAGTGCGAAACTTTTAATGGCTCGCATTTCGCTGACCACGATGGTAATCGTGGGTCTTTCGTATATTTCTTATGCTTTATGATTGTCCGAGGGATTACCGCGAAGGCAGGGCAGCTCCGGCAGCTTCTTGGACTTTAATTGAAATTCGTTATGTCGCCGCAGACAAGTGACTAAGTCCGGTGAGTGGGCCAAGTGGAAAGTGCCCGAAATGGGTATAATTTTTAGGGTTTAAGGTGTGTGAGATTCTGCAGGGATGCTGCCCTCGTTTTAACATAAATTCGTCACTCTTTTGCTTTCTAAATTCGATGACAAATGCTTTGAATATTTAATAAATAAATCGAGTGAGAGATTTGTTTAAAACCTCTTTACTTTACAAAGTATCCAAGGTATGAATCATGCCAGTATTCCTTTAACACCCAATTAAAAATCTATTTAATGGCCAAAAGAACCCCACATGCCGCACTTCCCTCTCAGCGATTTTCTTCACCTTGGAGACTCGAGGAAAATGCACTTTTAATTGCAGTTAATCAATCAAATTCTTCCTCCCCTCCTCGCCTTGGACTTTTCGTAATGCACAAAGTGTAAATGCGAATGGAATTTGAAATTTTGAACTCGAAGCCAAGCCAAAGGATGCATAAATCATTGGGAGGGCTTTTGTGGGATTTAATTATATAAAAAAATATATTATTTACTAAAGAGAAACTTGAATATTTAAGCAATAAAAACGAGTTTCCCCCATATTTTTTATATCCGATTTTAGCTTCTCTTCTCTCGGCTCGTAAAGTTGCATCTGGCGGCCATTTTGCAACAATCTGCAGCGTTATTAATTGCCATTGCGCGCTTTTTAGCGTTTATTTATGGCCGCCGACTTCGATTCCGATTCCGATGCGATATGGCATTTCGAGTATGGGCGCGCGGGTTTCAGAGCGACGCCATTCAATTGACACGCATTCAATTACCGCCGCCGCTGCAGCTGCTCCAGTGGCTCCACTGACTCATGACCGTCCCCGGGTGGGAATGGGCCAGGAGGGGGCCAGGGGAGCGGGTGCGGTCAGTCAACGGTCCGCTGGAATGCAATCAGCTTCAATCACTGCGGCCCTGTTATATTTATCGCCTTAAACGAGCATAAATTGTGGCTTAAAAAGTTTCCTAGAATCGAAAGTCAATGGAACTGAGACCAAGATGGTTGTGGGTGGGGTCCATGCTCGGTGAACTGGCAATGGATACATAGTTGTGGGAGCACTGAGAAAAAATAAAAGAAACTTAAACAAGAAATTTTAATAAATTAAATAATTGAAGCATTAAAATAATCCTAAAATGGGAATATTTGATGGCTGCTTGGAAAAACAAACAATAATGAACTGACTTTAATATTCCCCTTAAAATTAGAGTAAATTAAATTAATAAAATAATAAAACAAATAAAGAATAATAAACAACAAATCCATTATTTTATGTTTGCTTGTACACATTAATATTTGTGC
The DNA here is from genome assembly GCA_008042485.1 of Drosophila mayri. Classification (NCBI taxonomy): domain Eukaryota; kingdom Metazoa; phylum Arthropoda; class Insecta; order Diptera; family Drosophilidae; genus Drosophila; species Drosophila mayri. Next base: position 316,253 of record VNJN01009363.1, read on the forward strand.
AACTTCTATATTTTTACAGCAAAATAAATAAAATCAATGTTGCAGAGCGGGAACATGCAACATATCAGTGGAATCTTATGATATATTCGTCCTATGTGCCTTTTGCGACTTATATACTATTGAGTATTATAGAAGTCTCTCTGCAAAGATTGTCTAGTCTTCTTAAATCATTAAAGTGTTAATATTTCAAACCAATTTGTTTATTAATATTATTTTTTACCTTTTCTCTGAGTGACTGCTTATGAAAATTGATTGAAATGAGCGGAGATAAGGCATCAATACCCAGTGGCGTTTAATTAAAATTGTACAAGGTGCGAGTGTCAATTGCCCGTTCAGTTTCTGATCCCTTCCCCAGGCCCCTGCCCTCGCCTTAAACACTTGGCCACCGAAACACGTTAACAGTTCGAACGTGACAACGGAGGAACCCCTGGAATTCGCCCCCCCCCCCAGTGGTGGTGTCTCAATTGACGATTCATAAACGGATCGCCGATGCTTTTGATTTATGTCCATGAATCCACCACGAAATGTCACAAGGCAAGTATGGCCGACTCGAATCGAACATCGAACGTTAATGTTATGCGGCTAATAGGTTTTTCACTCCAAGACGGTTTTATATTTGGTAGCCAACCGGCTGTCAAAACTCGCATTGCTGACTGTCAGCAGCCCACGCTTCGGGTCAGGCGTGGCATATTAATGGGTTAAGATTGGCTTGGGCTAAGAGATAGAGAGAGAGATGGGGTTAGGATAGGGTCATGGCAGTGGGATCCAAGCTGACAATCAAATTCCTTAAAAAAATATGCGAATTTTGGCACCTGCAAAGAAATGAAGGAAAACCTTTGCTTACTCCTTTGACAATCCATTTAGTGTACTTTAAATTTCCCCAAGATCTTTAAGCTTAAACAAGAGAAATATTTACTTGTTTCGGGCAGCTATTTTTGCCAATTCCCTGAAGGCTCTGAGCCCTGGCCTGGCCCTTTGTCGGCAAGGGGTTAAGCCGGAGGAAGGGCAGTTGCAGGCTGAAACTCAAACTGTCTGGACAGATAGTTGGACAGCTCACTGTAACTGGCACCGGGCGAGACAGATTGACATTAAACAAGTTGTAATTCGATACTTAATTGACGCCCGGCTCGTAAATTTGCAATTGCAGCGGGCTAATGGCAGCAGGGAATGAAGGTCTTGGGCCTCCACTTGGCTCCGAGAGCGATCCAATTAAAGTTGCCCAAGGGGCCGCCATGGCTGTCGAATTGAGGTAATGTAAAAGACGCTGAAGACGATGCGAGATGTGAGATGTGTTGCCCACACAGCTGGCCAACGACTGTTGGGACACCACCACCAAGTCATGTACGGATGTCAGTTGGCCTGGTCGGAAAGAAACCCTCACTCCGCAACCCGTACCCCGCATCCCGAACCCCATTTTGACCTTTTACGTGTGTGCGAAATCCAAGACGGTCCAGTTTTTATTTACTTTCGTCGCATTTGTCTTTTAAAATGCGATGGGCTGACAGCTCCCAGCCCCATTGGGCGGACTGTGGGCCAGTTCCACCTCCTCCAAAAGACATATTGCACTTTTGCCCATAAATTGTGACCCCATTTCGATGGATCTGTAACTCTGTAACTATGTAACTATGTATCCCTGTAACTGTAACTGTAACTGGCGCATCATTTGCCTGGGTTTTGGTTTATGACCCTCGACCGGGACCGAGACCGGGCCCTTGAGCACTCCCCAGAGAAGCCTTAGCTTCGCACTGGCCACATAGAAAGCTATTTGGGAAAGTGTAACTTTTACTCGGCGCCGATTTTAAAGCCATAAAAAATGTTTTATGCGCGGCGCTAAAATGAAAATTGTCTTACACCTTCTTTGTAGTGCGAAAAAGAAACTGCGGCAATGGGGAATTCCTTGGCATCGTTGGCCAACATTGTAGGTGTCTCCCTGGCTTAGTTTTAGCCTTGCGATGACGGCAATTTATTTTATTGCAAATTTTATTGACTCTCGGCGGTTTGATTGGGCTCTCAGTTGAAACGGCAAATCGCATTGGTTTTTTTTTTTTGTGGAAAATATCAAATTACCAATGAATTTGGCTCTTTGATTTTTATGGCCAAGTTCTGATCGAGTGGCTGGGGCGGAGGCTTTGCTGTGCTCTCGGCCATATGTTGCCTTTTTTGGGGCTTAAATTGAGTTATCTTGGTTTTAAGGTTATCAAGAAATGATTGCCTTGGGATGTAGGAGGCAAGGTGAAAATATACACTTCGATTGCCGCCAACATAAATAGGAATGAGACTGTCTGCTAAGAGTAAAGCAATTTATAGGAAATCCCAAATTAAACTCTATAATTATATTTTTAAGCTGGGCCAAGGGTTGAGTTAGAATATTTTGATTCTTTATCTTCAATCTAAAAAATATTCCACACCTTCCCTCCTCAGTTCATCAATTATGTCATTCAACCATTCCCCATTTCATATAGAAAATAAATCTTAGCCATTGTCCTCAGTCCCTGGTTGCAGTCACGCATCCAAAAAAGAAAACAATCTCTCAAAAAAAAACCCCACCCATCGATTGAAATTGGAAATAATTAAAATATCTCCTACGGCACGCTCGGAATTTATAATTACGAGTTTGTTTACAATTGCTGAACACCTCCGCGGGGACAATTACTTTATGAGCGGGTCCAGTATGGCTACGATCATAATTACGGATCGAAAGTGACAGCCGAACTTCCGCCGAGTATGGCGGATAAGGCGATAAGCCCGGAAGGTAATCGATGACTCCCGGTGGCGACAATTACGGCTGACATGGCGGATGATCGATCGGTGGAAGGTGTTCAATAATTGCGGCACAAGCCCAAAGTTCCACTGGAAATAATGGCCGGAACAGCGATTACCCATTACCTATGGGCTCTGGCGACACGTGGGCGCTGATAAGCGGCCGCCAGCTCCTCCAATTTGGCCATTTTGGTTTACTTGTCAGCGGATGTCAGCGATTTGTACCCGAGCTTCTTTCTAAGCCCACTGATCTGGGGCAGATTGCTCCAACAGAGTGGTTAATGTCTTAATTAACCATCAAGGAAGGGCTGCCAGGGACAGTCTCCATCCACCCATACATCCATTCATCCATCCTCCGCCTATTTATTTATCCGCGTTTCTTATCGCTAAATTGTAATCAGCAATTAAGTCACAGCGCACGCGCTTCAGCTTAGGGCCCAGCTTCTAGTGGCTTACACTGAGAGTAAGGTGGTGGGACTATAACTAATATATATGCATAATAAAAATACAATTTAGAAGCCCTGAATATTTCTCTCTGTGCAGTCACCCAACTACAATCTTCCCAGCATCAGCTATTAAATTATTATGTGTTGATTTACATGAGTTTTGGTTCTGGCTAAAAGGGAGAGAGCCAGCTTAGGCAGTTAACTGATTGGGCCAACGAGATTAACGATTGCATATGAAGGATAAAGAAGATGAGCGGCAACAAATTTCTTGGTATCATCATATTTTATGAGGATTAAAATATTCAAAATTAAAACCCAAATAAAATGAAAGATATCTTGAGTAATAACTATTTATGAAATCCAACCCAACAAGAGCTTTCTTAATATTGCTTTAATTCGGTATTGCTTATAGATACCGCCAGCATCATCATCATCATCGTAGTTCAAGATTGAAACCGTTTAACAATTACCAAGACTCGACTTTTGAGCGATCCGATCTCATTTGAGATAAAACACGCCTCCTCAAGGGTTTCCCAATGCCAAAACAAATCCAAGCAGACCTTTCAGCGGTTATCCAACCAGCCAACCCCCGAAATACTTGGATTGCATAAGCCAAAGCGTTATTTTATTGCAATCTATTTTTGTGTTTTGTTTTTTGTTGTGGATTTAAATTTTTTACGACTCGAAAATTGCAACATTTAAGCAGGCAAAAAAAAAGCAGAGAAGCAGTAAGGGACGGCAGCTAATTTTCGCACTGGCTACAATTACAACAAATGCAACAACGTAACAACGGCAGCTGAGGGTTAAAAGCTAAATGTCTGTCTTGGAAAAGGGAAAATCAACCGTAAAATTAAAGCGCAAAATGCAAATAAACGAAACCTAATAAAAGCAATTTGGAAAATTAGCCAAAACGCTGGCTCACCTCGAAGTCGGAGTCGGAGTTGGACTCCAAAATTGGACTCTTGGGTCGCACTTAAGTTGGGCGCCGTGAACAAGCAAAAGCTGTGCTAATTTTTTGTAAATAAAACTACCGATCTACCAGTTTACCTCCTGCCACCTCGGGATCCGGGGGTAAATCAACTGTGAAAACTTGCCAGCAGCCCCAGAAAAGCATCGAGCCAACAAGCTACAAAGTAACAGAAAACTGTTTCAAATTGCCGAGCAGCAGCTTTGCAGATTTTAAGCCAAAAGATCCTAAGATCGTGAGAGGCGCAAGGCGCAAAATAACAGTTGCAATCCGCAACGGAATGCAAATTACCCAGCATCACCCAGCAGCAGCAGCAGCAGCTCGTTGCAGTGCCCAAAAAATGCACTGCTGAGCCAACTACTCGGCATTAGAATCTGTCTTTCCCAGATTTAACATTTAGATACACTTTGAGAAAATATAGCAAAACAAAGCCATTAATGGTTTAGAATAAAATAAGAAGAAATTTATATACTTTGCAACGCAGGGAAGGAAACGTTTCTGACCCTAAAAATAATATATATTCTTGATTAGCATTTAATTTAATTTTTGAAATTTATGAACCTAATAAAATAGATTTGAAATTAAAGATTTTGTAGAATTTTTTGTTCGGTGCATTGGGCTAAGACTGGCGCTGCCATTTGCATGTGGCTCCGACATATTTCGGCTAGCAGCACCGAGGGAGAACCACAGCCACAGCTACAAGTCACGCGTTGACCCCGCCCCTGTGTCCCCGTCGGGAGCCCCCTGCCCCAAGCCCCCGTCCCCCCTTTCGAGGAGGCACTCCCCGCTGTACGGCTGGCAAGCTGCACTGATTATTTGCTTAAATTGCTGCTAATAACATGACAAGAAAGAGAGCGAGCGAGATCCGAGCGAAAGAGAGATTGCCCCCCAAGTTTGCATGCATTTGTAGTCTGACTTGGAGTCGGACTCGGATGTCTGTCCATCACTCGTTAATTTCTTGGCGGCCCCAAGAGAAGGCTGTGGCTATCGGTGAGTGCCTGCCACCGTTTATCCATTCCGCATGGATGCATGGATTTCCCAAGCACAAATTGCCGCAAAAATTAGTTGGCTTGACTCTATTACACATGCAGATTGCGAGCTGCCACTGCAATTGCTGCTCCAATTTGGACCAGATGAGATGGATCTACGACGTTGCCTGTTGCATGCCCCAAACCAGTGGCCACAAAAATGCTACAGTTTAACCTGCTCATAACTGGAGGGTATATGATATGGAAAACGAATCCACTTGCTGCAATTATGGCAGCAATTACCGTGCTGCTCCTGCTCCTGCTGCTTCTGCATCTGCACCTGATGTATAATTTGCGTTTGTCCGGAATCGGAATCCGAATCCGAATCGAAGCCGAGTCACTTTTCACAGCTCGCGGCTGTGCCGCTGTCAGAGGCGGAATGAGGTCTGCCAGCCGGGTCATATGCAAATCCCATCCAGCTCCGAATTCGAGTGTCGAGCAGTTGCAACAACCGAAGCCTAATGAAAGAATAACATGCCGCACAGCAGCACAAAGTCAGACTCAAGTCAGGGATCAGATCAGCCCTCAGGAACTGTCTCCGGAATGGACCCAGGCATGGTCAGGAAGTTGATGGAAAGCTGGGTTTGACTTCAAGAAAATTCTAACAAAAATAAACAACAAAAGTTATAGAATATTCAAAGATCTTGCCTGTGAAAAAAGTAAAGCGATACAAATAAATGAATGATGGAAAAGGTTTAGCTAGATTCCAAAAACATACAATTGAGTATTAAATAAAAAATTTTAAATTATTGTATTTATAAATATATTTTTGGTTAAATAATTAATATTATCCATAGGCCTTGGAAGTTTCTTGTCCAATTAAAGGGTAGCAACACACCCACCAAAACCCTCATCATTTCAGAAAAGCTCATCCCTTGAACTTCCCCCATAAGAGAAACAAACCCCACCACAAAATCTCAACCACTTGCTCGCATTTTGTGGCGATGAGTTTCCAGTGTGTGCCAGTGGGTAAGTGTGTGTTAAGCCCCAACTAATGAGCGACAAGCCCCGAAAACTGTCAGGAAACACCCACCAATCTGCGCACCCCCTTGCCCCTTAATCAGACCCACAGAACAAACCCCGAGACACGAAACAAATTAAGCAAAACATTCTGTAAATGTCGAAGACACGAAACACGAATTAATTGTGCGCGCACACACAGCCCCAATATAACATAAATCCAAAGCTATATCTGTATTCAGTGTTTAAGCTTTTTTTTTTGGCGGGAGAGGGGAGATACATGTGCGTAAATAAATCATGGGAATGGGAAAGAAGAAGTGCGATGGCGCCTGAGAGCTTAACAGTTTCGGGAACGGCCAAAAAGATTGACTAACCAGCAATCAGGGATTGACTCTAACACTTTCTTTTGGAGGGGGAAAAGCGAGACCGTTACAACACGGTTTTCTGTGTCGATAATCGCTGCGAGATCAGCGTAGATCAATGGATCAGTGGATCGATGGATCGGTGGATCGGCGGTCGCTGGATCGATGTACAATGATCAGCATGGCGCCATCACGGGCCGGGATGCTGGGATTATGATGCCAGCAGCCTCACGACATCGTGCCTCCGATGCTGAATGTTGCTTGTTGTTTCGTTGTCCGTTGGCTGCTGCATTCGTGAGCCATTCCAAGTCCAACTAATTGCCGCACGTTCGCACCCAATTAGCCGCGAACGAGTTGAATCTGCCGGTTAAGTGCAGCTATCAACACTTTCCTAGTGCATAAATACACTCGAATGCAGATGCAGATGTAGATTCGTTTTCGGATTCACCGATCTAGGGGAAGCACTGGGAAAAATAAGCCAGTAAAATGGGAAATAACTGAAAGGTTTTCTATAGTCTTAAAAGACAATTCAAAGGTATGATTTAAAATCTGTAAAGTTTATATTTCAAACAAAATATGTATCTTAGAAATATAATTGAATTGTACATTCTCCATAGAGTTTTCTTTGAGTGCTCTTCGAATTATGATTTACATGGCATTTCTTTTTTTAGGATTGAACTTCAAGCGTCAAAATATTGAACCGCCTGGCAGTTGCAGCATTTTTGGGGGAGTTGCGGCCTTAAGTGGGGAATGTTGACAAATGTCTTTTGTGCGGCCAAGACCCTTCCAGTGCCCTGCTGCTCCTGGTTGCCTTGACACGGAGTATCCCTTCGCCTTGAGCCGCCAGCTGCTTGTAATTTTCACGCAACATTTTCCACTGTGTCTGCGAAGGCGTTTCCCGAAAAAAAAAACTGGCAAAGAAAGCGGGGGAGTTTTCCACGCAAGACTAGGGGGAAAATATAGATAGGGGAGCGCCATTTGTATCTATCAGCGCCGTCAGAGTGCAATTGCAATTATGACTTGTGCATTTGCCGGCGATGATGAGTGAATATATTAATGAGCAGCGATTTGTCTACAGGATGAATGGGGTAATGGGATTTGGGTAACCGAGAGATACATTTTCCCCCTCGCCGACATGTGCTGGCCATTTGTCTAATGGCGAATCTCAAGTGGCCGAGTGCCTAATGGGGAAAATCTGTTTATCATTTCATTAATTACACAAAAATATTCCCTCAATCAAAATCAATGAAATTTATGACGCCTCCAAAAATAGCCAACGTGTTCATAAACTAAAAATAATTATTAAGAATTGCAGCACTGAAAATTTATAGTTTTTCTATTTTTAAAAGAAGACGATATTGAATACATTTTTTTTAAGTCAATTTATTATATTTCTAAATTATTTTAACCATTTTTATTTACATTTACAGATTCGATACTTCAATATTTATTTAACTAATAATTTCCTCAGATTATAGGCCGATCCACAAAATGTTTTGGTGCAATCGCCCCCATTAAATGCAACTAAATATTTTGGATTTGCGAAGCTCAGCTCAGATCAGATCAGAGGCAGAAGTTAGTCTTGGCCAGGACTGACGGATCGAAAGGAACTCTGGGGGATCAGGAGCCGTTTTCCGGAGAACCGCGCGACAATAGAGCACACATGATCAGCGCGTGTTTAGGCCGGCAAATCCTCGAACTTAACTCGGAATTTGTGCGCCTCAAGCCAGGACTGGCTGGAAATCCAAAGATCAGCGCGGGACTAGCGCGGATCTAAGCGCAAGGACCTCCTCGAGAGCGTCGCGCGATTTAATCCAATTATCGATGCTGCTTACAACGGCAGCAGCAGCAGCGCGCGACAAGGAACTAGGAACAAGCAGGACGAATCCTTTCGGCCTGATCTACACTTAGGGGCTGTGTCGCGGTCTCAGGGTAGGCGGAAGGGCGGATAGGATCGCGGCTCGGCGAAGGTCGCCTAAAAACAGATTATCGGCATTACCGCAATTATCGAACTGCCGGGGCAGGTCCTGGGCGTACTTTTAATGCGGTTTTCCGGGCGGCCAGCGTGTCTAATTGAAGCCCCGATCCGCCAATCTGGCCATCTTACCTGCGCCATATCATCGCTATCCCCGATCCCCGAGCTGTCTTCCGTCCTCCATTCCCCGACAGCCATTCGCATTTGCATAATGAGGCCATAAAATATTTCGCTTGCATCCCACGAACCGCGCAAATTTGCGATAATTTGCGGCAGTTGTCGCACCTCGATCGCCATATCCAAATCCCCACGATTCCATACAAAATTAATGCCACACCCACTTCAGCTACACGGCAGGGAAATATAGAAAATAATGAAATGTTAAAAAAATATTATAAAGAAAAATATTGTGTTTCTCTCTTTTGTTAGAAAAATAAATGTTGCAGATGAGAAATTAAATGAAATTCTTTAGAACAACTGCTAAATAATTAATTAGTAGCTTAAATCAGTGATAACACATTTGTTTACTGTGTAACTCAGAGACTTGCCACACCTGACATCTCATAAAAAACTCATTAAATAATGGCCCTCGTTTGCGAGCTGATCGAAATTTTAATTAATCAACAGAGCTTGGAGGCACTCTTCCATCCCTCCTCTCCCTTTTTTCTGGGAACGAATTACCTGGCTTCTGATACCTGATCATCCCGTCACCCGCCCACAATTTGAGCGAGAGTCAGCACTCACTCACCCAAGTCAGATGAAGGCATCGATAATTGGATTAAATGCGGCGATCCGCGGGGCAAGATCCTCGGCTAGATCCAGCGGCCAGATCCCGCGGATTTCCACAGGCGGCTTTTCGGTTCGGGCTTAGGTTCGGGAAGGATTTGCTGTGATCCTCCATCGACGATATTCGGATCGCAACTGATCTGAGATCTGCTACTAAGCATCGCAAATAGTTGCAAAATATTTATTGGCATTTAATTTAGTCTTGCGATTAGCCCAAAGCGGAAGTTAAACATTGGAGAAGTATTAAAACTAATACGAGAGGACTACAAGTATTTTTTCAACCATCCAGCATTCTCATTATTTGCCCAAATAAATACCCCAAAATCCGCGCTATTAAAATTCAATTTCAACTTCCGTTTCGGCCAGACAAACACGAAAGTGTCACGACCGAGCGGGCGGTGTGGAACCGGAAACCCTTTCGATTGTGAGTGGAAATTTTTAATTAAATCAGTGCCGAAAAATGCTCAATTATTAAAACAAATAAAGCCAATTAGCTGTGTCAACACCAAGCGCTGCCAGCCGTGTCTGGTCTCTGGTCTCTGGAATGGCGGCGTGGCCAACCCTTGTGGCAATTATGCTTTCGCTAAACATCCATCTCCAACCATCCCCGCATCTGGCCAACGCAGAATCCACACAGACACGAAGCTGTTTTAATTGACACTGAAAAGCCGTCGCTATCATCGCGCATCAGTCTCTACTTCGGCCTCAGCCTCGGTTCCCTGGGCCACCGTTTTTGAGTCTAATAAAAAAACGCTAACGAGACGAGCGCTCACAGATACAGTACCTGAGTATCTGCTAGATACTTTTACGGATTAGATGGGGACAGTGGGACATTTGAATAAAATTCTTCGACTTTATCAAATATTTATCATATAAAATATAACAACAACATGAGAGTTGAACTTGTTTTAGGCTGTTAAGAAATCCTGCTGTTATGGCGAAGTGTCTGAAAAAACAAATTTTAAAAAATGTTTGAAGCAAAACAAAGGGGCAAAAATATCTCAGGTTCATTGTATCTACCATCGAGATAGTATCTTTGTGATTTCTGCATTTATCTGAACTGCTAAAATATTATAGAAATATTTAATGCAAAGTCAAAGTTAGGTAAAGTCTCTAAATATATGTTTTTAGGGTATCTTATAGATTTTTACACATTTCCACAGTGTTGGAATATATATATAATATATATAAAATATAATAGCACCACTCAGGTATGGTTTTCCCCCTCCCTTCCCGTCTTTGACGCCACCCGGAGAGTATCTCCGGCAAAGCCGTGCAAAGTACTCCTGATAATGAGCTCCATCTCGTTGGCAATTATTAAATGAATTGGATTTATACGTAGCTGCAGCACTCCATCCCTCCCTCCCTCCGCCGCTGGACACTTTAATGGTGCAACCCCCTTGTTATCAGCTGTCACGTATCTTTGTCTCGCTCGCCGCCACGCAGATACAACCAACAGCCAATCACCGACAGCTGCTGGGCCTGTTTATCTCGCTCGCCGGCACTGCTGTGGAACTTGAATTGGAAACTCTACTTGTGGATCGCATTTCCCATATGCGCATGGGAAAAGCAACACAGGCATTACTTCCATTGGAAGAGGAAAACATTTTGAGGTCTTTAATTAGTTTGCTCTTAAATGCAAAATAGTACTTTTGCTTACCGGAAAGAACAGTTTCAGAGGGATACTAGGGGAGAATATTAAAAATATATATTTAAGTACTTAATTAATTATGTTAGAAACTGGTATTTAATACTCTGAAGTTTTCGTTTTACTTATACATATATATATAATTATAAAAACAGAAGTTCTTTTCTGGCTGAGATACAGAATTCTCAATTATTGAAGAATATTTTCTTACATACAAATATTTGCAGTTGCACTACTTTTTAGAAATATACATTTTTAACTCCTTCTAAACTTCGAAAAAAAATCTGAAGCAAAATAATAAAAAAATATACATACATTTCTGCCCACTTTTTCGCCATATTTAACGCCAAGGCAAAATGCAAAAGTGTATACTGTCCCTTATCTCTGGTTGGACCCACCTTCTGGCCGTATATCAAGTGCGGTAAATGCCAAGAAATCCGCCCCGAAAACCATTGATTGGCGATCGATAACCTTTCGCATGATGGAGCGTCCATAAAGCGCTCTCCCAGAGCTCATTGTCTGACTAATTAAATGATTTATCCAGAAACGTGAGGCCTGCCCGAGGATGGGAGGGAAAATACAGAAAATACAGAAATAAAAGAGCAAAAACCAATTACAATTACCGCACCCAGAGGTGCCACACGGATACAGATACAGATACAGATACAAGCTGCATCTGTGGCAGCAACTGTGCTCCTCCATCGAATCGACGGGGGAAGCCTTATCTAGATGCATACAAATCCAGCCAAGCGCACGTCAATTTATTCCAGCCAGCCAGCCCAGCCAGCCCAGCTCAGCTCCTTTCGGCCAACATCCATTCATGGCCAGCAGAGGAGGCGAGAGTGCATCTGTGTGTATATTTACCTATGTTGGCGCTGCATGTTTTATACCTCCTCCTGCATCTTTAACGAGGTGTTTATTTTCACAACTCACAGCCGGCGGACGAGGATGAGTGCTGAAGTGCATAAAGCCGAAGCCAAAGCCCAAGCTGACCAGATACAGCCACGGAAGCGCATATGTATCTGTGAGTGCGCCTTGGTATCTGTGCCGATGTCAGTGTCGGTGTCGGTGTCGGTGGCATGCAGCAGAAGGTGTAGAAACCAAGTTACCGCCCATTTTTGTGTTCAAATGCCCTCTCGGCCAACATCATGCAGATGCCAATTCGAGCCAATTCCAAACGGTGAAGAAGTATCTAAAGAGGCAAAGGATTGGAACTGGGAACTGGGAACTGGGAGGGAATGTATCTGAGGGATTACTGGAAGTGGATGAGTGCAATCGGAGGGGGGACAAAGCGAGGGGCTTGGCTCGCTCTGACGACGGGGCGTCTAAGCTATACGAATATAAGCGATGACGTTGAAGCCAAGGCACAGTGGAATGTGTGCTCCAAGCTTAACTCTATCAGAGATTATGGTTTAATTTACAAAATATTTCAATTAAATAAGAAAAATAAATACAAACAAATCAATTTTTTACAAAGTTTCAATAGTAAAGTGCCTATAGGAAATTAGTTCTTAAATATTTAGGATTTAATACTACGAAACCCGTTATTATATCCAACCTTTTAGTATGATATTCCCCCCCTAGAAACACCTTAGTTCACCCACTGTGGCCACCCCCCGCCTGCGCACCACCGCCTGCCCCACCGCCAAGCCCCTGGCCAACCCGCTTGGCACTAAAACCACAAACGCTTTAATGATGCTGTTTTGTTTAGCGCAAATTGTTTGTTTCGCTGTCATAAACTGGTGCGAAAAATGGCCAAGAGAGCGGCAGAGAGCGGCGGCCCACGCACACACCACACACACACTGAGTGAGAGCTACAGGGAGGAGGTGGCTCCACTTGGTGGAGCTGAGCAGGTTTTCGAATGCTCTTTCTGCGCTGCTTTGGCGCAGGCGCAGTGCCAACCGCGAGCAAGCGGGACGACATCTGTGCTGTGGGCTCCACTGGAAGCGGAGCAAGAAGAAGCAGTGCTTGCCCCACCAACCTTCCGTGAGTTCAGAACGCGCCACTCGAGCCACAACGCTCAGCGTGAGAGCCACGCAGCGATTCGCCGACGCCCCCACAAAGAAAAGAGAGGCCTCTGAATGACAGAGAGGGAGGCCCGGCTGAGTGGAGCGAACAATTAGACGCCTTTAGACGCTCCATAATGCTAATGGCGTTGACAGTGCTCATCATCAGGGCAGCGCGGCAACCGCAGATACAGCAGACGCTTCGTTACCGTTACAGTCAATCGCCGCCGTCAATAGTTTATCGAAGCGGTACGGTCACGTCACGCTTGGATCGCCGCGTCGTCGCCACCGCCGCTCCAGTTTATCAATGTCAAGCTGCCGACGGATGCCGACCGGTGGAGCATTACATTGCGGATGCCGATACCGCCGATACCGATGCGAATGCGAATGCCACCGGCCATCTAGTGATCCAGTTTATCTAGTGCCCTAGTCGTCCGCGGAAAGTGCGTGTGTGATTATCAGCGAGTGACTACTGTACGCGAGGAAAAATACGAAATCCCAATTTCAATTTTCCGGTTTTCTTTGTCGATTTCAATTACTTTGTCAGGATTGCTGGAAGACTAAAATCCCCTAGAATCTTTCTGTTTAGTTTCAAAATCGAAATAAAGTTTACAAAATATTTATATTTGGTTAATATCGCTTTCATTTAATTCTTAAGCATTCAATCTATAACCAGAATTAAATAGTTTCCTTATCAATAATTAATAAACTTAAATTATAAATTTAAAATTCCCAAAAACTCGATCAATGTTGAAATAAAATCCAGATATTTATAGTATAGAAATTCCAAGTACTTACAACCCACAATTCGATTTGCAGAGACTTCAACTTGGGTTCGTTCGGGTTTCGACGAGTTGGACTGTAGTTAATTTATTTTTTTAAACAATTAAACCTTCAAAACAAATGGTCACCTGCGGCCGTCAAATGTTCAATATGCTGCCCATGGCGCCGACGAGTCCTTTTGTCAGCAGCAGCTCCTCCGTTGCCACCGCTGCTGCTGCTGCCTCCACATCCGTGCCCGTGCCCGTGCCCGTGTCCAGTGCCACCACCTCAGTGAGCAGCAAGCCCAAGCTGGCCTTCAGCATCGATTCGATCGTGGGAGCGGACTCCGTTCGTTCTCCGGCCGCTCCGCTGAGGGTCAGCGTAATATCCTCCCCGGCGCCGCGCAGCGAGAGTCCGACCTCGCCCAGGAACACGAGCACACGATCTCCGCGCGGATTCATCTACTGTCGACGCAGGGATTCCCTGGACAGATCACGCAGTCCGCCCAGATCACCGGCCAGTCGCTCGCCAACTCCAGCACCCACGCCTCCGAGTGCCGGATTGAAGGCCTCTGTCATCACTTCGCAATCCGCAGGAGATCCTCCGCCAGGAACCCTCATCCGTCCCATGCCGCTGCCGGCGCCAAATCTAGCTTTAATCCAGAACCGCACCTCTCCGAACTCGATGGCAGTGCGAGTGGCGGCCGGACCGCCGCACCCACCACCGCCGCCGTTCCTAGCCGCACAATTTCAAATGGCCGCTGCACTGGCTCATCACCACCAGCAGCAGCAGCAACAACAGCAGCAGCAGCAGCACCCTCATCCCCCTGTGCCAACTGGACCGCCACATGGTCCGCCACCACATCTGCCTCCTGGCCAGTTACCCATTGGAATCTTCCCGGGGGGGCCGCATCCAGTCCATCCGCCACCTCACGGCCATCATCCATTTGCGACTGCTCCGCACCTAATCCGTGATAGCTATCCACTGTATCCGTGGCTCCTCAGCCGGCATGGGCGCATCTTTCCACGCTTCCCAGGCAGTAAGTACAATCTTAGAAATCATTTTTAAGCAGAAAATAAAATAGAATTCAAGAAATCTTTAAAAAACCTTAGAAATTTAATTAAATCAAGCATTGAGGAACTTCAACTTAATTGAGAACTCTATTTCAATAGGTTCGACAATTAATACTCTTTGTAATTATAGGTCTTCTCTTCAACTCAATTTTCTAGACGTGAGAAATTGTAAACATATGCATATTAGTTACATTTAACAATTAAAATCAATTGCAGGCAAACTTAACAATTATCTTTAATTGATTTATTATTTAGAATGAATTTCTATAAAGTAAAATACCGGTTGTAAAAAGGTTGTGAATTAATTTATGGCAACTTAAGTTAATGAAGTGTAATAAGAAATTTAATCATTACAGACTTGCTTTTATTAAGCTATGAATTAAATATAAATTAAGTGAATAAAAATAAGGCACTTCAGGGTTGAATGAACTAAAATTAGAACAATAACTTTAGAAATTTAATTAGTCTAAAAACGATCATATTTATGTTTAAAATAACAGCTTGATAAATATTCGCAAAAGCTACAAATTGCTATAAATTTTCATATATTTTTGAATAGATTTAATGAGCTTAATGTTGGCTTAAAACCTGAAATATAAATACCAGTTTTGGTAAACAGTTTTCGCTCTCTCAAACTGGAATTCTTCTAGTCATTATGGCCATTTCAAATGGCCGCTGAGTGGGGCAAAGAAACCACACCTAAAGCTCATATTCGAACCCCTTTTGCCCCGATCCTCAACTCTCCCGCCGCCATTATAATAGAGAACCTCAATCAAGCAATTATTCAGTTATCGCTGCTGTTGCCGCTCTTGTATATAATTAAAGTTAAATAAGCAAATGGCAAACATTTATTACAAGTTAATTAGACGTGTATCGGCCTCATCATCATCATCAGCGGCGGGGACAGGCCGAGCAGGCGACAGTCGGTCGGTCGGGAGAAAGGCAGTCCCAGCTGAGCCGAACCAAACCCATTTTGATAACTATTTCCAAACAAATTACATTTTAATTAAATTGTTTAAACAACATTACACACATCGTTAGGTCAAGCAGCGTACCTAAATGGCCAGCCAAGTGTGTGAGTGTGCGTTGTGGAGTCGGAATCACCATTAATGGCCAACAGACGGCGCCAGTTGCCGGGTCCACGGGGCGTATGAGTAACGGTTACACTGAAACAGAAGCACTAGAATGCATTTTCGAAGAAAACACACAAGTTTTTTAAAAGAAAAATGACAAAGAGATTGATAGATATTATTTATATAAACATTTTAATGTTTAAAATGCTTATTTTATCAGGCAAATCAATACAGAGTCAACGAAGTGCTTGCATTATAATCTTAAATACAAAAGTAAGCGCTTTTTCGAAACTACTGAACTTAAAAATGACTAATTTTAATTTTTATATCTAATTGTATATGTTTTCTCCCTAATTTTCTCTCTATGTACACACTAAAGAGTGCAACGAGTGAAATGTTAATGCGTTTTTAATTGAGGTTTTGGGGCAACCAAGCAAAGAACCCAAGAACGATGTTAAAAAAATGAAGAGAAACCGCAAAGCGCATCTTAAAAACAATGTCATTTATTACTCTTTAGCCGCATTTTTATTTTTATTTTTTTGTACGCTGCTCTCATAATTACCATTTGAATTTTCATGCCATGTTATTTTCCGGACTCTGCCATCTTTTTTCGTGTTGAGTTTTTTTGGGCTGCTAAATGAAAATAATTTTTGGCCGCCGCCTTTCACCTGCTGAGGTGTACGTATCCCCGTTACGCCTTAATTATGTTGTACGATGTTTCATTATTTTCTCCCTTTTTCCCCATTTCCCGCGCGGCTTCTGCGTTTTCTCTCACCTTCTGCCCGTAATTTTCGCTTGATTTATGAACGTGAAATGTCAATGTTTCGCATAACGATTTCATTAATTGTAAATGTTTTCGTCTTTTTCGTTTGTCTTGTAATGCCTGGTTACCTGGACTTGGGGATCGCGATCCGGAGATAGTGGGTCCGATGATGATGCGTCAGTAACTCAATTTAGGCTGCACGTGCTGCTGTTATTTCTGGGCGTTGCCCTTCTAATAAAGTTAAAAAAGGGCTTAGACGTCTGAAATATTAAAGTGGGTTAACAAAAACGTAATTAGAGATTCCAGTTTGATCTGATGTTTTTTCTCTATTAAAATTAGATTGAAAAGTGTATAATTAAAGCCCCTTGAATGCATATATTTCAGATCTTGTTGTTGGCAATTTAAAACCAAAAAGCAAATCATTGAAATCCCATTTTACTTATAAATAAATATGAGAAAAGTATAACAACACAATTTTAATAATTTTGTATACAATTTTTAATATAGGGAAAAATTTAAAAAAATTTTAAATTTTTAAATTTGTAAAATACCCTTAAATTTGAATTGCTTTCCGAATTGATTTGATTTCTCGATTTTAATTTAATTTTCAAGTTTAAGTTTTAAATGGAATAAAAACTGTAGAAAACCGCAAAACGATGAATATAAATTCCAATTAAATTCGCTGAGTTTGATATAAAAAAATTCCACTTATAAAACTTTATTCAAATAATTCTTTTGTTATTTGACGTCAGTAGCTTCTAGACTTTTAGGAAGAAATAGTTTTACAGATAAGTTCACAATATTTTCGCCTGAAAAAAAGTGGGAAAAGGTAAATCCTGTGGGACATTCAATAATTTCACAGTAAATTATACTTTTTTTATGAAACTTTCGTGACGTTATAAAGTTGTTCAGTAAAGGAAAATGATTTGTTTTTATTCAGTGGTAGATTTTAAATAGATTTCTGTATATT
Organism: Drosophila mayri; assembly: GCA_008042485.1. Taxonomy (NCBI): domain Eukaryota; kingdom Metazoa; phylum Arthropoda; class Insecta; order Diptera; family Drosophilidae; genus Drosophila; species Drosophila mayri. Next base: position 333,833 of record VNJN01009363.1, read on the forward strand.
CCCATTCCCTTATTAACAGAATCATCTTCTTTGCAAGATCCACAGAGATACTTCACCCCATCGACTCGACCGCCTGTCACGGCGTTTGATTTCAATTATCGATTTCGGGCCAATGTCCCCGCGGAATGCAATAAATTAATGAAAAAATCATGAGAGCATAAGAATTAGGCCCTAACTCCATAAAAAAGCAAACAGAACAAAACACAATTGCACAGAGCGTTAGCGTTAACGTAAGTGATAAATAATAAGGGGACAAAAAAATAAGAGAGAACAGTCAGTTGGACAAACGAAAACGAAACGAATGCTATCGCATTGATCCATCAGGGGCTAAAAAAAAAATACAAAAATAAAGTACATATATAAAAATGACAGCTGACAAGGGTGTGAGCAGGAGTTGCGAGCAGCAACAAACACGGCCTGCAGCCGGGAGCGGACACATCAATTAATTGTCAATTGCGCGTATTTTCGCACGGCGGTTTCCTTTGTGTCCGCACCTAAAAAAAAAACTACACACACTTCATTGAGAGATGCTGCCGGAGCTAGAGGAAAAAATAATTAAGTGGCCATTGTGAGATCGGCGGCATTATCAATTATGGAGTTACACGAAAAGAAAATGTGTGTAACCTGGGTGCCGATCAACACCAACCTAAGAGAGTTTTAGCATCAGCAAGGAATTGTGTTTCAAAATCGATACGAGATTTCCCTCGGTGCACAGGGGACACCGATATAGTGACACTTCTAAGGCGCTGGGCAGTCGTCGTGTATCTTGTAGCTACATTGTTAGCTGTCAAATGTAACAAATGTCAAGCGATTCGTAAAAAAAAGGAACAGAAACTAGAGCACTCTTCGGATGCTGCAGTGGCTCGCTTCCTTCCTTTGGCAATCGTTTGTCAAGTTCATAGCAAAAACCAGGCACGCACAACAGAGGCAGCCGCAGCCGCAGCATCCAGCAGTCAGGCAGTCGCATCTGTCAGCTACTCAGGCCCATCGGCCATCAATGGCTCGAGGCTGCATTTATGAAGTGTCGAGCTGACAAGTTCGACTGTGTCCCTCCGGCTGGGTCCTTTGTTCTGCGCTAACAAGACACAATGCACGAGTAGCAAGATACAAGATGCATTCTGGGCTTGCATCTAATAGCTTCGCGCCCTTTCCCTTTTGTTTATTAGCAGTTTATTTTCCCAGTGGCTTAGCCACTTCCTGCCACCAAAATCGGTCCGATTCGATCCTGCTAAGTCAATATTTATTTAGTAATTGGCACACCTTGTAGCTAAATGATATCACAACACACTGGTTAGGCAAAGAATGCTGAGCTGGGGATCAGATTTCGCACTGGGATTATAGGTTTCTAGAAATAACAAAACTCCAAAGCAACGAGCAATGCTATTTTTAGGGATTAGTGGTGAAATTTTAAAATATGGATTGTTTTCCATTGACAAAAAGTCACATTGGATACAAGAAATTCATAGATTTAAGAAGCAACAAGCTTAATGAAGAATACAGATAAAATATCAATAAATAAAATTTGTAATGTCACTTGCTTGATTAATAATATTAAATAATGTCTAAATAAATGCCACAGTTAACCACTTAACTGGATAAGAAATAGTAAATAAATTGGAAGATAAGCCCTGCCAAAAAAATTCACAAAATCGTAACTTTTCCTCATGAATCAAGGACTCTAATATAAGGTGTCCATAATTCTGTTAAAATCCCAAAGAGGTTCTTCTGCTCTTCCTTCAGAAATCTCGGCTGCATCGCGCACAGTAGCTTCTGGCCCATATCAATATTCAAATTGTGGCTCAATTGAAAATTTGTTAACTCGCAAAGCAGAAGCGGCTGCTTGGAGTTGGCTAAGAGAGGGGGGTATTGAAGGAAACTGGAGGGAGCTGGCCTCCCCAGAAATCGTGATAAACGTCAAAATATCACGTTGTGCCGCTGGAATGGAGAGGAGAACAATGGCCAGCTCCTGCTGCTCCTCCCAAAAGAGGCGTCGTTGGCGGCTTTTAGGCGCGCTAAAGTGTTCGACTTGGCGTCCAGGGAAAAAACAAAAAGGAAGGCCAGCTGAGCTGAGCTTGAGTCAAGAGCTGAACTGAGCTCCAAGCTGGCCAATTGTTTTGGCCTTATCAGCGATTCCGATTCCGGGACATGGCCCGGACACAGCGCCGACAGCGGCACGAACCAGAAGCCTTTTGTGTTCGCTCCGGTGGCCCATGTCTGGAAATTTGTTTATTGTTTTGTAATGAGCGTGTTGTGCAACATGTCGAGGTGAGACGGTCTGGGGGCAAGGTGGTCCAAGTGTGCCGTGCGGCATCCTTTAGCCAAAGGCATTCGCGGAATTCATAATCAGCAATTTGAGAAGCAGCGTCATCTAATTGGCAGTGAGAGAGAGAGGGGGTCCAGGGACCATGGCCCTAGGCACAGAAAAAATCCTTGCAAGATTTAAAATTGTACAACAAATTAATAAATAAATAAAAAAATATATTCCCTTCTTTGATGTCTTACAGATTTCCTGTTCCAACCATTCCGCAAACCAAAGCGCGTTCGCACCGCCTTCTCGCCGACGCAGCTCCTCAAGCTGGAGCATGCCTTCGAGGGCAACCACTATGTGGTGGGAGCAGAGCGCAAGCAGTTGGCCCAAGGACTCAGTCTGACCGAGACTCAGGTGAGTTCACTCAAAAAACTCCTCAAAATGGAAGGCCCAGGCCCTTGCACTCTCTTAATGCGCATCAAATTCAATAAGCAACCCCTTGGCCACCCTTCGCCGTGTCCGGGGGTTAGGGTTAAGTGATTGCATGTCGTCTGGTCGTTAGCCCAAGAAGTGCCGGAGTTACTGAGTTATTAGAGCCACGAGAGGCGGCACTGGAGGTAAGGGTATGGGAACAGGAATGGCACTTGACTCCGGCGCACCCCCGGAGGCATAGCTGGGAGGCAAATGCCGTAAATAGAATTAAAAGACTCGTTAAACTTATTTACGACCTGCCGAAAAAAAGGAAAACAAAGACCAGGCGGAAGGGTTAGAGGCCAGAGACTACCCCAAGCTTGATTTGTTCCTTGATTGTTCACAAGGGAAATATATTGATACTAAACAGGGGCTATTATCGAAGGAATCTCATCAAACTTCACGAAGTATTGTTTAAAATCTTTTAATTTATATTCCAAAAAATATTGTTTTTGGCAGGTCAAGGTGTGGTTCCAAAACCGCCGGACCAAGCACAAGCGGATGCAGCAGGAGGGCGATGGCAGCGACACCAAGAGCAACAAGGGCAGCTCCTCGGGTGGCGGTGGCGCCGGCGATGGCGAGGACGATGGCAAGCACGATGGCTCTGGGTCCCAGCACAGCTACGAGGACGCCGAAGATCCAGAGGAAGACGACGATATCGAGGAGGAGGACGATGAGGACGAAGTAATCGACATGGACGACTATGGCAGCGAGATTGATGCGGAGGAGCATCAACGACTGCGTGAGCAGTTCCAGCAGCAGCTGGCCCAGCATCAGCAGCAGTTCCTCCAGCAAGGCGGCGGTGGCGCCGCCTCACCTGCCGCCCTCAGTCCACAGCAGCAGCAGCTCATGCAGCAACAACATCAGCAGCAACACTTCCTGCACCAGCAACAGCAACTCTACCTAAGGGAGCTGGAACGTGAGCGGGAAAGGGATCGAGACCGCGACAGGGAGCGGGAGCGGGAGCGGGAAAAGCAGTAACTGATTAAGTTTGCCAAGCATCCAACGCCGCTATTTTGTGTTCCTTGAATATCTTGTAAATTATTTGTAAACTGTATAGATTAATTTAAATTGTTTATAATCTAATCATAAATAATAAAAAAATGATACAAAATCACAGAAGGTATCTTAGTTTATAGAAAAGGGGCCAAGAGGAGCTAGAAACCTTTCTGTTTATAGCAGGACAAAGCCTATATATCCACACATATGACATCTATTTATCGGCAACTCCCTGGCATTGCATGATAAACCCATTACAAGTCCACAATAAATATCGATCAGCCGTCAAGCCTTCATCGGCAATCACTCCTTGGCGGCGGAAAAAGGGTCTCTGCTAACAAGGCTTTTCCCTTATTGAGTTGTTGATGGAAACCCACTGCTCCTCCTCCCCCTTCGTCTTCCCAAAATTGCAATCAACAATTACGAATTACGGTCTCATAAAGCGGCCAGAAATAAATGTCAGCCACCGCTGCTATCGACGAGCTAAAAATGCCGAAATTGATTGCATCGACTGAGAAATTGATATTCGAAATGCAAACGATGGCCCATAAAGTATGTTTACTGTTCAGATATGTCCCGGGGCTTGTATATAGTAAGTAGTGTGCATGTGGAGCAACCGGAGCTAATGGCCCGGCAATTTGAGGATCATTTAAAGCGAAACGGCGGACTAAACCAAAAATTAAACTGACAAAATGGGAAGAGAGAAGATAACAAATACAAGGTCCAAGGAAAAAATGCCATAAACTCGTAAATATATTTTTTAGAATTTTTTGTAGCTGGTCTCGGTTTTGGTTTTTGGTTTCTGAGGCCCTGCAAAAAAAAAGTTCAAGGTAATTGCCGTTGTCAAAGCAGCAAAGCAACGAAAAGTGGGCGGGCCCCGTGAAAACTTGGCCAACAATTTATGGGCCACTTGACTACAAGCAAAGGGTGTTGAGGTTGCACGCGAGCAATCACCAGAACCAGAACCAGAACCCGAACCATATCGGGGTGTATATAGTGTATATATCACGGGGGTGAATGGAAATTTCGTATTTTGCATAAACGATGTGAGAATTACTTAATTGCAGCTGGAAAAGGGGCCCCCAGCCCACACGCGCAATTATATATATCAGTTGGTCGTCTGCGTTTCCTCCGTGGGCTGCAAATTTATGAGCCTCTCTAGGCCCGACCCACAAAATGAAGTTGTCTAGCCGCGACACCTGCTCGGGATTCAGATTCGGTTTCGGCTGGCCACCATTGGAAACTCAAGGGTGGCATCCGTAGGAGGAGGAGTCGGTGTCCCCCGTTTTGTTTGTCTCCCTGATAGAGAACCTTTTTTGCAAATATTTTTATTGGATAGCAGCTCAGGATTGGGATTCGGTCAACATGTTGCTGGTTATGTTAGTCAACAGTGAAAAAAGGTGAGTGAAAAGTAAGTAAACACATAATTAATAAGGCAATTTCCTTAGATTTAACCATATTGTAGGGTTAATCCTGGTAAATGATTTGTATTAATTGATATTTTAATAAACAAAACAAGGGAAAAGCCAGCCAAATGGATTTGCTTTTCCCAATTACTTGAATTCCTCTTTAAAATCATAAAATTAAATCGTAATTGCATTCGCCGCAATTTGTTGTTCAAAGATTGCTGGCCTTAATATCTTATTCATCAAATAAATCATAATATTTGATTTAAGACCGTTTATTTAACCCTTTCTGCAGCATAAGGAAGTGCATTTTTAAATCGACTTTCCACCAGAATTTTCCTCTAGGCTTTTCCTTTAGCAAACCCTTTCTATCCTTCGTTTGATTTTGGCGTGTCTGCCAGCCGCGATTGCGATGACTATGACGAAGGCAAAGACGATGGCGATGGCTTGGCGATGACTTTGAAAACAAAGCGAAAGGGAAATGGCTTTCAGGCAAGGCACTTGGAGCATATTAAGGGCGTCATTAGTTCCCCAGGCACTGCAAATTTGACAGGTGAGAGGGAAGGGGCAAGGCGGCAGGGCTGTGAGTCGTCTGACGGCCTGACACTTGCTGCAGTGCAGCAGCAGTTGCAGCACAACAGGCACAGCACAGCAACAAAATTAACCCTTTTGGTAAACAATTTACAAAAATCTACAATTTCTTTTTAATGTTTTTAAGGTGAAAAAATTGGCATTGATATTAATACAATTTCTTTTATATTTTTAATGTTGTATTCATTTTATTAAAAATCCTTTTCTCCCTTCATATATAGAGGAATTAGAGTAAGTTACTTAATCTTAATTACAATTGAAAATTAATCAATATATTATCTGTGAATAAAACTAAATACTATATGCACTTTATAACACCATCCATTAGAGGGTTAAGGGGAAAACAAACTTGCTGGCAACGGCGTAGGAGTCACGCATTGATATTGTCGTGTCAGCTCCGGGCTTGGGCTGTTCAGCTATTTAGCGGCAATTTGTATGGGAAAAAGTTTGCCAAATGTAAACGGAATTGCAGTTTAAGCCTCATTTGGCGCACATCGTGGGCGGTCGATGGAGACGCGGTGGTATCAGGCAGCCAAGGCAATAACGGCAGCAGTACTTGGAACAGCAGTTAAAATGCTACGTTTAATAATTGCCAAGTGTTTGGGCCCCAATCGCCTTTGTTTCCAGGTCGTAAATCAGCGATTTCTCAGCTCCTCTCGGCTCAGTCTCGGCTGTGGCGCCTCCTTTTTGTTGGCCCATAAATTTAATTGAAAGACTGGGCCAAAAGAGAGAAGTACAAAATGCCCAATAGCACATAACAAAACGCAAATACCAAATAGCAATCGAAGCCCAAGTGTTGCCCGAGAGGTTGAGGCGTCAATTGGCAAATTGGTTCCTTGTCAGCCAGGAGGAAAAGTTAATTTTCTCACCGCCATAAATAACACGCTGATCGACTCCGAAGCCAAAGGATCAGGAGCAGTGATCCCATCTCCCCACGGAAAGGAATCCCTCCTCTGGCAGGTGGGCATGGGTGCTGTCCGCCACGATGCCAATTGCAATTCCTCGGACCACGTTTTTTAATGCCTTTTTAATTGGAAATGCATACCAGCAGCACGCTGATGACGACGCCCCAAACTGCTGCCAGTTTTGCCATTACGTAATTGCAATTTAATGATCGGCACGGCGAAAAAGTCAACAAATACTTGCGAATAAACATTAATTAAATGGCAAATACCCTAAAGGCAGAGAGAGAGAGAATTCGATTCGAAGCTAATTATTTTACAAAACTTAATTTTTTCAATTACATTGTCAATGGTAATTAGAACTTAAAGGCTTTATTGTTAAAAAATACTACAAAATAAAACAAAATACATTTTGAACTAAGCAGAAATTTAATTTTCATCCCATTATAAACTTTCAAAACCAACAGCAGAGTGTGAAATATTCGCTTTAGAGTCGGCCTCAAGCCTTACCCATTGTCTCTGTTAATTAAACACTTTAATAAATTGCCAATTTAATAAAATTGCAATTGTAAGCCAAGAGGGGGATCGTTGTAAAGTGTAGGAAGTATAAACATTACAGTCTTTGACAGATTGCCACACAAATGATTTGTTAATTTCGTATAATTGTGCATTTCTCGGAGTGGAAAATTTATGTGTGGCTGCCCTCGTGAGAATTAACATTAATTAGCCACGAATATTTATTTATTTTTGTGAGCACGCCAACGCCAACGAATTCAATTTGATGCATTTCTTTGGGTTCTTTGGTTTTTGAGGGAATATTGCCTCATTTTGTGGAAATTAATGAGCGCCCATTTGGCGCGCTCCTCAGCCACGCCCACTCGGTGCACGCAAGCTTATTTCTTTGGGTTTTATTTAGAAACCGCCTTAGTTATATTTATAAATTAATGGCCGGAGATAAATGGCGAGTGATTTGTATTAAAAGACGCTTTCGGGAATCCAATTGGGCGCCGCCGCTGTCGGGACTCGCTCTACTTTCAGGGAGGCCCTAATTTTTTTGGTGAAGAGGTTCCGAAACAGTATTTTGTGGGTGTGTTAGCCATGAATCTCTGAGTCGTTACCATTCCCATACAATAACCCCTATTCCAGAGGGTGTGGCAATTGGAGCAGGCTTCGCTTGATGAATTTGAGGGAGAAATCTTAAATCGGTGGACTCTTTGGACACTATAACGATGATGAGTTTTGAAGAGTGACTCACCATTCTATACTTGGGAGATAGAGCCAATAAATATGTGAATAAATAGAGCCTTACTTTCTTATTTATGTCTTGTAATTAGACATCCACTTGCGGTCCTCCCCCTTACACGCATCTTCCTTTGGCTTTTTGTAACTCCTTTGCCTGCCTTTACCAGTTCCTGCCAGAGTTCACCTGTTCAATTAACTAATTAACCTTCAACCCCATCCAGACCCGCCTTCCAAACAAATTCAATAAGAGTATGTGGGCGCTCAACACGCCCCCAAACATGAGTGAGGCTCAATTTAAAAGCCATTTCGCTTTGTCGCCGCCGACAAATTGCCGACATTTGCTATTAAAACCCATTCGAAACCCCTTCCGAAAAGGGGCTCTCTGAATGCTAAAAGTTTTGTGGCACAGTCAATAAATCCGGCGCGCTGAAAAGCCAACTACTCGCGTCGACCAACTACTTTAAAATAATTAATGGGTGCGGCCCAGGCAGCAAACGAACGGCCGGAGTTAGGCAAGTTTCACCGCTGACAATTGGTAAAATTATGGGGTCGCAATTGTTGGAACCCGGGCCTAGGATAGCTGACACCTTCCATTCCCCCTTCCCCCATCTATGCCATCTATGGAGGTCGGTGAATGCCGAATCAGAGCCGCACAACAGCTGCCACATTGAGCCGCTTAATTAACACATTTCTCGCAGGCACCGCTCATTAGGGGAAATCCGGCAAATTGCCAAACGAATTGGGGATTAGGCTGCCGAGGAGGGGATAGCCCGGGTTGCACCTGCTGCAAGGTGGCACGATGATCTAAAGGAATTATTTTTTAACAATTCTTAGAATAACTCAGATGGTTCTAAAGGAAAATAATAAGCTTTGCGCAGGGCTGGCAATAAAAATAAGCCATAGTTCTCAACCTTTAACACTTGCTGCAAAGTCTGGTCTGGTTCCTCCTGCTCGGATCCCGGCGCTGTGCTAAATTACGCGGCAGTGCATATGATGAGTGTGCCTCTAAGCAAGAGCCGTGCAAATAAACTTAAGTTAATTAACTTCTGGTTACATTAATTTATGCAGCATGATTAATTGCCCCGAAAACGAGCTGCCTGCCTGCCATGCTCTGGCCTCGAACAGTGATCGAGGGATCCAGGCAACTGGATGTGCGGTGTGCGGTGTGCAATGTGCGATGGCCAATGGTCGATGGTCAGTGGACTGTGGACAGTGGACAGTGGACGGTGGCTGGCACGTCACCCGGCGGCCTGTCAGCGTTGCCTGCTACTGGGAGGCAAGAGACGAGACGTCGACGTCTTGGCCGCCACAACTCAAGCTGTTTGGTGCACTGAAAAATATGTACAAAATATATGGAAATTAAGAACTAAATTCACTTTAAACATTTCTACAAAGTATAACCTTAAATCTCTCATCGGGAGAACTAAGAAGAGCTGATGCTCTGATCTGTTGAGTGAAAATTTTGGCGTTGAATGAAAATATTGGCAATAAATGGCATTAAAATCGAGAAAATTAACAATTTGTACTGCAAATCTAATGATTTAAGCCTTGTTTTTGCCTTCGACAAACATTTTATGGTAGCATAGACTTTGAGGACTTTTTTTTAAGGCAACTTTTCTTTTTACTTATTTACTTTTACTTTAATTTATTACGATTCTTATATTTTAAAATCTTCTGCTAAGGCATAGATGAATTTTATTGATTTTGCCCCCCAATTCTGCTCAGTGCATGCGATTCGCTTCGCTGCTGCAATTTTGCACGCAGTTCCATTTTGGCGATCGGTCGAAGGAAGGGTGGCGATCTCCACGAGAAGGGGTGCGGAATGAGGTAAGGGGAAAATGGGGTACAGCTGCATCAACAACCAACAACCAGTTGGAAACGCCATTGGTCATTTGCAGCAGGAGCAGCGCCGGCCATTAAAATGACATAGAGCCACAAGACGGGGCACGAAGTTCCACTCCACCAAAGGAGTCAGTTGGACTGCGTCTGGAACTAACACGGACGGAGAAGTCGTGGCCACATTTCTTTAGCCAAACACATAGCTCTCGGGGCCAGCATGTGTTAATGCCCGCCAATGACTCCCGTCTCATGGGACTCTTCGGACTCTGGAGCCGGGACCTGACCAACAATTAAATTCGAATTAACCCAAACACTGACGCTGATGGAATGGAAGCTAGCTCCTAGCCGGAAGATAATCAAATGGATTTAGCTACGAACAGCTGCCCAGTTGGAGGAGATGCCGTCAATAGTTGATCCAAATTAGGCTTAATCCTTGCCCTAAGTGATTATAAGGCTTTCGCTGCGAGATGGATGAAGATGAATTTAAATTCCAATAAACTTGTCTTGAGGCTTTGTTTTAAATATTAAACCGAGTTATAAGCTTGGTCTGCTTTCAGTTCAATCTCATACAAGCCAAGGCCAAAATACCCGGCTTTAGGGCTATATATCCGACACGAAGTCCGCTCTGCAAATGAGTTTATCTGCGGCCGACGATTCCAGCAACAATTCTGGATTCGCAAAAGCCTTTTAACTGCCTGCAAATTTATGTCTCAGCTTAAGAAAACACTAAATGAGTGCCATGCATTTTTTTTAATCGCACGCAGCAGCAGCGAGGCAACACAACAACTAATTAGACATGTTAAAGAACTTGTTCGGTCTCTGGGCTGATTTTTTGTGATTTTCTGATTCTCTGATCTTGGCCCTGCTGCTTGTTGGCGGGCATTAAAATGGTAACAGGCCACAAAGTCAGCCACCACAACACACATTTAAAAATGCTCAAGTTAATTAATTGCACAGCAAAATGCCGGATAAGGGACGAACCATGTTCCATGTTCGAAGCATTCGAAAAAAAATGTAAAGAAGTTTTGAGAGTTTCGCAAGAGAAATGAAAATGTTCTAAAATGGTTAGTAAAAAAAAGTTTGTTTCAGGCAAACCTAGCGGAAGGCCAATTTAAAATTTAATATCTAGGAAATCAAATTTTTATATAATTAATAATCTTTATATACATTTTTTAACTTTGTACTCAAACGTAAAAATTAAATAAAAACAATCTTGGAAAGCTTTCAGTAGTTAACTTCCTCTATTGTTTGGTTCCCGATGTACTCTTACTTTATCATCTTTTATTATTTTATATATTTATTTCTAAACAATTTTGTACTTTGACTTTTTCCCCCAGTGTGGTTTAAGTGTGACTAAAACCAATGACTTGATATTTGCCGCATGATAGGAGCAGGATGCCGTCGAAGGTTGGGTCTTGGAATGAGGATCGTCCCTCGTTGGTTTCGCTTTTCATTAAACAAATATCCAAACACTTTTGCCGCTGATCCGGCGACACAGATTGCGAGCCAACACACATCCCGGCTGGAGTTCGAGTCCCTGGGACTGAGTCGGAATCCGAGTCCATTTTCCATTTCAATTTCGAACCCGGCTGGCGACAAAAGGTCTGCCAAAGTCTTGCCAACTTGTTAATGAAGTTTTATGCCGAGTTCCCCTTTGTTTTTTTCTGTCTCTTGGTTCTGCGCGTGCTGGGAAAAGACTTTTTAAATTAAACGATCGCAAGGCTTGACAACACATAATTTCGGATAAAATATTAGGTATTCAGAAGGTCAGAATATTAACTAATATTTTAGTTTAAAAAAAGAAGACTCTAATACAAAGATTTTAATATATAATTATTATATTTAGTTGTAATTTATTTTTCTTGTTTTTATTTTTATTAGTTTTTATTAGTACAGAATCTGGAAAAGATATAATTCTCAAAGCTCAAATGTTCATTAAATTAAATTAATTTCCATGTTTTATTATTTTTCTTTTCAATTTATTCAATCATCTTGAGAATCCTCGCTTTTTGCCTGGTTCTCAGCCTTAAGCCAGCTCATCTTTCAGCATCGCCCTCCGCATTAGCCAGCTTCATTAAGGCTAACACGCCCCCGACATCGAAAGAACGTTCAATGAGCAATGATTAATCGACGACTCGGATGCATAAACATTCGACGGCACACAACACAATCAAATTAAGCCAACCAATAAATGTGAGCCAATTATTAAAACCTAATTTTGATGGTAGACACCGGAGTCTGATGCTCGATTTCACAGCTCCTCCGCCTTCGCCCTAGCCCTCGCCCTCGGCCCCAGATCTCGCACAGATCTCATCATCGGGTTCGAGCCATCAGTGGCGGCGGCTAATGAGCCGACATGCACTTGGCCAGCCGTCCAGCCGGCCGGCAACTAATCAAGCTGTTCAAGCTGCCAACTTTGATGCATTTCCCAAATTGATGCCCCCGCGGGATTGATGGCCACAGGCATACCGAGTGCCTCTCTGACATATGCAAAACATTTTGTTTGTACACATTTCCAGCCTGACACTGGGATCGGTCGCAGGGGATCTGGACGGAAGGACGGACGGAGGGAGCACCACCAATTCCCAGTGCCTACAAATAAATGAGCTGAAAATGCAGACAAATCACGGGCGCACAAGGTGAAAAAGCTGCCAGCTCAAGCTGAGATGAGAAGGCAAAGAGCAAGTATATACGAATAATGAATGATCTATAACATTGTAATATTAAATACACATACTGAGGGTGATATTCAAATAAATAAAATAATATTTAAATAAAAGAATAATAGCTTTTTTTTAAATTTCTTGTTGCTACTTTCTTCTGATTGATGTTTTCTTGAAGGCATCTCCAAACTGAGAAGATTTGTTACCAAACCTCGGACTCCTCTTTGGTAGTAATCAAAAGTTAAACAAATCTATTTCAATTTCTGTAGCTGCGCCAAATTAACCGCAGGCATTCTGTCCCGACATCGGCAGTTTTCTCTTTTTGAAGAATCGAATCAGCTCGCCGTTTGAGATCTTTCTTGTTTGCTTTGTTTCTGCCTTTGATGAGTATTGATGAGTTTTAATAAATTGCTGATGAGTTGCCCCGAAACGAGACCCAAGACCCGAGAATTCCCAAAACCCAAACCGAGAAAAGAGAATCAACGCCTTGGATAAGTAACAGAGAGTCCAAAATGCATCAGAAGCCGTAGGCGAGGGGATGCTGCGCAGCAGATGAGCGTTTGAGTGATGCGTTTTTGAAAGTGGCGTCGAATTTCTCAACCGTGAAGCGCCATGCGGAGCAGCGGTAATTGAGATGCTGCTCCATCTCCTCCCGAATGCTGTGTATCCATTTAATTGCCGCCATTATTAAACCCATTTATCGTGTTTTCGTTTCAAAGTGTTTCAGGTGTCTGCGGGGATCCAGAATGGGTCTGGGATCGGCTCGGGATCGGGAGATGCTGATGTTGCAGTGCAATTAGCCCGAGCAGCTGCCCATGATGCTGCGCTTTACAAGGAAATTAAGTTGTTTTGCCTAATTAATAAAATTCATTTTAATAGAGAACGCCGTGCCAAACGAAAGACTGAGGCAACAAACTTGCAGCCACTCCCTGGCTGAAAAGCTAAACAATTTCCACATTGTCCAGACCCCAAGTATGTGTGTTTAGCAATCCGCCACCGACTTGTTGTCACACTTTCGAGTTCATCAATGTCACAGCGGCCACCGTCGTAATGACCGTAATGATCATGATGATGATGATGATAATGGCGTGATGATGACAGCCAAGCAACCGGAATCGGAATCGGAATTTTTCCCTGTTTTCACCATAAGTCACATAAAGTCGTATAATTAACATAATCATAATCAACAAAGTATAAACATTAAATTGAGGCTAATTACTTTATAACCGACACTCAACTCAACTGCGAAACATCTGAGGCAGTGTAGTTGTATGCTGAATTACCCCTGAAAAAAAAACGCAGAGACAAACGTGTTCACTTGTGGCAAACTCGTTTCAATTACGAAGAATCCAGCGGTCGCAGCCTGGCTGATTGCACAGCCCCGAAAAATACTCAACCGGATGGAGCAAAACCAAAAACAAAAAAACAAACACGAGCGAGTCAAGCGACAGTTTCACACATGCCAATGAAATTTTGATTTAATTTTCCTCTAAATGGAGGCTATGATCACGTATCTGGGGTCTGCAATTACCACGGCCATAAAGGAATAAAATACACTGAAAAATATTCAAATGCAGCTGTCTCTCACATGGTAGTTAGTTAGGTTAGTCGCTTTCTCGCAGTGCATCCTGGCAGTAGCTAAAAGACGTAAACTATTGCTGGCAGGCGGGTAGGTGAATGAAATTCGAGCCAGATTTAAAGGCAGATTTAACTCAAAAGCCCGCTTCAGATTTTTATGACAAGCACATGGATCCGTGTGTGCAATTGTATGTAAGTGCGCCATATAATTTACAGATAATTATTATAATTACAGGTTATTTTCAGTTAACATGTTTCCAGTGCCAGTGCCTGGTGGCTTCGCTTGACTGGCCGCCAGTGAGAACCGTTGCTGCCGCCGCACCGATTTCATATATGTAATTCATATGTGGAGCCTGGGCAATTAGTTGGCTCATATTCAGGCTCCAAATAAATTCTGTGCAATAATAATTAAGTTGTATTATGCGATTTAATTCCATTTATTTTAACTAATTAGTTGGCTCAAAAGTAGTTGAACGCGACGAGTGAGTTTCGAGCGAAATCAAAAGACTTAGGAAACGAACTTGGGCCAAAGTAAAGTAGTAAGACTTTTATGTGTCGGCATATAAGATACGATTTATATCATAAATGTATGGAATATATATAATCGCTGTCAGTGTGAATTCCCTAGTAAATAATGGCACTTTTATGGGAAATCTGATTAAGTCAAAGACACAATCCCGAGTGCCGCAGGACCATGAAGATCATCGGTCCATATAATGCTAGGTACCGTTTGTTGGAAACAAGATAGAAATGGGTTTATGCGATTAGGGCAGAGATAAGGAGGACATCAAAGACTTAACGACTTCATAGAGGGAGCCAACCTTAGCTGGCTCTTCATTCAACTTAATTAGGGAAACGTCCCAAGTACCTAACCCTGCACCTGAGTCATACCCTTCCTTCGCCAATTGTGTGCTATGGTTGAAACCAAAAACTTCAACTAAAAATACTGTATCCCGGCCATTGGTCATAAATAAATTTTGCGAGTTGACCAGGAAAAAAACAATCTATGGGCAGGGCCCCGGGTCAGGACAGGGAAGTGGGTTTTGTGGGCTTGGAGCGCGATAAAAATCGCTGGCAATTTGTTAAATTTAACGATTCCGAAACGGCTAACGAAAACTGTGCCGAAACTTGGCCACTCGCCCCCGAACCGAACCATGCGGCCGGCCAGCCCAGCCCCTTTCCAGACTTCGACTGTTTTATGACCAAATAAATAATTAAAATGATGCGTGGTGTTAAGTGCCGCCACGTCGAAGAGAGTTCCGAAACTGCCGGCGGAGAATCCCGCCAATGCCATCGCCATCGCCACGATATGTACATCCGAGCCACACGCAGTCCGTGGCAGTCCCGGCCCAGAGAGCATTTCTTTTGAAAATCTGTCATAAATTTATCGCTTTCGCGACCGGGTTCACTAAACCCCCGAACTTGGGCACGTACTTTGTCGCCGTCCGAGCTTAATTGCTTGTCATGTGGCACACATTTTCGCCGCAAATTGGCCGCCAGATATGCGACCATATCGGACGTGACCCTTGGCAGGCGGACCACACAGAGTTCGTGGGTTCTAGCTGCCAAAAAAAAAATCTGTCACAATGATTCACGGCACTTCTTTTAATTTGCTCTTGAAATCATGAACATCTTTACATATTTTTCCTAAATAAGTGGCATTCTTTATAAATATTTTTAAGCTGACAACTAAAATAAAAACATAAATTGTCTGTCAGGAAAATGTTATTGAAAAAGTTCTGAAAACGGTACAAATCTCTTTCTTCCATTTTATAAACCATTTTACGCCTTTTTATGACACCATTCAGCCTTCAGGGAATTTTAAAAACATCAAACGGATACTTGTGCTTCATTAGGGACAGAGTTAGTTTTAGAATGAAACCAGAGTTCGGTTTAATTTATATTTTTAATGGAGTAATATGCTTTATAAGTAGTGAGTGCTCGACTTGTTGTCCACAAAATGTCACTTGTCGCAGCTTCTTGTCTTTGAAGATCTCAATTCCTTGTGTTTTATGGGCGAACCTCCATAAAAAATTGACCATCAAATGAGATCTTAAACTAATCTAAACTGATCTCGAAATAAAAAAGGAGAAAAATGGGAAATAAAAAATGGAAAATCAAGTAGCAAGTGTCTCTTATGTACTTAAATATATGAAATGCTTCCTAGTAATGCTTCTAGTAGTCCCACATTTTTGGGAAATCTGATTTAGTTGGAAGCTCAATCCGGAATGGGATGCTTAGGCTTGGGGAAGACCGCCTCCTTGTATCCTGCAGTGCCTCAGGACATTATGGATACTCTTAGGAGTGAAACTACATGTGAGTGGTGATTGAAGGACCACAAAATTATTATTAATTTTAATTTCCTAATAGTAAGTCGCAGTCAGATAAGATATCTGTACAATCGTTTCTCAGAGTTTGCTGGCGGTGGCAAGGATCCGCCCAATAGGCTGCACAAGTACAAT
The DNA here is from genome assembly GCA_008042485.1 of Drosophila mayri. NCBI lineage: Eukaryota > Metazoa > Arthropoda > Insecta > Diptera > Drosophilidae > Drosophila > Drosophila mayri. Next base: position 350,234 of record VNJN01009363.1, read on the forward strand.
TTCTATTCGGGACTTTTGCAGCTAAACCCCCTGCTGCCCACCATCCTGAACTGTATGTTCAACGATAAGGAGACAATTACGTTTCTGGATTTTGCCCTGTTTCTTAGCACCTTTCAGGCCCATTCGCTAAAGACCACCGATGAGCTCAAGAATGCAATAAAGGACAAGAAGTTGAAGAGTAAGAGTTTTTTTTTGTATATCAAAATCTTCTTCAGATTAAATAATTTGTTCTTAGTGCTCTTCAACATGTACGACCATAACAAAGACGGTCGCATCACCAAATACGATTTGGTTATTGTTGTCCACAAACTGTTCTCGAATCTGCTGGACCACGTCCAGATAATGCGTATTGTGGACTCGATGATGAAGGAAATGGATCACTCAGACTCCAACCACATACTCTTCCCCGACTTTTGCAAGGCCTTCGAGGTCTTTGACATGACCGAGAGGATGGTCACCTGGATACCCGGACTTCACGGTAGATCCGTCGATGATTCGCATCACACATTTTCCCCATAACAAAGAAAATAAATAGGATTTTTATATCTAATATTCCATTCCGCGTTGGCAGCTTTTCAAATGATTTAAAATAAATAAATGATATACAAAATGAGAAATATATTGCACATATAAGGTTCTTACAGATCAACATAAGGTTTATCCGGGTGATCCGGGATTTTATGGATTTTTATTATAGAATCACAGCGATTCCCAGCCATTGAATGCCGAATTTTATGACTCTATTAGGCCGAAATTCATATAAAACGAAACAAGACGAAATAAGATGAGCGAACAAAATGCCAACCGAAAGCTCATAAACTTTACTACCTTTGACTCTGGCTGACCGTTCATATAGGTGGGGATATATATGGATAATGTGGATATATAGTCGTTGCCTTTCCACTCCTTGCCCTTCGCGATCTTCGGTTAAGGAATTTTGTGGGGCGACTTTGCCTTGTATTTTGCATAGCAACATAAATAACATTTTATTGGCAATTTGTTGGGGAAATTAATGTGCATACAGTTGGCAACTTTGGTAATTTATGCAAATAAAACGATCGTAAATTTGGCATTAAAACGCTTATTAAATGATCGTTTATTAGCCCTGTCGGAGAGTCGGCTGGGATCAGTTTCCCAAATTGGATAAATGCTCCTGGCTCCTTGCTCCTGCTTCTTGCTTCTTGCTTCCTTGCAACAAGGTTGCGATTTGTAGCACTTGCATAAATTAAGTGATTCACGGAATTGTTCTTAAAAGGTGGCAGCTACTTACACGATTGATATAATTTACGAGTTCACAATTCGTGGGGAAAGCGCAGCTCTGCTCTATCTGCGATATCTGGCCATATATATTGTTTAATGTATTAGCTGGCGCATTGTGTGTTAATTTGACATTCCTCTGGATGGGAATGGCCAACAACACTCTGCAGTACGACAAACGAGGCTTGTTGCTGTCAAAAGACAGAATTATAACCATATAAAATCCGTCGGCACTGTCGGCCACTGGCCACTGATTCTGTCTGCTTCTCATCCTGGCCTTCTTCCTGTCCAGTCACGCGCATCATCATCGTCAGCAGCCCATCATCATCGTCTCGGGCAGGATTAGCTAAATTAATGCGGCGAGCTGGATGCTGGGAATCCGAGCTGTCAACGCTTCGAGTCTTCACTTTATCAAAACTTCAAGAAGGGATTCGCAAAGCAGAGTGGTAAGCCGGGGCTGCAAAAAAGCAGCAGCAAACTTTCAATGAAAAATTCACCAAAAATGCTGCACCTTTAAAAATACTTGAATTTAAAGTTAATTTTATTTTACATTGGATAAAGGTTTAACTAAATATATAAACAAACAAATCTTAAATACAGAAGTATTTTCCCCACCAGCTTACATATTTATGGAACTATACTCCCCTAAAATCAGCGCATTAATCAATGATCGAGCCGAGAAACGACAAAGCTCATTTCATTCACCGAAACCCTTGTCAAATGTGACATTTCTGCCTTTTCCTTCTTCCCCTCTTTTTTTTATTATCTTTCACTCTCCACATAAAGAATAAAAAAAAATACAATTATTGATTGATATCCCCAACGGTTAGGGAAAATATTTTAAAAGCGCTCAACGATTGGCAAAGTGTCTTTAACACCGTCTTATTTTGTCGCCTGTCCCCCAGAAAATATATATCCAAGTAGGAAGTGAAACTCGTATTCATTCATTCAGTGTTTGGATTCATTCAGATCGCGATCTTTGTCCGATCTGGCCAAAGGCAACGATGACCTGAGCTCGGGGCCTAATAATAATAGCTTAATAATTGAAATTTATCAAAATAAATTAGGCAAATCGTCTTTAAATAGAGACGAAGCCACATTAATAACAGATTTTTAAGCATTCAGTGGAGTGGAGATGCCGCACACTGCAAACAAATAATGGTAGCTCTTTGAATTATGAATTTATATACGACAATCCATCATCATTCTGTACGTTCTGAGTTGATCGAGGCCAAGGCCTTTGGTTCAATTCAATGCCATACACTTACAACCACGAATTCATCAATTTATTAATGAATTAAGTTATAAGGTAATATAGCAGCATCCACTCCTCCTTCTCCGTTGCTCCTCGCTCCTCGCGGAATGCAATCTGCTCAAAACAAAATGATGATCGCTGATGATCGTTGGCAATATATCAGCGGCCGACACGGCAGACCTAATCGAATATTGTGGGCCCGGCGAGCCGGTCTGCGATTCTCGGAACTTGCCAAAAGGATGCTGTGCAGAGGTGCAGGCGGAGAACAGAATTTAAATGAAGCTGTGGAAGCAACAGGAATGCCCAGGGACGCGAGAGGATGGGACCCACGAAAGGCTTAGTTCTATGCCCATGATCCGGGACATATGATTAGCCAGGACTGCAACTGCTGCCACAAACGTTATCACCTAGAACTGGAGAGCCAAGTTTCTTGTTTATAAATTGGAATTTAAAATTAATTAAGTTGTCGTTTTGCGCTTTTATCCAATTTATAACTAATATGACACCGATTATACGAAATATGTTCACTAATTAACGAACAAACACCGCAACTCTTGCGACTCCTACCGCCGCATCCTGTGTCCTCCGCCTCAACGAGAGTCAGAAATATCCAACGGCCGAGGCAGACAGTGAGGCTACATTCAATGTCGCCGCTGGTTCTTTGCTTGATGATAATGCCGAATACCCTTTTAAGAGGGCTTAAGGATAACTGACTCCTGCCTTGCTTTGAAAACTTTTAGGCAAAATTATGAAACCATTCGAGGGTGTAAATATAACATTAAATTTTTCATGTTTACATTGAAGATTTTTTAAATTTAAATAACCAAGAAATAAGTAAGGGTATTAGCATCTTCAGCGTCTAAAAGTTAGCCATGCTTCTGCCTTGTTAGTATCCCCACTGACTTGCCTGCTCTCCCGTCTTCATAATGACGATGATGATGATGATGGTGGAGCTTCTTCCACGGACAGCTTGGATCGTGTCCGCGTGCTCGTAATCTGCTCGCTGAAGACGCGTTGTAAATTGTCTGACAAAGCTTATTTTATTAATTTAAGCCATAAACGCTGGCATCTCTTGTTGGCTGCCCGCTTGCAGCTCCTTTTTGGCTTTGCATATGCCCCACCGATCCCTCCGCTCTTAGCTCGCTCCATTCCCGCCACCAATTTATTGCCATCGTAAAAAGCCGTTTTGCGTTTTAATAAGCCATGTTCGGTTCTTTCGTTTCGGTTGTTAACAGAAGGCGTCGCTCCTCTTGCTGCCCCCTTTCTCTGTGGATATATTTCTCAGTTCCCCTGCATTCTTTGGGCATAACTGGGAAATTGGAGTTGTGTTTTGGTGACCAGACAAGTTGAAAGTGTCGAGAAATTGGCCAATTGAGTGACACTGGTTTATGGAATGCCAAACTAAAGATTGCGTCGCCTTTTATGGAAGTCAGAGACGAAGAAGGAAGGCTTAAGAAAAAGTAGAATGAGGTTTATAAAATGTTTGTTGAGATACTTACTAAATAAAATGTAAATATTATATTTTATTAACTATTCAAAAATTGAGGATGGAAAATAAATCTCAATAAATAACAATAATCCTTTGAAACAATTTTCCAACATTTTCCTTTTCTTTTATCCCCCAATAAATTTCCCAATTTAACAGGACATATTACACAAATAAATTAATAAAAAACAACAACAAAAAACACTTTCTTTTTCCTGCAAATCAAATAACCAAGCTGGAGACCCCGACTTGACCCGCACAATCCCACTCAATCCCGAGTGCTCTTAAAGAAACAACTTCCACTGTCCGTGTGAGAAGTGCACAATAAAAATAAATATGTCAAAATTAAGTAAGCAGCCAACATTTCGAAATAGATAAGGTAAGTAATAAAAGTGGTGGCCAAAAGAGGGGAGGGAAGAAAACCCTTTTGCTGGCCATAAAAACAAGGCGTTGAAATCAGTAAAAATTGCAAAAAGCCAACCAAGATATTCTGTTGAGCAAACAACCTGGCCAACCCAGCCAGCCAGCCCATCAAGATGCCTGCCAAAGTCCAACTGCGTCTCCATCTCCATCTGCAGGTCCTGGTGCCCAACTCTCAGACTCATTCTCATCCTCGTCCATAGAGACGATGGGCATGAAAATCGTTTACAAATAAATCAGAAAGCGATAAATAAGGATTTTGTCTCGTAATAACTCAGCGGGAGCCATTTAACATGCAATCATAACGAATCGATGCTGAACGCTTTAGCGGACGGACAGAGCCCGGACGGAGTTGGGTCCAGCTTCGAGCTCAGGAACCATCTTTCAGATGATTGCACTGGGAGAAACTCTTCGAATAAGTTAGAGGTAACCATAATGGTTAGTTAAATCCATTTTTGCAAGTGCATTAATGTCGAGTGGAATCGGAATCTGGATCGGAGGATGGCAACACGCTTTCACACCAGGCAGTCGCCACTCGAATGGTATGGGTACCTTCGTTCGAGGTGGCAGGAGGAATATTGGCCAGGAGTGGCAAGTGGCAAGTGTGTATCGAATTGTTGTTGACTTGTCGTTGCTGTTGTTGCCGGGGGCATGAAAATAAAGTTGCAAGCGGGAACAGAACATGGCCAGTGTGCTTCCCACTCCACCCTAAGCCGAGGAGGAGCAGAGTTCGCACAGTGACAGGGGCGTTTGGTGAGTGACGTTTTTTATGCCCAGGTAACATGGCTGCACTCTCGCCTGCACCTCATAATTCGCCCACAACAATGCTGCTTAATTATGTTGTAAAACAATCTGGCGAGTAAGTCCTTTCTTTGCTCCTACTCCGTGCTCCCTGCTCCTGCACGGCCAATAACTCAGACCCGGCACGGGGGAAGTAATTAAAATTACAAAAGCCTCAGCGTTGACGTTGACGGTCGTTTCGCCATAAAATGGCTGCCAGACACGCAGGGCGTATACGTGATTCCCATGACTAATTGCCAGAACTGTGTCACAGGAAACGAGGCAGCTCCGCTCCCGGACTCCGGTTCTCCGGTTCTCCGAGCTCTGGGCCTCATAGGGTCAGGATCCCGGGAAGGCTACGGCTTATCGCGATGCAGTTAAAGTTAGCTGCAGCTAACAAGAAATTAAATTCCATTAAGACCGCTCAGAGCCACAGAGTTGCAGCAAAGTGCAGCACAGTGGCTATTTTTGAGATATTATCAAAATGGGAAAATATTTAAGAGGGCAAACTAAAGCCTTTGCTTTTCAGTTACAATTTCTTTATATTATATTTTAACCCAAAAAAATATACATCTTAGATTGAGCCAACATACCCACAACCTTTGCCCAGTGTGCTGAGCTGTGCGCACGCCCGGCTAATGAAGAGGTGGTAATTTATGTGAACATCTTCACCTGTTCCTAGACACGTTTTAATATGCCAGCGAGTGGGTACTCATGAATGGGGCGATCCCTGAATGAAGATGTGGGCCTGAAGAACCTGCAGCGCTGTCTAGTTAGTCCGGCCAGGCAACCAGCCAGCCTTGGTGCGGAGTGCAGGATTAATTAATTGCCGCTGCCTCGTCAGCGGAGCGGCAGACATGACGTATACGTGACATTTGAGATATGTTCAGCCGCTTAATGTGCGACATTTTGTTTGTTTTGCCGTTGCCTCTGCACTAACCACAGCTTTCGACAATCATCAGTAGCCGCTGTGCCTGTGCCCATTTGCATATTTGTGGCTCTGCACACATAATGATGCCCCACTGGCTTCACTGGTGCACCGAAGCAGCGTTGTCAAATGACTTGGGTAAATTTATCGTAAATGCCATCAGCTCAAGTTGAAGTCGAAGCTGAAGCTAAAGCTGAGACCCGGTGAGGCATTCAGTCATTCAGTCGATCCGTCAGTTTGTCAGTTCGTCAGCTGGGCTGAATTGGCCAATTGTACGCGTCGGTTGCCAAGGCTTCTAATCCTCGTTAATCCCTTCCTTGGTCTCGCTGCACTAAGGGAAATATGCAATGCTTAAACTGCACATTTTGTAACTTATTTAAACCCTTGGGTTAAGAAATTTAATACAATTTTTATGTTTACATTCTATACATAGAAATTTAAGTTTAAAACTATGTTTATTATCCTTATATTTTAAAAAATACCCAAAAAATGTAAAGATAATTTTGTCAACTGTTTTGTTTGCAGTGTGCCTGAAAATCTTCTATGTAGCTGCTCATAAATTTGGCTTTGATTGCGGTCTTTGTAAATGTAGCTTATTTAACATATGTGCCTTGGTTCCTGTGCTATGATATGCTAATGCAATTCTGGCCAAGAACCGGGCGAACAATGTAGTCACTGTGCTGGCATGTTCACGGTCGTCATGTCGCTTGACACATTTAATTGGAAGTCAATTGGCCCGGCTGGGAGTGATTGCTGAGGTGGCAATTGGAGCTGCCACAAAGGCGTGCTAATGCCCGATCTATGCCTGATCTATGCCTGGGAAGTGAAATGCAAAACCAGTTAATCACTGAATCTATCAAGGAAGTCGATGCCAATGTCGCATCAACGCATTTGAATTGCAAATGGCTTGGGAAAATGGACCAGAAACGTTTATCTTTGGAATTAGTTCGCTTGGATTATTAAAGGAAAATCAGAGCCAAAAATATAAATTTTCAAATGTAATACAAAATATAAATTAATACTAAAGTAAGTTAACTTTCAAAAGAATTTTTTAATAACAAGATAAGTCGTTATAGAAGTTTTACCTGCTTACATTTTAATTCAAGAATCGACTTTGCAAGCAAATACTAACTAAATTATAATATATATTTATAATATAAGACTGTAGCTTAATTTGCAATAAAATAAAAATTCGTCTTTTGCCCAAAATTCTTTATATTCCCATAGAGAAAAAAGAAAACAAAGTCTCTACTCAATACCCAAAGGACCTAAAAAGGCGGCGACAAACGGCGCTCCACACACATTTGTGACATTCAGTGGGGGCCCAGAGCTGGACCCGAAACCGAAGCCAAATCCAGGGCTCGCTCCAGACCCATTGTCATGCCGGCGTATTGATTGGAATACAATGGATCCTTAAAGTGTGCTTACAAGCGCCGTAACTCAAACAAATTGCAGCGCCCAACCGCAACAGCAACATCAGTTGGAACGACAACGAGGACGACGACACTGATCAACAGGCGCGGCGACGTGGATTCGTCGAATTTTCGAACATGGACACAGCGACTGGGAGGGCCTTCGTAAAAAGAAGGATAGGGGCTCCAGGGGATAGGGAATGCGTTTTACATGATGCCTACAAGACAGGAGCAGGAGCGGCCTGGACCAGACTTGGTTTAACAAAATAAACCAAACGCTGTCCTCATCATCCCGCCAGCACATTGGTCAACAGAGCCAAGGAAATGAGTTCTAACACTTCAAGGATTTTCTAAGGAATTCTCTTTAGCAGCTCTTTAAGATCGAATTTTATATTTAACAAATTGAAAATTATATTTAAATATTTATTATTTATTAACACAAATAATTTCCTTCGGTTCATTAAGTAATTCCATTCGACAGCTTAAATCCTTTCTGCTAATTGCCCACAAATTCATGAAATCCTCGCCACACTGTGCACGGGGAATGATTGTTTGGATCTCCGACTGCTCTTGGCCGCCTTGAATTATTCGAAGCTCGCCAAGAAAGGCACATGGACACGGACCAGAGGCGCTACTGACGCGCTTATGTTAAATTTACCAAACAACCGATTTGTATGCAATTTCGCGATCGGGAGACTCCGAGGCAGGCGGGGCTCGGCCAGCTCAGCCAGCGAGACATCATGACGTCGTGGACTTGCAGCGGAGTTCGGCTGCCGGTTCCTCCTCTGGCTCCCTCTGTCAGAGGTCCCAGGTCCGGTCCCAATCCCAGTCCCAGTACAAATCCCAATCCCGGTTGCATTGTCATTGTCTGAGTCTGCGCCGCCGTCTCGAAGTCTAGTTTATTGGCGCGACTTTTTATTTGCATTCGAAATACTGTTGCCTCTTTTTTCTTAGGTTTTGAAAAAAGTTTCCAGTTTTGTTTTTGTGTTTTTGTGTGCTGCACGTGATGTATGTGACTTAGGCCGCCAGGTAACACTGTATAAAATGGCATAAACAACTTGCAAAGGCTATGAAAATGTGAAGTATTTATAAAAAATATTTATCAACGAAAAAGGACTTAAAGAAGTATATAATTTATAAATTTTTTTAATTTCATTCCATATTTACCTGAAAATTTTCTCCAAGTGTATCGTTCGATGCCCGCCCAACCACACAATTGCCATAAGTTTTGGACGCTCTGCAATTATTTGCGGAATTCCTTTGGAATATATATTGACTCGGATTGGAGTACCCAACAGCAGACTGGCCAGGGGACTCCTCTCCTGTCTTTTCCCTGGCTGGACTTCTTCTGACAGGCCATACAAGGAAGCCCAGTCCCAGCCAGCAATAGCAATCGTAAATGTGGCATAGAAAAGGCTGATGGTGCTCGTGACTGCAACTGTGACTTTGAGTGGACTCGAATGTGAATATTCTGGTTTCTGTCAGTTAATTTGCATTACAAATTAAATAAATTATAAATTATTTCCTACGAAAATATATCTGAGATAGCCTTTAATAAAACAAACATTTTCTATTAACCACTTATCTTTATTATCGCATTTTGCCCATTAAAAATAATTAACCATTTGGCCTTTTGCTAACCAGCACTCCACAAGAAGCAAACAATCGGAAAACTGATGAATTATAGTTCCCTTCGGACAACAAGTTGATTCAATCATGCATACAAGATGGTCAATTCGAAGCGAAACCCGGCATTAGCACCCATTATTGGCAGCCAATCTTTTGGGCACCGAATGCTAACAAAGCCCCGCACCCAACCAGGCTGTGTATGTGTTTTATATGGACTCCACACAGCTACACCAACCCATAAGGCAAATTGGCGACTGCCCCAAGTGTCAAATTAGACAAACAGCAGACCGCAAAATCCGCATACCCAATCGCCAATCCCCAATATACTCAATATATCCCAATACAAACTCAACTCGAATCAAATCAAATGCTCGTTGCAAATTGCATTGCGCTCACTCCCTGTCGGGGCTGCTAATTTTCTGCGAATCGAATCGCGCTCCTCGAGAACGAGGGCCCCGAGTGGAATCGAAGATATATAGTAGGGGAGTATTGGGTTGGATTTGCATGTGGGTGGTCAGCAAATTGCCAGAACGTGAGCACAATTTTTAAATTAACGGCCCAAAAGTGGTTAGAACGGCAGAACAGCAGCAACGGATCGCTTCGAGGCGCATTCCTCGCACAAAACTGTTGCAATTAATTGCATAAAAGTTCTAAATTGTCCGCCCTCCCTTTAGCCCCTGACTTTGTTTCCACCACTTCTCTTGGGGCAGCAATGGCGTCTCGGGCAAACTTTGAAACTGCAACTGCAACCGCCAAGCGCCGCATTATTGGCGAAGTCGCATTGCACAGTGTAAAGGGGATTTTAAAAGGATATTTAGTCAACAAAATAAATACATTTTGCTTAATTTTAACAACTTAATACTTGAATTTACAAAAATTATTTGCCAAAGCCCATAATAATATCTTAAAGCAAGCCAGAAATAAATGTCTTACTTTTTAGTATCTCCAACAGTTTATTTTTGTTTTGTTTTAAAAAATCAACAAAATATAACTCTTATTTATAATCATAAATATAAATATTTAAACTTTTAAATTAAATAAATTCATATATATCACCGATTCTTTTGTTTATTTCTTGAATATATAATAAACTTCACCACTGTGCAGCTCTGGGTCGTCGTGCCTTTCGGTTCGAAACGTGATCGATAGACGGACTACCAACAGTTCTGGCCAGAACTGCAAATTGGCTCTCGCCGTTTGCCGTTTGCTGTTGCCAAATGTTTGGCCTTAGTCAAATTATGTTCTTTGGCTCGTTTGATAATGAAACTGCAAATTGAAGTTGGGAACCGACTGACTGGCTTGGCAGCTCAGCCCTCAAATTGTTTGCTCACACCGTCCCGGAGCCACGCTAATGATTACGTGTTATCGTGTTGTAATTTTACACAGGCCCCTAATGACGAGTCTCCGGATCGGGTGCGACTGGGAGGACTTGGCCACATCAGCCATCCATCTCCATCTGCTCCAGCCATCGGATGGTATCGATCTGGCTCCAGGTTAGACACTAACTGGGCTCATCATGGAGCGTTAACAAGCTCATTTTTCTAAACTTGACGTGGTGAGTCCACCAACCACCAATCGACTGGCTGGAGGATCCACTTAGGCAAAGATCTTCGCAGATTATCGGAGCCAACCAACTTGGCCAATTTACCTTGGCCACGGCCACTTTCGGACGTTCCCAGCGGTGGGATCATAAATTGCAATTGTTTATAATGCGATTGGGCGCGTTATGTCCTGGCACTTGAACTTGATGGCTTAGGCCTCCATAAGAAGTAAAATATGCAAATAATTTTTAGTTATAAATAATTGCCTGATTCAAATCACCTTTAGTTTGTATTAGATACTTGCTATAAATTCAAACAAATAAGAATAATAATAAAGTAAGATTTTCAATAAAAAAATGGTTGGGAAATGGGTAATCCTTCAAAAGTATGCTACAGCTTGATTTGGCGTTCATATGAATGTAAGAAACGCCATCAAGCGGCCACAATTTGAAGTACAGCTTGTGGGTGAGAGGAAATGAGTCCCATAAACCCCATTTAAGTTCGTTTCTTTAAGTCTTTTATTTAAATTTTAATAAATTTCGTATAGCCATAATTATGGAACACACCCACATCAAATTCAAATGGTCAGTTGTTGACGTCAATAGTTAAAAGGTATTCATTGAATGTTGGACAAAGCAAAGACAAAACGTTTCTGAGCTAATTCAGAAAAAAGGTGGGAAAAGGGAGAAGCTGCCACGATGATCTTGAACAGTGCAAGCAAAGCGTATTAAATTGAATTTTTATGTTCTCACACAGCCCAGGAAAATCATGTGCCAGGCCATAAAAACCAAGGATCTCCTCGGTTGGAGTCTGCAGAGTGTGTGTTTGTGTGTGGGGGTTAATAAATAGGCCCAAAAGCGGGGCACAAGGGGGCCCTGCCTGGATGCTGCGCTAAATTATGGTTATTTAAATAAACAGCACACGATTTGATTTGGCGGTCCAAAAGTGTTGCCAGCGCAGCCTCCGAAATTGCAAGAGCGACGCGCCGACGAAGTCTGGAAATTATGTTGTAGTTTGGCCAGCAGGACAGTGCTCTCCGATCCAATGATAATGATGATGATGATGCCGCTGCACCCAATGGTAGGAAGAGGGTTGTGCCATCAACTCTTGATTGAGTAACGCCCCAGAACTGGCGTCTAATTATGAGTTCCAGGAGTTATCAAGTGCTGAAGCCGGGGCAACTGGCGGAGCTCTAAGGGCAGCGGCAGAGGCATCATTAGCTGATGTTCAGCATTGACCTGGCTTAATCGGCGATAAGACTCGTGATAAGCAAACACGCTAAAGCTTAAGGTGCGTGGATTTGGCACTGAAAAAAAATTTTACATCCACACATGAGATGTTTTATTATCCAAATCGGAAAACACTTTTAATTACCATTTAATTTCTATTAAAAACAATTAGTAATTAAAAACTCTTAATGCTTTAAAGTATAAAATGGTTTCAGGATCTTAAGAAAGTTTTTTAATTAATTGAAAAGCGAAATATCTCATTTGTTCAGTGTATATTAACTGATGCGACCTTTTGGCCAACTGCTAAAACTGAAACTGAACTGTTCTGAAATAAAGTGAACTGGCTGGCAGAGTCCTGGCCAATGCGATTCTCGTTGGCGTTGCGGTGTTTTGTTTATTTTGAGACTATAATTTAAGCAGGTAATTGCACGCTGGCGGCCAGAATTTGTAACTAAACTGCAAATTAGCAGCCAATTCCCATGCCGATTAATAACCATAATTATTGGCTCAAGCGCTGACGAGTGAACGTCGCTCCGCAGAAGGCAACAAGGACGAGGATGCGGATCTTGATGCGGCGGAGGCTGTCTGCAAATTGCGCTTGGCCAGGCTCTGGAACTTAAAAGCCATTCTGCTGGCCCTCAATTGCCAATTCGTGATACACCGAGGCGTATATGGTGAGCACTGAAAGAAAAATAAAACTTGAAGGTTGATATTTAATTCTAAGTCAATCTTTTATCCGAATTGTTGCTACTAATTAGGATACATATTGATAATTAGGCTTAAATTTAATGAAGGAATTTTTTAAAACATAGAAACTGGCTAAGAGTCCGAGTTCAACTGGATATAAATACGTCTAAAAGGGTTTAACTAAACATTTTATAGATATTTTCGCATACCTTCGGACCTCGTCTGAATTACCTTTATTTTTATGTGTATTTTTTGCAGGCTCCTTAATTTAATTACTAGAAATTTAGCTTGGCAAAGAATCACTATTTTGTTAAGTGCACAGATCGCCCGGATCCCGGCTCCTCCATCCCGTCCCTACACCCAGCAGCAATTTAAATAGTGAGCGCCTGGCTTAATTACATAAAACAGGCAACACAAGGGGCAAGCTTGGCTCGGAATATATTCTCTAGCCGGCGGCGCAGGCGTCGAGCCTTGGTCTCGGCTTCGGTTTCCGCCCTGGACCTGGGCCACTTTTGATGGACATGTGTCTAATGAACCATCCTAATTAATGTTCACCACTGATGCTGTCCCTCTTTGAGCTTGGAGTATGCAAATATGAAGCCTGGCAGAAGAGGAACACTGAAGCCTGAAGGAAGAGTGTTGAAAGCCTTGAGTGGCCAAATTCGGATGGGTCAACAAATTACGGGCATTATACTAAAAACCAGCCGGGGCAAATTAATAAATGTCGATACCCAATTAAACTGTCCGAATATAATGCACGCTATAAATTAATGCCAGAGGAGCTCAGAACGAATAGAGACATCTACTATCTAATTATCGGTGCCTATGATTAACTGCGCGGGGTCAACAATGGTTGGGAAACGAAGAAAAATGAGTTAAAAAAAAAAAATAATTGCACAGACGAGCAAATGAACTAGAAATCTGGGAGGGATTCTTCTACCGAGGGGAGACCATAGCCTCACGAACGGATTCAAGTTGTAACGGTCATTCATCATATCGAATGGAAACGGCAACCTATCGTCGGGTTATTTTCAGAGTTTTAGTATTTTGCATGATTTTAACTTTTCAAATTTTTGCTTTACAACTAGAATCAGATCAAGACATATCAAATTAGTCTTACTAAATTCACAAAATCCTGAACTTCCTTTTTACATATCGTAGATATATAACGCACAATTTGTATAACAAAAATTTTATTTTGAATTCTAGCGAACTTTTATAATGAAGATTTTTTAGGTAGAAATTGCAACTTTTGAGATTTTTTAGGGGGAATCCCAAATTTCCATTTGCCAACACTGCCACTGCAAGATTCTGTCATATTAAAAATATTAAATTAATATTAAAAAAGCCTTAAATCAGTTTACCTCAAAAAAAAACGCTTAAAATGTCAGCGACGGAAAAGATGGTGCCCAAAAAGCCATTGCCAGTAGCCGGTGCAAAGGTAAGGGGTTTTAATAGGGTTAATAAAAAGTATAGGTCCTTAAATCAAATTGTTGCAGCTTCCTGCGGATAAAGGACACTGCGTCTTATGCGCAGTCGTAGCGGAAAGAGCCTGTCAGCGTTGCGGCGACTTTTACTGCTCCAAGGACTGCCAGCTCAAGGATTGGCAGCGCCACCGTTACATCTGCTTCCCGCTGCCCGCCTTAGTCTATCCGAAATTGTTTTCGGTTCACCTGAGCGAGAGCAACAATGAGCAATCACTGGAGGGCGCTTGTTTCATGGACAAGCCTGACAAGGTCGTAGTCGAGAGTAGTTGCCCATCGCCACTGCCGCGCATTATACCGGACCTGGAACGTGGTGGGGCTGTAAGTAAGGTTGGCAGCAGCGTCAAAAGTGTTCCTGTTACCAGCCCAGCCCCAATCCCGCACAGCAGCAATAGCATCTCGAATAACAACACTTTCAACGCGAAAAACAAAAAAGTTTTGCCACCAAAAGCGATCATGCCTCCGAGCAATAGCCTCGTATTCATCTCAGGATTTCGTTCACCGAACCGCTGCCACATACGTGACGCCTCCGAAATTGCTGATAAGGCATTTGCTCAAATGTGCGAGAAGGTCTGTATACATACATATATGCTTATATTGCAATATTCCACATTCATATTTTTATTACATAGAAATTATTCTCAAATTCTAACTTAAGTTAAATTCTACTGTGCAGGTCAATATTATGGGAAATGAAATGCCCATTATGGCGAACGCACGCACCCACAGCTACTGTCTGGCCTATTACAACGGCAAGTTCCAGCGAGCTTCGGTAATGACGCGAACGGGCATACACACTGCCCGACTCCTACTCTTCGATCTGGGAATCGTCAAGTCTCTAAATCTTTCCGAAATGCGCGCGATCAACGATGAGCTTCTTTCACTGCCATCCTTCAGTGTTCAGGTACAGCTGAAGAACGTTCCCAACTATGCCATTACCGATGATGTCATCGAGTTCCTCTCCCGTTTCGAGGGTGGGAAGTTTTTGGTCGTGTATACGAAAGCCCCGGGCGCGATCAACGTTGAGCTCTTGGATCCGGAAACTAAAAAGTCTCTCAATACCCAGATCTGTGAGTTTTGCACGGACAAGAAGGTGTTCTTGAATCCCTTCGCTGCCAAAAACCAGATCAAGGAAAAGCCACCAGTGCCACAGAACACCAACGCTGGACTTGCATTGAATAAACCCAACTCAAGCCAAGAAACTAAGCCGGACAGCAAAAATAAAACAGAAATTAAAATGGAATTAGAAGCAGGAAAAGGAAGTATCTTTCCTCTTCAAGATAGGGCTTGCCCCAAGATCGAGGTGGAGAAGAAATTAAATGAAACCAAAGATATAGCAAGGACTGATTCTAATCCACAGAATGATGAATGTGCCAAAGAATCGGGAGGAGGCACTGAAAGTGCAAAGACAAATTCCGAAGTACAGAACTTGAACCTGTCCCAAAAGCCTAATGCGAATGGAATCACATTGGAAAAGGATAAGAATGGTCGTGCTCCTTCACCTCTATCAAAAACAAAAGATGAATCAGTTAGGGAATTTATAACCCGATGTCTGGTCTCCAGGCCCATTCCGCCAGGTTCAGACTCTGTAAAGGTGGAAGAACCATTATCAGTAAAACCTAAGGAGCAACTGGAGGAGCCTCATAAAAATATAATTAGCGCTCCGCTTGTACCGCAATATCAGGCCTCAAGGCCCATTTCGTCAGGTTCAGATACTACTAATAAGGAAGAACTGCTTAAAGAGCAACTGGAGGTACAGGCGGAACCTCAAAACAATGGAATTGTTGGCGCTCTGCTTGTACCGGTAACCCTTTCCCTTATATTTTCTTACATGTAAATCACCAATAATTCGAATGTTTGTATCCTTTCAGCCATTTAAAATGCGCCGCTTTAGCATTTCCGGGAGAGAAGGTATCGATGTGTACGTTGTGGATGTCTCGAAAATAGCCAGAGGTATTTTTGGGGCCTTCGATTGCTCGTTTGCCTCCGAGTTTTCCACCCTGCACACACGTCTGGCGGAGATCACTGACTCAGAGCCGTACAAGCCAGCGTAAAAGCCACTTAACTCGTTTATCAGTTTATCAATTCATAACATTACCTTTGCCAATAGTATCAAGGAATTCGTGCTGGCCCGGTTCGAGGGCTCCTGGTATCGTGGCCGTGTGGAAAAGGTGAAGGTTACACCGAACCAAACTGAGTATCGAGTGATGTACTTGGACTACACCAATGCGGCGGATGTAACCGAGCAGGATATCCGTCGGTATCCATTGGACTTTACCACTCCGTGCACCACTAACATTTGCATGATCGATGGTTTGTTCAATTTTTTGAATTTGAATTGAATGCAAATGTAAAAATCCCATTCACAGGCTTTCCGCATAAACCGAGCCCGGCACAAGTTGCCTACTTATCGGAGGCCGTCAAGGTGCACCAACTACTTCACATTGATGACGCTATGTATCTGAGCATTCAGAGCGATATTGCTATTATAAAGAGCCGATCGCTGATCGAAAAGTTGATGAGCTTGTAATCAGCTATCGGAAATGAATCATTTTCTTCCAAAATCCAATTCCAAGTGGTGAAACACCAACTACATTATTTTTTTAAAACATTTATATACGTATAAATAAAATTCAATTTAATAACAACGTTAAGGGCTGTTAATACACAATTAAAATCGTTTTCTAGCTCTCAGCTGCCATCGATTCTTGACATTTAAATTAGAAGTTACGCACAACAAGAAGTTATAACATGCACAAAGTTGGGTTTAGTTTTCGAATGTTAAAATTGATAAGCAAAGGCACTGTGTTTGGTGTGGACTCGATTGAGATGCCTATGGGTTTTTCTTCATGGTCATCTCGTGGGCGGTGCGCAGGCGGCGTCGCAGCTCGTTGGGGAAGCGCTCGTAGCACTTCTTGCACACCGGCTTCTCATCGTATTCGTAGAACTTGGACTTTTGTGTCATCTTCGTGTCGCAGACGGAACAGGCAAAGTGGTGCACACACCAGGCCTTGTTCAAAGCCGTGAAAACTGTGTTAAAGAAAAATTTAGCAAGCTCTTTGGGGGGATACATGGATAATACGGATTGACTCACCATCGCCACCAATGACCTGGTTGCAGACGAAGCAAAGGTTGCCGAACAGCTGATGGTAATGCGTCTCGCAATAGGCCAAGCCCCGCTTTTCATAGTGCCGGTGGCCCAAGAAGGGCTTCTCGCACTTGGCACATACAAAGTGCTCCACATGCCAGTGCTTGCCTAGCGCCGTGACCACACGCTCTTCAATGGGGCGACGGCAGGCGCCGCAAATGGGAATGCCCATTTTGTCGTGGCAGCGCAGGCAATAGAGTTCGTTCTGTATCAAAAATAATTGAATGAGTGGCACAAAATGATTGCCTTAATAATACCCACCATATCGTTGGCAGCCAAGCCGGGACGACTCTTTACCTCCCGGGCTGTGGAGTCCAGCTCAGTGCCGCAAGCCGTGCAACTGAAGTGATAGCCGTGGTAAACTTCACCCCTGAATCGAAGGGGTTCCTCATCGATAAGGCCGCTGAAAAGACAAACATAACATTCAATAACATAATAATCGCATCGCGCAACCACACATCAAGACTCACTGGCATTTTTGGCATACATAACGGCCGGTAATCTCCGCTTTAACCTTGGCATTGCACTCGTGGCACAGGGCGCGGTTCTGGTTCTTTATGAACCCACAGTCGGCCAGCTCCTTTGCGCAAAGCTGGCAGCGGAAGCACTGTGGATGCCAGCTAGCGGACATCGCCTTAATGACTCTCCCAATTACAAACTCGCCGCACTTGTTGCAGCACGGTGCGAAGAGGACGTGGAAGTCCCGTTCGCAGTACTTGCGGCCCTCAAACTCATAGAAGATCCCGTCCTGGAAGGGCCGGAAGCACTGGGCACAGCTGAAAAAATTATATTTTGCTCATTATCAAGAAGTTTTAAGGGAGAGAAGTACTCCTGAACTTACACAAAGCACTGAGTGTGCCAGAGCTCGCCATTGGAGTTGACAATCTTCTCGGTGGGCTCGAATCCATCGGCGCACCGCGTGCAATGCATTGCACCCAGCGACATGTTGACTGCCTGGACTCTGGAAAATTCGGAGGAAGATAGGCATGAGTTTAGAATTAGATAGTTAGTATGAGCGGGAGGCCATTACACTTCAGCCTTGGAGTACATCATGGTTTCGAGTTATGGTTTTGAGGTACGGAGAGCGATAAAAGGCAACTTTAGGGCAGGGCGTGAAGCGAGGAACTGGTCAGAGCAGTGAGAATGAGGAGACTTATCGCAATGCCGCCGGCTGAATCATATTTCCGCCGAATGCACACATTGGAAAGCTTCTTTTTGAAGTTCCTTAAATGAGTAGTTTGAGTAGCTTTCATCGCAGTTGGAGAACAAGCGAGCGCCAAGCCATACGGATGTGCTACTTTGACGGATGGGTGAGCCTTTTTTAATTTCGGAAAGGAGGTGAAACTAGGCAAATAAATTGGAAATTATATAAGTTAAAAGGATAAACTAAACAAATCCGAAGTGTTTAAAAGATAATGCCATTTTTTTAATCACGTTGAAAGATTGCCATAGATGATTTCTAAATCTATTCACCGCCTCTAATCAACTTAAGTTTCGTTGAATTTCGATTTTTGGATTTGCCGCCCACTCATCACGTCCACGCACACTGGCACAAGCAAATAGTAAACAACACACAGATACACGCACACAGGCACATTTAAAAATAAATTTGAATGTTGCCGTGACGTCATCGATGAGGCAAACATCTGGCTGAAAAGTGCAGCATTTAAATGGGAACGAGCGTCCGGAGCCTCCCGGGTTTTTAGTAGATTAAATTGGGGGCAAGCACGAATTATTTAAATGTTTGGGAGACCCAAAAGCGTTATTAATTGAGAGATGGGATGAAATCGATGGTGGGCGCTCGGGGCCCAAGGACGTTTGAAAATGTGGGCGGAACTAGAGTCTGCTTACTGGACGGGCGGCATTGTGTTGGTTATCTGGCTTTCACTTGCACCTGTGGCACCTGTGAGCTCGGAACGCTTTTGGGCACAACTACGATTTCCAGATTTCGAGCGAAACGCTGCAAAAACAGAAGAAACTCGATCAATCTGTTGCTTCTTTTGGCTGACAGTGCTGTCGCGTCGATGTGGCCAGATCCGGTTAATTTCGGCACTTGAAAAACATTCCTGCTGGTTTTAAATATATTTTCATATTATTCAATCAATAGCATAGGAAACCTAAGTTTAAACTCCTTATTTAAATGATTTGATTTTTGCTGGAATTCCAACTAACGCAGCAGAAGAAACAACAACACTGGAAGCCACAAAAACAACAACGTAGCCAAATTGAACAACTAGAAGCAATTCACTTTTTAATTAAAGCCACAGCACTCGACCATTAATTCCACTTTTTTTTTTAAACAGCTATCACTATATCCAGGCTATCAACAATGACGATATTTGGATTTAGGATTTCTTTAACTATTTGTACCTTTTAACAAATAAATTGTTAACGTTGATTAGGAAAATAAAAAAAATTTGCGTGGAAGAAGAAGACAGAGACAGTGATGCTAATGTTGGCGATGTATTCGATCTTTTTGTTGATTTGGTGGTTGACGAAACATCGCTCTCTAATTTTACAAAATTAAAGACTACATTTAACGATGAAATTAAATAAATACAATTTCAGCTTACATATATACTAAATATTAATTTGTTATTTCAGTTTATTCATTCCGATAACGATAACAATACTGTTCATATATCGATATCCGGACGAATAGGCGCCACATTTAAAAATCATATTTGTGGAAACTTTTTTGATCAGCACCAAGCTCCTAAAATAAACGTTAAGTGACACGATTTATGGCGCCATGCTCACAAATAGCTTATCGCACTTTTTAGCAATTTTCCTCTTTGTCTTAGCCCCTTATCAGTGCTTGCCAGCGCTGTTCTTGTTGAAAAACGTTTCGTAACGCTGTCTTATCAGCACATTATTTTGATGTGCTATTTGTTTATAAACAAGTGCTGCTAGTATCTACATATATACATATGTAATGTTTTATTTTTCCGGATTCCCTTTCGGAGTGCATTTTGTTTGCCACAAACTTCCGCCTTGTGCAAGCGAGAGAGTGACTTCCGGAAAA
Organism: Drosophila mayri; assembly: GCA_008042485.1. Lineage (NCBI taxonomy): Eukaryota > Metazoa > Arthropoda > Insecta > Diptera > Drosophilidae > Drosophila > Drosophila mayri. The sequence goes on from VNJN01009363.1 coordinate 370,515, forward strand.
AAAACAAGTTCCAGCTGCAGCTTATGTTAAAACAAGTTGTCAGGCATCAATCAGCGCTCTTTGTTTATCATACTTATGACTGCATATAGGTCTAAAGGTAGAGGTTTTATAAATTTATCTCATAAATTGTCATCGGATGTTAATACTGACCAAGAACTCATACTGTCACCCGCTCACGTAGCCGTATCGAAAGGGAAGGGGGCATAGCATCTGGGCCTCCCTTTTCCACGGGAGTGGAACAAGACTTTCGTCACGTAGCAACAGGCAGTTACACAGTTTATTTTTATTACGCATGTTTTTTATGCTGTTGTTTACCGAAAAATTCGCCAAGGCAGCGGCAACCTGAATGTGACCCGTGCGTATGAGTAATATATGTTGATCATGTTCATGTGAAGAGAGTGGAACCCCAACGGATGCAGACGCAGATGCAGTGGGTGTCTAAAAATAACTTCAATTATGCTATTTATTGTTGCAGCTGTGTTGTAAAGCCGGCAAACCAGATGGACAACTTATACTGAGGAAAACAGGGGTGGAGCACGAGGGTTTTCATGAAAAAAAAACATGTTTTTAAATAAAAACTCTGCGTTTTGTTAACAATTTTTAATGGTTTTGGAATTTTCTGTCTTTTGGGATGTTGGCCCCCATTAGGGTTACTGAGTAGCCGTTACAGCCGTTGCACAAAAAAAAATGGAGCTTGCGCTACAAAAGCTGCATTCATTCATAGTTTTGTTAGCTCTCTGGGCGTTGAGCTTGGTATAACAATTTCAAAAATGCGGCCAAATTGCATAAAATCGCAATTATAGCGCTGACCGCGTCCGCATGCATTTGTTGTGCCTGGCCTTATCGCCTTCTGTTTGTTGTTTATCGCTATTATTGCTTATCAAACAATGTCGAAACCGAAATCCACATCCACCTTGTTGGCTTTTACTTTGCTTGACCGACAGCTTACCTCGGCACGTGAATACAATTTAAAAATTCCGTTGAATTTAAGATCTACAGTGCACTCCCGTAAAGAGAATTTGGGCACAATCCGGCCATTAAATATATGCCACCGATGCACTGGATCGCTAAATCATGGTAAAACTATACCAATTCCTAGACCATCTGTTGCGCCCCAAGACAATGCTATATAGGGAAGCTGGACTGTGGAAATAATTTAATCTGAGGTGCGTGGGCGAAGGAAAAGACCTGACTTCCCGTGGGCGGTGAATTTGGAGCGTTGGCAACGGCAGGGAAAATAACGAAAGAAAGAGAGAAGCAAAAAGCCATTTCCCCATGCAGAATGCAACTAAATAGATAAAATACATTCAGTTGTTGGCAGCGCGTCACCATTCGGCTGCTTGGCAACAGCGAATGCAAACAAAGGCAGGCGACGAAATGTTGGACAATTAAAACTGAAAGCAAACACAAAATCAGTGCATATACTATATATATCGACGCATATATAGACCTGCAACCTGGCGGCGACCTGTTGTCGCCAAGGTGCGATCGTTAAGTTTTATCTTTCAGAGCCATTATAAAGTTCATTGTCGCGGGGTCAAAGAGTCATAAAAGTTTGGGGACAAGACTCTTCCTTCTTACGCTGATTTCTAATAGTTTCCTTTTAATAAAAGTTATTTTTTTAATATTATCAAATAATTTTATATGAACAAACGTTCTATACTTACATGTTTGCAAATAAAATAAAAGTAAATAAATATTTTTGGAAACTTTTCATCCCACCCCCTCACATGATAAAAGCGCGAGCAGCTGCCGCCATCCACACATATTTTTTGCACTATGACAATGTCATTAGCGCACAAAAGAAAAGGCCAGATCGGCCACAGAGTCGGCGAAAACAACAACTAAACACTACATGTATATGTGCTTAGTTAAAAATAAAACTATTTAGCCTCTGTGGTGTCGTTGCCGTTGCCAATAGTGACGTTGGTTCGCAATGGTATGGCGTCTGAAATGCGAAAAAACCTGCAATCTCCCTCCCAGTATTAGCGATTAGCTCAAAGATACTATATAGACCAGTGGGAGAGTAGTCAGCTGCGGGGAGATCGAGCTCTCTAATCGCATGTTAATTGATAACAGACAACGCAATCTCTGCCAGGTAGTGTCAGGTGCAGCACTCCCCTAGTCTGACTGATCGATAGAATTCCAAGCAGCTCGATAAAGCAAATAAATATGCAAAATAAAAACATTGATAACCGGTTTGGGGCAGTGGAAAAACCCTTACGGGGAGGGGGAGTGTTTGTTTGCTTAAATCGTTACGTCGTGAGTAGTCACATGACCTCAGTCCGGGGGGAGGTGTGATCTGGAATGCTCTAGATATGTGGATAAGATCCATAATGAGCAATGTCATAGAACATCAGTAAATGCTTTGATTAGTGTCTTGATTAACGATTGCTTTTATTCATTGTTTATATGTATAAATTCACTTACTCTTATCGTTTACCTGCGTAGTGTTAATGTATACTCCGATTATTGGCATTACTTTGTTTGCAATTTTAAAAACCAATAAATATAGGTAACAGCGAAATACGATTACAACTTATAGACCCACTAACTGTTCATTTTCAATTATTAGGTTACTGTTCAAGTCTCTCAATTGGGTTCGTTTTGCAATGGAAATAAACTTTTTAGCCTTTGATTAACTCATGCTATCTATCGCTAGATATACTCTATATTTACACATTTTCTGTTCACTTACAAGCAAGGCGAAAGGCACTTGAACAAAGAAACAAACAAACAAGCTAAGAGTACACCCAACTTACTACTCCTATGTACAACTTAGGGGGAACTAGAGCCTCCTGTTGGGGCGTACATAAGGTTATTTACATGGCGTATTAACGTAATATAGCAGCCTATCAAAACTCAACTAAACTCAATGGCATTCATATGTATTATTATAGGGGGTTGGTCGTTCTGGGCATCAATTTTTAAGGATTTTTACTGACAAAATATGCAACTTTCAGATGTTCTCCCAACTAACTCTCTTTACACAACAATAGATCTCCCTCAAAGTGACCCCGAACATAACCCCGCCCTATTATAAATAACTAAGGGTAAGTCTAAAAGGTAAACATTAACTCAGTTGCTCATTTGAAGGCCACCGCTGCTGCGGCTGCCCGTTGACGACGAGCCCGTGAGTCCAAATTGCGATACCAGCTTATCGTAGTCCTCTAGCGACGTCTCAAACTGTTCCAGCTGCCGGGACAGGTCATCCATGGCGCTGGCATCGGTGGCACTGGTGGCCACCGCTGTGGCTGCTGCTGCTATGGCTCCACACGCTGGTACAGATGTACTGGATGGTGGCGTCGTTGCCACCGAAGCCAAGGACGAGATCTCCGCCTGCAGCTCGTTGAGACCGCGCAATGGTGGCGCGTGGTAGCATTCCCTGTAGAACTTTGCCAGATCATTTACATGCGATGTGGGCGAGGCGAAGGGAAAGTTGAGCTCCTTGAGTAGGTTATCATCGTCGGGTGGAGGTTGTAGCGCCGGCTCGGAGTGGTGGCGATAGGCGGAGGAGGCGCTGGCGGGAATCAGTAGGCTCTTGATGGGCGACACAGAGTTCCCCGCGTTCTTCTCAAAGCTCTTAAATCCCGTGGAGTTGTTGTTGAGATTGCTGCTCTGGTTGAAGTTATTGACATGGTGGTTGTTGTTGTTATTGGCACTCAAGACACTGGCGGCCACATTGTTGTCTAAGCGGTTAAGAGATTCCACAGAGCCGCGTCCACGTAGCAGCCATTCAAAAGGCGGCGTTTCGGGTAGAATAAAATCGTCTTCCGTGTATTGTTTTAGCTTTCCCATATCCGTGAACGCACCCGGACGCAGCGGCTTCTCTATGTCGATGCAGCGACGATCAGTGCCGGAGCCAATGGCGGGATTAAGGGCCAACTTCTTGAGCACGGCAGTGCCATTTGGCAGCTGCTGCTGCTGCTGCTGGAAGCCAGCCGAGCTGGCGTCAGTGGCAGGTCGGAAGTGGTCCGACTTCAGCATGATGGTGTTGCTCTCTGCCTGGGCGGCCGTCGGCGAGATGGTGAGTTTGGTGCGGTAGGCCACGGACATGACCAGCGAGCCCACAATCGTGTTGAGTTGCCCGATTTTCACGTGCTTGTGGCCCTCGCCCAGCGTGTGCACCTGGGGCCTGTCCACGTATATACGGTAGAAGATGCCATAGGAGTCGGGGCACTGGCGGCGTGACAGCTTGTAGGCGGGCGTGGTGCGGGTGAGCGAGATTAGGGACTTGAGCATGATGCCCATTCGGTTGTAGATGGCGTGGGCCGCTTTCAGCGTCTGTCCCTCGGTGTTAGCGGTGGCGGGGTCGGCCTTGGGCTCGCCTGTAGCCGGAGTGGCACCGTTTGTGGCGGATTGCAGAAGGTCCAGGGACCACACCTCCAGCACCATCTGGTCGCCGTCTGAAGTCCTCAGCGAGATCTCCACGCAAAGCGGAAGCCGCTGCAAGATACTCTCGCCCGTCTTAAGGCCCAGCGCCCGCTTGGTCTCGTCCAACACCTCCGGATGATCCTGGACGGCGATGTTGAACCAGTCGCTGCCCGCCAGCGGATTGCATTGCGTCTGCATCTTCTCCCCCAGCCGCGACTGCACCACAACCTGGGTAGACTTCAGTACCAGAAACTTGATGAATTTCTCCAGGTCCCGCTCCGCCGCATTTAATCGCTGAGCAGACATTTTCTTTGTTTTTCCTTTGATTTGCGTTTTTGTTTGTGTGTGTGTGTGTGTGTGCGAACAAAGTTCGCTGTCACTTCTCTTATTTCCGCGTCTTGTTTTCCGTCGAATTTATCGTTTTTCTCGTAGAGCACGCTACGTTCTATGCACTGCAGTACACAATTATCACTTGCCCGGGCATTTTGCCAAAACACTGTAGTTTGTGCAACGATTTCCGTGTTTGTTTTGATTTTTGAAAACAGATCACTCCCTTTATTAATGAAAACTGAAAAAAAACCTAGGGATGTCGGAAATATATCAAAATATCGATATTTTTTGTTTAAAATGGTAAATTAATATCGTGAAATTTTTTTGCCAAAATATCGAAATCGCGATATTTTTTTAATATTTCATTCATTAAAGTGATTCCAATTAATTTTTAACAACTGAACAAACGAAAAAGCGGAAAACGAAAAAATTGATGTTAATGTGTAGTACGCGATATCCGTAGCCAAATGACGGATACATATACATACGTATACAGCATAGGGTTATTCTTAAATCTATTGATTCCCAATATTGGGCTGTTTTTAGTTAGCTTTAGTTTTAAATTAAGCAGTATAAATTATAATAAGTAAAATATAATATAAGTATAAGTAATAATATAAGAAATATAAATAATAAAATAAAATATAAATTAAGCAATACATTTTATAAAACTTGTATTTTATTGTGGAGGAAAAAATTTTATATACAAAAATATCAAAAATATCAAATATATCGATATTTTGAAGTTATATTTTTAAATATTAACATAAAATTTTTGTAAAAAAAATATCATCCCTAAAAGAATCTGAGGCACAAAATCTGACACACCAAAGAAACAATCAAATAATAACTTCTTTAATATTGGCTTTAATTTTATTTTCAGCTCCCAGTTTTTACAGTCTGGCAACATCGCCTAAACGGCTGTGGTACGCGTCACGTAGACCGTGTGGTGGGGGTGGCGGGTGAACTGACTTACAGGGCCAGCGAGGGCTACATATCACCGCCCCCCTTCGCCTGCTGATCCTCCTCCCGCGAGACGAAGAAGTGCTCGCGGTCCGTAGAGGTCAGCACATGCTTTGGCAGATATCGCAGAACAGAGGCCGGCACCTGGCTCAACATGAGCAACCGCTCTTGCTTAATGCGCTCCTCCAACTTGGCGTCGGACTTGGCCTTAATGTCGAAGTACTGAACGGTCTCGGCGGTGGCCTCGGCTCGCTTGCGCTGATTGTCCTCCATCATGGACAGCAGGGTGGCCCCGTGCGCCTTACGTCTGCGGTAGTTCTCGAGCTGTTTCTCGGCCTCCAAGTGTGCACCTGACTCCTCCTGCTGCCGAGTCTCGATCTCAGTGCGCTTCAGCTGCATCTCCTCCATCTTGCGGTGCTCCAGTTCCAAGCGATAGCGGTCCATCTCCAGCTTGGTGCGGCGCCGCGACATCTGCTCCTGTTGCATCTGCTGGCGGAAGCGCTCGTCACTCTTGGCTAAGTACTCCGCTTCCAGCAGATCCAGCAGGAGGTTGTCCCGTTGGCGCTTCTGGTTCTGCAATGAAAAAGGCGTCAGAGCAGCTAACGAGTATGAAATGGACGCTGTGGGGCGATATTACCTCGATCTGGAACACCTGCTCGCCCAGACGAATGCTAATTTCCTGTTTCTTTCGCTGCACCTGAAGGCGTTCTTCCTCCAGCTGCAACTTCCTGTCTTCGATCTCCGACTGCTTCTCAAGAAGTTTTCCCAGCTCCTGCAGATTCTGGGCCCGTTCCCGCTCCCTGTGCTGCCTATTCTCCTCGATGGACCGCAGCATGTCATGGCGTTTCTGCACTTTTCGCTGTTCCAGTTCCAGCTGAATAGCACGATCCTCCTCCTGGATCTGCTTCTGCTTGGCTTGGCTTTCCTCCCGGTCGCTCATCCCCTGGGCGTGCCGCCTCTGGCGACGCAAACGGTTCTCCTCCATTTGGCGGACGAGGGTTTCGCGCAGGCACTGCTGCTGCTCCTTACGGACTGCTTCTTCTTCGCGCCGCTTCGCCTCCAATAAGCAGCGCTCCTTGGACACTTCCTGTGCCTCATTCTGTACGGCTAGCTGGCGGGCGCGCTCCCGTTCCGCCAGGTCGTCGGCTATCTGCTTGGAAATGGCAGCCAGGCGGAGTTGCTCTGCCAAATTGCGAAGTTCTTCGCAGTCCTGCCGCAGCTGCTGGCGGCGCTTTTTCTCCACAAATTCCGCTCGTTTCAATTGCTGCATCTCATGTGTCATGGCAGTCTTCTCAAAGGCATCCCGTGTCGTCTCCTTGGAGAGTTTCAGACTATTTATGGTATCCTGTTCCTGTTGCATCTCCTGGAAAACTCTGCCACTGAGCATGTTGCGCTCTAAGCGTAGGCACTGTGGCACCTTGAATTTGGCTTTCCCGACTTCGAACCCACGATAGTTACCCTGGTCACCGCGACCTCTAACGGTTGCCATGGCGAAGAAAATTAAAGAATATAATTGTGGCAGAAAATGGGGGAAGAATTAAGCAAAACTCAAAGACTACTAGTATCTACAATATCCGCGTTGTTATTGGTATGGTTACTGAGTTAGATCCTTGTCAACGCATCCCTTTGAATGGCAAATGAGCGAAAAACATTTTAAAAACTAAGCAACAAATATCACTGATGGAAAATGTACATATGTACTTATACTTGGCCATTAAATGACAATTTATTAATTTCTTCAAAATCATAGCTTATCGTTAAATGCATAATTCAGTTTTTTCGAAGGCGATCGGGAAGTACTTCTTGTCCTTTTCCACAATGGACTCCAGCAGGTCATCGATGTCTGTGGTGGGGTAGCGCTCCACCCAGGACTGGATGTAGCCCTCGTGGGTCGGCTCGTAGGTCTTCAGCAGCACTTTATTGTCCTTGCCCACCTCAGTGTTGGCCTGCACAAGGATCATGCGGGGCTTCTTGTGAGCCAGGCAGATGTCCCGCCACTTGGCCCACGGATGTGACCCGCTCTCGTTTACCTCCGAATAGTGCTCGTACATCTTGTTTGCCGCCTCTATGTCCGCCGTCGACTTGTAGACCTGGAGTTTGTTGAGGAAGTCCCCTAGCGCCTTCTTTCCCACGGTATCGATCTTGCTGCGATCCACGGTCAACAGTAGATTCTTTCCGTCCTCGGTTTCTTCAACTTTTACCAGTCCTTCTCCAGCTTCCAGGAGTACCTTCATGATAACAAACCGCGCGCGAGAGTGGGCTTGCAGCCACAGCTTGGATTTGGGATTGAACATTTCCAGGGCCACGCCCATGCCGTTCCAAATAAGGCTTAGCCAGTTAACGTAAATGATATTGTCCTGCTCCACCTTGTCCTTGAAACCAAAGATCTCCAGAATGTCCCGCTGCAGGGAGAGATACAGTCCCACGGCTTCAGCCCGGCACTCCTCATACGAAGATCCAATCGCGCCGAACTTCGTGTCATATGTTTCGCCGGGCAGGTACCACGTCGAGATGTTTTCGCCCGTGATCAAGTTCTTGGTGTTCTCCTTGTCAAAGTTGTAGACTCCGTTTTCGTCGATCCGAAACAGCTTGCCGCTGCCGTGTCCCAGAAGTTCGTGGAGACCCACCTGAACCTCAAAAGCCTTTACCTTATACTCCTTCATCAAAGTCTGGTCCTCTTCGTTCAGGAAAGGAATAGGATCTTTACGGTTGATGTTGGCCAGCACATTGCCCAATGAGACGTTCTTAAAGCCCTCATCCTGACGGATTTCGTCGTCTGCATGAAAATATATTGAATATAAAGGAACGAGCGGTCAGATAGTGATTTATCTTACAGTTGGGAATATTGATGCCGGCAGGCACTCCGCTGCCGGCGAAGGTGAGCACATCGAGGGAGGTGAAGTCCGGCTTCAGGTAGGAGTCCTTCTCGTACGGCTTTGTCCAGGGCAGATATTCTACAAGCTTCTCGGCCCTATTAACCAGCTCGGAGAACTTTGCGGAGCTCTCTTTGTTCACCATGGCCACAAAGCCCTCGAATTCGGCTCGACCTCCAGCCGGATCCCTGTAGGTTTCGATAAAGCCAATGTACGTCTCAATAACGGGTCCCTTGTCCTTGATCCACCAGCGCGATCCGTCCTTGTGTTCCGCAAGCGACCCCTGTTCGAAGGATCGGACGTAGTGCTCAATCATCTTGGACTCGTTCTCATTGGCCGCGTATTTCTGGGCCTCCAACAGGTGCTGGTTGACACGCTGCAATAGCTTCCGGTAATCACCACGGGTCACTCGGAATTTGTTGCCATTGAACTCCTCCAGCGGCAGTGTAATCCCGTCCTGCGGGGACTCCGCCACCGAACCTAGCTTGACATCGTAAATGGTTTGACCATTTTCCAACAGCTTAAATGTGCGGCACATGTAGGGTTCGATGCGCTTGGAGGTTAGCCACTTGTTGACAATTTCCGAATCTTCCTTGGTGCAGTTGTCCGACCAGTAAGTGGTTATTCCATCGGGAGCAAATCCCAGTATCTCGTTTCGCGACTCCAGGGCATATATCAAATCCTTGACCTTATCGAAGATTTCGCCAACTCGTGGCCCAGCGGCAAAGGCAGCGGAGGAGCGCACAATCGTCTCGAACTTTGCCTCGGACAGGTTGGGCACGATCTTGCTGTCACCCATTCCCTTGTAGTTGCCCGCGTTGGCGAACACACCGCAGGCATAGACCAGGAAGCCCGTAAACTCGTCAGCGCTGACTCCTGCTTGCAGGGCCTTCACTTTCAGCTCGGCCGGCTTCTCTGCCACAAATATGCGGTGCAGCAGGGAGAAGATAAGCGGCGCCTCAGGACTCGACTGGATGAGGGCGATGAGGCCTCCGTCCCAGGAAGCCTGGCTGAAGTGGTGGGCATAGAGCTTCTCCTTTTCTGTCAGGTTCTCGAAGGCATTCTTGCAGTCCAGATCGGCGATGGGCTGCGTGTTGGGCAGGACGAAGTGGGCGGTTTTACTAGCCATATCAGCGGGCTGGGGAATATTCGCGCTGGAACTGCAATGACAGATGGTTGGAGGGGGTTATTTATAGCTATCTAGATAACCGAGATAACGCCTGCCAAGTACCTGTAGCGGATCGACATTGGTCTGAGTCTGAGGGAGCTATAAACGCCGGACGCGTGTCTGGAGAATCGAGCAGTGTTCGGCCCAGAGAAAGTGAGAGTTCTTCTGGAATCGATTTGATTACAACGGATTCGGCAGAGCCTGCTGATGACATGCTGCCGGCACCTCTGTACGGACTTAAGCCAAAACATAACTGGGGAAATATCGAATGGGGCCAACTGTTCTGTGAGAGTTTACACAACGCGTCGCCCAAACTGGAAAATGTAAAATGAATGCTACGCTTTATATAAATTTCGAAAGAAAAACCAACAAAGTTTGGGTGGGAATAAACGTAACAAAAAAACTGATGATTGATGCACTTTTTTCCGGACTGTCCCACAAAATAGCAAATGTGGCAGTTCAGGTGGATTTAACCAAATGAATATACATAGGACTAAAATCTGAGCCGGCTAAAATGGATGCCGCATGGATAACAAGGAAGCTTCTAATCACACGGAATGCGGATGCTGAAGAACTATATCCGTGTTGGTTAGTCAAAAGCAAATCAAAACAAATCTCCGTCGACAAAAGTAAGGGGCCGGAAAAACGGATTAAGTCGTGTTTTGGGCTTACGTACCTTGTGAAAGCAGAACTGAATAAATAAAAAAGGATTTTGCCACAATTTTTTGCAAGTTGTACAATTGGGGCAGTGTGACCAGCTGAATACTATTCCGAGCCGTGCTGCCACTTCGGCCATTAAAATTTAGTTGCCAGAAATATAAATTTGTTTTAATTTAATTTACAATATTTTTTATAAAGCTAAAATAAAATAAATCAAATAGTTCACAAATTTTAAAAAACTTTGTTAATATTGTTATTGTATTTTTTTATATTGGTGAATGATTTTCATTCCTTATTGAAATTTATATTACTTGGCAAGCATCATTTTACTTATTTTTTTTAAGGTTAACAAATTTTCATTTTCAATATAAAACTTCAAAATAAAATTTCTTTTAAAAGTTGTAACAAATTTAATTATATATAATTATACGACTGATACAAATTTGTGCTTCTAGACACGGCTTGGTTGACTGGCTGTCGATACTGATAAAGAATATAAATGATTTATATGTTTGTAAAATATGATTTATTTAATTAGCTCAAAAAAATGTTTTTATTTTCTAAAATTCAAAGTTAACAGTTAAAGTTGAAGAGAAGAGTAGTGAAGTTATTTTTATTGGGAACTAAGCCTGTTATCATTATAGTCCTTATAGTCTAATAAACATATATATTTTTAATTCAATAACTATAAGTAATGAAGTGTATTGGAATATAATCAAAATTTCATCGTGGCAAGTTCTATGGAATGAAAGAAAAGAAAAACAAAATTTAAACAAATAAACAAAAAATAATACAATTGCTTCAAAAAGTGACTGCTTCTATAATTACAGCAAGTGAAGAAAAATAAAAAATTGGCAAAACAATAATTCAATATAACGTAAATACAAACAAAAAAAATTTTAACTCTGTTCAGAAATATTTTGGAAAAACATGTGCATGCATATCCTGGCTACTATACTTTCATCTTAATACTAAGTTTGCATTTGGGCTTAAAACTTGCGGGCAAAGGCCTGCTCCTTGAACCGAAGTGCCGACTGCATAGCTGAATTTTGTTTGCAACCTGCTGTTGCCTGCAACGCCTTCTGTTTGGCTCGCTTCTTGGAGTGTCCTGAAGAAGCTGGCTTTTCTTGAAATCCGTGGTTTTTAGGAGTAGCCGGCAACTCGCGGAAGTATTTTTGCTTCGGCGTGACTGGCTCCACACGCATTATGCCCGAGCTGGTTTTAATTAGCTCAATTATCGGTGCTCTAGGTGGAGAATCGATCCTGGATACTGTCACAAAGCCGGCATTTGTGCGAAAACGATTGCCTCGCACGACATGGTTTTCCTCATCGGAACTCTTTAACGGCGACGTCTGTGGCTGCTTTTTGGTCTTTTTCATTTTTTTACATTCCTTTTTGTCCTTTAGGGACGGCTGCGGCGACAGCTTACGTGCCAGGGACCGTGGCTGTGGAGAAGCAGAGGATTAATCTTATTATTTTTTTATTAACGAGATCAAATGTACCTCTTTATCGGCGATTTTGGTCGGCGCCAGAAGACTAACAGCATGCCCCACCGCCTGACGAGCTGCCTGCAGACGCTTTAGATCCTTCTTAGGCGGAGGTGGTGGCTTAGAAGCTTGTTTTCCTGTCTGGATTGTTGATATGACCACTGCTGGGTTAGAGGCTTGTTTTCCCGTGTGGAGTGTCAAAACTGACATGGTTTCTTCTGATTTGCCCGCCGCAGATGTAGTTGGTCGCTTTAGCTTCTTTTGCCTCTTTCCTGCGGCAACGTCCTTGGAAAAAATTTGATTAATTTTTACATATGTAAATCAATTCTAACTTGAGCATTAACTCACCTCTCTTTTCTTCTTCAGGATGGCTTCATTGGCCTTCTGGAGGACGTTATTGCAGTACTCAAGATAATATTGTGCAGTCTTCGGCTCACTGGAGGGCTCAAGCTTAGCCTTGGATACCTCTGCTTTAGCAGACACAATCGTCTTCTCCTCCACAGCCTCCATTATTGGCTTGCCTTCTTCCTTGGAATGTGAGTTATCCTCCAACGAAGTCTCCTTTGCTGGTGATTTTTTCACAGAAACATTTAGGGCAACATTTTCCACCTCCTTCTCAGCGCTTGCCTTTGGGATTGTTTCAATCTGCATTGGTTCTACCTCGGAATCTGATTCCTGGAGGGAATCCGTTCCAGATGCTTCCTTCTCAGCAGTATGTTCCACGGGAGTCGTCTCGGCGTTGAGGTCATCGTCATCTTCTAAAGACTCGGTGGATTCCACTTTAGAGCTCTTTAAGCGCTTCCGCTCATGATGAATTTCGCCCATCTCCTCTAGATCTTCGGTAGCGCATGAAAAGCTCTTGGAGAGGCGTTTGCGCTTGTTCTTAATCCGCTTCTGTTCGGCTACCATTTCCACAAACGATTGTGAGGGACAGAAGTCACTGCCAACCACAGCACGGTCGCTGCGGCGCTTTAGTTTCGGCTCTTTGGCTGCCAATTCATGGCTGGGCATAATCAAGGACTGGCGACGAGACTTCTGGAGAGGATTGAACATAGTCTCAAGGTGACGCAGATCTTTGGAGGCCAATTCGGCCAAAAGAGCTTCCTCATCCGCAGATTTCGAGGATTTTTGAGTCTGGAAGGAAGTGGACTTTTCTACAGTCTCCTCCTCCTCTTCTGCCTCCTCACTCTTAGTTTCACCTTCACCAGCTTCACGTTCTTCGTCTTCGTCTTCGTCTCTGCCATCGTCAACGGCGCCCTTATCGTCCTCAGAGTCCACGATCTCAAAGACACTTGTATTTCTCTTTTCTGGCTGTTCCTCCTCCTCTTCTTCCTCTTGATCAGTGGAGTCTAGCTCCAATATACTTACGTCCTGACGCGTGGCTGTCTTATTGAACCTCTCCGACTTGTTTAGTTCGTTGAGCGCCATGATGCGCGAGTTTTCCAGTTCCGTTTCCGAGTTTGAAAACTTCTCTGCGCTGCCGTTCAACATTTGGGCAGCTTCGCTTAGCTTGCTAGCATCGGACGAACAGTTGCTCCGCTCCTTAGATTTGGCCAATTTGCTCGTGTTCTGCACCTTTCCTATGTTCTCCTCATCACTTGACTCGGCCACCAAAATACGGCGACGCTTCTTCTTGTCCTTCGATTCGAAATATTCCTCCTCATCCTCCTCGTTGGTGGAGTAACATAGTGGGTCCAAATCCTCATCGACATCATCGTCGGGTACGACAAAGGAATCATTAGATTCATGCGAATCGTCAGCAGACTCTTCTTCGGTGTCCTGGCTTCCAACGGATTCCCCGTCGCAGTGAATTTCATTCTCCTCAATCTCCCGACGCTCCGAAGAGTCCATTGAGTCTCCTGACTGGTAATGAGCAGGCGCCTCCTCCGCTTCGTTAGCAATAAACTCGCATTCATCGCCCTCCTCCTCTTCGGCTGCTTCTTCCTCCGGCTCCTCGTCGCTATTCAGGAGGTCGAGGATTTCGTTCACAGCTTTCTTTGGCGATTCATTCGCTGGCTGCACCAGTGAAAATTCCTTCTCTTTTTCCAGCTCACCAAAGGGCCGGATGGCATCGATTTTAAGCGGCGGTGGCAGCAACTGCGACTCCTGGCCCTTAAGTAAGGGCGTAGAGCTATTCCGCCTCTGGTCCACGTCTGTCTTCAAGGGCTTCGGGGTTAAGTTTAAGGAAGGTGGAATTTTCTCGCGGCCCGGAGTCTTCGGAAATCGTTTCTTTTCGACATCGTTCTCCTTGGTGCCGTGGTAAAAGCCCACGACTTTCTTTTGCTCACCACAAGAGTTGGTGTCAACAGATGGGTTTGGGCTTGAAATAATGACCGAATCCTCTCTATCTGGGGCTTGCATTTCCTCATCTATATCCATAGGGATTTCTGGAGATTTGACTTCATCCCCAGGATTTGAAATAAGTTCTTTTTTGGGAGTTGCAATAGTTTCTTCTTGGTGTTTTGGACTCTCCTCGCGTTTGATTTCTTCTTTTTCTGGCTCAGCGTTGTCTGGTTTCGGCCGCTCAACTTTGGAATCCTGTTCCATCTCAGACATTTTCTCATCTTGTTGCAACTCATCTACCGGCATCAAATCTTCTGCATCTAAAAACTCTTGCTCCTCCAGGGAATCATTCTTTTCAGGAGGCCGGGCCGGCAAACATGCTGCTGCCGGTTGCTTCTCCACAGTATTCTCTGATGGCTCAGGGGAATCCAAAACTGTTATTGGCTCCGCTGTGGGAATGGACGCCTCGCTTTCGTTGTTAATGCTCGGTACCGGGATCTGGGATCTTTCAAAGTCCAGAGTCGGCACAGACTGTTTATTATCATCATTTTGTTGTTCAACCAACGACGGATTTGCAGGAGATGCGGCTCTCTTCTCTTTGATTTCCTCGGCTAAAACTATGCTATCCCTCCCCTGTTCATCCATTTTTAACTTCTCTAGCCTCACTGACACCTTGGGTGTGAGTGCTTTTATTGACACTGGAGCCGCCTTCACTTCCTTTTCCACCACTTGTGGCTTCAACGCACTCTCCAGCTCCCTCCTTGGTTTGTCTTCTGCGGAAGTGATCAGATCGGATTGCGACGAGGGTCGGGTAACGCTTGGCGGTGTCTGCGACATGGAGCGTGTCACTCTCTTCTCGCCAGAGGGCGTGGGCGTGGGCGTATTCGTTCGTGATCTGGGCTTCTCCACCTGCCGCATCACTTCGCCTTCCTCGGCCTCCTCTTTGAGCGTTAACTGTTGGCGCACTGATTTGCTTTTGGCCGGAGTGCGGGCAGTCCTCTTCACGGAAGAGGGTGTGGTGGGCTCTGGGGTCTCGCCGCGGGCCAGAGAGGCGCGTGTGGACCGAGTCGGAGTCCTAACGTCCAAGGTGACCGAGTTCAGCCGCGTGCGGCGAGTGGGGCGCGGTGAAGCTGTGCCTAGTGAAAAAGACAGTGAACATTAGCAGCTGCTGACTTCAGCACTTCAGGGATTTCACTAAAACTTACCCCGATCCGATGCAGTGTCCAGCTGCGGCGTTCCAGGCCGACTATCTGTGTCCAGCAGGGACATCCGGCGAGTGCGAGCCCGCGTCACTAAGGAAAAGATTGGGGCAAATAAGCAGAGATATGGAAAAGTGATAAAGAAGCTGAGCGCACGGAACAATGGCCGGCACCGGAGTACATGTGTATGTATGTATGCACTTGGATCCCGTTGCTTGAGCCTCGCGTTACTTGAGCCTCGAGTTTCTTTCTGCTAGGATTCACACTCGATCCACCCATTTAAGCCACTCACCGCGCTGTCCCTGAACCTCCGTGTTTTCCGTATTCTCCTCCATTTGGCTCCGCTTTCCCGTACTTAAACTCAACAAGTGAAATCAAATATTGGTCCGTCTGCAAGGAAGTGAGTTGACAAAACGAGAATCAAACGCCGAAGTACAAATGAAGAAATCGCCATGTGCCCAACTGAACCTTTTACAGCACTGGACTGCTTTTGCGCTTCTTCTCGGCGGCTCCTTTACGACCGTTAAAATTCAAATGTTGGTCTCTTTTACATGGAACTCTAAGCAAGTTGGCAATAATAAAGGCTGCTCTCGACAACATGTTTAGTTCGACTATTACCTTTCTGTTTATTAATTGATTTATTATTATTTTCAGATCTTTATTTTCTAGACTTTGACGCTCTGCAGCACTGGCAATTTCGCAGCGAAGAATCGGACGTTACCTTCAATCCGGATTAACTGCCGATTTCTACTATTAAACAATGTCAAACAGACAATAGCGTCCATCTGAAGATTTATGATAGTAAAGATTGACAAATGAGCATTTTTTCTTCCCACCAATATTTTGTTGTTTCATAATTATTGTAATTTAAAATGCATATTCAAAAACCATAGTATAGATTTAAAATAATTAGCATTTTATTTTGTTTCAAAGCATATTTTGTTTGGCGAGCTCCGGGTTGAACTGGCTATTGTACTTTTGGACGATTCTTGGCGTTGGAGCTGGTGTAGATGCTACACTGGTTGCCACCGCCGCGTCTTTGGGAGCGAAAAGAGCCTCAGAGCGCTGGCGTTCGACTTCCTCTCTACGCAGGCGCTCCTTCCTCAGCCTCTCCAATTTCTCGCGTTTGTAACGCTCTGCCTGTTCAGATTCATTGGCCTTCGATACGCGACTTGACTTCTTGTGTTTCTTCGCCTTTCTTTCGCTCGATTTACTTCGCTTCTTCTCCTTCTTGTGCTTCTTGATCTTATGGGAGGATGCCGATGTGCAGGTTGGTGGTGCTGCCTGAGGTGAGGGAGTCCTTTCACGTTTTCTTTTGTGGCCCCTTTTGGGATCTTTTTTCTCGGGCGGAAGGAGAGCATTGATCAAGGTAAGGGGATCGTGAGCCACCTTCTGCTTCAGATGGCTCTCCGCGGCACTGGTATCACCCACATCTGGCCTCTTGGGAGCCACCTCGTACCAACTACGCACTTTCAGGGCCTCATTTGTGTCCTGTCCCAGATAGGTGAGGTAACCGATCTGCTTCTCGTACTTCTCCTGTTCTTCCTTCTGCTCCTTCTCCAGGTCCTTGTTGGTCGTCTTCACATGACTCCTGTAATCCGCAAAGAGGTCGACTCCGTTGGTCTGTTCAGCTTTGGCGTCAGGCTTTTCCGGGGCGGAGGCCTGCGAGGCCGAGACCTTCTCTGGGAGTCCCGACTGCCGGCGCAGGAAGTTTATGCGGGCCTCGCTTTCCTGTAAAGAAGATTTGGCCATAAAAATAGGTTATCTGCCTTATTTTCTGGTAATTCTTACAGCAAATTCCAACTTGTCCTGCCGAATCTTCTCCTCAGCTGCTGCTGCTGCCTGATCCCGACGCACACGGGCAATGTTATCCTTGGTGCGCACATGCCAGCTACAAAAGAAACAGTCAGAACAGCTACAGTTTTATTAGATCTACTCACCGTTTTTTTGGTAATATATTCATTGTAAAACTATTTTGTGTTCCAATAAAAGTTAATAGGGATGTGCAAAAATAAATAAATAATGTAAACAGCGCCTAATCGATATTGACAGCAGTATAATCCAGGGCATCGAAAACGGTATTTTTGTAAACAACGCCTGGTCACACAGTTCGCATGGATACACAATGTTTTTTAACGAGGGGAGGAAATTTTTGCTGTTTTTGTGCAATTTAAACAAGCAGAAGCCAAGCATTTGTTAGCTCGCTGGACTCTGCATCTGTATCTCAAGGGTTTCGACCAACCGAGCTCGAACAATCCAACAAAAGGAGCTGGCTGCGCCTGGGCAAATATATTAAGAAACAGATCCGCAGAAATAGCACCCCAGCGACAGCTCGCAACTGTTTTGGAGTGGCCAAAATAAAAGGCAGCTAGCGCCAAACCGAGCCGATCCGCTTCGAGGTAACTCTTGGAGGCTATTAAAAACCCGCCTATGTCTAACAAGAGCGTTTGTTGTGCTTTTCTCGTTTCTCGATCAAAGGGAGCAGGTCTCATTGTTTTGCCCTGGTGACATCGTTTGCCCGGCAGCGGCAGCTGTGCTAAAAATGGAGTGGACGCGAGAGAAGACGTTGCTGCTGATCAGTGAGTACCGCTCCCGTCGTGGTCTGTGGGACATGACGTGCGACGAGTACCGAAAGAAGGACGTTAAGCAGCGGCTCTTGAACGAAGTCAGTCAGGTTCTCGGCGGGAATATTCCGGTGAACGAGCTAGAAAAGAAGTTCCACACGCTGCGTACGCAGTACCACCGCGAGATCAGTCGCATGAAGCGCAAGGAACCGTACAACTCCAAGTGGTTCGGTTTCAAAAACCTGGTATTCCTTAGCTCTCCCTACGCCTGTCGATCCACGAAGGGTCGATTAAAAGCTGAGCTCCAGGGCGACGAAAGAAAGTTTGCTGTGGGAGAGGTCAATACGGAGAATCACAGCGAAAGGAGCACTCCGGTGAACAACAGCAACAGCGGAGGCAATAGCAGCAGCAACATGAACGAAGAGTATTTGCGCAAGAGTCACGCGAGCAGCCGGGCCCAGGAGTTGGAGAAACTCATTGAGGAGACAACCAAAGACGTGGATGACATCGAAGAGCATGATATGGAGGATTCGGAATCCAAGCCCAAGCTGGGAAAGGAGCTCAACGTGCGGTACGTCAGCATAGGTGAGCAGGAGGAGGCGGAAACACTGGAAAACCACCATCATCAGCATCAGCAGTCGCTAATTGACATGCACCACTCGGCCAATGCCATGGAGGCCGTAAGCTTCCAGGCGAGTGAAAGTGGAGAGCTTCACTACCAGTCCACGCCATCCCAGGGTAGTGCCAACAGCTCAATGCACGTTGTACCCACGCGCATTATTAAAATCCAGAGGCGCGATACATCTTGTCATGAGGACGGCTATTTTGATGAGCACACACACCACCAACTACATCCGCCGACTCCCAAGCGTGTCTACTATGATGCCAATTCAGCGCCCCACATCTTAACCCCCGCCGCATTGGAGAACAGCTCGAATGGAACAGCCAACAGTGTGCTGACAGCCTCATCGGGGATTACCATGAGCAATCTGCGATTACCCAAACTGAACACATCCCCGTCCCCCAAGCCTGCCAGTGCAGCCATTCCCAGTCCACCCTCGCCCACGGTTGTCAGTCTGCCGGCGTCTCGCGATGAGTTCGCCACCTATGGGGAGTATGTGGCTAACGAGATGCGTGCCATTGGCAACCGGGAGGTGCTTATCGCCCTCAAGCACAAAATCAACACGGCCATATTCGAGGCCAACATGGCGGAACTGCAAAAATAGAGGAATATTTTAGCTCGGGCTAGAAACTACATATAACTTAAGGTTTAATATTTACGTCTATACTTGCAATGTCCTCTTGTCCCTTATTCTCATGCTCATTCTCATTTAATTGTGTACATTTAACGGAATTGTAACAATCTAATTTCTTAAGCCAAATATACGATTTAAAGGTACATTTTACTCTTATATCAGTTACCTGCAGCAGGCCTTTTGTTGTCATATTATTTGTCGTACAATTTTGTTATTATTTGGTTATTTTTGGGTTTGTTCAGGATGTCGCGTACCATTTGCGATCCGTTCACAAATCTGCCAGAAAAATTCGACATAAAGCAGCTGATAAAAGAGTTCCAGCCTGAGGAGGAGGGACGACAGGTGGAAGTGGAGAAAACGCCCCGCGACTTTTTACACCAACCAGATGAAAACTGGGTGGTCCTTCCCAGCTTCAAGTATCAGTTTGAGCATCTAGTGCCGTATCTCTCTGTTCGCAGAAACCCCTATATGCGCTGTCGCTACCGTAAGTTTCTGGACAATGTCCCGGATAACTACGTAACAATTGCTGTATATGGTTCCAATATAAGCAAGTAAGTTATTGAATTCTGGGTTCTTAAATACCAATGTTTTTTTTCTATTATTAGATATTTCTCAAAACCATAATATTGTTTTTTAGCATGCCGAAACCCAGACGAAAGAGTTTAAATGGACAGTTTTACGGAGTGGACAACAAGTTGGCTCCCATTCCCTTCGTCGCAGACCCGCGGTGTCCATCTCATGGCAATTAAACTGTTCTAATATATACATACAATTTATTTTCGAACTATGTAAAAGCATTTAAAATTCCCCGTTTTTCCTGATGCAACCAGCAAACTTGTAATATTTTCAAAACCGCTTTCGACAAAATAATAAGTTTGAATCTGCGCGGTTGCCCCTGTCAAGTTAGCCACCCTGTATCCATGCCAGAAAAAACCTCCCCTAATTCCGGCAAGAATTTCCCGGATTGCGCCATCGGGCACGCTAATCAAGAAAAATCAATATCCTGAAATTGCGGGCGAAAAATGTTTACAAAATGCATTAGCAGCTGTGGCGTAGCAATAATTTTGGTTTTCTTTACCTGCTTTTGTGTGGAAAATTGTGGTAAGCATTAAAATAATGATTTGGGACTTTAGCGTAATGATGAATTTTTGTAGTTGCCTTGCAAAGGACTCTGCGCCACTACGAAATATTTCACAAGGATGATGTGCTGCACAGAGTGGTCAAGCGAGGGGCCAAGCACAGCACGAACCCCTTTAATGTCATCAAGGAGGTCGAGTTTACCACTTTGGGCAAGAATTTCCGCCTGATCCTGCATCCGCACAGAGATGTCCTGCATAGCAAATTTCGTGCGTACGCTGTGGATGCGGATGGCAACGAAACCGTGGTGCACATGGGTAAGATTTATGGTAGATAACCTTCCAATGATTCTATTCAACTAAACGAGTCTCTCACAGATCACGACAGCTTTTATACGGGCCGTGTTTTTGGCGAACTGGAGTCTACTGTGCGAGCCCACATTGAAGACGGTACCATGACCATGTCCATCCACCTGCCGGAGGAAACGTATCACATTGAGCCCTCCTGGAGGCATCTACCAGACGCCAAAAAGGACACCATGGTGGCCTACAAGTCCTCAGACGTGAAACTGCACAAAAATGAGGCCGGATCCGTCCCGAAAACCTGTGGCTATATAAAGGAGGGTCTCGAGTTGGAGGACAAGGAAAGTGAAGACGAAGTGGACAATGAGTTGCATTCGCGGGAGAAACGCCAGTCAGACCAGTATGAATATACTCCCACCAAGACCCGATGTCCCCTGCTTTTAGTGGCAGATTATAGATTCTTTCAAGAAATGGGCGGAGGCAATACCAAAACCACAATCAACTATTTGGTAAGCATGTATAAGCCTAGACGGCTCTTCATCCTTCCTAATACTTTGGAAATACTACAGATTAGTCTCATCGATCGTGTGCACAAGATCTACAACGATACGGTTTGGCAGGACCGTTCCGATCAGGAGGGTTTCAAAGGCATGGGCTTTGTGATCAAGAAGATTGTTGTACACTCGGAGCCAACGAGACTTCGCGGAGGTGAGGCCCACTACAATATGATCCGCGAGAAGTGGGATGTGCGCAACCTGCTGGAGGTGAGTTTGGCTACGTGCCGTTGCCCTTTGGTCGTGTAGTTGCTGATTCTCATCGTCATATAAGTAACGTCTTGTCTTGTGCTCTTTCTCACTTTGATTCTGATTCTCAATGGCTGCCATTTAACAACCTGTTAGGTCTTTTCGCGGGAGTACAGCCACAAAGACTTCTGTTTAGCCCATCTTTTTACCGATCTCAAGTTTGAAGGCGGCATCTTAGGCTTGGCATATGTTGGGTCCCCGCGCCGCAACTCCGTTGGCGGCATTTGTACTCCAGGTTGCTAACTACAGAAACTCATGTTTTCATTTCGCTTTTAACTTGCTTTCCCCCATTTTTGTTGATTTTTTTAAATTTATCCTTACTCCATCGGAAACTTACCTTCTCTCTGCCTTTGTTTATTTCTTTCAATTTCAAAGAGTACTTCAAAAATGGCTACACTTTATATTTAAACTCTGGCTTGAGCAGTTCCCGCAACCATTACGGACAGAGGGTTATTACTCGGGAGGCGGATCTGGTGACAGCCCACGAGTTCGGACACAACTGGGGCTCAGAGCACGATCCCGATATTCCCGAATGCTCGCCCAGTGCCTCGCAGGGTGGCAGCTTCCTCATGTACACCTATTCTGTTAGCGGTTACGACGTGAACAACAAGGTAAATATTAAAGGTAAAACAAATTCATTATTTTTTATAAATGTTACGTTTTTTTGTAGAAATTCTCACCATGCTCGCTTCGCTCTATCCGCAAAGTTCTTCAAGCCAAGTCTGGCAGGTGTTTCTCAGAGCCGGAGGAGTCCTTTTGCGGCAACCTGCGCGTGGAGGGCGATGAACAGTGCGATGCCGGGCTGCTTGGCACGGAAGACAATGACTCGTGCTGCGACAAGAACTGCAAACTGCGCCGAACCCAGGGAGCTATGTGCAGCGACAAAAATTCACCATGTTGTCAGAACTGCCAGTTCATGGCTTCGGGAATGAAATGTCGAGACGCGCAGTACGCGACCTGCGAGCAGGAGGCTCGTTGTACGGGAGCCCATGCCGAGTGCCCCAAGTCGCCGGCCATGGCGGACGGAACGACCTGTCAGGAGCGCGGACAGTGTCGGAATGGCAAGTGTGTGCCATACTGTGAAACCCAGGGACTGCAAAGCTGCATGTGTGATATAATCGCGGATGCCTGTAAGCGCTGCTGCCGGATGAGCATCAACGAGACGTGTTTCCCCGTGGAGCCCCCAGATGTCCTTCCGGATGGCACGCCTTGCATAACTGGTTTCTGTAATAAGGTTAGCACATTGTATAGGCTCACTTAACATTATTTAAATAATATTTTGTCTTCCCAGGGTGTCTGCGAAAAGACCATACAAGACGTTGTTGAACGCTTCTGGGATATTATAGAAGAAATAAATGTGGCAAAGACCCTGCGGTTCCTGAAGGATAATATTGTCAGTAAGTACGATAAAAAAACTAGTTTAAAACTGTAAACAAAGAGCAAACAGTACCAATTTGAGTTTACGTTAACTTGTACCCAAGAACGTACTTTTTGTAAAAGAACCCAAAGGTTGCCATTTAAACATTTTTGAATATTTTTTTCAGTGGCCGTGGTGCTTGTCACCGCAGTTTTTTGGATTCCCATAAGCTGCGTCATTTCTTACTTTGATCGCAAGAAGCTTCGTCATGAAATGAAGCTAATCGAGTGGAGCCAAAAGCTAGACCTCATTCATCCCAGCGACGAGAGGCGCCGTGTCATACACATCCGGTAAGCTTATACAACTTAAGGTATTTCGCACGTGCATTAATCCATTGTACTTTCAGAGTTCCGCGCCAGAAGATATCAGTGGCGCGAGCTTGCAACTAGACTTAAAAAAAGCGGCTCGCCCTTCAGCCCTCTTCCTTGAGCTTGGTTTTCAAGACATTCACAATTAACACAAAAGAATAAAATTCCGGATAGTATAGTCCCAATGTAGATCCAACGTAGCATATTTTGTATTTTTTATTTTCTTGTGTGTGTGTATAATTTTGTTTTCTTACTTAGTTATTAGTTTATTGGGGTTTACTTTTTTTATTGGTCTTGCCGTTTGTTTGAGGGGCGGCCTCTTCATCAAATTCCACTTCGCTTTCTTCCTCCTCGTCTGAATAATCTTCTCCGTATATTTGGCCGTCGTCAAACTCGCCAAAGTTCATCTCCGCCTGAAATATAGTAACAGTTGCAGCACGAGAAGTACTCGAAAAGATAATGGACCTACCTTGCCACATACGTAGACGGGTCCAGTGCCCTGCACCAGCTTGAAAGTCACAGATCCATTGGGGAATTCAACGTTTGGCCTTAAGCTACGGGTCTCGCCCACCTTGAGGACGGCAATGGGAATCTTTATCGTCTTTTTCTCTCCATCATCATTCACGTTTGTCTCGGCCTACAAATAAAATAGGGAACAAGATAAGTATAAATATTCAAAAAGATTTGATTTTTATGAGGGCATACATTAACTATTTGTTGTAATAATATAAACAGACAGCTGCAACTAGCCAAAGTTGATGTACTTTTTACAATTAATATTTTTCCGTTAAAATTAAATTAAAATAAAAATTGCCATATGCATCTAAGAGATGAAAATATACTGGAAAACAACATGGCTATAATTTTCAAACATTTCTATGGCTGTCATAAGATGTGGCTAGATCGACCCGGCTTTTTGTACTGATCACAAATATATCTACTTTATAGGGGCCTGTTATATATATGTATGTCCTTCAGAGCGTTGCATAAAGTTGTATAAAACCTTTGCAAAAATATTCTCCTTTTTATTTGTTATATTTCTGCAACAAGACTCACCTGCACAACGTTGAACTCGCCGGTCTTTGCCTCAGATCCGAGAGAAATCTGTTTTATGATGAGCTTGTGGGAATGGACGATGTACTCCTCTGGGATATCTGGAACGTCGAACTGTGCGATAGGCTCTTTCTCGCTGAGAGTAACACCTGGAAGGTGGAGAAGCGGAACAAGGGTTGAATTAAAGCTACATATATGTACATATGTATGTAAGATTTCTTTGCCGGCTGGAAGCACCAGAGAAACCTTTGCACTACGCCTGCCGGGCGCTGTTGTTGGATGCTCCTCAGCACGTGGTGATCAGGGCTTACCATAAAACGACTCGGACTCCATTTCTAGGCCTTGGACAGCAAACGTACAGTCAATTAATTAAAAATTTCTTACTACACGTGCCTAAAAATGCGAAGCGGAGCTGCAAAAAAATATCGATGTGTAACCTTCGATGTTTTTTGAAAAGGCAATCATCGATTTTCACCACTCGTTTTCACTGCCACTTTGAATTTAGTATTTTTCGGTAGAATGCTGAATTTTTTAAAAACACTTTTAATTTAAAAAACTTCGACGGAATTATAATCCATAAAACTTATATTTTATTTTATATCCTTGCATAATAAAAACCAATTTATTCAAAATTTTTATTATTTCGAATGACATTGAAAATTTCCACCTTGTCTTTTGGTGGCGCGAAACTGAACATTATGGGTAATCGATGTATGGACGCCGTTTCGATTTTCACACTACAAATACATACACCGATAGAAGACAACCCTGGACCATCACCATTTTGCAAAATTTTTACTCAACACGTGTTCGCCGCTTGTTTCGTGAATTAATATTGATCAAATAAGTACAATGGCTGAGGAATCATTCTATGGTAATTGCATATTACATGTGTGGGTCAATCTGCTGCCGGAAAAGCCTCCGCCTGAGCGTCTGGCGTTGTACTTATACTCGAAATGGCCAACTGTCTGCGACGCTTGCCGGTGTTTTTTTGTCAAGGTTGCCCCGGGCTAATTAGAGTGTCTGCACCTATAGCCCCACACCCCTCAATTTCTGTATGGAAAACTCATATATATAAAAATGTGTCTCTTTTCAGGAGTTACTTTGACCGCCGAAAAGGACAGCGTCACGTGGGACATGGACGAGGATTATGGACGCGGTCAAAAGCTGGTGATCAAACAGATTCTGCTGGGCGCCGAGGCCAAGGAGAATGAGTTCAACGTGGTCGAGGTGAGTCTCGTGTGTGTAACCATATAAATTGAGTATGCGCGCGCCGGTGTCTGCTTGATGCATGCCGGCAGAGTGTGGACCGGTTTCCCAGCCACAAAAGAGATCGCCCTTTTCGCATTTTGCTGGTTTTAGTAAAGGTTAGGGTTATTTCGGGTAAATACCTATTTTTTCCATGTGTGGCTGAAATTTTACACTATGCCGCCATTGAAATTCGGTTGTATTTTGCTTTTTATGTAACAAAAAGTATTAATTTATTTAATTTCTTCGTTTCTCTCAAGAATATATATTTTCATTTCCTATTATGGTCAGATAAAGTTAGGTTTTTCATCTCTATCTGCCCAGTGAGCGCAGTTTTATTTCTCTTTCACTTATCAACTCAAGTCGACGGCTGTACTCGAAGCCGGCTCTTTGCTCGTCACTGTTTCCATTAGATCGGGAAAGCTTACTGAGAACTTAAACATGCTACGCAGTTTTTTATCCATTCGGCAAATCACTCCGGCTGCCGGAATGCTCCAGTTCCAGCACAGGAGGTCGCAGTGTAGAAGGGCAAGATCTTCGCGCAGCGATTTGAGGTTCTATAACGTCCGATTTGGGGTCAGAGGTTGCAAGTCACACGGAAGTCGTTGAATATATCTTACCAGCGCCACGGTCGTATCAATTGAGGAGATCTCGTGCCCCTTAATGACCACCAAAGTGGATGTAGCATCTTTGTTGTTTTTACCGGTCACATGAGACAGAATTGTCGTCTTCAAATACTCGGCTGCTGCGTAATCCACACTGCCCTTGATGTCGGCAATGGTCACTTCGATGCCGTTAAACTTTGTTGGTTAAAAACAAAACAAGTACAAAAAATGAAAAGGAATAGTAATATTGTTGGTTTACCTTTTGGATCTCCAAGCTGCACTGTGGCTTCATGCTCTTGTATAGCAGGAAAAGAGCATTAAATACGATGCCAACTACCATTCCGTATTCCAATGTCCAAAATACACAACAAAGCACCGTGACGAGAAACGGCAGCATATCGCGTTCTGTGGAAGGGTTCACAATTTACTAATTGACATTAAAAGTGCCTTGCAGTCCTTACTTTTTGCTCTCCAAATCTCGCCAATAGTTTCATATTCAACCATAAAGAACATAGCTGCTATTATGATGGCCGCCAACGTGGCCTTCGGGATGTACGCGAAGGTGGATGTCAGGAAGGCGAGGGTCATGATAACAATAGCACCAGTCACAGCCCCGCCGAGTGGCGTCTTCACTCCGCTGGCATTATTGATAGCTGTTCGCGTGAAGGAGCCAGTAATGGGCATGGATGAGAAGAAGCTGCTGAGCACATTGCTCATGCCCAGCGCAATCATCTCCTGCGATGCATCCACTATTTTACCCTTGGCTGAAAGTAGCAAAGAAGAGAGTGGCTTGTGAGCCAACTAAACTTGAGCTTTGGCAGTAATAGACTTACAGAAGGCCTTTGCCACAGCAATACTCTCCAATATGGATAGCAGTGGTATTGATATCAACGCGGATCCTACGTTCGACACCATACCTCCAAAGTTGATGGCTTCTCCAGTGGCTGCATCTTCCGTGTGAAAGGGCGGCGGCCGGAATGGCGGAAGACCAGGCGTGATGCTTCCGCTGACAAGGAATGGCAAATTACCGTCCTTCTTAAGGAGGTAACAGAGCAGGATACCCACCAACACAGCTACAGCATTGCGAGACAGCGAAATATACTTCAAGGCGCTTTTAAAGCGAAATGGGAGGTCTTTAAGTTGCTAATTAAAGGCACAACATTAATACATATTTAATTTATACAAAATTTTAATTTTTGCATTGCTACTAACCCGCATAAGAAGCAGCAGGACTAGTGTGCAGCAACCCAGGATAGCGTCATTCCTTCGCGTTTCCGTTATATGCCCAAAGAAATGTATCCAGCAATCGAGGAACCCATTAGCACTGCTACTAATGCCAAATAGGCTGTTAATCTGCCCGGTAGCAATCGTTAAAGCTGCGGCCATTGTAAATCCCGTCGTCACTGGCACCGAAATAAACCGCATAAGCACTCCCAGGTTAAGCAGTCCCATAATGGTGATAATGCAGCCGGACAAGAAGCACAGGAGTATCGCATAGGCCGGATTCCCATTAACATAGGGGCGCACCATTAACGCCATGATGGCTGTGGGTCCTGATCAGAGCTTTAGCTTATTTACAACTTTTCGTTGAAGCACTGTTAATAAGCCGAACTCACCCACTGTGATATCTTTGCAGGTTCCTAGCAATATGTAAACAAATCCACCCATAAACGCTGAGTATAGACCATAGGCAGGCGGCAGATTGGCCACAGCTCCATAGGCTATAGCTTGTGGGACTGCAGTTAGACCCACAGTAAGGCCCGCCACCAGATCCATGGGCAGGAAGTTCCATTGATATTTCGGCAGCCAATCGGTGACGGGCAAGTATCTGTGAACGGTACGCATGCTGCAGCAGTTTCGGGCCTTGGAGCCCACCGCACCGCAGACATCCGGCAGGCGCTCCCGATAGAGATCATCTGGTGGCGGAGGCACAAAGTTTGGAAATTTAGTGGTTTAGCCCCGGTGGGGTCTGTGAAATCTTGATATCTTCGTCAGTTAAGTGGTTTACTTGATTGAAAATTGTTTTTTATGTATACATTTTGTATAATCTCTGCACATGATCTGAAGTACCTAGATGAACAGTCTTGTGACTTCTGGAAAAATACCTTAAGATGTCGGCAAACTGATAGACAAGTTCATCCAGGAGAAGCAGGCTTGTCTTGCCAAAGGTTAAATTAAAAAGCTTTGGGATTTTTTTTTAGCTGCCATTAATATCTTAAATATCTTTGAGTCATTTGTATTTCCTGAATCTATTATCATATTAAGATAAAAGGCCGAATGATGGACAAATTAATCCAAAATTAAGCATTTAATTTTCTTTTATTATTGAGTCATTAAAATTGTAGACTTTATGACACACATATTATAATTTATTTGTTGTTTAATTTATGCATTACGCAGATTGTAATTTATTTTTTGAATAATATGTTTAATCCTCTTTGTAAGAAAGCTGCCTTATCTTATGTGTTTATGCTGTTGATTTTCTTGTATATTTTTTTGTGGATTTAAACACATTTCACATGTAATTGGTTCTTAAAAAAGTAATACATTTCTTTGAACTCTTACAAACTTATTACAATCAGTTAACAATCTTATTGAATTGTTGCTGATATCTCCGGCACTTCTTAATTCAATTTCGACTTTGATGAGTTTCCCTGAATTCTCGCTGCTTTCACTTATGTTTCCTCCTCAAGTAAAAGCACTTACCCTCATTATCGCACATGGCCAGCTTTTAATAATACTTTACGATTGACTAATTTAAAGAGTTTCCGATTTTATTACAACGTTGCTGTGATTGATTAATTAGCGGCCACTTGTTAGATTCGCACTTGTAGGAGGAGTCAGACTCTGACTTGGCAGTGGCTAATGCAAGGTTCCTCGGAGTAGGAATGAACCGTTCCACACCAGCGTGGGCAGACGAATGGACAAGCGGCTGTCAGTTGATGGGGTTACTACCGCCAAATCGCCTAATATGCGAATGCGTAGGCAGCAGAGACAGTTATCTACCGGACAGTTTGGGGAAGGTGCTCGGCGTGTCTGACACAGATAAGACGATAGAGACGAAGAGCTGCGCTGCACAGCGATAAACTGGGGCAGCGGTAATGAACTTTGATGTGATTTCTGGTTAGATCAAAAATTCGTGTAATCTTCGTTTAACAACTATCTGTGAGGCACTTGAAATGCCATTGGCGGGAATCTATTCAGGCCAATCTGATCTTCTGGTACTCTTACGCAGGCAAGGAAGGACAATAATTGGTAGATATTTTAGTCAAACTTGAGTGAAACGTGACTAAAATACATTTTTTTGATTAGCGAATTCAACAATTTGTGCGCAATGCTTTAACGCACTTCAATCTTAGCCCAATCTAGTTTACTCATCCCTTATTTCGATTTATTTAATTTCAGGTGAACACTGTAAAGGATTCTGTGCAAATTCCCATTGCTGTCTTAAAGGCCGGAGAGACGCGCGCTGTCAATCCCGATGTGGAGTTCTACGAGTCGAAGGTGACGTTCAAGCTGATCAAGGGCAGCGGACCTGTTTATATTCATGGACACAACATCAAGGATGACGTCGAGGTGGTCGACATGGAGGAGGAGGATGAGGAGGACGACATCGGCGAGGATGAGGAAGACGAGCACCCAAAGAAGCGAGCCAAGATCGAGAATGCCGCTGACGGTAAAAATGCTAAAAACAACAAAAAGAAGTAATCCCTAAGCCGCCAATCATCCATCAAGATGTAAGATGGGATATGTAGATTTTAAAGCAACAAACAGTTTTAGGCCCTATAATACACTACGAGATGCTTACTAAGGATACAATTTAGTTCCTTTTGAACAGCTCCTTTAACACTTACATTAAATTCAAAGACAACGTTGTGTGCTCGGCTCGTGTTAGCCAAAGCGAAATGTCTGCCCCTCAGCCAGAAGTTGTGCTCCCAATTGGCAACAGATTAAACTGTAACTGCGACGCACTTATCGAACACACAGATTTGTATATATATCTTAAAAGAAATCGAAACTAAGCCACACCATTTGTACGCGCCCATTCATATTAACATTATGAAAATAAACTGTCGTCGGAATACATCTGAAGTTATTTTTAAAACTTTTTCCACCTTTACTTGGTCATAAAAAATGAAATTTTAAATATAATCATAGATCTGGATATAATTAAAAGTCTGTTTACTTTCGTTTACAGTTTTTATTTCTCAAATTATATTTTTCTCGTCAATTTGAAAGTAAAAATTTGGTAATGCTAAGGGCTATATCGTGGTTGCAGATCTAAAAAGTTGATTAAACAATTTCGGGAATGCCTTCAAAGAATGCTACACAAGGATGCTACCCAGAAATTGTTCTCTATAGGTGGCGGTGCTTAATTTGGACTTGGCATCACCTTGATGCGCTCGAAACAGTCCTTTTCCAGGGTTTCGCGGTGCTTGGGATCGGCGATTTGGATCAGTTCGTACATCCTTTGACGCACATTCTTTCCGAACAGTGAGGCAATGCCGTGTTCCGTGACAACGTAGTGGACGTGGGCTCGAGAAGTGACGACGCCAGCGCCTGTTAAGGATTGAGAACGTTTAGAATGCAAATTTATTCAGGATTGTGGATTTACTTACCAGGCTTCAGAGTGGGGACAATTTTGCTCTCGCCCTTGTTAGTAGTCGAAGGCATAGCAATAATAGGAACACCCAGTCCATCGAGTCCTTCGGCGGCGCCACGGATAAAGTCCACCTGGCCACCGAAACCAGAGTAAAAGCGAGTACCAATCGAGTCGGAGCAGACCTGTCCTGTCAGATCCACTTCAATGCAACTATTGATGGCCGTCATCCGGGGCTGTTGTTTAACGATGCTGGTGTTGTTCACATAGTCGATGGCATACATCTCTAACAGGTGTAAAAAAGGTAATACAATTATTATAATAAAACCAGTCGAATTTCAAATAAATAAATAAACAAATCTATAAAAATACTACACATTTTCCATAGATTAAATCCAAAATGCCTACCAATGAAGGGATTATTGTTGACAAAGTCATATAGAGCCTGGTCACCGATTAGGAAGGAACCAATAATTCGACCTTGGTGCATCTTCTTCTTGCTGTTGGTGACACAGCCCTTCCTCACGAGCTCGACGACGCCGTTGGCAAACATCTCGGAGTGGATACCCAGATCCTTGTGGTTATGCAGGGCGGCAAGCACGGCATCGGGGATACTGCCGATACCCATCTGCAGGGTAGCACCGTCCTTGACGAGGTTCTCTGCGATCAGTTTACCAATTTTCTGCTCCACAGCAGAGATCTCGCCGGTACCGTGCTGCGGCAGGTCGTCGTTTATCTCGATGGCAAAGTCGAAATGCGACTTGTGGATAATGGCATCACCGAAGGTGCGCGGCATCTTGGGGTTAATTTGAGCTGAAATCGTGGGATCATTAGTAAGATTTCGAATCACTGTTTTACGCCAAAGTGCGAGCACTTACCAACAATAAGCTTCGAGTTAAGCAGAGCAGCTCGAACACAGTCAACACTGGTGCCTAGGGAGCAGAAGCCGTGGGAGTCAGGCGGCGACACGTGAATGAAGGCGACATCAGGCTTCACGATTTTCTTGTAGAAAAGCTGTGGAATCTCGTGCAGAAATATAGGCACATTGTCGCCACGTCCCTCGGCCACGGCCTTTCGCACATTGGCACCCATGAAGAACGAGTTGGAGCGGAAAATGTCCTTGTACTCCGGCTTGGCGTACTCGCCTGGACCCTCCGTGTGCATGTGGCACACTGTCACATTTTCTAGCTTGTTCTCCTTTCCGTGTTTGGCCATCGCATTCAGCAGCGCCACGGGCGTGGCAGCAGCGCCTTGTGCAAACACCGTGTCCCCTGGATTAGAGGTAAGAAAAAACCACAAGTTTTATGATTATTTAGTTAATGTGAAACACACAAAATGCTAATCTAAAGATCTTATATTAATTAGGCAACATTTATGGAACGTTAATCTGCTAAACATGTCCCGAGTTCAAGATGGACTATATGGCTTTTGGTTATCAGCTTGTTCCAGAACGTTTTGGCTTTCATTAACAATAAATCATCGAGATCCTGGGACGTCAACACACAATACGATTTCAAATAGTTATTAAGCGATTATTTTTCTTTTTATTATTATAAAGTTTATTTTTTATAATGTTGTTAGCTGTATAAGCAAGACTATTTGCAGGATTCACATATTTCTTTAGAATGACAGCTCCTAGATAAGGGAATACATATCTTTGTAGACCATGTTTCCCAATTTCCCATGTCAATATTTCCCATGGAGAATTGTGATAGTGTAATTGTCAGAGTAAATTAAATATATTTTTAAATTATCATTGTGTTGACTCAGTCTACTTATGCATGTGCATAATATTTACTAAAGAGTTCCTATGTTGCAGGCCGGCACTCTCGATGCATACGGATGGCATTTCTATTTTCGGATCGCCTTATAGTGACCCGTATACCCTACGTTTGTACCTCGTTAAAGGAAAACCCACAAAGCTGTCCAAGAAAAATCGCACGAGCCCCTTCAATAAAGTATGAAATCATACGATTGTTGAGATTCTTATCGCAATGTCTGAGCCACATCGACGACAAACCGTCGTCTGTCATAAACGTTTTGCATTCCAAATGGACTGATTTTTGCTTAAGACGTGTGTCTACTGTACCTATTATTATCTGCAAGAAACGTGCCAAGCGAAAAACTTTTCCAAATCAAACTGCGTCGTAGATCTGGCATGGCTCGTGTCAGCGATTTTCGGCTAAAATTAGAGGGCCTGAATGCTGGGTGACGTTTGGTCAAACATACACACACTCAAACATATTTGGATATGTCCACGATAGCCACCCCCTCTAGCCACCGGGCCCCATGTTTATCAATTGACACGGACTTGCTGATGAGAGGCCATAAAGGTGCTAAGAAATTATGATGTTCCCTGCGCATTGTGGGCGTGTCCGAAATTTATTCCAATTGAATGATACTGAGACTGTTTGTGATTATGCTTTCACCAAAGAATTGATCATTGAGGGAGCGAGCAAACACACCAGCAGATATTATATTCGTTACATAACATTGCCTCCATTCAATAAGACCCCTTATCAGCACGACAACTAAAGGCCGGTTGCCCGGACCTGTTTTTCAAACGACACATGCACATCAATCTAGTTGTTCTTGCCCCTAAGCTCGGCTTTGCATCAGGCGGGCGGGCGGTCTTGTTGCTATTGCTCGCCAGGGTACAAAGTACAACTTTCGCCTGGAATCTCATCAACAGCGCATATGTATATATATATATATTGAAAATATAGCAGGCACAGCTGTTTTCTAAATATTTTATTAATATAATTTTCACCTCAGAATCGCCTGAAAGTATAGGTAGTCATCCGATACACAAATAACTGATACCATGGGCGTAGAAACTTACTGTTCCGTCCGTATGTGGATGGGTGGGTGTTGGAATTTGCTTTTGTTCTTAGATAACCGAAAGGCTATCACATTTCTTTAAGTCAAGCATTAAACGGGTCATTAAATACAAACACACTTGGTACCTGACTGTACACCCATCTTAAAGATTATTCCAAAAATGTACCCCAGCTCCTATTAAATCCCCAAACATTTAATTGTTTTCAATTGTTAAATGATGTATTTATTGGACACCCTGTAGCTGCCCTTCCCTGTGGGTCGCCGGCAAGTATGTAGTTTGAATTGAAAGTGCCGAATAACTCAAAAAACACACACATGGTCTTTACACCCATATATTTGCATTCCCCGGTCTCTGGCCCCACAGCCCCGTGCTCCCTTTTCTGTTCTGGTTTTCTAAGCAGGCCCACTAAAATGTTGCATAACCAAATAGATTGCTTTCGCGTGAGGCGAGCCCTCATCAATGACAGCCCCCCTTGGGGGAAAGTAGGAACTCACCAGATTTGATGCAGGCCACAGCCTCTTCCGGCTTCACAATTGGAGGGTCGCGGGCAATGGGATGCGACAGCTCATTAACGTAGGTGAAGTAGTTGTTGTGGGCGGACGCAGTGGTGGCCGCCGCCGTCGCAT
This sequence comes from Drosophila mayri, assembly GCA_008042485.1. NCBI lineage: Eukaryota > Metazoa > Arthropoda > Insecta > Diptera > Drosophilidae > Drosophila > Drosophila mayri. Next base: position 404,553 of record VNJN01009363.1, read on the forward strand.
TGCTCAGGAGCTTGCCGAGCTGACCCACATGGCGCGCCAGTTGCTTACTCATGATTTCAAGTTGGGCACACACACGCACACTCGATGAACAGGATGCGAACAGTAGTAGCTACGCGGCAAGGGTGTTTTTTCTGGATTTGGAAGAGCTCCGTCCGCTGCGGCAACGCGTTGGCTTGTGGCTCGCAAATCCAAACGCGAGAAAGCTTTAGTGGAAAAGCTCCCTTCCCCACGGCTGTGAACGAAACGACCTGTTCCTGGTTATTTCCCGGTTGGTGTATTTATTGGGTTTATTTTCGCTCCGCGGTTTAATCAGTTAGGCAAAGGGCAGGTTTTTTTTTTTAATTTTTTCTCTTAATTTTAAAATAGTTAATTCCTAAAGATTTTGTAGTTCAGGGTAGCATTTTCGATATACCGATAGACTTTTAGCTTTTTTATACATATAAAAAAACACCTCTTAACTTAATAAAAAACTGTCAAATATAAAATTATTGCGAGCCGGAAATAAATTTAAAATAATTAACTAGTATGTAGCTTAAATGAAAAGTTATATTTTTTTAAATAATTGAGATATAAAATACAATCCTTGCTAGAAAAACAGGGAATTTCTATAACCCACTTCCAATTAAAATGTAAAAATGTATTAAATAAAATATTAGCCCACATTTGGTAGAGCATTTACTTGGCGTTTATTCACTAAGAGTATTCTTTTAATTGATCAAAAAATTCCTAATACATAAAAGCGTTTTTGACTAACGAAAAATATAACGAATTATTTTAGTTCTGCGTTTTTATATTTAAAAAAGACCTTATGCAATTATACAACGCAATTCATCTATTTACAGGCTTAAAACAAGTAACCATACGAGATATCAAAAGGGTGATCTGATCTATTTATTTATTTGCGTGCATAATTCATTTCTATGACTAGTTTATGCGACTCTTGCTGGCTTTTTTGATCTCAAACTACATCATGACCATTTACTAAACGGTTTCGGCACAATTTGGGGATACGATTAGATATATTCCTTACATGTTTGCTGGTAACCGTATGGGTTCTTCTGTTATAAGGATTGCTTTGCCGTCGCTCGGAACTCGGGTCTTAAAGTCTGGACGGAGCCTAAACAATATAAAATGTTTATCCACGAACTGAAGAGGAGATTGCAACAATGCTCTGTAAATATTTTGGCGTAAGGCCGTGACTAGAGTACGTTTAGACTTAATCGTAGTTTTAGGAGTTTTGTGCTGCGCCCAAGGCGAGTATCTTTGGGCTTCTTTCTGGCTTTGATTAATTTCGGTTAGATAGCTGATACAGAGTATTTGCTGAATGCTTGTTGTTCGTTTACAGTTTTAAGGCTACTGCTTCGTATTTTTACTTAGATAACATTAAAAGCTACGTTTCTTGGCTATTGACTGGTTCGATCCATTACGGTTCCTTTACCTATTCGATAGCGTCATGTTCAAGCACAGCTCGTGATCCCGGAGGTCGCCCCACCCACCGTTACCCTTTCGCAGCTTAGACTTCTTCATCAGACTGGGCACCGTCAGGGTGAGGGAGCGTGGGAAGAGCTGATGTGAGTTCCGGGCGATGCGCAGGACATGCTGGACCTTCGAAATTACTTGGTTTGACTCGCAGTTTTTATTTTTATGATGCACCCCACTGGAAAAGGACATGAAATTAGTTTAAATAACCGTACTACCAGCACTGACAGCTCACCATTCTCCAATATGAAATACTCTGGGCCCCTTGACGATCATCGCATGGAGTTTGCGGTGGAGACATTGCTGAGAAACGTGCTGCAGTGACCAGTCCCAGTTGTAATCGTCGTAGGTGCAGAAATGGCGCGCACACTTCCGGATATTCGTCCAGGTGGTGCGGTTGAAGGCAAATCCCATATTGTGCTTGCTACTAACCCAGGGCATTACCTCAACCTGCAGAGGAAGAAACTCGGTTAATAACGCAGAATGGAAAAGATTGTAAAAACATAAACTTTAACTGAATGTATCAAAAGAAAGGAGCGGGAGTGGCATGCAAATTTATTTCATTTTGATTTGCCAGATGTTTAAATTGCATTTAGAAAGGACGCCGCCTTCGTCTTTGACTAACCACTATTGGGATTTAATGTGCCGGATAATGCGCCATACCAAATACCTGGCGATAGTCCCTGATGATGCTCTGCCCATCGATCTTCTGGGCGCGAACGCGGGCGTGCAACTGGCAAATCAGTTCAGAGCATAGGACGGGGCATGCCATTTCACACAATCACATATAGACAAGTATAATTAAACACACAAATTTACAACAACAAAAGCAGACAATGATGGAAAAAATATATAGCATTTCTTTTAGGATCTAAAAAACGATAGATTTTCCATCAATGTCATCCAAAAGGGGTAATAAGTTATGGTTGAACGTGCAGATTTGCTAAAGCATAAATGAATGAACTATGCAACAACCAATAGGGACGAGGGAAACATCTACGGCAAAACAAGAATAGTGCTGGAGACAGGCAGGCAAGTGAAATAATCTAGGGCTGAAATCGCTGGGCGCTGGTGCGGTGTTAACGGGAATTAACGCCCTGTGCTAGCGGTGCAATGTTGCTACCTTCTGATAGACGGAATACAATGACGGCAGGACATGATAGTTCCATGTTTGTGCACCATTTTTGTTGCTACTTTGCTCATTATTGTTGGTGTCGGATGTGGCGGCTGTGGCGGTGACAGTGTTGATGAGGTTTCCCCGTTTGATACTTGTATTATCTCTCTTTGAGTCACTGGCTTTCTGGTTGTCAGTGGTGTCGCCCACATAGACTTTGGCAGGTTTGAGAGATGACGTTGATGATGAGTGCGCAGCAGATGATGAGGAAGAATAGGAGGACGACACGGCTAATTGCACAGAGTTTCTATTATTGTTATTCCTATTGTATCCTAATAGACTGCTTGTCGAGATCAGCGAGGAAGCATAGGATTTCTTGTTAGTCTGCGTGCCAGAATTCGGAATAGAATAGATACAGATATGATAAATTACAGTAGTTTAAAGAACAACTCGTTGTGTGGGTTGTGTGGTCGTTCATGACCGGATGTATAATCACATACATAAATCCAAAGAAATGAATAGATGGCTGATTGATATGTATGGATGCGTGTGTTTAGCAACATAAGCTTTTAGGGGATATATATTCGATTGGTTAGCACTCTCCCTTTGGCAGCCAATAGTTTCTAGCATTGCATTGGTGACCATTCTGCGTCAATTCTTACCTTGCCGTGATAAGTGTAGTAATTGAAGGTCTTCAGATATGTGCCCAGGGACAGCACGTTGCATTGCGGGCACAAGTCTTTGGTTCGTTGCTGCATCATGGCCAGCAGGTATAAGAAGTCTTCGGCCACGTAATGATCCTCCTCTAGGAACAGCACCAAGCCTGCAAGGAAAACTAGCTGATGGTAACATGTCTATGAACCATTGAAAAGCCTGGCTCACCTGTGTGATAGCGGGTGACCTCCAGCTCATTAAACACGCGGTTCGCTTTCCATATCCAATGGTGTTTCGTCTGCGTGAACTTGGCCTCCCGATAGTGGCCATAGAGATCAGGGTACATAGCATTGTTGCAATTTCTGATCAGAGCTCTGGGGAAATTAAAACAAGTTTTTAAATCATCACCAATATCTGTGCATAGAAAACTTACTGCTCCTTTTTGATGTTCCGCGGACAATCGTTGGGATCCACTCCGGGATACTCGTGTGGATGCGTTTGAATGGAGTATGGGTAGAAGATCTGCAGGACCTTGCAAAAGTCTATCTGTTGCACCAGATCATTGATATCGTCATCATAGTAGTCGTGGGAGAACACCAGTAACACCTTCGAGATGTCCTGCGCCTGCGCCAGGCTTACGATTAGGTGGCGCAGGTAGGTAATCCTTGTATGCACCTTTAGGAGAGAACCTTTAGTATGAAATGCGATATTTCTTGGCATAGAAGCTACTCACCTGGACTACAATTATCACAGAATCGTTTTGCAGTGGCGCAAAAATGTCGTCGTTAAGCACGAGCTGCATATCGTTGTACCTCACGATCTGACGCTTGATCTCTGTTATATTCGGAGGGTGGTAGACATCAAAGCTGAGTGTGGTGGCCGTCACGCCTCCGGTGCTGCTCGTATTTGTGAGCACAGCTGTAAATTAGAAATAAATTAATATTTATTTACACATTTTATGCATATTTTAAATTATAAATTATATTTTTATTATTTACATAACCTACCTGCTCCGGCTCCCGAAGTGGTGTGATTGCGGGAGTGCGGTGTGAGATACTTGTGAAGAGTGGCGGGCACCATGGCCAATATGGCGTCATCCGAGTCGTTGGTGACCGCATCCCCCAGTACATTGTCCCGCGAGTCCACTACAAAAAAAAGGAAGCGAGAGACGTGAATTATCTGTCCTAAATGCAGAATTTAGATTAAATGTCTTACAGTAGTTAAAATTGTGATATTGTAGCAGCCCGAATATGCAGAGGGCCAGCAGAAAGAGGCTTCGCATATAGAAGTTATTGCGCTTGCGCCCCATCGCTCCGGTATTGGGAAGTGGAATCAGAATGCGACCTGTGCAATATCGAACAGATTTAGCATGGCAAGCTGTGATGTATCTCCACGTTCCTATATATTTACCCCTCGTTTTCGACATGTCTGCGCTTCGGTCTCGTGTCGCTCCAACTGGAATACTGGCTCGTTTCTACTGGGAGACCCTATTCATTTCGCCATCTGAAATAAATCAAATAGATATAAAAACATATGTTTAAAGGAGAGCAGGAATGGTTTCAAATGGCCATCAATGAATCATATATAAACGTAAGAATACTGTTGTATATGCAGGTTCAATTCGATTTAATGACTTTTGTAAGTTATTTTCCAGTGCTCTTTCAGTGTTCATCCGCACAATGAATTCAGAACGGGAATGTTAATAAGAAAAGCAACGAGTACGCAAATTCAATTGTATGTCGGGCAGCCTCCGTTCCGTTGCGATCTCGGAGCCATACTTGGCACTTGACTTTAATTAGCAATAGAAGTCCACTAGCCGGCTGGGGAAAAAAGGGGGCTGAAGAGGGGTCTGGAGGCACTGGCGGGAACACGTAGTCACAGCATGGAGCACGGCACGCAGTCGGACAGCCTGTAAAGGGGGCGGAGCGCACGCCTCTGGCTGCTATCCGTCGACTTGGCGAGGCCTCGCCAATTGGCACAAAAATAGATTCGGATGGCGGGCGGCGGTAGCTCAACAAAATATATTATCTTCAGAGGAATTGTAATCTCTGTGTCAGAGAAACAGGAAACACTAGATAATACCCGGGGCGTTGCTAAAACCTATGAAATGGATGGGTCTCTATTATTTGAATCTATTGGTAAACTGTGCACTACAAAAATAAATCATTTATCTGCTTAGGTTAAGAAAAGTCTCCTTGAAAATGCCACCAAATTTCGAACCCAGTGCCAGGCAACGGATTATAGTGCTTCCTGGAGACCTGACGACGCTTTGAATCAATCAATCGAACTACGTTTATAACTCTGCCCCTAATAAGTATTAATAACTCGACTTTGAATTGGATGTGTGGGAGGGAGATTAATTACACTGAAAAGAAAAATAGATTATACTGAGCTTTAAAGGAAATTCCATTTTACGAAATTGTAATTAAAAAGTAATAGTATTCAGGGATCCAAGCACAAAGTATGGGGCGGCAAGGCAACAGCGAGCAAGTTATGAGGTCGAACAGGTATTTTTGGTTTGGTTGTTACGAAATTGTCATGTTTAAGCAAAACCAAAACAAAAACGAAAACCGAGCAAATGCGCCGTTTCTTTGCACCTGTTTTGTTGTTGCTTTTTACTACCTTTTGACTTTTTTTTTAGTGTTAATTGGTTGAGCACCTGGACTCACCTCTGGTTAATGTTCCGGGCAAATCGGCTGAGGACCGAGCTGCTTTAGGGGACTCCAACACCACCATCATTATTATTTGACTGCGGTCAATCGATTTTTCAGACGCCCCCAAAGACCAAGTGCAGCGCAATGATTTGGTTAGCTCTCGAGTAGGCGCCACTGCTCCTCCACATTCTGCAGCATTCCGAAAGTGTTACTACATGTATCTCAGTCCAATCTCAGATTTAGGAAACTTTAACTAACGGAACGTTATTTATGTCTTTCTGTGGCCAGGCGACGAATCAGCCAGCTGCTATGGCGGCAGCATCTTTTCTCATCACGTCACATCACTTGGCACAGGCTTTACAAACATTCCACATTCCAATCGAGTTTTCGTTTTCCTGCTCGCGTATTGTGTTCATGGGCTTTATGTAAATTTGTTTATTCACTTTTCGCTTTCATTTGGCCAACAACAAAGTATTTGTGAACGAGTATCTGTATTATCGATAGTGGATAATCTGTATCTGTGCGCGCCGAGAAACGTAAACAGCTGACCAGTTATTGGTGGGGGTTACATATATCGATGCTCGAAAGTCCGGCAATGCTGCTGACTTATCCCCGATACCGCTGATCGAATAAATCGATTCCGGACCACGCAACCCTGGCATGTAATCGTTCGTCTCGCCGTCTAACATTTGTGTCGAACTACATTTTGTTTTGCCATTAAATAATTATATTATTTACCAAATAAACAACTAGTGCCGAAGCGCACTGAAGGTGTCCGCGTTCGAGGTATTCGCAGCACAACGAATCCGCAACATTACGTCCATGAAAATCAAACGGCAGCAGCAGCAGGCGACAGCAACAAAATACACAAAATAAGAAGCAGACAGAAAAGTGTTTTAATGCCCGAAAAGCAGAAGAAGGGCGATTTCCCCCAGTTCTCCCCAGTGCGCTAAGGAAAACACAGCGAAAATGCATTAGAAGACTGTGTTTTCATTGATTTACTCTGGCCAGGGACCGAGTTGCCAGAGAGCGAGCCAACTCCTGCCATGTCCGCAGCCCCAAGCCACAGATAGCTATATAGATCGCACCGTCTCGTCCCAATCGCCGGACTGGAGGGTGGAGGTGCTCCATTAAGGGTTCCGATCCCCGCCAAGAACCAAGTGCTGGTGCTACCCCGATTGGCCTTCGTTTAGCGTTTAGTCCGGTCGCCGTGCCGTGCCTGCGCCTTGTTACCACATTTTGTTGTTTACGTTTGTTTGTTTGTTGAACTCTCGTCCTTCCACGCGTGCAATCGCCATTAATTGTTAGTTACGAATATCCTCGTTGAGCATACAAATCAAAATGAAAGCATCCTCCTCGTCACGTTCGTTATCGGAATCGAAGCGTCCAGCCGCAAAAGCAACAATCAAATTACTCCCGTCCAAACCCACCTCGTCACCGCCATTTATTATTAGCGCTCGAGCCGCCAGGATTTTGCCAGGACCAGTTTCTCATTCGAATTGAGTGAAATCAAGGAGACACGAATCTAATGGTATGTAATTGTTTTAATGGTGTTTACGAATTAATAGCTCTTTTAATGTCATTCATTCAGTTAGCTTCGGGTGAGATCCTTCGATAGAATTGCTGATCATCATAACAGATGAGATGCTTGGTGTCGGATGATAGTGTTCTACTTTCTCATTTATTCGTAGACCAAACGTAATCCATTGGCAGTACCCAGATCTATACGAAGCTCTAGAACATCAGTATTTCACTAAAAAATGTTCTCTCAGTAAATTGAATTACTTTCAAACATATTTACAAAATATGTAAGACTTAAAAGCAACTTTTGTCGGTCTATGCAAAGCTCCTATAAAGTCAAAAACAAAGCATTTTAAAGCAAAACAAATGGATATCCCCATGGTTCCATAAATAGTTCAGTTAACTATTCAGAAAATTATTAGAGAAACTTAAATAACTTCGTTTTATATTGTCATATATAGGCAATTCCAAATATAATTCTTTCTTACGATTCCAATTATAATATTTATATTACCCTTGCAGGGTATTATTATTTTAGTCACATAAAGTCATTTTCGACTCCATACAGAATGTGCATATATTCTTAATATGCATCAATTATGTAGCTGAGTCTGTCCGTTTTTTTTATTAAAATGTTTAAACTTTGCAGTAAGTTGAAAGAAAAATTATTTTCAATAGAATATGATTTTGTATGATTAAAGAATTTGGATAAGATTATTATAAAATTAGGATGAGATTATTCTATAAATGCTATAAAAAAGTCGGGAACTTTCCCTTTCCAACATATTTTTACGTTCTCTGAAATATAGACAATTTTCTATAAGTCATGTATTTATTTTTCTATGAAAATCTAAAGACTCTATACAGGTCTTATGATAACCGATTAAAAATCTTAAAATTAGTATCGTTATTTTTTACAGATTCGCTTATTTGTAATTTATTTGAAAAAAACAATTTTACATTTCATAAAAATGGAAGGATTAAAGCTGTCTACCCTTCAGGGTTTTCCTATTTTTATAACCTTCGACGTTATTCTTAGCAAGAAGTTAGTTTTATTTGAGAAAAGGGTTCAATATTTCATCAAAATTTAAGGATTGTGTTATAAATTTGCAATGGGAACATAGACAAAACAATTAAAATGATCAAAATTTAATTATTCAACCCTATCTGGGTTTTCTTATTTTTATTACCTTGAATGTTATCCGAATCTAAGCTAGAAGTTAGTTACGCAGAATAAGTTATTATTTGCATATATTCTGGATCAGCATTGAAGCCGAGTTAAATGTCAGCTAAACAAATAAATAAAGCTTTGCCAAAATTCATAAGAGGTTACAAAATATTTTATTTTATATTATTACAGATTTCAAATATACAAAAAGAAAACTGTATTTTTTCAATTTTCATCTTTATTATGTTTTTAATGTGACTGCAATGAGTATTAATATTAATTAATCGTTCAATACTTAAACTAAAGCTGCTGTAATACCTTTTAAAAAATTTATTTTAAGCGACACAAAGGGAAGGACATCCCTTAAAAACGAGTTGAGCTAAATTAACATAATTGGTGGTGCTCAAAAATATATAAATATCTTAATTAACAATGTTAATACTTGTGGTAGTTAAAACACTTATGCAACTATATTTTGCAGAGAAGAGTTTCCTTTATGTTGGGCAGCTTATTTGATGGTCATTTATGGGTGGCAAATTTTAAATGAAATGAATTATTAAATTAATTATGGGGACTGCCACAAATATGCTTCGCAAACAAAGACAAAATTACAATACAAAATAGATCTTAGTAACTTGGTAAATACCTTTAAATAAGTAGAACCCAGAGTTTTTTGTGTTTTAAACAACTTTATTGTTTAAGCAACTTTTACGATATAAATATTATATTTTAAATGGCTTCCTATTCTCTTCTAGGTACAGCATGTACTGCATCATCAATAATTTAAGCTACATAAAATAGAAAGTAAAGCGAATAAGTGGAACCAGGAGTGGAACATTTCTATTAGGCGGACAGGAAGAGATTCATCTAACCTGAAGGACTCAGCAATTTGATTTTACATATTCTCAAGCTGTGACTATTTCTCTTTAGAGTTTAACCGGCTAGTGCTTTCAGACCCTTCAATTCGTAAGTTATCTTCAAATGCATTCTTTATATTTATTTAAGCGTAAATTGTATTTGTTCAGTCGTGCGAGAAGTATTTTTTGTCTCCCCCAAGAATATTATTTCAAAGGGTTATCCAATATATGTATGTGCATAAAACCATGAATGTGGTATGTTTGTGGGGAGCAATGCAAGAGTGGCGTGATTGCCGCTTTTAAAACTTATTGAATTCTGAAGGAGCAGGCTTTAAATATTTATTTAAAAAATATTCTTGATGATCCTTAATAATCAAGTTAATTATTACTGTAGAAATCTATTATTTATCGATCTGACCATTTCCTTTAATAGTTTTTAAATTAAGATTATTTCCAAAGTTATAGGAGCAGCAGGCAGTGCGCTTTTCTCAATATATAAATAATATTTACTTGAAGCTATTAAATAAAGGGGAATGATGCTTTTTTGTTTTGGAAAATTAACTCACAAAAAAATATATTTCATTCAAAATCTTTCACATTTTTCAAGAATTTTTCTTTTGTACATAATTAAATCTTTTTAAAAAATTCTCTACACATTCACAAGGAATCTTATTGTACGTGAATTAATTTTGTTCATATAGTTTTATAGTTCGCCGAGTGCTTGGGACCTTGGGCAAAACTTTCTTAAGAATAACAGATGTAAGTTAGCCAAATGAATTCAATAGACGCTTGATGAGTTCGAAGATTTGTTATCAGTTCCTTTCTTATATTAAACAAATCAAAATAGAGAAACAAATAATTGGATTTTATAGTGTTATGATATAACCCCTTAAGCAATAACTAGTTATTCATAAACTATTTTTTATTCAGTATCAACAGCTAATTCAGTGTGGATCTTGTCCTTCTATGTATACTACCTGCATACATATATGTACCATATCTTCGAAAATTGTATCACTAAACTTGTTTTATCAAATAGATATATAATTGATGGACTTAAAGGCGGCTCAAAGTCAAAGTTATCTTACTTTGAGCCACCTTTAATTCCATCGATTTGAATGGGAATATAATAATCTTTTCAAGTTTTATTAAACTTAATATATATATATTTAAATACATTTCCAAGCAATCTGAGAGGCTATTGGAATCTTAAAGTTATTTCAACATTATTGCACCTTCACATATGAGCAATCAAACCAAAAGTGCAACATCGGCGGCCTTGCAATGGTCAATGGTACCTGAAAAGTGTGCGTTTCCGTAGTGAACTTTTCTGGCTTTGCGCTGGCAACTTTTCCATTAACAAAATGCCACTATTGACCTTCGGCAATACTCGCAGGCGTAATGAGTTTTCCCCCGTAAGTTGGCTGGCTGGCGTCTAGACCGGCATCAGACGCTCAGTTTAGCTGGCAGTTTGCAGCAATGGCGGCGGTTCTCTTAACCTCATTAAACAAACGAGGCTGATGCCGGTTGCCCCTCCCCCCCTGGTATTGTATTGTTCTCAAACTTATTCGAAAATAATTTCCACATTTGTTTTTAGTTAATGGTGGTTGCCGCAAAGGGTCTCAGAGGGTTGTAGATACAAAGGAGTGAGTGGGCTTTTGAGCGCAACCCTTACTCCGTCTGCCGTTTTGCTTATGTACAATCAGGATGGGCGTGAGGCCTGCCTCTTGTATTGGGTCTCTGGCAGTGGGCCAGGAACCTTATCGGAGGGTCTGGGGACTGCGCCTGGACCTGCGCATTTTGGTTGCACACACACACAATGAGTCCTATTCCTCAATGTCGTCTCGCTCGCACCGCCACAACAACCACGGACACTTTGAAAAGTACATCTCTTTTGTGTGTAGTACATGAAGCATCATTATATTGGAGGTCGCCTCTGCTGCTCCTATGGTGCTGGGCAGTTGCCCATCAACAGCTGGTTGTAGGCTCCACATAGCAGAGGTCCTGCACGGGCAGAAAAAATATAGTTTTGGGACTAAAATCAAAAGTAACCAAGATTAAATGCAACGCAAAGTGGATAAATATGATTTAAGATCATATATCAATATCAATATTTGGAGATATAAATATAAATAAAAGCGCACAGAATGCTGTAGTTTCAAAACAGATTTGTATCTGTATTCCTCATCAATTAAATTCAAATTTTGCATATATAAACGATGTAATCGCTACCCTGAATGTCCGCATGCAACAATTGTGAATGGAAAAGGAATCAGATGCGGATGCGGGTGGTGGTAAGAGTGTATAAAGCCGGGCAACCCCAAAATGGCTTATGTACATACTCTGCCTGATTCATACGTGAGTGCCAGGGTGAAATCTGAAATTGAAGATTGAGTATTCCAAAGTCGGGGACTCGTTCAGTTTGACTTTCCCGGTTGTAAAGGCATTGTCACCGAATATATCTTGTGCTCCGTGGCTCGTGGCAAGTTTTTGTCAACAATTAGTGGCGATAATAATCCCAAGAGTCGTTGGATTCTGAAGTGAGCAACCTGTCGAGGGATTGTGAGTGAGATCTTATGTCACCTTGCCTACGATAATTGGCTTAGAACTCTCTTAGCAGCGAAATTCTCAAAGTGCTGCAGGCACCTGGCAACCGCTTTCAAGGAGAAAAAAAAACTGTGTAAATAGTAGCCTACGGCCCTTATCTCACGGTACACTTACCTGCCAATCATCAGGACTCATAACTTGAAAAGAATAGGGAATTATCCGGTCATGCGTATGCAATCCAATAGGGATAGAAAAATAATCATCTGCCTTCGAGCAGCTCTGCTCCTGGTCTCTTTTGTTGTTCTTCAAACTCACTCCTCTTTCCTTCAACTGAAATCAATAGGGATTTATTTAATTATTTCATAATTCCCCTTCAACAGCGATTCAGACTTCATAAAAAACATATAAAGTTGTCGGTAAACAACGGAAAGTGTGGAGTAAGCAGATGTACAATATGTGCAATATTAAGCAGAGTTTTATATAAATAAAAATAGGTTCCCTACAAAAACTATATGTATATATTTTCCATATTCTTTTAAATCAGAAAGCAACGGTTTACCGACGGCCAGCCTTGTCCTTGATTTAGCACAACAAGTTATTGAAAATTAATTAAAAGCCCATAAAATTATAGTAATTTTTAAAGTAACAGCTACATAAATGTATTTACAAATTAAATAATGTTAATTGCTCTTAGGTTGATACAAACCTTCCCGGTTTAGCTAGAATTTTTAACCCACAAACCAAAAGAACTGACCATGTCTGCCGGGTAATAAGGTACCCTATTTATGAAGATTTACATAATTAAAATATTTTTATATACATATATATATTATAAATCAATATACAGTTTACAAAGTTTTATTTTAAGCCAAGAAAACCAGCACATAAAAAATTTAGTTAAAGTTAAATTAGATTCATGTTAAGCTTAATTCTGAACATTTTTAAACTGTTGGGGTAGTGCTAGTGTTATTAGCTTGCAACATTATTTTGTAAAATTTAATGTATAAATTAAATTATACCCTAACATTTTGAAAATGATCGTAATTAAGCTGAAAACGAGCTATAAAACCATCGATTTCCCCTAGTTAGCTTCATTACTTGTTTAAAATTAATAAACTATTAATCTTTATGTTTTATTTTAATAATTCAAACAAATTTAATAAAGCCCACCAGTCTTGTGATTTTTTTTTATGCATTGTTTATTTTTGTGGCCTTTTATTGAATTTAGTTTAATAATTCTGCCTGATTTTTATAGATTCGTTTTAATTTGATTTGATTTTTCGATTGTTCATATCACATCTAGATCCCATATCTATCATATATCGTCCGATCCGATCCATAAGAACTAAATTACTATCTGCAGTAGAAAGTAGACCCCCTGTACAGCTTCCTTAAAGTTGGATTTAAAACTGAGAGTTTCACTTACAGACAAGAATCTACGTATGAATATATTTTATATTTAATCTCGAAAAATAGTGAATGATTTTAATTAATTATATCTATTCTTTATTCGTTCAATAATAAACCGGCAATAATCATAAATAAATTTACAGATATAGAATAATTATGATTTCATTAGAATATTCAGTATATTTATCACTTTGCTTTGCTCAACAAGGACGGAAGCTAGAAAGTGTCGACAAGATACTTTTAGTAGGGATTATGCCATTAGATTCGAGCTGACTCTTTGATGTTGGCATTTTGATAATCCCAAGATGAACGGCATGAAAGGATTATAAGATGCACTAAAGAGGCACTGATTTCCTTTTCCTCTCACCATTGTCTTCTCCGCCCATCAAGTGGCCGAAGCTTGTCCTTCTCCTAGACACAGCGCCATTGCTGGGCTCGACGCTAGTCGCTCTCTAGAGCTCGGTTCCTTTGTGGTGCCGAAACGTTTTAATTGTGCCTCTGTCTTTGTTCTTTTCGCCGTAATGGAGTGCTATGCAAATGGCGTTTTGATGAATTTCCTTGGCTCTCCTCCGGCGCTATCGCTTTGTGGCTGTTCAGTTGTTCGCTTGTCCTGGCTCCTCAGCGACAACAACAAACAACAGCATTCATCCCCTTGTATCATTGAGCCTGTGTGTGTGTGTGTGTGTGTGTGTAGATGTGTGTTTGTAAGTCACGACTGGCAGGAAAGTGCTGCTCCGGCTCAAGTTCGAACCTTCCCACCTTCTGTGTCATCCCTTCTGCTGTGCCCCTTTCCTTCCAATCCTCGGTGCTTTTCACATTGCCAGGCTTGGGCTCATGTCCCTTGCTCCTGGTTGTTTTATTTGTCGCTGCTCTTGTTGATGGCAGCCGCCTGCTCCCAGAGATGCCAGTTCATTATCCGTAAAACTAGCTGTTTTTAACTGGGAAAAATTGTATAGTTTTGAAAATGGTTTTGAATTTTTATACCTTTTCTTAGAGTAGAACCAGTATTCCCCCTAAACATGAAAAAAAAGATATATACGTTCAGGTTGAAGTTTGTAGGATCCATTTCCAATCCTAGAACGACTATTATAAAAACAAAACCAGCCGAGTTCACCTCCTCAGAGATATAACCCTTACACATAATTGTAAAATTTTAAATATTAACAATTTATTTGGCACAATATACACAATATTTAAACTATTTTTTTCAGATATATTATATGTTAAATTATCTTTAAATTGATTTTGATTATTTATTTGATATGATTATTTATTTCGATAATAAAATAACTTTTTAAATTTGATTTTGAGATACGGTTGTTTATTACGTTATTTAAATAATGTTTTAAATTATCTTTAAAATGATTTTCAGATATGATTATTTATTACTTTAATAATAAAATAATGTTTTAAATTTTCTTTTAAATATTTTTGAGGATATTATTTTTTATAACCCTATTAGAATAATGTTTTAAAGTTACTTTAAAATGTCATTCAATTTCAATGAATATAGCTAAATTGGTAGCAATGATTTAGGAAGGGACAACAAAAAAGGACTATTTTTGATTTACCAAAAGCTCGATGCGACGATGCTTACTTTCTAGTTTTAGCCAGCTCTCAAACGCGTCAGACAAAGCCGGTGGAAGCAGGGTTTCGTAGAATCCTCATCACCATCCCCGTTATTAGGGTGTGTGTGTGTGTGTGTGCGTTTTTGTGTTCAAATTTTGTACATAATGGATTATTGTCCTTTCCCTTTTTGCTTCTTATTTCCCCTTATCCTGTGCCCCGACTGCTGCATTGGTCGATGCCGTCAACCAATCAAAAGCACCCTCAAAATGGCCGCCGTTCGATTCCTACTCCTGCAATTTGTGTGTGTGTCCTTTTGATAGGAAAGGAGCTGCCATTGAGGTGCCCCTAACTGGTCATTTAGCTTCCGCATCCTCAAGAAATTCCCACTAAAGTTCCAATTACGAATGTAATTTCAATTGAAAAAGGATTAAGTCTAGTTTTTTTTTTGTTAACTCAACTGAAACCTTCCAAAAAGTCTACTTTTAGGTTGGGTCAAAATTTAAAAAGCAAGATTTAAAAATTTCTGATTCGTTTCTTATTTAAATTAGTAATTCCTTGAAATTTATACTTTTACACATGATTTATACATGATCCCTTTCCCTTTCTTCACTCTCATTACAGGCCTTGTCTAATTGCCTTCCAAATTCGCAAACGTGCACATCTTCCATGTCCCAGTTATTTGTAAAATACGGGCGTTTGTGATTTGAACCAGAGAAAGGATAACAAAAGGGAGTTCAGTAATCACAGTTGGTATTTCTTAGAGTAGGAATAGGTTAATAATTAGCAACGATCGCTCGTCCTGTGCAGCCAATTTGGAGTGGCATGAGTGTCCATCCATTATCGGGACTCCGGAAAAATGATGATAATGAGTGTAGTGGGCCACGACCACCTGTACCCGGAGAAGAGAGCCGTGTTAAAAAGGTAAATAATGTTTGTTTTGTTCTATAGAAAATGTTTTTGCATAATTTTCCATTCATCAGATGACCGAAGGGGCAGCAGAGACCTCGAAGAATTCGCCGCCATCCTATCTGAACTGGGCTCGGACGCTGAACCACTTGCTGGAGGATCGCGATGGGGTCGAGCTCTTCAAGAAGTACGTCGAGGAAGAGGCGCCCGCCTACAATGACCACCTCAACTTCTATTTTGCGTGCGAGGGCCTCAAGCAGCAGACGGATCCGGAGAAGGTCAAGCAGATAATCGGAGCAATATACAGGTAAGATTGCGTCATACCAATGATAAAAGTATTTGTAAATAGCGTAGCCTTTATTTTATTTTAAATTTTTACCCTCCACGCGATTTTCCAGATTTCTGCGCAAGAGTAAGCTGTCTATCTCTGATGACCTGCGCGCCCAGATCAAGGCAATCAAGACGAACCCCGAGATCTCGCTTAGTCCGCATATTTTTGATCCTATGCAGCACCATGTGGAGGTTACCATCCGGGACAACATATACCCAACGTTTCTGTGCTCGGATATGTACATCCAGTATATCCAGCAAATGTCCGCATTACAGGAACGCTGCAGCAGCAGCGGTGCGACGGGATCGGGCAGTGCCGGAAGCAGCGGTAGTGGTGGCAGTAGCCTTGTCGGGGCGTGCGCCCTGCCAACGGCCACTGCAAAGCAACAGCAGCAGCGACAGCTCCAGCAGCTAGTGCCGCCGGGTGCCTTCATTAATCTGCCAGTGAGCAGCGTGAGCGGGCCGCCAGCTGGTACGTGTAGTGCCAGCGGCAGTGTGTACGGTCCCTCGACATCGGCCAGTTCAAGCGGCTCCATTAGTGCTACCGACACACTGCCACGCAGCTCCACGCTGCCCACGCTGCACGAGGACTCGGTGTTGTCGCTCTGCGACGACTTCGAGAAGGTGCAAATGCAGGAGGGAGATGGATCCGGAGGAGCAGGGGCGCGAGCGCCCGATTACCCGATACGACTGACGCGGGACCTACTAATAGCAACACAGAAAAGAAGACTGGAAATCCGACCTCCCGGGTATGTTTATATATCTTTATAGTTGGCTCGTAATCTTAGCCCTTAGTTAGATTAGTTTGTTTATTATAAACATTATTAACGCACAATTCCAATTATAAGATGGGTACCCGAAATAGATATATACATTACCTTTAGTTTAGAAATTTATTATAAATAGTTTTAATTTCAAAGTCATAAGTAAGATAATTTTAAGAAACACTTACAAAATGTTGCGATTTAAAACCGAATATTTGTACTTTAGATGCGATCCACCATCCTTTTTTGTTTCGTTTTTAAGTTCTTATTACAGTTATTGATTTTCTGTGATTAACTCCTAATTTGTTACTTTTATTTCTTTTATTTTTCCATATATGATGTACACAAACGTTCACAAATACACAAAAATACGCACGCCCGCCCCACCTGCCACCCACCTGCATACTCTTCTACATACTGAATACTGTGCACACCTGCCCCACTTCACTCATTGGACCTACATATTGTACATATCCTGACCTGATGAATTTACTTGCGCGTTCTCCTTTTTGATTTGAACATTTTTGTTTGTGGATCCCGACGATTATCCCACACACACACATATCTAAACACGAACACACAATTGGACGCCATTGCATGGAAACTATATGTCCCGATTGTGCATCCGATCTGCATGCGAATAGTGCCCACGGTTATGTGTACACAGCGAGCACGAATACCTCCTATGTGCCGAATTCACGCGTTGACTCGGAGAGGGCCAGCGTCAGCTCCGGCGGACGTACCGACTCTGACACCATGTCGCTCTCCAGTTGTTCAATGTGAGTAGTGGAACCAACGGAGTGGGACGGCCAATAGCTATTATGACGAGATGATAGATGACATAACTTTTCGCTGACAGCTCTCCTGACTAATGACTACATCCTTATTTCAGGGACGGTCGCCCTTATATACAACGCAGACACAGCTCGACGGAGAGCAAGGCGATACGCCAGAGCGCAATGGCAAATAAGGAGACCAATAACTTTCAGGTAAACACTGATCAGAGATTTATTCTTTTTAAATTATAAACCCTTTTTAAAGAACTCTGTAAGGACTTGCATTGCATTGTTTAATAATCCGGTTTTATTATTAAATTTAAAAACAGGTTATACCTCGCACACAACGACTACATTCGAACGAGCACAGACCACTGAAGGAGAATGAGCTTGTGGCTCTACTGATACCTAAGCTGGAGGAAGTAAAGCGGAAGCGGGACCTGGAGGAAAGAGCGCGGGAGGTAAGATAAGAAACCCAAAGGTTTAGGTAAAATAGAGCTTAATATTTTTGTTGTTTTATTAACAATAACAATAGCAGAACTTTTATCTAATAGCCAACCTATCCTATATTATTTTCTCAGCGAAATCCTGGAGCTACGCTGCTGACCAACGAAAGATCCACCGCCAGCGATCGAGCTTTCGCCGAGGCGATTCGGGAGAAGTTTGCCCTGGATGAGGACAACGACCAAGATATTCTAGACCAACATGTGTCGCGGGTGTGGAAGGATCAAACGCCGCACCGCTCTCCAGGAACAATGTCACCCTGTCCGCCCATTCCATCGCGAAGACGCACCGCTACACATGACTCGGGCATGGTCAGCGACGGCGCTATGAGCCTAAGTAAAGCTTATGAAATCCCTTATACTAGAATCGGTCCCCTAACAAAGATTCCATCAACAGGCGGGCACTCCATGAAGCACTCGAAATCCATGCCCGATCACAGTTCCTGCTCCTCGAGGAAGTTGACAAATAAATGGCCTTCCATGAATACAGACAGTGGTATTAGCATGTTCTCGGCCGACACTGTTACCAAGTACAAAGAATCGAGGTAAGTGGGGAAAACTAGAACCTTCATTATCAATAAAAAATTGAAAACCTAATTTTTTTAAAGCACTCGATCCGGGTCAAGCACCGCCTCGAAGCTGGAGGAGGCGAAACGAAGACTGGAAGACGAGCCGCGACGCTCTCGACGGTATACCCAGCCGCCTATGCAGCAGGGACACCTGGCGCAACCGCCTATGGCCTCGTTTAGTAGCAGCAGCAGCGGC
Source organism: Drosophila mayri (assembly GCA_008042485.1). Taxonomy (NCBI): domain Eukaryota; kingdom Metazoa; phylum Arthropoda; class Insecta; order Diptera; family Drosophilidae; genus Drosophila; species Drosophila mayri. The sequence goes on from VNJN01009363.1 coordinate 423,570, forward strand.
GGCAGCATCAGCCTGCCTCATCAGCACCAGCTTCAACTTCAGAGCACAGCGGCGCCTCCGCCTTTGCCGGCTAAGCTGCCGGAGACGATCGTTGTGTTTTCATTCTGCGAGGAGCCAGTTCCATACAGAATAAAAATACCCGGTACCCAGCCTACCCTGCGTCAGTTCAAGGATTATCTGCCAAGAAGGGGTCACTTTAGGTAGTATTTATCCGGCAATCCAATTATTCACTTGCTAACATTTCGATCTTTGGTTCTTTAGATTCTTCTTCAAGACGCACTGCGAGGACCCGGACAGTCCAGTGATTCAGGAAGAGATTGTTAACGACTCCGACATACTGCCCCTGTTCGGAGACAAAGCGATGGGTCTTGTCAAGCCATCCGATTAATATTAAGCAATTAGTATAGATTTTGTATTAAGGCAACTTGGGAGTGCGAATGGTTGCATTCGGTAAAAATCGAACGAAAAAGGCGGACGCACCAAGTGTACGACGCATTAGGGCCACCTACCAACTGTAGAAGCTAATACCGAAAATCGAAGGCGATAGCGCTTTTGTAAGCATCACAAACTACTCTCTGTAGTGGCAATGTATTTTTCTGTACAACCAAAACTGATCTATTTAAGCCACTTGAAATGGTTCTGAATTTGTAAATCCGCAACTATTTAAAGCTTGAGCTTGAATCCCGCATGAATATATCCTGTATTTATGTGTATACCTTGGAGGCGAGTCCATTAAATCAGTCGCAGCTGGGAGACATGGCTGAGAGATTATTAGGAACTGCACAAAATCGAATGTATTAAGAAGATTTAAGGTATGGATTTTCCTCGATTGGGATTTGTTTGTTACTTTTTACTATATACGGACTGCCTGCAATAAATTTTGTTAATATTTTTGTGATGTGCATTTTATGATGATATGATGATGATATTAACAAAGTTCTATTCAACTCGACAAAAATCAAAAGATAATCTGTTTTATTTTTGTATAATCTATAACACAGCATACACACATAACACACACACACTACAAATTTATGTATTTATACAATGTATTTTAATTGTAATTGCGTCAATTGCATCTACCGATTTACCATTAACCATTAGGTACATTTCATTTTCGAGAAAGATCAGTCCAGTCCAGTCCAGCGGCATGTTAAAGGCCAGGCGGCCGAAACGGATGATGTTGACCGATCGGTCGATTGATTTATTTAAATAAGTTAATGCATACACCACATACTATACATACATATTTTTTTAAGACAACTGAAATAACCGCAGAAATATGCAAATAACAGATAAATTTATTATATCAAACATATTTTATTTGTGAGCAAAATGCATATAGATTTAATAAAAAGAAGTACATGGATAGAACTTAATGTACTCCTTAAAATGTTTCTCTTCAGCCGGATGGCATTGCTGCTGTCTGCTCGTCTTGAAATGAACTTGTGGAATTACCTAAAAATAATATATATTATTCGATTGCTAGACAGCCGTGCAGTCGTCGCGCTGCACATGGCTTATGTAGTTCTGTTCGTTTATGAACGTGTGCGTGCACTTGGTACAGTGGAAGCGTCGATGGCGATTGGTGCCCGGGCTCTCGTGCTCCCGCAGATGGGCCTTCATGTTATACATCTGGGAGAAGCGTTTGTTGCAGACGGGACAGGCAAAGGGCTTGTCACCCGTGTGAGAGCGGGTGTGCCGCTCAAGATGGGCCTTGGTGCGGGTCTTGAATCCACACACTTGGCACTCCAACCGTTTCGTCTCGTTGTCGTGTATCATCTTATGCTTATAGAGGGCCACCTTATGGACGAACCGCTTGGAGCACACCTCGCACTGATAGGGCGTTTCACCGGTGTGCCAGGCCATGTGATGCTTCAGCCGGAACTTGCGGCTAAAGCGCTCCGGGCAGACGGGGCAGGCGAACTGTTTTACCGGCTCGTGGTTCTGCAGGTGGCCGATGAATCCCGAGTAGGATTGCAGGGTTTTGCCACACTGATCACAGACGTAGCCCGGAAAGTGTTCCCGCTTGGTGTGAGCATTGTAGGCGCGCCGGCTGGAGAATTTCTCTGGACAACTTGGACACTGTATGTTCACTATGTAGTCACCCGAACTGTCCATGTCCTGCTCGTTGTCCTCGGCATCGGATATTATATATTCTATTGTGCCGTCCAGATGGTCTTCAAATTCACTCATGGTGTCCTCCTTGAAGAATTCGCCATCTTCTGCTTCCTGCTTTGTCTGTGGCACGATCTCCTCCTCGGTGGCCTCCTCATTAATGATTATCTCATTATCAATATCTAATTGTAGATCCATCGACTGATAGTCATCTTCGCCTACGCCATCTGCCTCGTTAATTATAAAGGTGTGCTCGTCCTCTCCCACCTCCTCCACAATAGTTGCTTGATGCAGGAACTCTGTCTCCGTGGCGCTGTCCACCTCCTCACCGACCTCCTCCTCCTCCTCCTCATCAAACTCATGCTCGTCGGCCTCGTCGACTTCAATATTTCCATCGAACTTGGTTATGCGTTCGACCTTCACCGCCGCGTCATCCTTCAGCGGCGAATGCCTCAGGTCCTTGGCCAGGAACGGACTGTGGATGAGTTCTAGGATCTCCTGACGCAGCTTCCGAGCGATTTGTATTGCCTGGTGGTAGCGCTTCAGCTTTTGGCAGCACTTCTTGCATATCGTCGACTCCTTGGCCAGGACGTAGTTGGTGCCCTTGGTGCATTGCAAGACCAGTTCGCTGATCAGAACCGGCGGATTCCCGACTGCCTCGGTGTATATGTTCTTAGGGGCGCGCACAGAAAACTGGCAAATGCAACAATTCATTTCCGGAGACTCTTCACAAAATTTATTTACAAAATATTCGTCAGTCTGACCAGATCCGCGGATTGTCATTACGGCGACCAACCAAATTTAGCGCCAAGTTAAGAATACCAACAAACTACAATTCAAATTAATTGTCGTTACTGTGCTTTATTTTAATAATGTGACACGATGATATTATAATGTTGATATTTGGTCCACGAAAGCAAAATGTCCTTGGTCTTGCCATGAGGCGCTTCTCCAAATGTCTGTTAAGACTCTCAATAATCATAGTCCTTTTTTAAAGAAACCCATTTTACTTACCTTGCAGCAACCAAAGATCTTTATTATCTTCTTTTTCTCCGTGTTTTCTATAAAGCCGCCTCCAATGGGTTTTGTGCATATGTTAAACTTATCCATTTGTTTCTTAGTTTCCTCAAAAATATCCACTGAAAAGCATATAATTGAATAGAAGAATCGATAAACAAACCCACAACTGACCATGACTCTTTTTAGAGTCTCCACGGACGATCGTCCTGCCGAATCTTGTTTGGCCATGAATATGGATAATCATTAAAAGATATTGGTTTTTTCCCGCTGCAAGCTGGACTCTTGGCACATTTAACAAAAGTGCGTTGACCCTTGCAACGCACATCATGCGACTGGGACAAACAATTTGGGAGATGGGGACCAACAACTTTAAGTTTTTCATATTTTTGAAATTTTTATATTTAGTGCGGTAATTTTGATACTACTTAACAGTAGAAAGGCTCCAAATCGACTAAACCTGTATATGAAATACGGCTCAAATCCCATCTTTCAAGGTGTCAAAAATGTCATGGCACTATGGATCGACTAATCGTACAAATATCATATGGCGAGCTGAGAAAACGAAATGTTGCAATCGTAGTTGGCGATTATAAAATTTCAAATTGAAAAATATTTGGAAAAACTTGTATTTCTCAATATTGGATTCTTTCTGCTACAGGGATATAAAATAGATTTTCTCCAGTTGCTCCGGAAAGTGTGGTACCACATTTCCGATGATGGTTGGTTGTCAGAATTACAAGGTCCTGTTTTTGTGGAAGCTGGTAAAAAAATCTTGGGGCCTACGATAAAATTCGGAAATAAAACTAATTGCATTCCGTTTGCCATTTTTATTTTGAGAGAGATTAAGATATCCGAAGCTTATTTATTGATGGTGATTTTGAAGTCCTTGAATGTGGCCCACGACTGTAATATATTCTTTGTCCTGAAGTGATCAGCACCCCCAAAAGTCTATGTCGTAAGAACATTAAACACCTCTGCTCCATGTAACATTACGAATACTTACAGAACTACAGCCATATAATTGTATTTTTTTGCCGCTGACATCATTTAGAATCATTCCACCGCCAAGGCATTTCGCACAAACTCCCTTTGGCTCCATCTCCTCCAAAACTTGGTCGAATATTTCCACTGAAATTAAGAATCGTTAAAGCATTCAAGTACTTATATTTAATTACCACCTGCTCACAGTGATTCTTGGCATCAGCTCCCCGAACGATGGTTTTTCCTAATCCTGAGTATCCATGCGAGTGAGCCAAAAGCAATAAATATCGACTTTGGCCTTCCGGTATCTTAACCCTAGGAATGTCTAACAGATTGGGCAAGTCGGTAGAAAACCCTTTTTCTGAAAAAATGTTTTTAATTAGCCTCGAATATATATGTACATCTCTTCGATTTCAAACTTACGCAAAGGGAGACATCGTGAAAGCCTGTCCAGTTTTCTTAACAAGTTCATTGTATAAAGCCTCTATTTTTTAGCGCACAATTCGAATAATTTGGATTCAAAAAAGTCTAAAACAAACCGAAACACGACCAAAGGATAACTGATTTTTTATAAAAATCAATAAATCTACATAGTGGTTTTTACCTTTCACAAATGTCGTGGCACACTAGAGCCCAGACTGTATTTCTTAATTACTTAGGTTTTTTAAATCATATTTTGAAAGGCCAGCAGCGCCATCAAGCGGCCATCGATAGAACTACAGCTTGTGGGCGAGGGGAAAGAGAGGGAATGCTTGTGTGTGAAGTTTCCAAGATACAAAATGATATTATATATTTCTTTATTTTTTAGAAAGGTAAAGCAAAAAAATTAAAATCAAATACAACAAAGCAGTTTTTCAATGCCTTCATAGCAGTCTTTTCATTTTGTTGTTGTTGTTGTAGTGAAATTAGAGACCGATGTTTCGAACAACATCGATGCAACAAAAACACCGAAAAACCTCGGGAAACATCGGCAAAAAAAACATCGATGTTCGATGCATCGATGTTTCCAGCGTCACTAATCCGTCAGAAACATAAGGGGCAAAAGGAAAAGTTCTGCGCTGTGTCTTTCGTCGCGAATCAAGAGCAATTGTTGAAAATCCCGAGAATCCGGATCCAGGACACAGAACTGCAGTGGCGCGTGCACGCCACTCGCACCCGCACATTCCCGGAATGGCCACGGAGCAGCACCACCAGCCGCAGAAGCGAGTGCTCAAGCAGGACGGCTACCTGGAGCTGCCTGGCGCTCCCTGTAAGATGCGCAACGTCTTGTATCATCCGCAGCTCAACGTGCTCCTGCTGTTCGATTGCGGCAACCTCGTCAAGGTCCTGGACGCCAACTCCGGTGTAATTCTACAGACCTACGTGCTCGGCACCAATGGTGAGGCAGTTAGGGAAAAAATAGCCACACATACACCCATGCATACACGGGCATGGGGCACGCATACAAGCCCAGGCAAATGTCAATACAGTGGAGAACTACGAATTAGAACCCACACAGAGAAAAAAAAGCAGTTTTACTCAGAAATCTTGAAATAAATGCTTTGTTTGGCGTTAATTGCTAGAATTCTGTTTTGAGATGTATATTTTTTTATTACCCCAACGTTAAAAGCTAATAATCTTTTTGTTTGAAAATGTAAAGCTTTTTAAATCAAAGATTCTTTCGAAGAAATCGTAAGTGGTCTCACTGTATTGCATTTCTGTATGTAATTGCCTCTGCACTTGCCCACTCGCCGCTCTGCCGTTTTTTTTTTGTGTATGCATTTGGCATTAATTTGGAGGAAAGCTCTTTGTTTTGGTCAAAACCCGTAAGGACCGAATGATAGTTAAATCCAGTTGTAAATCCCCGCGGAATGAATCCGGGTCCGGCTGCGGCTCGTCCTATCGCAACGAGTTTGTCATTGTTTCCGATTAGGGAAACTGCCAGCAGCACGCATTTTGTTTTTGTTTTGGCCTCTATTACGCAGTTCTGTGCGATGACCCCTACCACCCCCGTCGTTGCTCTAAAAGCTCGTTCTACGGAAGTATTTTTTCCGGAATGTTTCGAATGTTCCGGTCAAAAGTGATATCAACATTCTTCTTTATTTAAATCCCTTTTGATTTCATTCATTCATGAAATTAAACATCAAACAAGTGTTTAATTATTAACTATATTCCCTGCCTTATCTAATAATAAATAACAAGCTGTTTATATGCACATAAATTTGTAAAAATAGTTTAAAACTTAAGTAGAAGATTTTTTTCTGATGAAATTTGCTTTTAACTTCCCGACTTCTTTAATTAATGTTTCATTATTTTCGTTAAAGGCGATAGTGTAGTGAATGGCCGTTATATGCCATTGCAAGATAAGATCTTGTTCTGGGATGGCCATAACCTTGGACTCCGTGGTGACTATAATGGCGTCCTGCTGCTGGATACCATTCTGCAGGCGCCGATTGGACAGAGCGACGAATACATCAAGCTGGAGATTATCCTGTCCGAGGCGATCATATTTCAGAACTGCATCATCGAGCTAGAGAGCGAGGGCCTGGAGTGTCCCTGTGACATAAGCAACGAGCTGACCCTGAAGATCAACCAGGCGCAGCAAAATGCCAAGAAAGGCATCAAGGCCCAGCGGGTGAGACTGCCTTCCTTTACATATTGGAGCAGAACTGACATTTTCTGTCCTTTCAGTGGAATACCATTTGTTTGGAGGTTACCTATTCTAGCCTCAAACTGGTGGCCAGCAATGTTGTCATCATGCTGAAGCGTCTGGAGCGCCACATTCCTGTGCTGGCCATCGCCTCTGCTATCAACGAGCGCCTTACTGAAATGATGTTGGGCTCCCGCCTGCCTGACTACTTCAACTTCAGCAACTTCCAGCGCGTGCTCATGCACTCGGAGGCACTGCGTCGGCAGACATTTGAGAAGTGGCCCCACATGGACTACAAGTGGGCGCTGCCGGATCAAATGGCCCAGGCGGGCTTCTACCATCAACCCTCCTCCTCCGGTGAGGATCGCGCCATGTGCTTTACCTGCAACGTGTGTCTCGTCTGTTGGGAGAAGACCGACGAGCCGTGGAGCGAGCACGAGAGGCACTCACCCCTGTGTCCATTCGTCAAGGGCGAGTATACGCAGAATGTGCCGCTGTCCATCACCTACGCCACAAATCCGGCACTGGCAGCCCCCGGGCTGGGATTCGACATCATCTCCAACAGTGACTACGCCAACGTGCTTTGCACTAGTTGCTCGCAAACGGGAGAGTTGAGTGTGTGGAGCATTGAACGCCACCTGAAGCTAATGCACAGCATCCATGTACCGACCCTACTTAAAGATGTATTCGAGGAGAGCTTCGAGTGGGCGAGGGTCACGGCCATTTGCGTTCTGCCGAATGCCCGGGCCCGTACTAAGGTCAACTATGTTTACTCAGCGGCGAATTACGGTGGTGTGGCCGGTGGCAATGGATCTGGTTCCCATATGGGATCGAACGCAGGGTCAGGTGGAAAGTTTGGTAGCGTGAATGCTCAACATATCACCTCAACTTCAACCCTTCGGGCTGGAGTCGTCGGCTCCAAGATCGTCCTGGGGGTCAGCGTACGCCAGAGCAGCGGTGAGGTGGCCCTGCGCATGGTGGTGCTCAACATTGTGGAGGTGGATCGGCACAGTGAAACGTCTGCGACTGTAAGCAATGACAGTGGTAGCGTGTCCAGCGTTGGCGGCCAGTTGATGAAGTCCTCGTCACCAATGGTCACTGGTGAGTATGTCTACTAAATCAGACTAAATAAGGACATTGACTATTTATCGAGACTAGGACTAATGAGATGTTCATCTCCTATTCCAGCATCCAGCGAAAGCAGCAACGCGGTGGTGACCCAAGTGAATATTGAGTCAAAGGATGATGATAATAAAGCCATGACTCCTTACGAGAAATTCGCCGACGGCTTCGATAGCAACGGATTCGTGTCCGCCCTAATGACCTACAACAAGAACAACGGAGTGAGCCAGAACACCGACGATGCCTCCGTGCTTTACGACTTCGATCTGTGCACACTGTCTCAGATCCTCGATCAGAATCTCGAGGATCCTCTTGTCGGCTTAATGGTCGGATCTAATACGGTAAATGTCAGCAACATTGGCATGGGTAACGATATCGATAAGCTTGTCGACGATGCGGAGATGACCCACCAGAACAACAATAACAATAATAACAACAACAACAATGAAGCCAACTCACTAGGCGGGAGTTCCTCGAACCACAACAACAATAACAACAACATTATGATCAACGGCAGCTCCACCGGCAGCAGCAGCAGTGACAAAATGACGGCTACCGAGGAAATAGATTGCGTGGTGGAGAGCTGGACGAGTGTGAAGCGTATGAATGCTCTGGATGGTGCCAGCAGTGGGGCAAACAGTGTGGACCATTCAATCCAAGAGATTATCGAGATTGCCGAGATTTTGCCCACGACGCCGAAGTGCAACCAGCTGCTGGTGAAGTTGCTGCGAACCAAGGCCCCAGAAACCGAGGGCAGCAAGATTATCATGGCCACAGTGGCCAAGGAGGAGGAGGACGAGGAGCAGCGGGATGATGAGGCAATGGACACGGGTAAGATGGATAACTTTGACTGCGTTTACAAAAAACTAACTTTTTTTTTGCAGATAACGCCGAGGGAAATGTGGCGGCACAGCTCCTGGTATTTGACTACGATGACACTCAAATATCGAACGACTACACATTGGCTATGACCTTTAGTCGGGCGAAATGCCCCAAGCAACTATGCATCCTGCCACACTTCAACTCCTCCGCGGAGCAGAAGGACGCCGGCTCCATTTGCGTGGTGTGTGCCGATGGCAGCGTCGAGATATATTCACTTGCCGACTTCCAGGGGACCATGGTGATTGAGGAGGAGGGCGAGCACTTTGAGTCGGTAGTATACTGCCGTAATCTAGACAGGCTGTGCTGCTGTTCCCGGCAGGGCGGACTCGTGTTCTTCTCGCTAAGCGAGGGCGAGAATGACTCTGGCGATGAGCTGCTGGAAATGGAGGACGAGTGCAGCACCACATTAACGCAGGCGGCGGCAGACTTAAGTGTAACGGATGGCGCCCGGCATGTATCTGGCCCGGATCTGATGAGTAAAACCCTGCTAGCTAACGATACCATGTGCGTGGATGTGGGCAACGAGCCGACGGCTCCCTCCACCGCTGCGCAGAGTGCCCATGTCCAGACATCTCCCTCAGCGGCTTCCATGGCCGCCAGCAGTGCCAACCTTCTCGCCTACAAAACTGTCGATCTTACCCTCGACGATTTAAAGCTCTTCTATGCCCTCACCCAGTTTGACGACAAGCTAACTGTCTACTCAGCAGAGGTGCCCAGCTGCTGGAATGATCTCGGCCAAGTGCATAAGCACCGAAAGCAGTCGCAGAACATGCGGCATGGCGGCGACGAACGTGACTTCACCCGCACCTGGCGGCTGCATAACGATGCGTAGGTACCCCTTTGGATTAGAGGTGATTAATTCATGGAGACTTTCCCTTTTCAGAACCACCTGGGATGAACATATCATAGAGCTTAACTTGGCCCAGCCCGTGTCATTGGGCCACATTGATCTTAAGTTCACGGTGTACCAGCAATGCTCTAATCCCGCGGGCATTCAGGTGACGCTCCTCAAACAGAACACTAATGGATTTGGCTACAGAATGAAGGGACCTCACGCCAACTATAAGCCGAATGTTATCGACGACAACATTGATCTCTCCTACAGTACGTAACGCTTTAAATAGAGCCCAGCCGTTGATTAATGATTATTTAATTTGCAGTTGCCAATGAGAATCCCGTGCTTAGTGAAGAGTATCTACTGGCCCATAACGCGGAAGTCCTGGCCGGGCCCATCGAGCTTTCCTCGTGCATCGATTTATGCGATCAAGGTGGCACAGCTACATTGACCTCACCCAAACTGTTCAAGACGCGCACCCGAAATTTCTTGCTCCACATCAAGACGGTCTCGGATCCATCGAAGGAGGGCCAAAACAAGACTAGGGGTATGTTTACGTGTGTGTGGGAATGGGGGAAAATAGGTAATGGGGAAATTACAGCCAATCCTGAGGCAGTGAACGTTTTTAAAAAGTCTTTCCTTTTATTTGTGTTGCCTTGTATAGCATCCAATTTACTAATATCACGAAAATCGCATAAAGAGTAGCAATAATGTATCTTTTAGAAACAAAAAGGTACTTAGGTGGGTGAACAGATATATCCCGATGTGCAGATAAAATATCTTGAAAGTTGTGGAGCTCTGTAGTAGCAAGAGTTTATGAGTTTACCCACCGTATTTTGCAGCTTCCTCGTCTGAGCAGAATCGATCGCATCAAGTAGAAGCAATGGTGGACCGAAGCAAGAGCGGCATTTCTCTGGCTAATGCGGTCCGAATAATCAAGAGAGCCGTTCTCAAAGTATATCCCGTGACAAAAGCCGCCTGTAATTCTTGCGCCCTTAATATTAATCAAGCGTTCAAGCTCAAGACTCAAAGCAATATTCCGGTGTTCATATCCCATGTCACGAAACCAAAGCCTCTGGGTTCGCCCATTCCGGTTGTTCCGTCTAGGGGGCAAGAAACGGATCAACTGTCGCCGAGTAGGGAAGGTACTTCCTTGTCCCACAGTTGGCACAGTTTTTTCTGAGGGTGAATTCAAATCTAGTCAGTCATTACTATATTTCTCCTTTCCTCTTCGCAGGCTGCGACTGGCTGCACGAGATCTCCATCAGTGTTCGGGCCGTGAAGTCGCACAGTCGGATCCCCAATAGCCGAATGCAGCGTATAGCCATGCTGGAGAGCAACCATCTGCTGGAGCAGTTGTTGCGAATAGCTAGCGATCCGGGCTCGAGTCCGCTGGCCAAAAACATGTCGCTCGACGTGCTCAACTGGATTTGTTTCGTCCGTCTAAACCGGTTTCGGTCCCCCAAATCCGAGCGCCTCAAAGACCAGATCAATAAACAGACAGCGTCGAATATCCAGGACCTGCTGGCACAGCAGTTCGAGTGCATTTCTCTGTCGGAGAAGCATATTGAGCAACTCTTGCGCAACTGCGTCATCTACAGCGAGCGGAGCACGGCCCATAAGTGTGTGAAGCTGCTGATCATGCTGACAGAGTAAGTGGACATACCTGGAACTAACTTGAATTATTATTAAAACCATTTAACATGTCATCCTGCCTGCAGGGGAGTCACCAATCTGCCGGCGGAATTGCAGCAACAAACGACGCTGGATTACAGCTTTAAGTCGGCCATATCCAACACCTTCCACGAACTGCCGCGGGCGCAGTGCGGCAGCGTGGTTCGCTGGTACATGATGCTTACCTGTGCCACATCTACCGCGGAGTCCCACAACAGTATATCCGAGCAGGCAATTCATCTTTTAAAGAAGATCTCCGGTGAAATAGACAAGCGCTGGGATCCGTATTGTGCACTGTTGAGCACGCGCTTTGGCCTCTACGGCTTTCCCTTTGAGCCAGAGATTTTTGACTTTGACTTCCCCAACATCAATCGGCACGGGTCAAGCTCTTCGGTTGCCCTGACCAATGTGATTCGCAGCAGCGCCACCATTTTGCCAGTGACTGGGCTGGACATCAAGCGACTAAGTTCGATAGGTATGAATTCTGACCAACACAATGGAGATCATAATTTGTAATGTTTTTGGTTTTTGTGTGGCAGATGGCGTTGACTTCCGCACGTTTCCGTACCTCATCCGAGGCAAGAGCATCAGCAACCAGCTGCGGGGACTATTGGAGGTGGTGCAGTTGCACTTTAATTGTGTGCAGACCTCGGAGGCCACTCGAATCGACAACATCGATAGTGTAGGCGCCAATTCTGCAGCCAGTGTTGTCATTGAGGATGTTATGATGATGCCAAAGCTCAAAGTGGCCAAGGAGAAGGATGAGGAACTGGTAAGGCGATATGAAGGTTCCCGTTTTAGGGAAGCAATCGAATATAACGCAATAATATGTGAATAGCTCAACGATCTGGTCAACGATGTCGAGTGCCTGGTCGAGGAAATGAAGGAAAACGAGAGCAAGGTCAACTACGATGCTCTCGATGCCTACGGCTTCAAGGATAAGACATGTAAGACATTAGTACGAAGCATATTTCAACAAATTTATTAATCCATATCGAATACAAATCCAGCAGTGTCCTCGCTTGCCGACCTGGAGCACGCCTTGAAGGAGGAGGTGAAGATTGAGAAGGAAGATATCATGGATAAGCTAAAGATAGCCAAATTTCTTCCGAAGCTCTCTCTGTTCCAGAAGAAGATCAACGACCACATCTCGTTCGATGACTTTGGGAAGCTGGATAACTGGGAGAACAACACAGCACTGGCAAGCAATTTGAAGTCAGGACTGATGGCCAATGAGGGTCTGGACTCCCACTTGGACCATCACCCTGCGCAGCATCAAGAAACTGTGACCGGGGACGACGTCATGGACGACGCTGCAGAAACTGAAAAAATCAATCAGAGCCTAAGCGCCAATCCCTGTCAGCCCATTGCCTGGCACAAGCTGATTACTCCGCCGCCAAAGCAAATGATTGTCATCGACCGGATGCACTCGGGTGCGCGCCGCTTCGTTGTACTGGACTTTTGCCAATACATCTTGCTCACGGATCTGGTGATTCCCGCCTGCGATGAACTCACCTCTCTGACTATCGACATTTGGTGCTTTGATGAGGAGACGGACTGCACGCGGCTGGTGCAGGTCAACGACATCCAGACCAAGACACTGGTGCTCAGCGACATTCAGCCGCCGCCAATTTGCCGCTATTTAAAGTTGACAATTATCGGACGTATGGGAATGTCGTCTACCAAGTGCAAGGTGCCCTTGGGTCGGTTTTTTGGACATCCCGTGGTCTTGGAACACGATGGCTACGGCGACCAGCTGATGAGGTTCATCAAGCAGCCGGCACACAGTCTGCAGTCCCAGCTGAAGTCCTTAAATGCGTTGTACGAGGATGTGCACTGCCGGTACAGTCTGGCTAGCTGCAAGCTGATGGACCTGCTGGCTCCGATGCGGAACAGTGAGCTCTCGAACGTGGCTCATCTGCAGGCATTTATTAATAAGCAGCGGGACGAGGAGTTGAGCGGCCTGGACAACAATAACAAAGTAGTGTCCCTGTACGACGAGTGTATGCTGCTGCAGTACCAGATCAATGTGATACGCAATGTGGTGATCCGATTGGAGCGAGCTCTGTCGCCCAATGCCTTGTGTATGCCCTCACCGGAGGCTCCGCTGGCAGAGGAAGTTCTGCGCGCTGCCTCGCGTGACAAATTGCGTGTGCTAAGCCTGAGTTTGGTGGAGGTACTGCTGCACTTTTCCATCGAGTACGGCATTAAGAACATCCTGCCAGTGCACCAGAAATTCAACGCGGCCACGGCCAAGGCCCTGTTTAATTCACTCGTGGTGTACGGAGACGCTCAGCTGCAGCTGGCCACTTGCTCGCTGCTGGTGCGTATGTGCTGCTTCCAGCCGTGGTGGGGGGATTTTCTCGCGGACACCTTCTGCAGCCTGTTCTCGGCGCAGAATTGCAAGGCCTTCCCGCAGGATCGGTAGGTTTTATTAGTTTTATTAAAAGAAATTCCCGTTTCTAATACTTCGTTCATCGTTTTCTATTCAGCATATTCTTTCTGCTGACCTATCTGGGACGTCGCAGCATTGCCATGGGCGCCTGCCGCTCCATTGTGATCGATGCCGTGCTTAAGACGCTCGTCAAGCTTCTGGCCCCCATCTCGCCGCACTACAAATTCCAATCTGAGCAACCGAGCACGTCGGCGAACGCTGCTGATCGCAACGCAGCCATGGGCACTTCGTCCGACATGCAGCTTATCACTTGGCTACTTCTCTTCCTGTCGGTCTGCCTGGACGACAACGAGCGCAAGGATAAATGTAAGATACTGGCTACTGACACTTCAACTGCTAATGGCGCTTTACTTGCAGCAGCCGCTCGCTGGGACTTTATGAGCTGCGAGAGCGACTTTACCAAGGCGAGACCCAGCAACACTCCCAACAGTAAGCAGCTGCGATGCTTTAAGAAACGAATTATTCAGCAGAACAAGTACTCCGTGCAGCCGTACACGGATTGGGGCAAAAAGATCTTCATGATACAGAATGAGGTGAGTCCGTTGTTAAACTTAGGAAAGGATCCAATAATTAAGAGTCTAAATTCCCAACAGCATCCTGGCATATTTATGGAGTTGTCTACCAAGTCAAAGGGCAGTGGTGCTAGCAAGTCCACCTCTATTGGCGGTAAGGTTAACATTGGATCCTCTGGCCTATGCGTTTCCAGCGGCAGTTCGACAAGCAGCTCATCTAAAACGCCGGCAGCCTCCACATCCTCGCCCAAACATCATGACGTCATCTCGGGCAGCGATGCCGATCGCGATAGCAACTTTGACAAAGGATTGAAGACGCTGCGAATGGCCAACATTAAGGTGGTTATCCGTGGCCTGTTTGCCCTGCTCTTGGAGATGGATTTCGACTGTAACATGGATCAGTTCCTGCTCACCTGCAAGGTCATTGCACGGCTCGTGGCCGCTTGCCGGCCTTCGGTGCAGCTGTGCAAGATTGTGACCAGCTCCCAACTGGAGCAGCTCATCCGCTTGTCCGTGTGGAACGATCAGCAACAGCCTTGGGCTGTCCATGCCATTACGTGTCTGCTCCAAGTGAGTTCACAAATATAGCTTGTGTTAATGTTAGGTTTTATATTTATGAAATTGTTATTTCCGACGCAGGATCTCTTAGATGCCGATAAGCAGTTCAGGGACAGTGATGTCACGCCCACCAACGATGCCCCACGCACCGTGGATGCGTCGGTGCAGGAAACCCGAGATCTATTTAGCGACTATACGTGTAAGTATGCTCTTACCACCTCCTCCTACAACCATTCTGTTTAGGGATCCATATACTTCTGCAAGTGCAAGGGTATTCTGTAGTCGGCCTTTATTGCATTATGAAATTTATGCAGAAATGCACTGATGTTTCCGTTCTTTTAGCAACTGCTTCCTCGTGCTCCGAGGCACAATTTGAGATGTTAATGCCGACAGCAAGAGAGTTTTATCAAGAGGGTAAAGAAACGAGTCTTTTTCCTAATCGTAGCACCTATATATCCATACACCTGGCATGGTATTTGGGTATTTGGACATGTTGTCTGATGGCAGGCCATCAAGCAGCTCTCCCCATAGCCAAGTTTTTAGTTTGACACCCTTTTGATTTTTCACCCATTTCCTGTAGCCCCATAAACAACACAATTCTAACTGCTCTTCAATTCGCTTAAATTGCAGCCGTTAAATATAATTACCTTCCCTCGCTGATCGAGTGCGACGACACCGAGTTCGACGAGATGCTAAATGACATCGACATGATCGAGCGGACGAAGCCGGTGACCAGGAAGGAGAGCAATGCCCTTTGCAAGAACACCTTTAACTTCTTCTGCAAGTCGATCTCCATTGCCCTGGACTCCCGCCTGGATGTGGGCCTGGAGCTGCATGTGGAGACGCAGCTGAGAAGGCTCACGAATCGCACTTCCCTGGATCTCTATTCGTCGCTGCCCCAAGTTCTGACCAACGAGTTTGTCTCTCCGCCGCCCGAGGCAGCTCCGTGGCCGGAATACCTTATCCAGCTGTGGTCTGGGACAGAATACAATGGCCGCAACACCTACGTGATGTGCAAAAAGGTCTTCGACTCGATTCTGGCAGATCTGCACTACGAGGACACATGGGTGCACCTGGAGCAGCTGCTACACATGTGGCTCACCTTAAACTGCGAGCTGGCGGATAAGCCTTACAGCAATGGCATCACTCATACGGACGTGCCAAAGATTCCATTCGGTGCGAACGCCGTGCAGGGACTTCTGCTAGCTCTGGCCTGGCACAACGACATCAAGCTGCGCACCTGGTGTCTCGGCTTTCAGTGCCTGTTTCTCGCCTGCAACTCTCTGCCTATTGGCGAGGATGTGGACTGTACGCGCATCAACGAGGTCATCGTGAACGATGAGAATTTCGAGAAAATGCTGCTCAGATTCTTCTCCGGCTACGGCATGAGCTCCGCCATAATTACCAACCGTTGTGTAAGTTATGCTAGTGTATTCCCTGTTCTTCAGTACCGTCATACTCTCGTCCTTTCAGGCGGGACCCACAATTTGTAAGCACCTTCACGAGCTGCTGCTCTGGCTGCACAGCAAAAGTGAAACGAGTGGCATTCCCTGCAAGCGCCGGCTCAAGGACATATTACTGCATGTTGTCCTGCAGCTGGTGCAGCCAGGTGGCGCCATTAGCAATCAGCAGGGACCCATTGATGCCCAAAACCAGCTGGTTCGCGACCTGCTGATGATGCCTAACGACAAGGGAGACCTCAACATAGCGCTCAAAATCACTGAAAGTGTTTGTAAGTAAAGGGAAATAATAATCGCTAATTGGATTTAATATATTTTTAATTTATTTCGCAAGCGTTTCTGGTGTACAACAACATATCCAACGGGGACAAGCTGCAGTGCCAGCGAGGAAACGAGAATAACAATGCTGGCAACAACTTTAGCAACCTGTTTGCGAATGTTTTGGGTTCGGAGAATCCCACGAAGCAGAATGCCACCATATGCGACAACTCGCTGATCATCAATCTGTTAAAACTATCCT
This sequence comes from Drosophila mayri, assembly GCA_008042485.1. NCBI lineage: Eukaryota > Metazoa > Arthropoda > Insecta > Diptera > Drosophilidae > Drosophila > Drosophila mayri. Next base: position 440,336 of record VNJN01009363.1, read on the forward strand.
CGCACATGGTCTTGACGGAAATGCCCAGGCAGCCAAGTGTAAGTCCTGCCTTTTGAATTTCATAAATAAATCTTATTGGTGTGTGTGATTTCCGCAGGAGGTCACTATTCCCGAGGAGGAGGAGCTGTCCAATCAAAGTCAGACAGACGAGACCAAGGCGGAACAGCTGAATACCGAAGGACATCGTACCAAAGTGCCCTGCATAGCGGATTGGGGTAAGATTAGGATATTTCCTAAACTTGCCGCTGCTACATATTAATTTCTGCGTTCTGATTCAGTGCTGCGCCACTTTCCCACGATGAAGCGCCTCTTTGGAACGCTATCGCAGTGCTCTACCAACACGTTTACTATGATGACCTCTGGCTGTTTCTTTTTGCCCAAATCTAATGTGGTACTGGATGATCCGCAGACCATCGCTGATGCCGTCTTTAGCCTGATGATAACTCTGAGCGACAAAGCCTCCAATCCGCGACTAGTGGTGGCGCCCATCTGCCAATATTTGGAGGAGAGTAAGTAGTAGCTTCAGGTGTCAAGATTCTTGTGCTCCAGCAACTTTTTCTCCCCATCCTACAGCCACAATCCAGAGGAACGCCACTTTGCCTAGGCTGCCGTTGTCGGAGCCTTTCCTGTGGTACATTTCCAAGGTGCTAGAGGTGACGGCAGCTGTACAGACATTCACCCAGCTAGGCGGCATACAGATCATCTGCCACAATATGGTGAGACTCAATAAAACGATCATCAACATGCAGCCGGGATTGGTAAGCGAACGACTTGACTTCAATTTAACTGTTTATTTAATTAAAACTTCAACTTGGCAGATCTCATTGATTATGCAGCACATGACTCGCAATACGCGGCTGAAGCTGAACACTCATGCCGCTGGGGGAGCCAGCAGTGCCTGCAAGAAGACCACCGGAACTGGCACTGGAGCTGCCGGAGCAACCGGAGCAGCCCAGCCGCCGAGAGGTGGTGCTCAGTACGATGGCCTGATTAACTTTGCGCCCTTCTCGCACATTGTGTCCGAAAACGATGCTGGCCAGAGTGCCGAGGTGCTCATCTCCAATCCCAATGCCACGCATAGAAGGCCACGCACTCCGGCTTGGAGCTACATGTTCTACCCGAACGAGACGCACGTGGATCTGACCATAACGCTGCCAACAGCTATTCTACTGAAAGAGGTGCAGCTGATGCCTCACACCTCCAGTCTCGCCTCGTGTCCGTCGGCGGTGGCGCTGGAATTGTCACGGGATTATGGCATTGGCTCAGTCCCAATAGGAGCTCCCATGGCTACCACGGGGCTGACCTGCATCAGGCTAAAGCTTTCGAAAGCGGAAGTGGCCACCAGCATTGTCCTAAGATTGTACAAGTAAGTATCCAAGAATCCTCTGCGAAATGCATTAATTTCAATGTTTTTGATGGTTTTTTTCCCCCAAGGCCCAAGGATTGTGGCAATGTCGGTCTCGTGCAGATCGCCGTTCTTGGCCAGACAATATTTGGGAATCGGATGCAAGGGTTGCGCTCCCAGGGCCCGTTCACCGACTCTCTGGCGTCCTGCTCCACGATGCTGCCAACGACAACATTGGCAGCCATGGACGCGGACGCAATGCCCGAGGACGATGCCTTTGCCAAGACGAGCATTGGCTGGGTTCGGATTCTGTCACGATGCTTCCACGTGGCGGCCTTACAGCCTGACAGCAAGCTGGCGGACCTAATCGCCGCATATCCGGCCGCCTATCCAGGCTTCCTGGAGGCCTGCTGCTCGCTACTAAACATCATGCCAATGATCCCCAGCCTGGCGCAGCAGCACCTAGAAACTATTTTGCTGAAGCTTGGGGCGTATAATCACGAACTTAGCTTGCAGCTGCTGCGGACGCTACTCTGGCACACCACGCCGCAAGGTGGGCATCTAGTCTGTTTCCATAAAACATATTTTTTATTTTTCATTGTCTGTCTATAATATTCCTTCAACTTTGTCTTCTTTGCAGTTTTCAAGCTGTCAAGCGATGCTGTGTGCGATCTCATCCATGAAGTGGTTACGGGCTCCACAGAGCACCTGCTGGACAAGTTGCGAGTGCTCATAGACTGGGTAATGCAGCTGCACGACAACTACAGCAAGCAGGCGCGGTGCAACAATCCGCAGAGCGGCTTCGTCAAGGTCATCGCCTCCATTCTGTGGAGAGTGCAGACGCAGCAGCAACTCCCCGAGCTGCCCCTTTTGATCTCGTCGGCGCTCTTCGAGACGTGCTTCGAGTGGGTTTCGTCACTGGAGCACGATGAGCCCCTAAAGAGCAGCTTCGACTCGCTGCTCTGCGCGCTGTGTTTCATAAAGCCGGAGCTGTTCAACCAACTATTGGTCAAGCTGGGAGTGAAGTTGGAGCCACCGGCGCGAGGCCAGACAGACGACAGCAAGGTGCAGAGTGGCAGTGCGTGGTTCCGGCGCGAGGGCAGCGAGAATTTAACAGTTCTGCTGCAGCGTCCCACATTCCTGAAGACCCTCGCCCTGGCATGCCAGTCGCCAGCAGCGGTGTATCAGATGCTGGACTCTGGACTACCCAAGCTGTTGGCCCACGCCATCTACGAGTATTGTGCCCACTTCTTGCCTGGATCAGAGACGGCAGCTTCTACATCCCCGCCGGAAGGAGAGGAGCCCGTGGGAGCCACTAGTAACCAGGCTGTTCCCTCGGTTGAGGGGGATTCTTCGCTGACAGACTTTGCCAAGGCCGAAGCGCATGTTGGTCATAGTGCGCCGCTGCTGAGCAGTGCGAATGTGCCCAAGGTTCTGGATTTCTTCGCCGAGTGTTGCGCGGAGGGGCCCATGCGGGATTGGCTGGGAACTATGCAGGGATCCATTTTCTGGAAGCCTCTGCTCCAGCTGCTATGCAACACACATGCCGCCCAGTTCAGCAAGACGCTGCCCATGCAGCAGTCCTTCATCCGCTTGGAGAGAGCCACCATACATTTCTTTACGCGAGTGAGTGCCTGTCATCCGGGCAATCAAGAGGTGCTCACGTCGCTACTCATCGGAGCCATTATTTGCAAGCCATTACAATCGAGTGTGAGCGTTCGACCCACTATCTCGGGATTCACCAGGCAGCTGGTTCTGCAGCTTCTCCTAGAGAACGAACACATCACCGTCTCGGTAAGGAGTCAGCAGCCCTTGCAGCGGCGAGACACGCTTTCGGCCATTATGGGAGGCTCTACGAGTGTGGGTGCCAGCACAAGTCTACCCGTGGCGGCTGTCAACAATCATCCGGCCAAGCGCAGCAGTGCACACCACATGCTCTTCACTGTGACAACAAGCACCACTTGCCAGGAGATTATGCAGAACTGCGTTAGCGGTAAGCCACACACAAACCCATTGATACTTAGCATTGCTCCTTTTAAGTTGCTATTTTTTAAACCGTAAAAACTTGGGGGAATGGGCAACGTCTTTTTACCAGCTGGGCTAAGACCTAATTGTTTTGTTTATGTTTTTTAATTATGCGTTTCTTTTTGCTTTCTTTTATTAATTTACTTTCTTCGTTTCGTTGTTTATGCCTTTGGCCGCTCTAGTGTTCAGTAACCTAGTTTACCAACAACCAACAGATCAGCGGGTTGGCGAGGCTGCAACTTCGGCCTCCGCATCGGGCATTATCTCGTCCAGTGCGGCTGCCAAGTCCAGCGATGGCAAACTGGAAAAGAACAGCTTCATTAACTTTAACAATGTGGAGGCGAACAGCTTGGAGTTCCTTACCGTCGGAGCCGCAGTAGCAGCCAAAGATAAGCGCATCAAAGATGCCAAGAACCAGGCGGCCGTGAACAAGGACAAGGAAACGCAGACCAGCGCCATGAGCTTGGCTTCCAGTAAGAATAAGCTTAGGTTTCCACTAAGAAATTCGTTAACCGATCGTTCCCCTGCAGATATATTCAACGTGGAGGAGTTTTTGTTGCAAACGGCAAGTGCTGCCAACGGCAATCAACTCATCGTTCCGGAGTATCCCGAAATTCTGTTGGCAGGCGATGCGTCCGTGTCCCAGGTTCTCGCCAGCCTCCAAGACGCTGGACACTCGCTCTCCACGCCCTGCATTACCCTAAATCTGGTGCCTCAGCAGCGGGCCGATGAGGCAGGCGATTCGAAGAAAACGAAAGCCGCCTGCGCGCAACCGCTACCGTCGCCCCTGCAAAGGTTCTCCAGCAGCGGCGGGCTCTCGTTGCTGGCCCACTACCTGCCCACCGTTTACCCAGAGCACTCGGGTCGCAAGACCACTTCAGTGGTCAGCGAAAAGGAGAAAAGTCCGCCGCTGTCCGACTGGGTGAAGTTGGAACCGAACGATGAAATCTACGAGGACCTGGAGGACACCATCTGCGAGCCGGCAGCCAAACAGACGACGGTCAGCTCTGTGCCTCAGCACTCGCTGGCGGCCTTTGGACTCTTCCTTCGCCTGCCCGCTTATTCGGATGTTCTTTTGCGGGACAAGCTGCGGGCACAGTGCCTGCTTCGTTTAGTCTTGGGCGTTACTGGAGACGGCGAGGGCAGTAAGTACACAAACTTTCACATTTTCACGTTCAGTTTCTCATTCGCTTCTTGACTTTACCCAACCAGATGACATCTACAGCCTGTCCCTGGCGCCTTCACTGCCCACACTGCCTTTCGAGGTTTTCCGCCAGCTGCTGGACAGTGTGCCGCTGTCTACCGACGACGGGGTACTGCTCCGTCGCGTGGTCATCGAGGTGGGAGCCATGCACTTAGTGCTCAATTGTCTAGGCATCTTTTCGCACCAGTCGCACAACAGCCGCATCGGGGCGCCGATAAATGAGCCGTCGCCAAGTGGGGCAAATAGTGGCAGCAACGGAAATGCCAGTGGTAGTGGAAGCGGCGCCAAGGGAAACAGTGCGGAGGAGGCCCCGCCCAGTGCCACGTCGGATGACAAGAGCCACATGTACTGGGCCAAAGGCACAGGCTTTGGCACAGGGTCCACCACCCAGTCCTGGAATGTGGAGCAGGCGCTGTTACGACAAAAGAGCGAGGAGGAGCACGTGACTGTGCTGTTGCTCGTCTTGGCCAGCTACATAAATCCTGGCGACTGCATTCCCAGTGAGATGTGCGGAGAGGATATCCTGGCCTATCACGACGTGCGAGATGTGACGGGCGAGCTGCCGCCCATCTTCCAGACGCTGCTTCAACAGTCTTGTCTTATCCCCGCCCTCAGCTCCTACCTGCGCAACGATTCCGTGCTAGACATCACACGCCACATTCCTCTCTACCGTGCCATACTCAAGCTCCTGCGCGCTCTATCGCTGTCCAAGACGCTAGTCTCTCTGCTCCAGCCATCGATCACAGGCAGTGGGGGCAGCACACCGCCAATTGCGGAGCTGCTCACGAATATGAGAACCTGCGTGGACACTTACGCCAAGCGGCTAAAGTAAGGCAACCCTTTTGCTTCATTGAAGATAATATAATCAATACAATCTTTCACTTCCACAGAGTCAACAAGAAGTCAAACATCAAGGGCCAGACGCATCAGTTGACATTTAACATCGATGACGGCGACGACGAGGGACTCGCTCTGCTCATCCCGGACATCCAGGAGACCAGTGTACTCGTGCAGAAAACTACAGATGCAGATGCCTTGATAAACATGCTGCACACCAACGACGATGGTAGCGGGCAGCTGGAGCCACTAAGCAAGTCCATTGAGGAGCGCTACCTGGAACTGATGAAGAAGCGACAGTTCGACACGTACGACATGATTGTGGAATCTGACAACAACAGCTTCCGCTTCGTGGTCGCACACCACTTCGAAAAGATGGTACGGCTCGCTGGCGATCGCTACCATCCGTCGCGAGTCAAGCGGCTCGCCCAGGAGGCGGTGACTCTGTCCACCAGTCTGCCACTCAGCTTCAGTAGCTCAGTATTTGTGCGCTGTGATACGGACAGATTGGACATTATGAAGGTACTCATCACCGGGCCAGCGGACACGCCATATGCCAACGGATGCTTTGAGTTCGATGTCTTCTTTCCGCCGGACTATCCCAACCTGCCCATGCTTATTAATCTGGAGACGACGGGCCGACATTCGGTGCGCTTCAATCCTAATTTATACAACGACGGCAAGGTGTGTCTCTCAGTGCTGAACACATGGCATGGCCGTCCCGAGGAAAAGTGGAATGCGCAAACCTCGAGCTTCCTGCAGGTCCTCGTCTCCATCCAGTCCCTGATATTGGTTCCCGAGCCTTACTTCAACGAGCCGGGTTTCGAGAGAAGCCGGGGTACTCCAAGTGGCACCAACTCGTCGCGGGAGTACAACAGCAACATTTATCAAGCCTGCGTGCGCTGGGCTATGCTAGAGCAGATACGCAATCCGAGTCCCTGCTTTAGAGATGTAAGTGTTCTGAAATAAACTCTGGAATTCCCTTCTAAGGTTTATAAAATTTCCAAAAATTGCAGGTAATTCATAAGCACTTCTGGCTAAAGCGCGAAGAGATCTGCGCCCAGATCGAAGGCTGGATCGAGGAGCTGAGCAAGCCGCAGTACACGGAGCGGGCCAGTCGCACGATCTCCTTTAACTCGATGGTGCTGCGCCGGCACTATCGACACTTGCGTGAAGAGCTTGCCAAGCTGAAGCCGCCGCGGGGCCTCGAAGACCTGGATGCACCCTTCAATCCGGTAGCCACCCTGCCGCCGATGGACGTTTCTGCACCGCCTGCAGCGGCGGCAGCTACTCAATCGAATGCCCAGGTGGGAACGGATGAGGTAATGGTGCCTGACTTGAACCTACTCAACGAGACGGCGGACGATGCTGATGGCGATGCCGAGGCCGATGGCGACACCACACCGCCTTACTTGTTCCAAAAGGAGGAAGGACTGCTGTTGACTGGCGAAGAAGAGGTCGTGGAAATACTGAGTGATACGGAGAACGAGAGCAGTAGTGTGTGGCAAGAGAAGGAAGAGGAGGAGGAAGAGGATACTCCGTGAATCCGACGGCTGCCAGCGGAAGAAGTGGGCGACGGTGATACCGATGATACTGCATTCCCCAAGCTCCGAAGAACCCGCCACCTCGCCGCCCCCAGACACATTTAATATTTATATGCTATGAGTTTTGTTTTACGCCTTTACTTGTGTCATTTTTTTTGTAAAAGAGAGAGACTGCAACAGAACTTGGTGTGCTTTACTTAATAGACCCGACGACGCATGTACACTACCAGAAAAAAAATTAACGCATTGCCAGAAACTTTCCATTAAAATGAAACGGAAAAAAACATCAATATAATCCACTTCATACGTTAATGTATGAGATCGAACTCTTTTTATAAATGCTTATTACATAAACAGATAATAGATTCTATTGATTTCTACACAAGAATAGACGGAAAATAACCTTATACGATGTGTGTGTATAGAATAGTATAGAGGAGCGAGGGAATTCATTCAAAATATCACAAATATGAATTAGTAACAAACAAAACCACCAAAACTAAATTATAGTGTATTAAACTGTGTATGGACGTAGTGATTTAGTTAAATATTATCAGCGCTGAATGTGAAGTTTGCAATGTCCAATTCAAATTGAAATAAAATAGTATTTCCCCTCAAAAGTATGCAGTTCAGTGCCTTATCGTGGTTCGTAGGTGATCATAAAATATTCTCCAGCCGAAAACGAAAACGAAAGATCATATACTATGTTCGTTTATCACCTGTGGAAAAAAATTTGGGGTTGATATCTTTATGCCACAAACTTTGTGGCTTTTATAGGGGAGCTTGGGGCCGTCCATAAACCATTTTGTAGTACCTTGCTTGCCAATTCTTTCTCTTTGAACACTGGGTATCGTCTGTTCTAAATACATCATTTTGTTGAAATAGAAAATTTACTCATTACAAGAGAGTATTTATAGTGCTTCACTCTTTCCCTTTTTATTGTGAAAATCTCATCGACTGCAGTCGATGGCACCCTCTTAGAGGCTGTGTTATTGCTCTTCAATTAAAGGCCCTGCTCTCGAAGATCTAGCCATCCGATATAGTAACTGTTTTCTCGATCGAGAGAAGGTCTGGCTATTGAGTCGCGGGACCTTGTCGTGATCGGACGTACAGCGGGATTCTTCCGTGCTAGTGGATCGAATTACTTTATTGGCTTTATTCGAGCTCTCTTGCCGGATAATAATGGAGTTAAATAATGTTGAAATCGGCGTAAGTGATGGGGTTCTTCCAGAATTTTAATGTTTTCGCGCGAAGAGGGTTTATGTAAGAGATCCACTGCTGCCGATTGACATTGATGTGTTCTTATTTTAATGTTCATCAGTGTCGTTTTGTGGGACATTTTCCCGATCAATTGCTTAATTGTTTTTTCATTGCACTTTGGGGGGATAAGAGATAAGTCCGGAAGATAACATTCCTTCATTGAGAAATATTTTTTAAACGATTTATGAGAGTGAGCAGTTGGCTGACTGCATAAAATGTCAATTTGTCATAAGTATTAATGCGGGACAAACCCTTCAATCAACAATGCTGGTCTATTCCAGCTGTGATTTATTAACTGATTTATTAACTGATTGATTAGCTCTCTCAGCCAATGGGATAATAATTTATGGTCTGATTAACATAGCTCGATCCTACCGGCGCTTTCAGCGACTCGTGCACTGATACTCTCGCTCAATTAATCACCTTTGGAGACTGCAGGCGTCAGTCTTTGGAGTCCCCACTTCCCACTCCATCAATGGGTTGTGGCTTTGAGCCATGTAGTTGTTATGGAAAATAATGCGCAAATTAAATAGCGATTCTCATAAATAAATCATTAAAATTTCCCGCACTCTGCAATTACACAATATAAAGTCGGAATATCTTCATGCCAGCCAATAAAATATATTCTTATTAACATAAGCAAATAGAAATTTGCATAAATAAATTATAAATACACTGATCAGCAATGTTTTGGTATTGGCAATTAAACGTTAAACCTGGTTTAATGACACCACCTTCTTACTGAGAAACGAAACAATATCTTTATATATTTATATATATTTCAATTCGGATTAAGTTCTTCTTATTTTAAATTCACTTTACAGGGTGAAGCATCCAAGTCCCACGCTCAAGCTGCCACCACACCTTCGGGCGGTGAGAAGCCCAAGCCGGACTTGCTATATGCCATCAATGACAATCCGCCATGGTACCTGAGCATCTTTCTGGCCTTTCAGCATTACCTGACCATGATCGGTGCCATTGTCTCCATACCGTTCATACTGACGCCGGCGTTGTGCATGTCCGATGAGGATGCGAATCGCGGCATTATCATTTCAACCATGATCTTTGTCACCGGCATCGTCACCTATTTCCAGGCCACTTGGGGCGTCCGTTTGCCCATTGTCCAGGGTGGAACTATATCATTTTTGGTTCCGACTCTGGCAATTTTGTCCCTGCCGCAATGGAAGTGTCCGGCGCAGGCCGAGATGGATGCCATGAGTCAGTCCGATCGGGAGGAGTTGTGGCAAGTGCGTATGCGCGAGCTATCCGGCGCCATTGCTGTCTCCGCAATGGTGCAAGTTGTCCTTGGGTACACAGGCCTGGTGGGCAAGATCCTGAAGTATGTCACGCCATTAACCATTGTGCCCACTGTGTCGCTGGTGGGTCTCACGCTCTTTGAGCATGCGGCGGAGACGGCCTCAAAGCACTGGGGTATTGCTGTGGGGTAAGTAACCATTCTTCGGAATGGAAAAGTTAAAGGATGCCATAATATATTCTCTTTGCCACACAGAACCACTGGGATGCTAACGCTCTTTTCACAAATAATGTCCAATGTCTCCATCCCGGTGCCGGCGTACCGCAAGGGCCACGGCATGGAAGTGCGTCAGTTCCAGTTGTTCCGCCTCTTCCCCGTCCTGCTGACCATCATTATCATGTGGGGATTGTGCGGCATACTGACCGCTACGGATGTGTTTCCTCCCGGTCATCCATCCCGCACGGATGTGCGACTCAATGTCCTGACCAGCGCCAAGTGGTTCTATGTGCCCTATCCGGGTCAGTTTGGCTTGCCCTCAGTGACTCTGTCCGGCGTCCTGGGAATGCTGGCGGGAGTATTGGCCTGCACGGTGGAGTCGCTGAGCTATTATCCCACCGTGTCCCAGATGTCCGGTGCTCATTCGCCGCCGCTGCATGCTATCAATCGCGGCATTGGCACCGAGGGTTTGGGAACAGTGTTGGCCGGACTCTGGGGCGCCGGAAATGGAACCAATACCTTTGGAGAGAACGTTGGTGCCATTGGAGTCACCAAGGTCAGTTTAAAATTAAAATGTAAACTAGTTTCATTGTCTAATTGATCAACCTTTTCAGATTGGATCGCGTCGCGTGATTCAGTGGGCTGCCTTTATAATGGTACTCCAAGGAGTAATTGGAAAGTTTGGAGCAATCTTCATCCTCATTCCCGACTCCGTGGTGGGTGGGATCTTTTGCGTGATGTTTGGCATGATCATTGCCTTCGGCCTGTCCACGCTGCAGTATATTGATCTGCGATCAGCCAGAAATCTCTACATCTTGGGACTCTCCATATTCTTCCCCATGGTTCTGTGCCGCTGGATGCAACTGCATCCCGGTTCAATTGACACCGGCAACACCACTGTGGATTCCACGTTATCGGTTTTGCTGGGCACAACGATCCTGGTGGGAGGAGTTCTGGGTTGCCTGCTAGACAATTTGATACCAGGAACTCCGGAGGAAAGGGGTCTAATCGAGTGGGCCAACGAGATGCCCCTGGGTGATGACAACATCAACGACGGCACTGCCACCGACTATGATTTTCCGTATGGTATGAATGCCATTCGCAGCTGGCAATGGACCTACCACATCCCATTTTTGCCCACCTACAAGCTCCAAAAGCAGAGTTGATAGAAAATATAATTAATTTTGTAATTTGTTTTGTAATTAATTCAAATAACAACTTTTAAATTGGTTTATTCAATTATAATTTATTGTTAGAATACAGCGCTTCTCACGCTCTAAATAAATTTTGAATTTATAATTTGGATTTTTGTATAATTTGTCTGGAACTTTGCTATGACATTAAAATCTGTTTTAATTAGGTAAGATACTATTTAATTTACTAACAATAAATAATTTTAATCAAATCCCAACACAAAGTTCCCAAGAATATCATTTATTTTTTATATTTTCATTTAAAATTTGCAAATAAAATATAAAAACCTTCAATTCACATAGATAAATACCGTTAAAGCTTTTGAGTAGAATTGGGCTGCCCCAGGACGTCAATTTCCCATTTCATAAAGTTCAAAAATGAGCCTGTTGTCCACACAATACTCATGTACAGAGCGAAATAATTCAGATAATATAGCTGACCAATCAAGATATAATCTGCAATAGCGTTGCGGAAAAAACTTGGTCTTCGCATGGAGGCGCCAAAAATGATGACGAACTGGGGAATAGGAAGGAGTATTGTTAGACAGATCAGTCAGATATGTAGACACAAATGTCTTACCACATTCGACATAAGCATATATATAAGCAAAGCGGGAAACTCGATGAACACGTTACTTATCTCAGCGCAGACAATGATCCCGAAACAGGTCACCACAAATATCCGTATACTCCACAGGATTATCTTGTGCCGGGAAGTCTTAGGATCGATAAGAGATAAGCAAGTGCCAGCAGGGGGAGATTAAAGTTAAACACGTACAAAGAGACCCTTCTTGTGACGCTTCGCTGCGTGGCCATAAATCGCACTGAAAAACATCATTAAATAGGTAACCACGAAGGATACGAGGAGGCACAAGTACGGCGCATGCTTGGCAGGCTTCATGATGGACAACGTGTTCACCTGGTACTGCAAATGAGAATGCATTTAATTCCTCGATCTGTGTCGCAGTCCCAGGACCTACCGTCCACAGCCCAGATAGGATGCGCACCCATATTGACTTCTCCACGATCATGCGATAGAAGAAGCCATACAGCTGGATGGACAGGAAGCTGATGAAGAACTGGATCAGGCTGAGAAAGTAGCGCTTCGCAAAAAATTCCTTCAGGGACATGCTACCAGCAGGGGGAGATTCAATTCGATACATTAAAGATATGGCGAGGATTTGGGCGCTACTCACATCTCCATGATAATAAAGACCTGAATCTGGCCAATGACTAGCATACCGATGGTCACATAGTAGGTGTGCCTAACCACGTTCTTATGTCTCGCTTGCTGCTCTTGCATGATGGAAAGTGCTCCAGGTCTTGGTTTACTGTGTCCCCTGGGGTAACATTTACATGAACTTGGGGAAACACATTAAATGCTGAGCCAACTGATTACAAAATTGCAGAAATTCACATAACAGGAGAAGGTCCAGCAATCTTGTGAAGGCAGGACATTAACACGAGTACGAGAACATAGTTCTTATATTGCAAAACAAAAAAATTCAATCAAAAATCATTTTATTTATTCATTGATTTGGTTTTTTATTTATTTTTAGAATATATCGCTTCCTCCTCACACTCCAAATACATTTTGAATTACGAATTCGGATTTTAAACAAAACGCTTTAATTATTTTGTTTTTGGTTCCACAATTTGTTAATTCGTATTTTAAATTCGCTTATTGTTTGTGACTCTTCGTTCGCAATTCGCATATTTTCTATTATTTGGCAATAACATCAATAGTCCTAAGCAAACGAAAGATCTACCTTATTATATTATAAATTTGGAAAACAATGCTTCATCAGTTCTCTATAATGCAGACATTTTATACACACTTTAACGCATTTTCCGGCGCGAGGTTTCCTCGCAAAAAACAGCATAGAAAATATATATAAATATCTGACAAAACATGTATCCTTCTTAATCAATATCCTGTGCCAGTTTTCGTTTCTGTGCCGCTAACACACTTACAGATTAAAATCAACGTTATATGGCTATTGGCTAAATATAAAACCGCCGATGGAACCAAGGCACAATCATTTGAAAATGTGGAACTCCGCTATAGCCGCTATGCTCCGAGCTCCAACAAACCTATACCTATATATATGTAACATCCACAACTAGAGAACTAGAGTATAACTTGACCTAGTTTCCATATAAAAAAATTATAAAAATCTGTAAAGCCTAAGGGATTCCTTTGGGAGCAGTCTAAAACTTGTGCTCCGTTTTGTTATGGTGATGGTGGTGTAGGGGGCCAGGCTGCTGAATCTGATTGGTTCCAGGATGTAGCTGAAAATGTGCCTGTGGCTTTCTAGAGCCGCCACTGCTGGCGCGCGAGGATGATGACGAGGCGGTTGTGTTTGGCGGCGTAGTTAAAACCTGGCCATGTTTGTGACCGCTCTCCTGCCCGTATCCGGGAGGCACCTTCTTTCGCTTGGAGTAATAGCAGAAGATGCAGAAGCCATTCTGCGGTGTGGTACATCAAATGTTTGTGGGACTTCGTGTGGCAGAAGAAGTGCGATAGCGCGATCCGGATCTGTAATTTAAATTTAATTAAAAATTAATACAAAAAAATAGCTGATTTTTATCTAATTTTACTGACCTTGAAATGCTGGAAGTGTAATCTCGAACAGGAGTTCGCGTTTCCCTCCGCTGGTAGGAGGAGGTGCCCTCTCCACACCTGCTGCTGCGGCTGGCTGTTGGCGGCTCAAGTAAGGACATTGTCCTGTGGTCATACGCCCGGATGGATCGTCTGCCCATGGTGGCAAAACCATCCAGGTGGCTGCTTGCTGCCCCGCTGCTTGTGCTGGTGGTGGTTGGCAGGCTACCATTTATCGTGTAGGAGGATCGTCTCTTTGGATTGTAAGTGTTATAGTAGCCACTGGCGATCGCCCCATTGCTGGGGCTCGAGCTCGAGGAGGATTTGTAGCGCATGGGCACCGAGCTGTAGTCTGGCGTCTCATAGCGTTTGCTGAGAAACGAGGGCGAGGTATTCCGAATGTCATTCAGGCTCTTCCTCGGCTTGCTAGTGGCTCCCGCCGAAGATGTGGGATAGTCCAGAGGGGAGCGATAGACAGGTGGCTTGAGCTCCGTTCCCACGGGACTCAGCTTCAGGGGCCTGAAGAACTGCTGGGCTATGTCCGGAGAGTGCGCTCGAATCGGCGGCGGATCTAGATCCGCGGCGAGCAGCTTGTGACTGGAGCGCGCCTTGACCGCCGCCTGCTGCTCCCGGTAGTAGTCCCTGACCGCCGAGGGACCCACAATGCTGCTGGTGCGACGCGGTTTCTTCTGCTCATTGAAACGACAGTAGAAGCTGCGCCTCTTGATCCGATCGATCACACTCTCGTTGGGATCGGAGCTCTCGGAGCAACGCGTGGGCGAGGAGAGGGACGCCCTGGATAGACGGGAGACTGTGGGTGAGGGCGTGGCGTGCATCATATAGTTGTCCTCGGAGCATATGGACCAGTTGTCAAAGTACAGCTCCGGCTCTTCGGTGGGTGAGAGGAACGTAGAGGTAGAGGCGCAGTCGTCATGGTAACTATGCGAGTCCGACGAGTAATTGGCAATGTTCTCGAAGGTGGGCGTGTGCAGCGTGTTATTCCGATTGATCTCGTGAGCCGAAGAGGTCCTGTAGCCGGATGTCTGTGAGCTGCAGTTGTGGTTTGTGTTGGTCGAATTGTTGTTGGTGGCGTTTTCCATTGACTGCTGGCTGGAGCTATTGTTGGAGCTAGCGCTCTTGATGGCTCCCGGATACGGTGGCAAATTAGAGTAGATACCCAGCCCGGAGTTTCCGTTGAGCAACGCTGGATTCGTCTTGGCTCCCCGGTAGCTGCTGGCACGTGTTGTTGCCTGGGCAGTGGACAATGAGTCGGAAGCGTCGTTGCCGGAACCGTTGGCGCTTGCCAAATCCAGCATTAGACCCTTGCGTTTCTCCTTGATAGTGGCGGCTGACGACGGCGTACTGTTGGAGTTCAGAATGCTCTGCCTGATGTTATGGCTGCAATCGGGACAGGCCGTTTCGCAGTTGCAGTTCTCCTCGCTGGTTTGAGCTGGCGATGGAGCAGCTTTTGCCTTGGTGGCCTTGACCACATTTTGGTAGATGGGCGACGTGGGCAGCAGGGCATCCCGCTGCTGATCCTGTTCTTCCCGAACCTGACGCTCAATGTTGCTGGTGGATCGCGTACTCCTCACCTGCCGCTGTTCACTGCTCTCCCTATCGAAGCGGCGAAGAAGACCACCAAACATCTTGTTGACTGCTCCCCCCGGCTTGCCCGGAGTCTCATGCAGCTCCTCAACGCTCACCGCACGTTTTATTACGATCTTATCATTGGGCTGAGATCTTGGCACTGATCTTTCCCTCAGGGATCGCAGCATAGTGTCAAAACGGGATCTCTTGTCCACTCGCTTGTCTTCCGTGGGTGTCAGTTCAAGAGGTTTCTCAAGCACTTTCTTTGATTTTTCTGGCGAAATGGGATGCTCAGGTGAACGCTGTTTTTGGGTACAGGCCAGAGAAGCAGCTGCTCCGGTGGAACCAAGCTTTTTCTCCTTGCTCATCGCCGAGTCTCGCAGCCTCTCAAACTTTTGACCTATCGCATAGAGCAATCCCTTGCTGGGTTTCTTCTCCGGCGACTTTTCCTTCACTTTAATTACCGGACTTAACTCCTTGGAGCTGTCCACGGGAGTTGTTGTGGCTGTAGTTGGCGTGGTCGGTGTAACTGGTGTAGGTGGCACCAGTTTTGACTTCTTGGATACCTTGATGATCTTCTTGATGCTGTTAGGTCGCACGTCGCCAGAGGAGGATCCCGTATCCTTCGGATCCGAAACCGACGTCATAGTACCAGTTGGCGTGGCTGACATTGATTTCTCCTCGGATGTGGACTTGGAACTGGTGGGTGTGGTCATAACTGAGGGTGTTCGCGTGGCTTCCGCTATTGTGGGTATAGCCACTCCGCTTCGCGTGACCTTGCGCAGCTCTTTAGTAGTGGCCAACTTTGTAGCAGGATAACTTTTTGGCCTCATCAGACGACTCTCTCGAGGAGCAGCCTCCGTTGAGACTGAATCATTGGTAACTGCTGAAGGAAGCTTGCTGGGCAGGATTGAGGAGGTCTGTTCAGCCAGATCTGTGGGAGTCTTGATACTTAGTCCAAGATCCTTCATAGGATACGACTTTGGCCTTTTCAGCATGGTTTCCCTGGGAATGGAGCTGGCCAAATCAGAACTATACGCATTTGTGGCTTTAGTGGCTTCATCCGCCTTCTTGGCCACCTTCTTAAGCTTCCTTACCACAGTTGTCGACGTTGTCGACGTAGTAGTCGCAGTTGATATTTTGGCTACTTCTGGTTCATTGGCTGACGTCTCCTTGGGTTTCACCTTCTTGGTTTTTCTGATGGTCGCAGTCGCATCTGTTTTTTCAGTCTCCTTAGCTTGGTCACTTTGGGTTCTCGCCGCGGAAAGAAGTTGCAGCTCCTGGAGTATCTTGTCCGCCAGTTCATGTTTACCCAGATCCGTTTCAGGCTCCCGAGATCTTGATAAACTGCGTAGGCGGAGACTAGAAGGCTTGACGGGATCCTGGACTGATTGCGATGGCATATCTGGAAATAACTCCATGCTCTTATTGCGCGAATGACGCATGGATAATGGAATGGAACCTGGCTCCAAAGGTAGCTCCGCCTGCTCCACATTTGGTAAGCTGTGCTTCCGCCGCGCGATATCCTGAGACTGCAGCTGCACCTGGTCATGGCGATCGATGGACTTCTCTCGTATTTCCCTCAGTATTGTTTGGGTTTCCCGATCTCTGGGATCATCGAAGAAGTCGGGTCGCAGAAACCGCGAGATTCGGCGCTGCGACGACCGTCCAATGCGTAGGGAGCTGGTGCCTTCCGAGACAGGAACTTGTGGCAGTTGAGGTGGAGGTGAGAGACATCCACTCGGAGGCCGTCCCAAGCCGCCACTGTAGCCCTTGTCGGGAGCATCCTTTGAAGCAATGGATGGACTCACATTGCTGGACTTGCTCAAGTAGGGGGAGTAGTATTTGTACTTGTCGCTGATTTCACTGGCATAGGTGCTGCTGCTGCATAGTGAGGATTTTCCGTTGTCGTCCCTGCAGACACTGCTGCTCCGGCTCTTGGTGCTCTGTGTGGATCTGCTGTCCGCTTCTTGTGCCGAAGAAGCCTGCGCCGGCGCCTGGCTGCGGCTGAGGCTCCTCTGGTAAATGGCAGTGCTCGCTGAAGTGGTCTTTGGTGCATCGGTCTTTGGCTTGAAGTTCAACAATTCGTCCTGTTGCTGCTGATGATCCGGAATGTGGCTCCTGCCCCCGCTCTGGCTGCGCTTGTAAATCTTGGGCGTGTAGGAACTGCTGGGTGAACCTGTCTGAACGCTCAGGGTGCGCGATAGCTTCCGGGCTTGAGTGGGCGGTAGCTTGGCCAGTAG
The DNA here is from genome assembly GCA_008042485.1 of Drosophila mayri. Classification (NCBI taxonomy): domain Eukaryota; kingdom Metazoa; phylum Arthropoda; class Insecta; order Diptera; family Drosophilidae; genus Drosophila; species Drosophila mayri. The sequence goes on from VNJN01009363.1 coordinate 457,647, forward strand.
CTGCTCCTGAAAGCACTTGGGCAGTCCCGGCGTTATGCTAGACAAGGTGGCCAAGTCCTTTTTGCTAAGCTTCAGCCGCGACAGATCGAGATCGGCCAAGTCCAGTGACTCCTCGCTGTTTACAGAAGTCCCTTTAGAGTCAGTCTCCACATGGGCAGGAGCAGAGCTTGGCTTTCCTTTGGATCCTTGGTTACCTTTGGAAAGAGGTTAAAATTTAAATTAAAATTTATCTTTCTCGAAAAATGAAAATGGAAATCTGTAGATAGGTCAGTAATGAAGCCACTTACTTGCCCGGTGCACTGATGGTAGTAGGAATCAACTTACATGTCTGACTGAGGACCCAGTTCCGGCGCCTTAGAGATCTCTGAAACTTTTCATGTTTTCTCGTTTTCGCAACCAAAGCGACAAGCGACCCGAACACTTAACACAAACTTGCAGGAAGGATTAAGGATTACGGAGTTCCAACAAAAATTAACGCAATCAAAACACACAACTGAATTAAGTATTAAGTCACGTGCAAGGTATGGGCAGTAACAAAATTTATTAAATTTCATATTTTATTCACTTGGTGTACTACTTAATTTGTATAAAAACAGTATTACGATTAATGGTTTAGTCTGTTGTTATCAGTTTAGTTTAGGAATTCAGTTTTAGGCTTTAAATAAAATATTGCTTATGCTTGAGAAGGATGACTGGCTCTTGGCGCTTAGCTGCTAGTCGAAGCGTTTAAAATTAATTTAAAATCAAAATCACAAATCATACAATTTTCCATTATACTGTGGGGAATGCTTCGCAGTGACAAACTCAATCGATGAATTAAAATGTATAAAAAACAATGTATTTGTTTCTGATCGATATCTAAATAAATGGTTCCTCCTTTTATTATTAAAAATCTTCAGCATGAGTGCTTAAAAAATCACAATAGTTTAATGGTGTACAATATTCACTGTACTGGGGAATGCTTTCTGGTAACAAAAGTTACTTTGACTTTTGATATAACTACAAAATATAAAAATAAATCTTCTGTCTTGTCATCTTTGGGTGTCCTTCAGCTGCTGTCCCTGGGACTGGGATTTTCAGAGCGCTTCTGGCAGCGGGAAATGTGTTGGTTAAACAGTAAACAATTATGCAAGTCGAATTTTGGCAACAAAATAAAAAGTTGATTTGGCCAAGACTAGAGCAGCAGCACCCCCAACCGCAGCACACACGCGTCGTGTGGTGTCATGGCTTCCTTGGGCTTCCTGCGGTCGCGGTTGCTCTACCAAGGTCACCGCTAGACGTGGCCTTAGGAGTGGATATGGATGAGCTGGCGGATCTAATGGCCGCGACGGATCTTATGGCTGCTTGTCGTGGAGGCTGCTTAGTGCCTCCGCCATTGAGGCTGCCGGAGTTGGTCTTGGAGTAGCAGGAAGCGAACATGGCTGGATGAGGTTTGGTGGCGGTTGAACTGAACGTACTTTGGTTAATGGTTATAACATGCTTTGTGGGCGTGGTGGTAGTAGTTAAAGTAGTTAAACATTCTGTAAACGAAAGTAAGTACAAAACATGTGTAAACGGCCAATAATAAAATTATTTCAAAATTATTTGTAAAACATCGAATGGAAGAATGTGAAATTTGATGTATGGAGAAAAACAGGATTCTACTAATATTGTATGAAAAAATGTGGTTTTCGGGAGGATTCCTTACTGCCTAAGAACTATGGCATGCTGTGCTCCTCGCAGGGACAAATACTGGGGAAAACCAAATGAAAATCTATATTTTTCATACAATCTAGCCTTCCCTCTCTGCGTGTACGTACGACGACTATATATGGCTGTGATTGTGGTGATATAGATTATGATCGTGGCTATCGGGGTTAGGATTCTACAGAATGATGATGAACATTAACAGTTCGATTAGTAAGTAGCTGAGAATTTCAGTTCTGTACATTTTATCGTATTCAAAGTTTTGGACATTTTTTTTTTCATCAACAATTAATTGTTTGCTTGATTGTGTGTGTGCTCCATCAACTCTGTTTTGCATCGATTGGGAAGTATTATCACAATTAAGACTCTGTTAGATATAGTTATATAATAAAAAAGCCCAGAACTCGGAAATTTGTTTTTGTTTTTATAATTTACAATTTTAGTGCCAAGTTAGTCGTTTCTTTTTTTTTTGTTTTTAGCTTGTTTTGGTGGTAGACAGAGACATAGGGTAAGAACTACATTGATAAGCTAAGAGTGTGTTGATTGGTAGGTGCGCATGTATATGTGTTTGCTTTGCAGGTGTGTGTGCGTGTGAGCTTAGTGGCTTTGTTAAGAAATTATTTTCTTGTAAAACACAAAAGTTTGGGGTTTAATATTTAATTTAATTTAATAATAAAACATCAAAAAAGAATAACTGGAAAACTCAACTTGAAACTTTTTCTTTTCGTTTTTTGATTTTTGGGTTAGCGCATTAGAATAATTGTTTTGTTGTGTGTGTGGATATATATTTAAGATAATTTGTATTCGAACGATTTGGTAAAAACTAAAACAAATTTAAGGTAGCGGGGCCATTTGCATAAAACTGTACAACAATCAAAATTACCAAAGAGTATAGTTCGAATATTGTTATTTTGGTTGCGAAAACAAAATCTCAGAGTGGTCACCACAATTATAATAATATAAACAATTTTTGTTTTTAACTTCTCTCATTTGGACTGTTTTGTTGTTTTATTGTCATCAATGTTGTTGCTGTAGTTCTCTCTACAAAATGTATTACATTAATTAGTTTGGTTTTTGTTGTTGTTTTATTCGCTTCACTTTTTTTTAATATAAGTACAATTTCCCTTATATCATAAACAATTTTTCGCGTTTTCGAGTAACACTTAGGTCGGGTTTGCCTTTACATAACAATATTATATTTTTAATATTTTCATTGTTGAGCGCAAGTGTGTGTTGTAGGTCGACGCTGGCTTATACAGAACTTTGAATACGATTTCGTGACAGTTTCTATCAACTTTTACTGACTGAACAAATCGCTTGGCCTTCTCTTCGTGGCTTTGTTTTTTGTTTTTATTTTGTAACATTATTTTAATCATCATCATCATAGCATGTAGGCTCAAAGGAAAAGGAAAGGCAACGCATACGGGGGGTAAATAATAACTTAAAGGACGGGTTCTTGGCGGGCTTTCACTTTTGAGCAACTAAAATAGGGTCCTAGACACGTAAGCGTCAGCGGCATTAAGGGTTAATAACAAAAGAGTTGTGCTCTAGAACAGATAGCGTATTTAAATAGTCGTTAGAGGAATAAATAGTTCACTGGATAGAGACAGCTATTATGTGAATAGAGTAGATAGAGATTTACTTGCTATTAAAAACTGTGCGAGCACACAAAACAGAAAGTCAAGTAAACAAATCAAGGAGAGAAATTATATAAAATAAAATCTGTCATAATGATTCTGTATTAATTGGCATTTTCACTCGATAATTAAAGTAGACACTTAATGATTATTTGCTATTACTTGTTGTTCTGGTTTCTGGGGACATTTCATGGGTTAAGACTAAGTCGAGTAATAATTAAATGTATCCGTGCTTTTTTCTTTGTTTTTTGTTTTTTTGTAATTTTTGTTTGTTTGTTTAGCAGACATCAAAATACTTGAACTTAAATAGGTTTAGTTCTACTCTGGTTTTTTGTCTCTGTATGTGCGAGGCTCTGGACCCACTCCGGATCTGCGTGTGGATATGTCTAGGCCGCATTTTATTCACTACTGATCTAGGTATTTACTCTTTATTCTGTGATATTCACCTCTTGGTAGCGTTGCCCCTGTGCGCGAGAACATTGATTCCATGTCGCTGCCCAAGTCCCGGGACATGCTGTGCCGCCAGGGCGCGCCCAGTCCGGTGCTGTTGCTGCTGCTGTTCAGGCGACTGTGAAGAATAAATAAAGCAGATTCAGTAACCATCGGAACTACACAAACGTTCGCCGAGGGACTTGCACATTACACGGGCTTGCAAACTACCCGAATATTCGTAATGCCCAAGGCCCTCAACCAGCGTTCCCCGCACCTGAAATCAGGCCAGGATTAGGCATTATTGGCTACCAGGTTTTGGAAGGTGGGCGAAGAAGGGGGTTCAATTGTTTGTTGCCTGGATACTTACACTTTCTTCTTCTCGACTGTCTCACTAAACGTATAACTAACTTGGGATCTTTGCACAGTGCTAATGATTAGTTAAGCGTTGGTTTTGATTGTAAAATGAAGGCAAGCAGCATGTAAGAAATGTACATCAAATTTTGAAATTAATGTTTGGGGGAGACTCAAGCATAGTGTTTGTGGTCGGTCCAATAGTCAAGCAAGGAAATTGAAAAATTAAAAGAAAAGACCCGAAACCCATTGCGAGTTTAATCACTTCAGTTTCACCTTCAGCTCCACTTCATTCCACTCCCATTAACCGTTCCAAACACCCCCTCGTAGCACTCAGACTCATTTACCTGGCGAAGGGACCTCCTTGGCTCCAGAAAGGGCTGTGACTCTGGGCCTGCCGCGAAATATCCGTGAGCAGGCGACTAGAATGGCTGGGGAATCCGACAGGCAGGTCGCTGTTAACGTTCAAACGGTTCGTCAGGGCACGCACCTAAGGATCATAAGCAGAGCATGAGTTTCGTGAGCAATAAAAACGGAAGTCGGACGCTTACCCGCTGCAGCAGCGTGGAGAACAGATTCTCCGCCGTGAGAATCTCAAAGCCATCGTCGTCATCATCGTCCTCCTCGTTGGAGCTCTGCGAGTCGTTGTCTTGACTAATTTTCTTGACAGGTCTTGAACTTCTGCGTGTGCGCCAAATGGAAAAAAGATGTGCAAAGGATATATTAAAAAAAGGATGTATAAAATTGAAGGAATCAAACGACAGTCAAGCCGGAACCAGAGGAAATGACAAATTGGTTTGCGAATTAGATTCAATTGGTTTGCGAATTAGATTCAATTTTGCAATCAAGTTACGTATCCATGACGTACAGTAAGCGAAAAAAGCAACTAAAACATTATTTATAAAGCTCAAATGTAATTCCCATAAAAGTCCCTAATTTTACGTAAATACAATCTTAATAAATTTATATGAAAAATTTAAGATACAATCATTTCAGCCGGAAATCTGGTACTAAACAAAAGTGAATTCTGGTCGCTAATGCAATTTTTTTAAGTATTGGTATATAGGAGTAAGGCATCAACCTGAGTCTGTGCGGTATGAAGCGCGCCTCCTCCTCGGCGCCTCCGCTGCCGCCATCCCGGGTTATCGAAGTGGTGCGCATCTTCTGGAATGGCGAGCCCTCGTCGAAGCCGGCCTCGCTTAGGAGTGAGCTGCACATATAAAATCGAATTAGGTTCGGTTAACTTTCAACTGCAAGGAGCTAAACTTACCTGATGCGACGCGACGGACGCAGGCGACTAAAGGTGGACCGACTGCTGGTGGTATGACTCGATTCAGAGGGCTCAACGCTACGCTCCCGCGGCGTGACGAAGCCACCACCTTCGACAGCAATCGGTATGATGAACTCCCTGGGACTCTTTTTGATGGGCTGCGAGGTGCCCTGGCTGGTGACTGTGGCCTGCGACATGTTTGTAACCGTGGTAGTAGCATCCGACTCGGATTCCACCGTCGATTGCCGTGACAGCGAGCCGGAACTGAAAAGATGGTGGAATGTGGAATATGATAACTTAATTATGCTGATATTGGAATACAGAATCGTCACCTCAGGCTTTAACTATAACTGACTCTTTAGTGATACTGTTTTAGGTGCTTATATATATAAATGAATGAGGTTACATACCGCGTAGTTGTATTAGAACCAGTGCGTCCGTAGGCGTGCTGCGTGGGCGGCCGCTGAATGGTAATGACGTGCTCCTTGGGCTCCAGACTAGTGGCCCTGGCCTGCAACGTTGTCTTGATGGGGCTGTATGGGATTGGGCCCTCTCGGGGTGGGGCGCTACGCAGGTCAGCGACCGGATGCTGCATCTCTGTGCTAAAGCGCATCGCCGGCTGCGGCATCGCTGGCTGCTCCAGAATCCGTGGTTTAATGTCCAACTGTACTTCAGCCTTGGCGTTGATTTTGCGGCGCGGCAGAGTGGCCGATTTCAGGGTAATCGAAGCAGTCGACGTCTTTACCGCTGCTGGCGGAGTTAGTGGTCCCTCCGCTCCTCCCGGCGAGGCTGTGAATGAGTAGAGAGCTCAGTGATTACTTTGGGCTGATATAGACGGACCCGGTATTGTTTACGGTGCCAGAGGAACAGGTAAGCAATTAAAGCATCAGTAACAGTAAGCAAAAGACAACTACTAGTAAGGCGGAGAGTGGAGAGTGCAGTTCAAAAAAACGGTGGTTAAGGCGGTCCTAAATCTGTTACGGATTAAGCTAAGGCAGTGATACCAAGACTAAATCAACGAGCACGAATAACAACAACTGCAGCAACAACAACAACATCAACAACATATCACACGTCGAACAGCAAAGAACAGACAAAGTAAAAAAAAAGAAACAGAGAGAACGCCACAGATTTGGAATGTGGTTTTCCTTTGGCGTGATCAGAACAGGAAAGCAAGGACAAGGATTCTAATACACTGATTAGCCGCATGAAACTTTGCAGGATTTGGTTCTCCGCTGGCCTTTTCAGTGTCCAAGCAGCAAGAGGAAATATCAAATAATCGAGGAAACGCAACAGGAAACGGAAACGGGATTGGTGGGTTTGCTTTTTCATCTCTTTTTTTTTTTTGCGGGAACACATAGCATAAAGCAAATGTTTGGTGGGGGGTTCCGGATATGGATAGTATTTTTGGATTTTTCTTTTTTGAGCCGCCGCCAAGACTTACATTTGAGCCACATGACCGCGGGCAAGGCGCATGTAGCACTGGCATTGGTATTGAGTGTGTCTTGAGCTTGATTATGATTGAATGGTCTCGTGCGCGAATTGACATTGTAACTGGCATTGGGCATCGTGTTGAATCTGCTGTTGTTGTTGTTGTTGCTGCTGCTGCTGCCGCTGCTATTGCTGTTGCTGCTGCCGGGGGCTAGGCCGTGGCTAGGGGCGTACTGAGGCGACGGGGGCGGCGTGAATAAAGCACTTGTCCTCTGATCCTGATCCTGACACCGCTGCTGATACTGCTGCTGCAGCATCTTGAACGATGTACCCGGCTGCCCAGTCTGCGTCGGCTGGAAGATACTGGCCGTGCTGTACGAGGCCTGCGGCTGCCAGGTGTTTGGCCTTCGATCCACGGGTCCGGCCTGGTGGGTGTTGCCTCCAAAAATTCGCTGTTGTATCGTTTGCTTGGCCACAGCCATAGCATGGGGCGAGATCAGTACGGGCGGTGCCGTCTGAGGTGCCAAGATAGACGGGGATGTGACCACCGCTCCCGCACCTGTTCCTCCTCCTGCTCCCATAAAGCCCATGAAACTGCTGCCGCTCTGGGCACGCTTGGGTGCCCCGCCCACCACACCGCCGCCCCCAATGCCATTGCCATTGCCAAAGCCGTTGCCGATGCCATGAAACGGGGTTGGCCGGCGTATCACTAAAATTAAGATGATGAGTCAATGAATATGATGAGTATGTGTGCGGAAAGGGATGGGGCTTGGCAATGGGTTTGACAAAAATCAGAGTCAAAGGAATAGTTAAACGGTTCTCTGTGCCAATTAGGTTTTTTATTTAATTTTTTTTTTGGTTTATTTTAACAAAAAACTTCTAAATAAATGGTTCACAACAAAGGGGGAAAAAACAATAAAAAAAATTTAGGAAACGATTTTGACTGCAGAACCAATATATCTAAATCTTTTATTTATTATTTTTATATGTTGTGAACCATTTATTATGAAGTTTTGCGTTAAAATAAAATAAAATTAAATATATAAATAATTAAATAGTATCCATGATTACGTTAAAACTTTATAATTTATCGTAAAGTTCGATTTACTGACCGAAGAAATTGTTAAGCGTTTTGTTTATGAAATGGATGAAAAATTCAGCTCAAATATTTCACTTTGCGTTCTCTGTCTTTGGTCAATCCCAAGTGGGTCCACCCTTAAGATGTAGTAGTCAGCAAAAAAAAAAAAGGGGGCGAAAGACGAGCACAGGTGAGTTCAATGTCGATGACATGGTGAATGTATTATTGCTTCAGGACTTTCAATTAAATTGTTCCGCCTTTTTTGTGGACCACATGGCCAAGCCAAATAGCAAATTGGAAAAGGGAATCGTTTGATTTGTTTGGTTTCGCTAATGGAGTTCGGTGAGGAGATTATATTCCAAAAGCCAAATATAATCCATGCAGCACTGGGCTTGCAAAACGTTCACATACACATTGAAAATGGAAAGTAATTAAATATATATATAATATGTCAAAGTAAGAATAGAAACAAGACGATGGCACCTGGCGGGTTACAGTCAGCACAAGTCGAACCTTTGTCGAGGAGAGAGATTACAGATATTGCTTTACGGGTATTGCATTTTAAGTTTGGTTCTTAGTTTTTTAAACTCTTTTTTTCTTTCTTTGGAGGGCAGCTGGTGACGAAGACAAAGAATAATTGCCAAAAGTCGTATAATTTTCGTTTTGCCATCAAATGTTGACTTAAATTTTAAAATATTACGATTGTACTTAGATTTAATCACAGAAAAAATAATAATAATAATAAACTAATAGCTTCTAACTTCTACATATTTTTCAGAGCTGATACAAAAAGGTTAAAAGTCTTATTTATCATTCAAATGGTTTCGCAGAGAAACAGACAAAATGACAACAATTTTGGAAGCTAATAGTTATAGAAATATCGGCTTAGCGAACCTATGAAGCGAACTTATGAACTTATGGAATCTCCCAAAACACAACTTGCATTCGACTTGTGTGCCGACCTCTAACCAGATCCTGAATACTTATTTAATAATTATAATAATAATAATGTTGTGCTAGTAGTCAAACTTGAAAGCGCTGCGTGGTTTAGCTTAACTTAGGTACGGATATCATAGTAGTGGCTATCGAAGCTATTATAGTTTTTGGGGAATAGACATGCTCAGATCACTCACCCGGTTGGATTGCATTTCCTATGATGGCACGCGCGTTCTTTAACTTACGCTCCCGATCCTCAAGCGTCACGGGCTCGTTAACTTCAATGGTCTCCGTCTGGGCGCAAAGCTGATCGACCTCCTTGCTGGATTCATTTTGAGCTTGCAGCAGCAGGGCAATGGAGTTCTCCATGGAGCGACGCGCCTCGTCCAGCGAAATGGATGAAACCGAGTTCTTGGAGTCACTGGCCTCGAGCGACTGACTGGCTACCACTGGCGATGCGGGTGGAGTGCCCAAGGCCTCGGCTTCCTGAGCAGCAGCAGCAGCGGCTGCAACCTGCTCCTGAGCTCTTAGTTCACCGGGAGTGGGGCTTCCCGTGGCCGGAGGATTGATGGCCTTCCGCTCGAATTCCTTCTTAAAGCTGCACACACTGACGCCGGGTATACTGAGTTTTTTAGGCCGCTCTCCAGTCACGGTCACTGGCGGCGGTGGCTGGAACTTCTCTGCTGTCTCCAGAATGCGGGATTTCCGCCGCTCGGCATTAAAATTATTCAGCGTTGTTTCATCCTGCAGACTGCACTTGCGCACAAAGGGTGGAGGCTGCACAGCTCCTGTTGGTGGCTGCCCGGCCTTGGAGGCGCATTCATTAATGGCATTGACCAGATCGGCCGTCTTGTGCTTATTTACAAACTTCCTTATCACCTTGGTGGCATCCTTCTCCTCGGGAATCTCCGCCACAGCATCCAGCTTTCCTCTGGTGGCCTGACGTTCAACAGCTGATGGAACTGATGGTGTCGTCGCCATTGGGATGTTGGGGTTAGCGACAGTATCGCCAATCAGTTGCTCGCATAAATCGCCAACCATTTGCATGTCTTTCTGGGAATAACTGGGAGCTGTGCCCGCTTCCTCCGAAACGTGAGGAATAGGTTCCGCCTCCATTGGCGTGTCCTGTGATACCTCAGTTATGGGAGCTGTTTGGGGTGAAGCCTTTCTGATCACAAATGAGCTGTTTGCCGGCTTCTCCTTCTTCTTGGCCGTGGTCCCTGCCGCATTCTCCATGGACACAGTGGGTTGCAGTTTCCTCTTCGTTTGCACCGGACTCTGGGCAGGAGTAATGGTCCTGGTAGGCGAGGGCATCAAGGCGGCTTCTCCACCAGCTGGAAAACATCACGAAACAAAAACAGAGACAGAGAGAGAGAGAGAGAAAGGGTGGCGTGGTTTAATGAGATTGGTTAAATGACTTTAGTTTCAAAGGTTTCAAGGAATTGCGAGTGAAGGTCGTTGGTTAGTTGGTTGGGAATTGGTCCGGAGGGGATCAGTTAGCAGGTCGGATTCGGGGTCGGTGTGGGGAGGCCAGTTAGTCTCCGTTTATATACACAAGAGGCTGGGACGGTTTGCCGGATTATTTATTGTCTGCACGATTAGAAATCCAGACAAAGCGACCCATCCTACAAACTACTCAAGAATTTGAACTTGGGTTGCTGCACGGGAACCTTAATCTCATACTCTGGGGACCACTCAAGCGATTTGAGAAGCAACAAGCAGGCCGACGTGGTAATCCACTCACCGGCAACCATGTCCAGTATACGGCGCTCCGCCTCCGTGTTCGGCGGGCCCATGTCTCGAATCGAGCCCACCGAATGCGAGCGTGGAACACGTTCGTTGGCTGCAGCCTTGGCAGCAGCTACTCCTTCCGCTGACGGCACCACCAACTGGTCCGCCGTGATGGCTGACGGCGTGAGGGAGAGCAGCACATCCAGCCTAACAGGCGTTTGGTTGGCCAAGTCTTCGGCTAGGTCCAGGCAGGATACGTTATCATTCTCATTTACCCACCAATGCGAGCAGATCTGCTCGATGGTGGCTCGCTTCTTGGGGCAGACCGTCAGCATTTCGCGGATTAAGGTGGAGGCGCGAGAGGGTTTCCGCGGCTCGTAATAGTCCCCTTGGCTGATTTGCTTCACCAGCCGCTTAAAGTTTGAGCCGTCAAAGGGCATAGACCCGTAGACCAGAGTATAAAGCAGTACGCCCAGAGACCAGCAGTCCACCTCGGGTCCCTGGTATGGGGTACCCTCCACAATCTCTGGCGAGGCATACAATGGTGAGCCGCAAAAGGTGCCCAGCAGGCGCTGGTCATCGAACACATTTGAGAGACCAAAGTCGGCAATCTAAATGTTAAAAAACAATGTTAGTAAATGGATTTATTATTAAAATCAAATCATAGTTAAGCGAACCTTAGCATTGCCCTTCTCGTCCAGCAGGATGTTCTCTAGCTTAAGATCCCGATGGCAGATTTTGTGTTTGTGACAGTAGTAGACGGCGGTGGCCACTTGGCGAAAAATGCGACGGGCCTCCTCTTCACTGAGAACCTTCCGTTCGGACAGATAGTCGTAAAGCTCGCCGCCTGCGGCAAACTCCATGACCAGCACCATTTTCTCACGGTTCTCGAACACTGCAATGACTCTGTCAGTCTCTCTGCATTCAAAATAATACACAAAATGTATTACTGACCTTCGTAAATGTGGATGATGTTTGGGTGATACACAGAGCTCATTATCTGCACTTCACGCCGTATGCGAACCAAGTCCGCCTCAGCTTCGATTTTGCATTTCTTTATGGTTTTAATGGCCACCTCCTGGCCGGTCTCCTTATTAATACCCAACTGCACTTTGCCGTAGGTGCCTTGTCCCAGCTTCTTAATAATATCAAACCTGCGGGCAGAAATATATATAAATAAGGAAGTTTTTCAATATTCCGCAGAGAGACTCACCTCTGACGCAGCTTCTTGCGGTGATTGTTCATCTTGACGTTGCCCGTATTGTGAATGCTGCTCATGATATTGTCTATTTGATCCTGCGGTATCCCCGATGGATGCGCTTGACTGTTACCAGTGCCGTCGATTCCCCCGGGAGTTGTGGATTCTGCCGTGGCCCCTGCGCCCGCTCCATTGGGAGTCGCCTCCGGTTTGCTTATCACCATGGCTGTGGATGTGCAAATGTGGCTTGAAGGGATTCGGCGACTGCTTTCAAAGCTGAATGTGTGGCGGTTGGGTCTGATGTCGAGGCAGCTGCACTAACAGCCGATGCAAATTACTGAAAGAGACGGAGACGGAAACAAGGTTCAGTTAGCAAACTGACAGAACTCATCTATGAAACGTTCAATCAAATGGGCAATCAATTAATTATCCCCTAGGAGCCGGCACACACGAGTGGGCTGCAGTGGAGGCAATCGCTCTCGGGCCTGACGTGTGTGGGAAAATCGGGAAAAAGCTGGTTGGTAGCTCGGGTCAGGGGCACAGCCACCCAAAATCTACACTCGACCCAGTTTTTAATTATGCCAAAGTCAAGAGGAGGCCAGTCGGTAGTCGGATAACGCATATTTACCGCCCAATATCATGAAGATTTTGTTTCTTTTAAAGATCGGGTTTCAGCAGTAGTTGATAAGTATTATTTTTAAAATATATACGCATTTTTCGCAGTTTATTATGAATACCAAAAGCTGCCAATGGCGACAGAAATATTTCTCCCAACAACAGGCAGTAATTTCAAAAATTCCAAAGTTTGATTTGACTTTAGACGAACAACAGAGATTGTTTCCCATAAGTAACAATAACTTATTCCAATAACTATATTGAAATATATAATATTTTTTATTATTATTAAGTATTCCGAATTTGTGGTTTACAGTTTTGCAACATTTTCATGATTTTTGTGTGGGAAATTTATACATTTGGAGCATCAGAACCTCTAGAACACTAACTCACTTGAAAGACACTTCTCACCCACGTCCCCCTGTTCCATTATTGTGACATCTAAGGATTGCGAAGCTATCAGAGAACTAATCTATCAGCATTGTGGACCGGGATCAGCACCTTTTCCTTGTTCACATTAATAAATTCATCCTTCCACGCATTTATATTTAAAATAATAATTAAAGGGCACAACATTATGGGGAATGTTTTTACCACAAAAACAATAATTAGTTTCCCAGAAAGATGAAGAGGCTGAGGGCTAAAAGATTTTCTTATTGTGGTCTTTAATTCTGGGCCATTCGATTGGGAAGCCAAATTCAAATGAAAATCAGGGCAATGAACATTTTCTAACGGACAGTGAACTCGGCGCTGTGCCTTTATTTGCGCAATATGCAAAGATACAATAACATTGAGCGGGGTCCAGTCTTTGCAATTCCTTTTTTTTTTTTAAATATATATATATATTTATTTTTTTTTTTTCAATTTATTTTTTTGGCACTCAGACAGCACATGTCATTGAGCAGCTAGCGAAACAACTAACTATGCGCCGTGGCTGGGGTGAGATGGCAGCCGCCAGAGATAAACACCCAAAGCCTGCACTTTCTTTTTTCCCTTGGCCGAAGCTGTTGAAATATCTGCGCTTGCTTTTCCGTCAGTTTGGAATTTTTTGCATCGCTGTCGTTTAGCTAAAGGGAAAAAATATACGTATATTCTGTTAGCTTCTTACTTTTACTTGCCGCTGCGGCCTGGCTACATTCGACAGGAAGAACAACAATAAATTTCATCTGTATAGGCAATGTAAATATGCAAATGAGAATTTTTTCTGGGTTAAGTCAAGTGCGACATTTCGGCCATTTTTGCAGCCCGAAAATATATGAGTTTTCTCTTGTTTTTTTTTTTTAGTTTAAAAAAAAAATTCCACACAGAGGAGTTATTTTCTACTGTATACACATTTTCTCAATTTATTCTTTTAATTTTATTAGGTACTTTATGGGTTTTCTCTATGTTTGTTTCAGTTTTCAGATTCCCTACGTTTGAAATGCCTCATATAATCCGTAGTAAAATCATAAATTAATTAATGATAAAAATCATCCTCTGCAGCAGTAACAAGCCTTCAATGGCCATAAGTGAATTCCAGCTTCAATGTCATTCGGGGGGAGGTGGCAATTGGTGGGTGGTTACGAAGTAGCTGCGAGTGGCAACAATAATGGAAATGTGGAAATGGGCAGCAAACAAATGAAAAACAACCTTTCGAATATATTGTCATACAAAATGACAACTTAATTGTGTTTCTGGGGAACTCCACGCCGACACAAAGAATTAATATTCAAATGTGAGTAAATCAATTGCAATGCAATTGTCTGCGAAATTAAATGGTTTTCTTTATTGGTAAAATAACATTTTGTTTTTGGGCTTAAATTAAATAAGTTTATTGAAAATTTCAGGATGAAAACAATGCCACTTCTCGCCAGCAAAGTAAACACAAAATTTAATTAAGCTACATTTAAGCTGAGAAAATATTAAAAGATCTTTAAAAAGGATTTGCAGGCATTTATTTTGGGCTTAATTTAAATTAAATTTATTGAAAATTTCAGGAAGAAAACTGGATTCGCACTGGATACTTTATAAATAAGTCAAAATCTATTATTTTAATTATGTAACCCCTCTTAAAATGTGCAAAATAATTTTTGTTATAACATGAACTTTTATTTATAATATTTTAGCACAAAAGAAAAACAACAAAAATATATATATAACTTTTGGCAATGATTTTTTTTGTTTTTTATGCATTCTTTGGTTTAATGCCGGTGGCTAAAGAGTGGAAAAACAGCAGACATAACATAGCCAGCGAAAGGAACAAGACTTTCCGGCATTCCTTTGCTTACACCAGAGTTGGCTAACACACACATATGAAGGTGCATTCCCACTCTCACCCACACCACAAAGTTCGCGTATACTGAAAAAGTTTTCCACCGCCTGATGTGTGGCTGCCAGTGAGTTTTTCTGGTAGAAGTGGAAACTTCACGCTTCTCTCTTTCCACAGCCCCACAAGTTCCCGTTTACGCGGTATAAACACATGAAAATGGCCGTAATTCCAAGGCGAATTACACTTATGTGAGCGGAGAGTGAAAAATTCCGCTTAAAATGTCTCCAGGAATAACTAATATAAGCAAGTTCATGGAACTATGTCTGCATTGAGCTTTAGATTTGCATTTATCTACATTTATCATTAACAAACTCAGTAAATGGAGAAATTCCTAACAAATTTAAATTTTAATTCGTTAAATTAAAGAACTTAAAACCAAAAATTGTAAATGAAATGCTTTTTGTACCATTTTACTATTTTAATAATTATTTCTTGCAGAAGCACTGCGAAAATATCATGAAAACAGTTCCGACATTGACAAAGCCAAAAACAAATGTTTCAGAGTTGCCAAATTTATTCTTATTGAATGCACTTTTCGTATTATTAAAACTATTGCCTTTGTCTGTGAAATATACACATAAAAGATAATGAGATGAGCATTCATTTATTCGCCTAAAAGTGCATTTAAATCAACTTAAGGCAACCTTGCGTATACGTAACATTTCCCGGAAATGAAGGACTGACTCTTTTCCTTGTGCAAACGAGAGAGGAGAAGAGGGAGAAAGTTATGATAAAAGCAAAATAAATTAATGCAATTTTAATTCCCTAATTTGCAGCATTTAATTTCGTGTATTGCATTATAACGAGAAGCGGAAATCTGTAATAAATTGTGGGTTCTTCTTGTCGGCATTACTGCATCGTCAAAGAGCCTCTGTCAGTTGCTGAAAATCTTTCACAGCATCGACAGGCGGAGACATCGTCTCCGCTGTATTTAAAGTCTCGTATCTTGAGAAAACAAAATTAAAAGAAATTTTTAAAAATAACTTTTAGCTAACACGCAAGAGGAATTTTTATTTGAGCAAAAGACCAGCCAGAAAAGCAGCAGCGCAGCATACGAAAAATTTAAAGGCAAACCCAAGAGAGACAGATATCGAGGAAACTAGAAAACATACCCCGAAAAACTAAATGGCATAGATGGGATGATGATGATGATGATGCTGATGATGATGATGTTGGGATGGTACGACGAACGAGGAAGTGGTCCGGAGAAGCCAAAACCAAAAACCGAAAGCCAAATTTAAATCCAAATCTGAAACATTCGTATACTATATCTGAAAGAACGCAACAGCGGCAACATTTTGAGATTCTTCTGGTTGAGAGTCGGCGTTTTCCTTTTCATTCTCTCGTATTTTTCGGGATAATGCTGCTATAGATACACACTGAGACCACTCTGGCTGGCTTTGGCTTATTAATTTTCTTATTGCAACTTTTCATGACCAGCAGCACACTTGCACACCACACACACACATCTACCGTAGGAAAATCAGCATTTTCTCATTTTACTTTTCGTCAAATTGAAAAATGGTCGCTTTTGCACTCCCCCTCTGCTACCATATGTAGTATAAAATCCGTATATATATTTTTTATACCGTGGACTATCTCTGCACATATAGATATCTATAGATTTTTTGGGTATATGTGTGTATATATGACTTTATATACATATAATTCGCGCACTGGGTCTACAGACGCCTCTTGCTCGCGTTGCTCTATGCGCTCGACTGACACAGCGCTAAAAAATTTTCCTCAAATTTTCCCGAGGAAAATATATAGAAATCCGCTGAATATCGCATCGCGCCTTGCCGATGCTCTTCGGGGCCCATTGTTGTCCTAAAAATAAATGCACTATTCTCTCCTCGAAACGCTTGAGCGTAAGACCTCTACCTCTACCTCCACCCCTCCCCCCACATTCTCTTTCTCTGTCCCGGTTTCGGTCCATGCGTCGATCGGTCTGGTCTCTATATATTTATCTCAAACTCTCTAATTTCTCCCTCGGATTCTCCCGATTTTAGCTTTCGAGCAAGGCGCGTGCCGTGATTGAGCGGCATTATGTGTGAACCGATCGCAGTCACGATCACTGCGCGCACAGCAGATATCAGGGTGTCTATAATGCGGTGGGTTATGTGTATATATATACACATGTGTCCTATGTAAACAGCTGCTCGAGGACGGGGCATTGATTTTCCTGAATTTCCCGATCCTTTGTGTACATCAATTATAGATCTAACATATCTGAAAAGGTCAGGGACAGGAGCACTAGAAAATCTGAAGCTGTAAATTTTCCAATTATATAGATTAATTTTTGAAATAATCTCTATAAGCTATATATATGTATATTCCAGAATTTCTCTTTTTTATAATAGTGATAAGTAAGGTAAGTTCAACATTTATTCATCTAATTTTCATAATATTTCCCACACACTTCTGACTGACTGAGTGTAAAATACGTTTGGCTGAGCGGCTTCTCGGTGGAAAAGCTCTTAGCATTTATTCAATGCTCAGCTGGTTGGCCAACAACATTAATCAACAAAGTCGAAGGCACACAACACTAGCATACGAACTCTGGAACCTGCAACTGCATATGTGCCCATATACCATATATACATACATATGTATATAGAACTATCCATCTGCAAGGTCTGCTGATGCTCTCCTGACACTGATTTGGCCCTGACTTCCCACACTGGGAATGTAACTAGGTTAGAGCCCAGTCTAGCTAAAGAAAAAATACCTAAAATAAAGGTAAAACTGCATTTTTATATTGAATATTTGAGTATCTTGTTTAACTAAATAATAAACTGCTTATTAGTTCAATTCATATTACAAAATATAGTATTTTGTTTGGATAATTTCTAACTTCATCATCGACAACTATCTTTTTTATTTCTACCCTTTTTTATGCAGTGTAACTTTAGTTTACATTTTCATATGCCAGACTGAGCAAAAAGCTTATCAGCGTTGAGCAAACAACGGCCAGAGAAATGCTTCAGACTGCGGGTGTCTAAGGAGAATGTGATTACGTTGATGATGTTACTGGGAGTAGGAGGGGGTGATGAGTGCATTATCTAACCTTTTAAATGCATTTTCAAACATTAAATATTGCATAATGCCAAGTTTATTACCTTCAAGGTTCAGGCTAGATAGATAACTGCCTGACCAATACCGTATTTCCGCCTGAGAAATGGAAGCCGCTGGCAATCCGGATGGGGTAATGCAATTGAAAGGATACGGCTACATAGAGCAAGAATAAATTTATGTTTTAGGATAACTTAAAAATGTTATTTAGCCTGATCTCCATGATCATGATAAAGATGTTGAATATGTTAAATAGAAATTGTATTGCCGACCTAAAAACATCTAAAATCAAGTGTTTTTTTCTCGCTGTGCTGGTAAATACTTAATGGGTGTCGCCGTGGCTCACGTGTGTGTGTGTGTGCCACCAAATGATCGACCTAGTTAAGACCTCGTTCGCCTCGTTTTCGTTTTCGCCCCATGCCTCATGCCAATGTCTACACTTGGCGCATGCAACACCAAAAAGTCACTCAAAATAAGGGGAGAAGTGAGAAAAAGGAAAGTGGAAAACCTGCATGCCAAAAACGTCGCCAACTAAAACAAAAGCAACGTGAAATCAAAGTGCGGGAGTGTGTAGGAGGGTGGTGGTGGTGTTGGTGGCACATGTGCGTGTCAGCTTTTCGGGGGCTGCCTTAAAAATAAACGCGACATTGCTGGAATTTTGTTTATACGCCAACTTCAACCGGAAATGCCATTTTCGCTGACTGCTCAACATTTTTGTTGGTTCAATAAAGCCCGACGGAGGAGCGGCGGGGAGAGAGAGCCGCAGAAATGGGGGCCGCAAAAGGATTGCCGGCAGGTGCAGGGGGAATGTAAATGGGGACTCTGCTGCGTATACGTAATATATAGTAAAAGTAAGTTAAATTAAATATTTTGAAGATGCTCATGAATCGTTGATATTTTGCTTAAATCCAGAAATAAAAATTTGTTTTATTTGCTTATTAAATAATTATACATTTTGTCTTAAGTGCTCTAAAAAAAATAAATTAACGAAGCCAACCCAGAGGGCTAAAAGCTATGTGCCTGTCATTGCATTTCCATAGGCGTCCATTTGATGTTGCGCCTTCATTCATTCCATTGCACGTGGATAATTTGAATGCATTTGAATGGAACTATGAATGAAATGGGCAAATGGTAACTACATGGCCTTAACACTGGTGAGTAACTTTGTGGGACTGTATGCGTGTGTATTGCACCTAGTGTGCGCCCCCGTCTGTGAGAGCCATTTACACGCTAAGCATGACGCTGGGCAGAGCTTTTAGTTATGTTTTCCGCACTTCACGGCTAATTGTCAGGCAGGAAAATTGCGATAATTAAATTTCTTTTGGCAAACATAATGATGTCATTACATATAACTTAGGCTACAAGGAGAGCCCCGAATGGGATAATTATTTAGTGAGCCACTCTGCCAAGAGCAACATCCGCAACATCCACAAACATTTGCAGCATAAGGCAGCGGCAACACCAACTTGGTTTCACTCTTTTACTGAAATTGAGTTGCCTTTGACTTGTTTCTTTTGTGGCCAAATTGGTGGTCCTGGCCAAAACAACCGAATGAAGAGGGCGGCGTGTGGGTGTGACACTGCGGTCGACTGGTGTTATTGTTGCCACTGTCATTGCTGTTGCTTGTGGCATAATTTACGGTTGTAATGGTGGCCCTTTTGTTTTTGCCCCATCGTTTGCAATCTCACCTCGTTTTGTTTTTGTGCGAGTACCCACTGTACGCGCTTCTCTTGACGCAAATTGCCTACGGCAACCACTTAATCAGCAGCATTTTTCATTCTTTCGGCCAAGAGACATGGCGAGACACGAGAATATAGAGAAAGAGGAGAGAGTGAAGAAAAAGGGGTAGAAGCAACAACATTGGCAAACACGGCGTATACGTAATGTTGGCAGAAGTTATTTTGTGTTGCCATCTTTTCAGAGTTTTAAGTAAATGCTATTAAAATCTTAAATAAAACCGAATCCAACCATTTTCAATAATATCTTAAAAACCACAAATATTTATTTGTAATAAACTACAGAAAAACGTCTATAGATTATCCCTGATATGCTGTCCTGATAGGGTTTAATTCTTGAGTCTGGATTGGTCCAAAAATAAACTGGGCGTATTTCCGGCTACTGGCCAACTTTCACGTTAATTTATGAGTATTCATGGAATTCTTTGGTGTAAAAAAGCTTTTGATTTAAAGTCAAACTACGCGCATTTATTACAAAATATTTCGTAATAAAAATGTGTTTATTTCGGCCAGCAACATATAGAAAAAAAAAATATAAAATGCTTTCTAGTTTCTGGCACTGCATGTACGAAAAAGAACTGCAAGCAACAAACATTAATAAAAAATTTTATAACGAAAATGATTCTACATTTCAGCTGCTTCCTATAAAATGTAATAGTGTCATGAAGCTATATACATCTCCCTCTAAAGAAACCAAAAGGAAGAAAACTCTGTTAATTGGAAAAGTTTTTAAGCTAGAAATTGATTTTGCATGCATCATTGATAGCAATGCTCATTAATTTCAAGCTGGCAGCAGAGCTGACTTTTGCCCAATTAGTTGAACAATTTGCAGGCGTATATAGGATTTCTTAGAGAGTTTGTGACAATTCCTGCCTGCGTTTATTCTCTAATTTCGAAATTTAAATGACAAACTGTCTGACTGAACAGCCAAAGCCACCCAAAAAACAGCACACTGCGAATGTTGACGTGACAAAGCCAAATTGGCAACCACAAAAACAACAAAATAATGGTAGTAAAGCCAAAAAAAAAATGCAAATATAAAAATATAAAAATATATAAACATAAATAAAGAAATCTTACTTCCAGCCTTGTACCTGAAAATACTTATTCAATATCTATTTCAGCAGAAATCTTTTCCTTTTAAAATTATAAAGCTAATGAAAAAATGTATGGCTAAAACGGCAGCACTTTCCCTCGTTACCGCCCACTTTCCCTCGGCCTGTCTGTCGAAGGTCGGCAGCATTCTTGTTGTTTTGTCGGTTGTCACTTGTCGTGCAATGCAGGCTGGCACATTTTTTTAATTGTTGTTTTTTTTATACGCTGACCGCTGTCCACTTTGGACGCATTGGGCACGGCATGGCCAAGCCCATCAAAAAATAAAAAATAAGCAGGCCAAAACAGACCGAAAATTAAATTAATTGTTTATTTTTTTGTGCTGGGGCTTAGAATATAGGGAAAGCAGCCGTGCCTTGCCACTGAGACGACGCGTGTAATTAATTAATAATGCATTTTTAGCTTTTGTGCTTTTCACCGTGCTCCACCGTTGTTTAAAAGTTTTTTTCTTTTGCAAAGGATTCAGCTGTGAGGGGAGGGTGAACAGTGCGGTTTCCATTTTGTGTATTTCTGTGTTTGCGCCAAAGGCGACTTTAAAAGGGGGGAAAAATATATTTATATAAATATGCAACAAAAAGCAGTTTTAGTATCTCGATTTTATAGAGTTTTCCCTGCAAGTTCCCTGGTGCCAGGAGATAGCCATGCATACTTTAAGCCCTACTGGTTTAACTTATTAATGGACTTAACGTGGCTTTTTGCATAAATTTAATATTCCAGCCTTTATTAATTGACTCGCGCCGGAAAGTGGTAAAAGCAAACATCTGTGGCCGTTGGCCTAGTAAATTACGATTAAAATTGCACGCACACACGTCCAGCTTGTATGTAAATCGATTTAAAAAAAGCAACAAAGTAAAGCCAACTTTTATTACATTTAGGTATATATTTTATAAACATTTTATAAGACTTGATTGGGGCGTTTTTGGCAGTGGAAAGCAGCAACTAGATTAAAAGATGACGTTGAGGCAATGCAAGAAGCAAGGAACTGTTACTTCGGATTGCTTCTTCGTTTTTGAAAAAGAACTCTTCATTGGAAGGATTTGCTAGAAAGCGGAAGGAAAATCGGTTAGCGGAAGAGAGCCATTTCTATAAACAAGTAGTGTTGATAGCGGATTTCAAGCACGCCCCAAGCCAAAGAAAATCAACTGCTGAAAAGCAGCTTGTTTAACTGGGTTTTCACCACAAATTCAGTGGTTTTCTTTCTCCGGGTAGCTTATCTTGAATACTTTTAATTGTAATTGTATTTGTCGTGCAACTTTGTTGGCCAGAAAATTTAATTTAAAGGCAGGAATATTTCGTTCTTTCCTTCTGACTATTTTTGACTTATTTATTTAACAAGAACCGCAGCCAAGAGTTTAAAGATATAAGATGAGGGAGTTTGAGAAGCCAAAATCGGACCATATAATTAATCAAAGAGTTAGCAGGACTAATTACGTTCCAAAGGATTATATATTCATCATTAATTCGAGCTCAATCATCTGACTATAATTTAGGTTTGGCAACTGATAAGATTCGCAATGAATTAAGCTGAGGAGAAGGATTAACCTTACCGAATATACATCAAGTTAGCATACTTGAATAGTTTAAAAAATGTTAATAAATTCGCCTATAAATATCCACTATTTTTTCATAAAAGAATTTAATTTGTTCAAGTTTTTTTTTTTTAATAAATATTTGGAGAAGATGAGAAAGAGTATTGAAGTTTCATAATTTCCTGCAGAGCTTTGGGATAATGCTGTCCTAAAAGACACCTTTACGCATATTTTCGTGACATTCTAAGCCTTTTACAGTTGAGGTATTAATGCATTACAGATAATATATTTTAGATATTACTACATTTTAAATTAAAAAAACTCTTAAAATGACATTTTGCTCAGTTCTTTAGCTGGCTAACACGCTGATTTAGTGGCAGCAACTGCGACTGATGAGAGGCAAAGGCTGCCGCAGTCGAAGCGACAACTAAACGTCGCCCAAATACACGACAGCCTTGACCGATATTCGAGCACTAAACACAAACACAAAGGCATTAAACACAGGCAGGCAGACGATAATACAGGAAAACACATACACACATAGCATGGAAATGAGAAGAAATTAAACGCATTTTCCTGACAAAAGTTTTTCATAAACTTTTTAGATAACCCGCCAAGGATCAAAATAAAATCTTCTGCAATGTTTTAATAACATGAAAATAAAATTAAAGATATAAAATATATAAAATATAGAAACTTTACGAGATCCAATTCTTTATAAAAATTGGCTTATATACAATATGTAAGACTTGATTCGATTCAATTGATAAATCATCCATTAAAATATAAAATCTGGAGTGCGGTCTTGTGTGACTTTTCTTTTTGAATAAAATTGTAGAAAAAATGTTCTGTGAAATCTTTGTTTGTGCCAGTCCCCAAAATCGCACTTTTCGAGGTTCTACGTTGTCCTCCAAAAATCTCTCTCGGAAAAGCCTCTGACACATACATACATATTTAATGCACCCCCACACACACCCAGAAGGCATAAAGCGATGTAAGAAATGGCTTAAAATTGATTTTAGCTGGCTAAGTATTTTGAGCGGATGTCAATCGATGCTCCTGGAAAACTTTAACTATAAAAAAACTAAATAAAAAGCGTCTAAGATGCATTTCCCGAATATATAGAGAAGTATCACTTAGCGGTCCTGCCACGGTCTGGGGTACCATTACTATCTATCGGCTTGAAATATTTGCTTTATTTCCTAGGGAATAACCAAGACAAGTGGCTGAAAAATGTGGGTTGCCAGGGGAGGATTAAAGGGCGGATTCCATACAACTCCTTGAAGGTTATAGACAGAAACTTCCATTCAAATATATCCAGGCAAACACCTGAAAACACACACCAAACCGCAGCCACACCTCCGTGCAAGCAACTCATCCGAGTTTTCCCTAAGTAAAGTCAGCCTCAGGAAGAGCACTGAAGACGGAAAGCGGGACAGGAAATGAGGAGCAGCTAGTCATGTCGATGGCAACTCCCAGCGGCACCTCAACGAGCTAACAAAGTGCAAAAACCTGCCAGGTGAAGGATCCTCCCGAGAGCGAGGTGCTCAGCTCTCGAGTGTATTTGTTTGTCTGCTCCTTTTGTTTGTGTTCAAAGTGCACTGTTCCACAGCAAAATTTAAGTAAAATATTTCTGCAAGTAACATTTCTGTGTAGCCAAAGTAGGTCAGTCAGTGCCCAGCCCGAAAAAAGCTGCTCACAAACCCAATTTATTTGAAGAGCGGGGGGCAAGTGAGTAAAAAAAAAGCATTCACGTTGGCGTTAGCCAAACAAATTTCATTTCAAGCAAATCAAATTAAAATCAATTAAAATTAACAAGCAGGCAGCCGGCGAAACCGAAAGAGTCCCCACCACCCAACACCCACATCACTTTATCAGCAAAGCGACCACCGCCCATCGAAGTACACGCAGAGAATTGGATAAAAACAAGACCTCATCTACTGAAATTTTAGTTCTCATTAAAATTAAATTTATTTAAATAAATATTAAATAAATAAATTAATTTTTAATATTAATATAATGAGAAAACAAATGTTCTGTCAATGTGAGACGAGGTGTCAACTCTCTGAGTGTACTTCGATGGGCGATGGTATTAAATTAAAAATTTAATTAATATTAATTATGCAATTAATATTAAAAATAGGTAAAACGAAGATATAACAGATTATAGATCCATTTCATATTAAAATCATTAAATTTGCCCAATTTTATGCAAGTGTCTGCCACAACAACAATGAAAGCGTCGCTGCTTTCGTTGTGGAAATGCCAAGCGCATGAATCATGCATTTTTCGGTTTTTGCCACGGCTCTCTTTTTTCTCACCTCGTTTGCCGTTGTTGTTGCAGCGTTTAAGGTGCGGCTATAAGTAAATTTCATTGATAAGGGCAGACTCTTTGGCAAAACCCACCCACAATAAGAAATAAACTTTAGCAGGATAATGAATAAGACGTCTGAAAAGGTAAGGGAATGTGCAAAATGAGAGAGTTCATAATGTAAATAGGTGTGTAAGTCCAGGAGAGCTGATTATTGCAAATATTTACAACACCTTAACATCACGTACAAATGTTTGCACCTACATAAAGCACCAAAGTTAATTTTAAACACTGAAATAATCTAAAATAATGTTATTCGGGGAAAATAATCTTAATACAAGTTAAGGCAATTGAATTTTCGTGAAGAATAATGCTCTGCTTCAGTGAATATATTTTGTAATATTTCAAATTATTATCCACCATTTTCCCCCAGTGCATTTTCCACCGATCCACTGTGGGCTTTTTTGTGTGTGCACAGAGAATGAAAAGAGCTGAGCAAACCGAGTGTTTCAATCGAATTGAGTCACCGGGGCGCTTTCAACGAGCCCACTCACCTGGCAATGCCCACACACAGCTGATCCCCCCATACACTCGCTCCTATATAGAAGAAGGTGTTGATCAGCTCAGCGCCAACCAACATATAGATAAAACGAAATCGGAAATTAATTGGGAGCAAGCTGCAGCGGCCCAGCTGAGGCGTAACCAAGACGTCTAGCCAAAATAACTAGCAAGAAATTAAGTGCTACTAAATTTTTCTCAATTCGTTAGTTTTCCCTGCTGACACCCCCACACACCCTCAATGCACAATGACAAGTGGAAACTTGCTGTGTTTTTCTATTTTATTTGGCACAAGGTTAGGAACACGCAGAGACCAAGGCCAAGCGGCAAAAGAAGGCGAAGATGAGGCACAATTGGCAAAGTTTATTATGCCAGGGCGACGACGCTTTTGTTATTGATAGCTTGCAGCGAAATAAAAGCGAAATTCAGACCAAGACCACAAAAGCAATGAAACAAAACTGAAAAAAATCAATTCTTTTTCTGAAACATTTCTCTAAAACTCCCCGGCTTTACAGGAAAACCGTTTATAAAGCTAGAATTCCAACGAAAATATTCTGAATTTCCTTGAAAAGTGTTGTGTTTTAAGGAATCGAAGTTAAAGTTTTGACAATTTATTTATAGGGAATTTCATAAGGATGGGACTTTAAAAGAGAGCATTATTAAGTGCAGCTTTGAAAAACTCGGGAAATTATGATAGTATGAAATTTTATGCTGCACTATCACTTACAGAGCTGTTAAGTGCTAAAATAAGTTTTGAAATCTCGCAGAATACTTTGACATGAAGCGGGGCATGAGGGCGCCTCCGCTCAGCTGAGCGCCCAGAAAATGACGCTACAAAAGCGCGACTTGGGGTGTGTGGGCGCCTTTGGCAGCTTCTGCTCACGTCATAGCCGACTATACAAATTTTTGTGTGGTCTGTCTTTGTGTGGGTGGCGCTTACAAGACACTTTGCTGCACATTTACAAAGGAGAACCGGAAACTAAACACCAAAGCAGAGACCAGCCAGTACGCGGCTGTTGCTTTTGTTTGGCAGCCCAGAAAATTGTTTTCTAGGAAACGGTAGCTACCCTACCTACGACCTATAGTCGTCCTAGTTTAAGTAAAAACAGCCATACATAGCGACATCGACTCGTCTTTAGGCTCAAAAACTTGGCAACGATCGAGAGTGTACGAGAGAGAGAGAGAGAGCGGCACATAGTGTGGGCGAGAGACAGACAAAGTGTGTGATGTTTATGATTTTTGACCAATTCTCGCCCGCAACACAAGCGCACAAATAAATATAAAGCAAAAAAAGCCTTAAAATCGGCACACAAAATATGATCGCGGGTAGCAGCTGCAAAAAGCCTTAGAGCGAGGGAGTTCATCGGTTTTGTTTGTTGCCTTTTGCGCGAATCTCACATTTGATTTATAAACCAGTCGTGTGTGTGTGTGTGTGCGAACAAGATGGAGAGCGCAACTGGTTAACGCACCAGAAATCAAATCACAACGTATGCTTGCCATTAATTCTCATAATTCCCCCATTTATAAGTAAAAGAAAAACACGCAAAATAAAGTTGCGGTCTCACTTTCGCTTTCCAAGCTGTCGACGAAAAAAGAGACAGAAATTATGTAATTTCCCCATTTCTGCCACTGAACAACAATAGCAGTTAATGCCGAAAAAGAAAACACAAAAAAGAAAAGTGTAAGAGCCACCCACACACACTACCACATTTTCTGTCTGATTGAGAGGTGCGGCCACTTACCTTGTGTTGTTGTTTCTTTTTTTTGCCTCGTTTGTTTGCCTTCGCTCTCTTTCGCTCTTGCTAGCGCCCTGCTCTAGCAGCCGTTTCGTCGTTGCTGCCGCTGGTTCTTGTTCTTCTCCAGCCGCTGAATCCCAAATGTTTCCATTTCACTTCAATTTGGCCATCAGGAGTGGATTTCATTGAATTTAAGCACAGTGCATAATAGCCAATAACAACAAATACAACTTATTATGATTTCAACATCTTCGGTTGCAAGTTAACACACACACACACACACCCGCGCACAATGTGCAACTGCCGGCGTTGCGAGGGTCACGAGAAGGGGGCGCGGGAGGCGAGAAGAAAACGCACACACCACGAAGGAATCGAGGAAATACACAAATATTTTATGCACTTTTCGTGGCACGGGCGGGGACACCGCGAAGGGTTTGAAAAGTACATATACGCGACGCACCTTTCCGCGACGTGCTTTTTTGTCGAATTTTTTTTTTTAAATAATGTGGACACCTCAGATTTGTTAACAAATGTGTCTTACAAGCAGCAGCGATAGTATTTTTTTTATAAAAATATTGTTTCATTCTTCTTCTTGGTTGGCATTTTACCATTCGCAACGAAATTGGTAATGAAAGGCGCCAAATTTAAAAGTAGCGCCAGCCGAGGTAATTCCTATTTTCTGTACTATATTTTATTTGGAATAGACTTTGTGTGCCTTTACCGCCAGAAAAAAAAGCATTAAAAATTATCCAATTCCTTGTCATTTTGTTCATATTAATCATAACGTTTCTGTTGTGATATTGCGAGGATTTAAATCTGTTGAAAAAACATGCAGAAGGTTGTGGGTTCGATCTCAAGCCCTGGCCAGATTTTTTTCTTATTATTTAAAGCCAATATTTTTTATATTGAATCATAATTACATATATTTAGGTTTTTCCTTTTACTCTAGGAAAACCCCCCTCTGTTTGGGCCTTCCTGGCGAAACAAAACCAAAGTTTGAAAGGTAAATTTAAGGCATTTAAGTAAATTCAAGATTGTTATTTTTTATCGAATAAAACCAATGACAAAATTCGTTATTTATTTTTTTATTGGTGCGAATGGAATTACAATTGTGGCGCAACCATCAAACTTACAACATAAACTTATTGTTCTTCTCGGAAAGATGCTTAGAGGAGCGCTTTGCGTCGAGGAAGAGTGAGTGGACATCCTCGATGTCGTCCTTGCTGATTTGAGTGCGACCGTTCACCTTGGACATCTGGTGAGCAGGGGTCAGGAGCTGCACGGCATAGCGCAGCGTAGAATTGGTTCCAATTTCGCTAAGGCGTCCGAAGGCGCCTTCCTCCAACTGAAGACCCTCAGTCTGGGCGCGCAGCTTAATGATTTGCTCCATATCGGCGGTGGAGTAGAGTAGAGTGCGAATGATCAACAGGCGATCCAAAAGATCCAGTGGAATGCCATGCGGCGAGACAATGTCGGTGGTGCCACTGTGAAATTTACAGAAATATATAAAGTTAAGATTTCTCAAACTAACAAAATCGGCTCTTAAATTAGAGTAGCTTCCACGCCAAACACTATGGCTGGAAGTTACCAAGACAACTCGTAACAATGGTAACTTAGAAAAAAGTGTTTATGTTTAGGGTATCTACACCAACTCTTACCGAATTACACAGCGTCCGCGATTGGTGGCGAAAATCACAATTGGAGCTATGGGGGACTCAAGCGACTTGTGCAGATAGGTGAATGTCTCCAGGTCAAGCATGTGTATCTCATCGATGAAAAGGACGCCTGGAACTAGCTCTGCTATTCCCTGGTCAATGTACTTGTTTACCACCTTGTTGATTTCCAAGCGTAGTTTGTCTGCAAACCAGAAAGTCTTTGAAGTCAGCTATTTAGATATAAAAAACGGAAACCAACCTGTTATTTCTGTCTTTTTGGGCTTCATGAGTTGACCCATCATGGAGAGCACATCCTGGCCGCCCTGCGGACGGGCATTGGCCACATCCAGGTCATGCAGAGTGACATCCTGGATCACTTCCTTCTTCTTGTGCACATCGCCTTTGGGCAGAGGCACATACTCCTCGGTTTCTAGATCAAACTCAGTGGCAAAAGTGTCGCTGCGTCCCTGGCGCTTGACTGCTCCACTGTTGGCCTCGATGTAGATGACATCCCCCACCTCCACCTTCTCCTTTTGCAACGCATCGAAGATGCTGGGATCGAGCTTTAGCTGTTTGGTGCCCTTGGCCGTCTTCAGGCCTATGACCACGTTGCTAATAGTCTTGCCATAACCACCCATGGGATTCTCGGACTCCACTGGAGTGAGTTCTGTGACCTCACCCTCGTACACCTCCTTGGTCTCACGGATGCGCAGCCCGATGGAGCGGCGGAAGTTCTCCATCAACACTTCGGTCTTCTTGATCTCGTTGCTAAATACTTCAGAGCCAACCATTGGGCAGAAGGGCACCTTGTTGCCCAGCTCCTGGGCGATGGCCAGGGCGATGGCGGTCTTGCCGGTGCCCGGTGGGCCAGCTAACAGCAAGGCTCTGCCGGCCATCTTCTTCGACTTGATCAGGTCCACCACGATGCCAGCTGCCTCGCGGGCCGCCTTCTGGCCCACGAGACCAGCAGCGCTTTGCAGGGCTGCTCCGGTCTCGTCCAATCCCAGCCCCTTCACGTGGCTGTGGGCGGCGATACGCTGGGTACGCACGGTGCTCTTAACTTCCTCAATCTTCATGCTTGTGTCAGGTAGCTGTTTTCCGTTTGTTTGTTACTAAATCGAAAAGAATAAATTGGTTGCTTGGTGAATTGTTTTGCCGGCAGATGGAAGTTTCAGACAAACTAGATAGATATCGATATTCGAGTAAACAGGTTCATCGATGTTTGTTCCAAAGTAGGGTAAATTTTGGTGAACCGTCTATGTTTTATCAATGTTTTAAATTAAAAAAAATAAATAAAAAACCAAATCAATGGCTGAGAGACCAAAATAATATAATTTTTAACAAAAAGAAAAACCATCGATGATGCCCAGTTATGTTTTAAAATCGAATTGGCATCGATGTTTCTCCTCCTCGGACTTGGCCACACTGCTTCGCCGATTTATTATAAAAAAATATACAACAATTTATTTGCTCTACCCACAATCTTCGATCTTTAAGCGACGCGACAATGAGTTCAACGCGCCCTTTTTGCTTTGTGTGCGGCAAGATTAAGTCCGTGGGAGTCTTTCAGCTCATTGAAGGTGAGTCCTCGGTGGGGTGCTTCTTGGTGGGAAAATCTAATGGGGAACATTTTTGCAGGCTGCATCGTACCAGGCACATTCAAGCCAATCAAGGATATTTTAAAGTACTTTGAGAAGATCATTAACCAGCGCCTGGACCTCACACCCACCTCGGCCGCCTGTCGCGACTGCTTGGAGTACCTTTTCAATTACGACAGGCTGGTGCGGAACCTCAGTCAGGTTCAGCGCCAGATTGCAGACGCGCTGCTGGGATGCCGGCAAGGGGACGACGCAGACGACTTCAAGCCAACGGGCAAGAAGCAGGCCACCAAGCCCAGGGTTCAAGTGCCCGCGTTCAAGATCCTTCACCCTTCACATGATACGTTGATGGAGGTGCCACAGTCCTCGACCGAAGCGGCCATGAAAGAGGAGGAAGAAGAGGAGGAGGAGTTCATGAAGGAGGAGATGCTAGACGAAGACTTCCGGTTCAGCGAAGCAGAGGACAGCTTGCCCTCGTCCGAGGAATTGTTCTTTGACAACACGGACATACCGTGCCACATTTGCGGAGAGATGTTCTCCAGCCAGGAGATCCTGGAGAGGCACATCAAGACTGACAACTGTCAGAAGAACGAGTTCACCACCTGCAACATATGCGGTCTGAAGGTCAAGGACGACGAGGTCCTAGACCTGCACATGAATCTCCATGAGGGCAAAACGGAGCTGGAGTGCCGCTACTGTGACAAGAAGTTCTCCCACAAGCGCAACGTCCTCCGCCACATGGAAGTGCACTGGGACAAGAAGAAGTACCAATGCGATAAATGCGGCGAGCGCTTCTCGCTCTCCTGGCTGTTGTACAACCACCTGATGCGACACGATGCCGAGGAGAATGCCCTCATCTGCGAGGTGTGCCACCAGCAGTTTAAGACTAAGCGCACCTACAAGCATCACTTGCGCACCCATCAGGCCGATCGACCGCGCTATCCTTGCCCCGACTGCGAGAAGTCCTTTGTCGACAAGTACACGCTTAAGGTGCACAAGCGCGTCCACCAGCCGGCGGCAGTGAAGGAGGAAAAGACCGCGGCTGCATCTATATATTAAAGTATTATGTTTAGTTTTAACTATAAGCAGTTTATCATCTGTACGCATAAGTACATAATCCCTTC
Source organism: Drosophila mayri (assembly GCA_008042485.1). Lineage (NCBI taxonomy): Eukaryota > Metazoa > Arthropoda > Insecta > Diptera > Drosophilidae > Drosophila > Drosophila mayri. Next base: position 488,755 of record VNJN01009363.1, read on the forward strand.
GTATGTATCATAAACTTGAATCTTTCAACCTGGAATTACCATTTCCAATTTGCGTTTTGTCGCAATTTCGCCACAATAAAAATCAGAGTTACTCGGATTTTGCTAATAAAGTAGGCGGATGTTAAGTAGTTTGGAGTTTTTGGGTTCTGGTTTTAGGTTCTAAAAATCCTTGAAGTTCATTTTATTGAAGTGATGCGAATTTTCCACAGTAGCGGTTCTTAGATATTGTGAAAGTACACTGATGCTGCATAAGGACATACACAGGATACCTTTGGAATTTGCACCGAGTGCGTTTACATAATTTTCCAGAATGCAAATTTCCTAATTCCTTTTAGTTTTTATTAGCCCTAAAGACATTTCAAAATATTTTAAATATTAAATCACTGAAAATAAGGTCCTTGAAGTCCGTTTTAATGAAGAAATGAGAATCTTTTGCAGTTGCATTACCTCTATATTCTGAAATACAAATGCTGCATAAGGATATACTCAGGATACCTTTGAAGTTAGCACCGAGTGCGATTTTATAAGTTTTCAGATCACAAATATTTTAATTCTTTTTATTTCTTTATACAAAAGAATGAAAAAATTCCACATTTTTTAAATATGGTATATTTTTTTTATAAAGCACTGAAAATAATTAAAGCAAATAATATTGATCAATTTAAATACAATTTTTTTGTTTGTTTATTATTGACAACATTAAAAATATTCAAAATAAAAATTGTGTATGTTGTGCACCCAATTTTCCCTCCACCATGTTTCATTCCCATCGTTCTCGCCCAAAATTGACTCGCGCTCCGGCTTGCAGCCCTGGAAATGCTCACGGTTGCATCTGAAGCGTTTTGGTATAGTTTCCGATACTCGCATTTTTTGCCAACTCTATTAAATTTTATACACAATTCCCCGGGCAAAACACGAATTGTAAACAAAATCCGGGACATCCCAAGCCGCAATGGACTCCTGCTTCTTTTGCGGCGCCGTAGAGCTGAGCTCTGGCAGCAGTCGCTTCGAAAAACTGTCGGCCAAAGTGCCGTCGTCACAGAAGACTGTCTCCCTGGTGCTTACGCACCTGGCCAACTGCATCAGCACGTCGCTGGACGTCAAGACAAACTCCCGTCTGTGCCCGCGCTGCTTCACCGAGATAGCCGACTACGACACCATCATGGTCAACCTGATGACGACACAGAAGCGGCTCACTAATCAACTAAAACACGCCCTGAAATCGGAATTCGATGCGCCAGAGTCCGGCGAGGATCTGCTGGTGGAGGAGGAGGAGGTGCCACTGGAGGAAGAGGAGGCGGATGCCGATGCCGAAGCGGAGGCCCTGTTTGTGGAGCTCGTTAAGGAGACGGACGATTCGGACAATGAGATCAAGCGGGAGTACGACGACGACGACGACGAGTTCGTCTCCGAGGTGGAGGTGGGTGAGAACGAGGGAAGCTTTGTCAAGGGCGACGGCGAAGACAGGCCCATGCGAAAGCGCGTCAAGCAGGACTGCACCACCTGCGGCAAGGTGTACAACTCGTGGTACCAGCTCCAAAAGCACATCAGCGAAGAGCACGCCAAGCAGCCCAACCATGTGTGTCCCATCTGCGGAGTAATACGTCGCGATGAGGAGTACCTCGAGCTGCACATGAACGTGCACGAGGGCAAGACAGAGAAGCAGTGTCGCTACTGCCCCAAGAGCTTCTCGCGCCCAGTGAACACATTGCGTCACATGCGCATGCATTGGGATAAGAAGAAGTATCAGTGCGAAAAGTGCGGTCTTCGGTTCTCGCAGGACAATTTACTGTACAACCACCGCCTGCGCCACGAAGCTGAGGAGAATCCCATCATTTGCAGCATATGCAATGTGTCCTTCAAGTCACGGAAGACCTTCAACCACCACACCCTCATCCACAAGGAGAACCGTCCGCGGCATTACTGCTCCGTGTGCCCCAAGTCCTTCACTGAGCGATACACCCTGAAGATGCACATGAAGACCCACGAGGGAGATTTAGTTTACGGCGTTAGGGAGGAGGCGCCCGCCGACGAGCAACAGGTGGTGGAGGAGCTGCACGTGGATGTGGACGAATCGGAGCAGGCAGTTACAGTGATTATGTCGTCGGACAATGACGACAACAGCGGCTTCTGCCTGATCTGCAGCACCAACTTCGAAAACAAAAAGGAGCTGGAGCACCACTTGCAGTTCGATCATGACGTTGTCCTGAAATAAACTAATTATCTTTATGTACTTGCAAATAAGCTATTGTGCGCTAGCATATTCCCTTCTTATTTTTACTTCAATATATTGTAGATATCGATGTCCATTCAAAATATAATTTTCTGGTATCCGAGGGGCATCGCAATTATCAAGTTTATGCTCGGTCAATACGACTGCACTATATTATTTCAATGTAACTATTAAAACCTTATCAACTTGTACTAAATACTAATTAGAATACGAATAAAAAAACAAAAATCACGTCTATACTTTGAAAAGGGGACACAGCAATCGAACTTCGGTTCTCCATAAAAATGATAACAAAACAGCGTGTATTAACGTTTCAAACATGTATTCCGACAACGTTACATGGGCTATGATCTGAATCTTAAGCTTACTCGTTCTCTTGAGAACGCAGACGACCGTTGGGGTTGGTCAGGCGAATCGACAGCTGCTTGGCACGCTCCACAATCTCCTTGCGCTTCTTCGAAGACACGCCGTGGGCGATCTCGCCGCAGTAAACACGGTTCTGCATCAGCAGCACCTCCAGTTCCTTAACGTTGTGCACCAGGAACTTCTTGAAGCCGGTGGGCAGCATGTGGCGGGTCAGCTTGTTGGATCCGTAACCGATGTTGGGCATCAGGTACTGGCCCTTGAAGCGACGACGCACTCTGTTGTCGATACCCTTGGGCTTGCGCCATTTGTGCTGCAAAAAATGCGCTATTAGAAGCACTCTCTACGAAACTCATTGATTCCCACTTACCGACAACTTGGCATAGCGATCCGACTGATGGCGGATGAAGTGCTTGGTGCGCTTCTTCACAATCTTGGGCCTGTACGCTGGACGAATGGTCATTTTGGAGCTGCAATGGCGGGGGAGAAGGGGAATTAAAAACGATTATTGGTCTCTTTGCAGCCCAGCACGGCCAAAAGCCACTGTTTTCAGTATAATCCAGACGGGCACCGGCCGGATCTAGCTAAGCCGTCAGCTTACACCGTAAATAAATATAAAAACCACCAAAAAAGGCACGTGGATCAAAATTTTACGTACAGACCTTGCCGGAAATCAATGGAGAAAAGAAAGTGGCCAGTCGCTGAAAACATCGATGTGGGTTTTACCGATGTTGTTGTTCATGCGATATATCGACTATCAGTTGAGATTTGCGACAAGTGTGCGCCAGGTCACTCTGTGCCGGTATATTCTGAAGATCCCGCTCCGGCCACACTGAAATTTTTGTAGAGTTTTGCTTCAGGAATCTAACATTACAGAGTTTTTGCTCTCAATAAAAAATCTCTCTCTTCGGTTTCACGAGAGATTACCAATGTTTTTGTTGACATCGATGTTCAATGCATCGATGTTTTAACCCATGTTTTTCTTGATCTTCGGTCACTCTGTCGCGCCACTCGGTATATTCTAAAGATTCCACTTCGGCCACTCTGCTATTCTTGTTTGTCAATCTAACAGCAAAATGTTAAATTCGATAAGCAAAACTCTGTAAACTTAAAACTCTGTAAACATTCTGCTGTAAGCTTACATTGATTGGATTGCGCGAATTACGGCATTCAAATCCAAGTTATTCACCACTTATTTTACACTTTTTACTTTACTTCAGCAAGTATTGTAAATTATTGGTTAATAAAACTGATTAAATTGAGTAAATTAAAAATTGTTATCTTGATAATATTAATTCGGGGGTAATATTAATTCGCAGCAAAACAGGGGCACTTTTTTAAAATTCATTGCAGCGAAACGGCTAAAGATAGCTTACAAATGCCACATAATAAAACAATATTTGAGGATTTATTAAAAAAAAATACGTTTCTTAAAAATAATGCACAGGTATAGGAGCTATTAGAAATCTGCCGAGTCTCCTTTGGTTTGCATTATGCATCCTAACTGCCACTAAATCCTTCGTTATCAGAAAAATATAAAGCATTCATTAAAGGATAAGTGTACCGAGGTTTGGGGTTGTCTGGGTTTTTGATAATAATTGTTTTTAGCGATCATATTTTTTTTAACCGTTGTATTTGTATTTTTAAATTCGAGGAAAACCCAAAACATACATTTTTATACTTTTGAAGCGTATTATAATTTCAGTTAGAACGTTTGCATTCGCATTTGCAAATTTGGAAAATCATATTTTGGTCAAAAATAAGGGAAATTAAATTATGAAAGCCCCTTAAAAAGCGTGCAAAACAAATTTAAGGTTAACATTTTTTTGTTGAATTTTTAACGAATTTGGAAAAATTAAAAAAAAATTGTGTGAACATGGCTAAAAAACAGAAACAAATTTAAAATGCTTTCCGATTTTAAAGTGGCGTATGTGCGTACGAATGCTTGTTTTCTTCTTGTTTTTATTCAAAAAATAATAAATATTTTTAATTACTGAAAAATACTGCAGTTTTTTAACGGAATTTTTAAATTAAAGCAATTTTTTATTTGTTTTTAGTAAAAAAGTTTTTAATTTGTATTTGTTGCGTAAAATACATAAATGTATTTTAAAAAAACGTATAGTTTGTATAAATTATTGTACTGATAAATAAATAAGTTTTAAATAAATGGAGTTCCAGATTTTTTAAGTTTTTGAATTACCAGAATTTTCAAGTTTTAATAAATCTAATTCGGTTCATCCTGAAAAAAAGCTCACATTTTCGGGACTCTGTCAACTTAATTAAAACAGTTTTCACTCTTTTAATGACAATTAATAAAAGGCAAAAGAATAATAAAAATTAGAGACATTTTTATTTTAATTACATTGATTTTTAAATTTAATATTTGCCTAAATGTACTTCCAGTGAGTAGACAATGCACAAAAGAAAAATAGTAAAACGAAATACTAGAAGCAACTTTCCGGCCGTTTGTGGTTGTCCCTGCATCTGTTTTTCTTGTTGCTGCTGCTGGGTGTTATTTGTTGTTGTTGTTTTTCTTGCCGGTTGCAAGTTGCAGGGGCCACTGACAAACACAGCTGTCGAGTGCGGCGCTTAAATGGCAAGTAAACTGCAGCCGAGCGTTTGCTTAGCTAATTTCGCAGGCCGCCTTTGGAGGAGCCAAGGAGGAGCTCCTGGCGGTGCCTCCTTGACAATTGTGTGGGCGTGGCAGGCGGCAAGGTGCCAGGCGTGGGCGTGGGCATGACCGTAGGCGGGGCTGTGCACTTGCTTTCTGCTTATTATTTGCACTCGGCAAGGCCAACATTAGGGAGGTGGGGGTGTAGGAGTCTCTGCTCTTCTTGGGGTGAATCGGAAAATCTTTTATTCATGAATGCCGCGCCATAAAAATTGCACAATTTGAAGCGCCTCCTGCCACATCCAACTCGGAGACGTACGTATGTCCAAAAAAAAAAGAAGGAAACGAAGAATTTACGCGCCTTGGGCGGCTCTCTCAAGGATTTCGGCAATGGCTCTCCTGGTCGCCCCCTCGCCGGCTCTTTTCTCGGCACGCTGCAGGCGATAGTTGCATAAATCATAAAAGCCCTGTTCGCTGTTGTCCTTGCTCTGCTCTCGCTCCTGCTACTCCGCTCGCTTCCTGGGCAGGACTTTACGACACTTAAGCAGCGCAAGGGGGCGGGGGTGTGGGGGCGTTGAGAGTGTCTCCAAATGTCTGAATTTGATTGCGCGGCCACAACAGCGGCTGGAGGAGCACCAACTCCCCCTCTGAGGATTTCGCGCCGCCCGGCATTTAACGGGTTCAACTCCCCTCGATATACTTCGCGCGCTTATTTATGAAGGTCTAAAGGCGTCCTAAAAAAAGGCTTCTCTTGCTTACGCCTTTTTTTGGAACTGGTGGATTCCTGGCTTGAAATTTTGTCACTGTGAAAAAGAGAGTAACGTATTTAGGTTTTTAAAGCCGGGTAAAACCAGGTTTTTTAAGCATAAATTAAGTTAGAAGCCAAGTTTTTGTCAAATTAGAAATGGACACTCTTTTAGGTTTTTTTTTTTTTTTTTAATATGGCAGAAATTTAAGGCTAAAAAAATCAAGAAATATCGGAAGTCCCAATTTGATAAAAGTTAAAAAAATCACAAGAAAAAATATTAACGACCTGGCCTGTTGAAAAAATTGTTTTTGCTTACATCAAATGGCTAAAATTTTTGAAATAATCTGAGTTTGGGAAATGTTAAAGGCTAAAACCGATCTTAAAGTTATTTACAAATTAATCATTAACAACTTTTTTTTTAATTTTAGAATTTTTCAAGGTAGTCTAAACCGCTTAATTATCAAATAACCCCAAAGCCGATTTTTTGGCAATCTTAATCTTGAACTTTGACACCCAACTAATTGCAGAAAAATACTTTAGGTAACATTTTATATTTATAAAAAAAATATTCAATTTAAAGTATAAACTATAAAAATACGATAATAATTCTATGCTTTATAGAGACACTTGTTAAGATTTAAGATTTAACTTTAAGTTCAAGTGTTTGTTGGATTTACAGCGAAAACCAATCCAAAATAACCAATATTATAAAGTAAAATAACAACTTTTTCCAGTAGTCATTCATAAATGCAGTTGCTCAAACCCTCGACTCACTTCTCCGATGCAAGGGCTTGATTGGCCACCTGCCTTCAGTTGCCCCTCAGCAGGAGCAGGAGCAGGCGCCGCAGCCGGGGTCAGGAGGGCCACGCACTTAATTTATGACTCGCCGTGCAATAATTCAAAGTCATAGGCCTCCAGAGACCATTCAGTGCTCCACTCGACCACTCATTCGCTCAAGGGGCTTCAAGGGGGCTAAAAGACTGGAGATGGCGGCCAGGAGGCCGGAGAATGTGGCAACACCTCGACAGAGGGTGGTAGAAGCCGAGGCTATGGAATTTTTAATTAAAATATTAAAGCATTGGCTGGAAGGTGTTTTTAATCTTGCGAAATTGTTTTAATTGTTATTTAGGATTTGTTGTTCATGGTGGGTGGCGGGCGGTGGGTCTGATGGCCGTGTCCTGGTGTTGCTGTTGGCGGTGCTGTTTGTGGTGCAATTTATGTGCGCCTAATTAGAACAGACAGGGCGGTGTCAGAGGTCCTGGCGCTGTTTTCATTCTCATCCTCTTCCCTCTCTCTTTCTATTTTTTTCTGTGTGTTTTTTTTTGTGTTTGCCTTATACAAAGCCGCTTCATAATTACCATATTTTCAAATTACCATTGGCCAAGTGCGTCCTGGGACGAGCTGCGCCGCGCCGCGCTGGGTCCTGGCCATGGCCGCCATTTTCCTTGGCCCCGCGGCCATAAAAGCTAATTGTATGTGTGCGTGGCTAAGGTAAATCCTTGGCATGTTGTTGCTCGGTGATTTATATTTAATTGTTGTCATTATGGTCATCAAAATCGTGTGAAGTTCCACGGCCCCGGAGGATGAATGAGCGGAATAGCCGGCCTGGTGTGCTGTTGTGCTCTGGGATGATGGAGTGCCTCAGCTGCTGCTGTTGCTGCTCCTTCTGCCGGGTATTCTTCGAGTGTTTCCTGGGTCAACACGCTGACAGATGTCTAATTGCTGGCCAAGTTTCCTCGTGGCTCTGGCAGGACTCTCTCTCTGTCGTCCTGTTGATAAGAAGCTAAGAGCTTGACTTTCTCTTAGGGTTTTGTGGAAGAGCTCTGGGAATGTTGAAAGTGGGACAGAAGAGTCCTCTCTTGGATCCTTTTCTCTTGAATGCTGAGTTGTCCACAATGGTAACTATATAGCTACTATTTCTTTGAATATTTTTAAAATTAATTTCTATTTTAATAAGCTCATAAACACTTTGATAACTAATCATTTAAAAATCTAATAAAATTCAAAGTTTTTTGTGTTTAATTTGTTTATTTTTATTTGTAGCTTTTTAAACATATTTTTTGTACTTACAACTTTTTATAATATTTTTTTGGCCCTAAAAGTTTGCACCACTAACTTTGCTTCAGGGAAAGCAAATGAGTTTGGTTTTGTTTTGGTTTTAAATCGAGTTTAGGGCAAATATTCGATATGGATATTCATATAATTAAATTCAATTAAACCTGGCTTTGACTGAGTCTTGGCCAAATTATTCCCAAACGAGGCCAACACTCGAGTGACACAATATTAATTGAATGGAAGTGTATTTGATTATGCAATTCGGGCCGGGAAAGTCAATTTGCCGCTGGCAGTAGTTCATTGGCATTCGGCGAAGGCAGCTTCGCTTGCATTTTGTTTTATTTTTAATTATTCATAAAATAAAGCGAACACTTATTTGTCTGATTAATACAATTTCCCATGTCCCGGGCAGCGTTTTCTCTTTGCTTATCGCTCTGAATTGACACAAATTAAATTAAACTCTTTTATTTTTTTGAGCTGGCCAGGACATCAACGTAAACGGCACGAACTATATTCATTAGTAGCATTAATTCAATATGAAATTCCTTTTCCCATTTGAACCAGTAAGCGATTGTGTTTTAAATTGATTATTAATTTAAATGCGCTTTATATCATTTTATGCGGGGCTTTACTCTTTCGTTGGATACATAAAATATTGCTGGTTTTATTTTGGATACATTATAAAATTAATGCTCTTATAGGGTTATGCATTAATAAGATTTAAATGCAATTAAAGTTTAAATTTTTTAAAATTTATTTAATATTTTTATAGAGATTTGTTTCTTTTACTTGTTTTAAGAGAAGATAAACAATATTCAATATTTACACAAGAAAATTTACAAATTAAATTTAGTCAAAGTCTTTCATTAAAATATAAATTGAAACAAGTTTAAGTCACCGTTTTATCATTACATCGAAAGATGTAATTTTCTACTTAAATAAGTTTTTTATCATTTTTTAGTTTCTCTGTTTTTAACATTTGAAGTCTAGAAAAAATTAATAAGTCGTTCTATTATTTTGCTTTAACATTTTTTCTCTATATTTAAAAGAAAATGAATTTCAAAAGAGCCAAGAAACCTTTAATTAATATTGAATTAACATTTTAAAAAATTATTTAAAGTATAACAAATATAAATTATATTTCCCTAAAGCTTAAAACTCCTTTTTTAATATTTTTGTATAACTTTACAGCCAATACATTTTATTTTCTAACACAAACTTTATTATTTATTCTCCTGTCAAATTGTTTCATAATTTAAATTGTTATTTTGAAGTGTATTTAAGCCTCAAATAAATTGCTTTATTTGTTTCGCCACACTTTTAATTGACTTATCGCATAGTTGTGGCCATAGTTATTCCCTTTGTTCTTCATTTATTTACAAGCGTTTGTTATTAATGAAACATGGCAATCGGTTAAATGACTGGCGTTAATGTAATTTCCTTCTTTCAACAGTTGCAACGGCTTTCGTAAATTAGCCCAGCGCCAATAACAAAAAAAAAGCCACTTTAGGTTTGCCTGTTTTCCCACGGAAATGGAAAAACAAATTACTTTTGGCTTGTTTGTTTTGCAAAAAAATATATATTTTTTCCTGGCCTAGCGCCTGGAGATCCAAATAGGGCATCGTCATTTGCCAATTCGACAGTTTTCTTTGAGCGTATCAAATCGTGGCATAAACAGAAACACACCACCACCAGGCACAAGGACAGGCAATCACAGGTAGTAAAAATCGGCAGCCCACGTAAGTATCTAAATTTGTGTCAGCCTCCTCCTCCTTCTCCCCATAAATATGAGCCAAGGAAATAAAATATCCCTCATTAAATGATGACAGAAGCAAATATGAAAACACGCTCGGGGCTGAAAGTTACGGATACGGTTACCCATCTCGATGCGGGGCATTAATTACAACTGTCTAAGTACGATTCCAGGGGATGGCCAACAAAAGGTGGGTAGCCCAGGGAAGTGCCTCGGCTAAACAAATATTTAAGTTGATTGGGCGCGCGGGCGAGCAAATGCAAAAAGTTTCCACTCAAGGAGTTCACCAAATTCGCATAAATTCAATGCGTGCCAGGGCAGCCGTGAACTTTTTAATGTATTTTAAAACACTTTCCACTAAACATTTTAAGCAAACTGCTCGGAGCCCAACCCAGTTCAGTCCCAGCCTCAGCCACCTCCTCATCTTAGTCGCAGTTGCCGCTGGATGCCAAGTTGACTTCCTGCGAGAGCGGCAAAGTTTTCGCTCCTCCTTGGAGTTGCAGGCAAAATCCCACGGAGGCTGAAATCAAGTATTTCATTTTGGATTCAACTGCTGTCCGGGCAGTGCAACAACTAAATGGGCTGCTAGCCCGGGAAAGTAATTCAAGTCGAGGATCTGGCCCGAAGCCGGCGATACTCTATGGTCGTGGGGGGGTCTTAAACCTATGACGAAAATCGAAAAATTTGTAATTTCTACGTTTAGGCAGAAGGAGTAAGGATTAAGATTAAATAAATCCTAAAGAAACCCCAAAAAAATCCAAGATGGAAATCAAACCTTTAGCAGCAGCTTTCCCCCCACTTAAAACAAATGAACTGACAAGTGTTAAGCCCTGAACAATAGTTATCAAGTGACTTTGGCTCAAGTATTATAATTCTGGCGAGTTCTCAAGTCGAATATTTCACGCCTCCTTTAAAGGGAAATTCGAGTTTCGTTGAGGGTCCTGCCATAGCAACGGCAGCAGGAGCAGCAGCAGCAGCAGCAGCAGAAACATCAACGTGGTAATAACAATGCCAGGAATAAGAAAAAGTTCTTGAGTTCAGTTTTTGGCCACCCCCGAAGGCTTGCTCCCCTCCCCGTTCTCTGTCAGCTGCCAGCTGAGTTTCGAGCAAGTTTTCCTTTACCGAAAATATATAAACTCCATTCCGTGGGCTTGGTCAGTGTGTCAATGTTTGTTTTATGTGCCTAGGCTACAGTTATAGGACTTTTCCCACGAGGATTCCCCGGACAGGCAGGCAGGCTTCCTCTGTCCCCAATACCAGTCCCGAGAGTTGGAAATTTTTAATTAATTACCGGCTGCCCTTAAAACTAAGATGGTTAATAATTGAGTAAATAGAACAGGAGGTTAACCGGTGATTTCCTCACTTTGGCATTCACACATCAAATTAATAATGCTGTCGGTGCAAAACTAAACTTAATTTGTGTGCAGTTTATGACTTTGCCTCCAGCTCCGGCATGTAATTGCATTAATTTATTTCCAGGCTGAATTATCTGGCCAAAGGATGGCCAGAACTTTGCCAGTTGCTGTGATCTCTGACCACGACAACAATTCCTCCGATAGCCGGTGGAGCAGTCTCGGACTTAGCAGTAATTAAAACCCTGAAATGTTAGTCGAATGCGAGCATAGAATACAATTTGAACTGAGGGGAGGGGAGAGCTGGGCGGAGAGACAAACAAAAGTTTTCACATTTGAAATGCAGCCAGGATTTAGTTTTAGTTTTTGCTTAGCATTGCTACCAAATATTTGCAGTGGCTCACAGATTTGTTTGCCACACCACACAGGCCCGGGCTTGATGGCTGCAATTGGAATTTGCTTTTAATTGTTTTTAATTAAGTATAATTTATAGTGCAAACATCAAAGGACCTGACCTCAGTTGGAGCCTCCATGCTGATGCATTCAAAAATTCCTAAGAGCAGAGGACAAACACTTTGAAGCAAAGCTTAAAGGTCTTAAGACTTAAAATTTAAATAATAAATGCCATTGTAGAGGTTGCACTGACGCCTCGACTAAACGTTTATTGATTTTACTTAGAGTCCTTAATGAGCTAAATTTAGTAGCCAGCTGGGGGTTTTTCTATAAAAGGATTCATTTGGTCTTGAACGATTTACTAGGCTCAACATGCTAACGGACAAGTTCCTGCGATTGCAGTCCTTTTTCTTTCGCCTGCTGGGAGTTGAGCTGCTCCTGGATCATAATTCGGGATGTCGGTATCCAAGGAGAGCCCTTGCCTGCATTTTTTCGGTGGCCAGTTTTATGCCTCTGACTTTGGCTTTCGGCTTACGCAATATCCAAAATGTGGAGGGACTCACAGACTCATTGTGCTCGGTTTTAGTGGATTTGCTGGCCCTCTGCAAGATGGGATTTTTTCTCTGGCATTGTGAGGACTTTAGAACTCTTATAAAGAGTTTTCGTAATATGTTAAACAAGGGTGAGTTGTATTTTAAATTAAATTAATTAGATTTTTTATTACTTTAAATATTTCTCAGAAATTCATTGGCCTTCCTGTGAGCTTATTGTGAGCAGGCAGAATCGGCGAGATCAATTCATCAGCGCCTTGTACAGCCACTGTTTCATGGTGGCTGGCCTCACCGCCTGCCTGATGTCGCCTCTGTCCATGCTGAGTGGCTACCTTCGAACAGGAGAACTTCAACCAGAATTACCTTTTCCCAGCCTGTAAGAGAAATTAAAACCAACTGATTTCAGTTTTTTAATCCCTTATCCTTCCAGATATCCCTGGAACAACTCACGTCTTATTAATTACCTTTTTTCCTATTTGTGGAATGTCTGTGCTGCCTTGGGCGTGGCCCTGCCCACCGTTTGCGTGGACACACTCTTCTGTTCCTTAACCCACAATCTCTGTGCTCTCTTCGAGATTGCCCAGCACAAAATCTTGCATTTCGAGGGTGAAACTAAAGAGGAGACAAGCGAAAACCTGGTGCACATCTTCCAGTTGTTCGAGGAGTGCCTGAACCTGGGTCACTTGCTGAATGGATACTTCCGCCCGCTTATCTTTGCCCAGTTTGTGGCGGCCTCCCTGCATCTGTGTGTGTTGTGCTACCAACTGTCCGCCCATCTGATGGAGCCAGCCTTGTTGTTCTATGCCGCCTTCACGGCTGCCATTCTGGGCCAGGTGTCCATCTACTGCCTTTGCGGGTCGAGTGTCAACGAGGAGTGTCAGGGATTAGGACAAGCCATCTACGAGAGCAATTGGTTGCCTCTGCTGGGGGAGAATCCTCAGCTGGTGAGATCTCTGAGGATAGTCATGATGAGGGCCAGGAGAGGCTGCCTGATCAATGGGTACTTCTTCGAGGCGAATCGTCCAACACTTGTCATGGTAGGAAGGGGGTTTTCTTAATTATTCTTTAAGTTCATTTTTGTATTATTATTTAATTTATATTTTTAATAATTAATTTTTCTTGATTTATTCCTTCATTTCTTTGCAGATTGTTCGCAGTGCCATCTCCTACGTGACTCTCCTCAGATCGCTCGCCTAGTTCAGCCTCGTCCTGCGTCTCGTTCATTATTCAGGCAGAGGCTCTCTGGCTCGTTTAAGCCCGGAAATATTTACAATTATGCTTTAAGCCGGTGTTGTTACAGCCAGTTGGCTAATTAAGCCATGTTAATGGCAATAACTGCTCCGGAAAACCAGTGCTGGTGCTTGTTAATGCCTTTTGCATTATTGGCCTTCGTCCGGGGACATTGAACGCACGTATACGTAATATTTGCTGATGTTGCTGTAATTTCTGCATTGTTGTTGTTTTGTGTTTTAAATTTTGTTTTTCACTTCTTTTTTTTGACCTAGCACAACATTGCGGTTGTCTGCACGTGCCTGGGCCAACGATTATGTATAAAAGTGTGACATGGTCAAAGGATTTTGGGCGATTTAACTTTGTTTTGCCGATAGACGACGACGGGATTTCCCATGCCCATGTCCATGTCCATGTCGGTGTCATGTGTGTGTGCTGTGTGTGCGGACTGCACGTGAGTGCGGTTGGGAAAAAGCCAATTGCAGTGGCCGGAATTCCAGAGCATCCGCAGGCGGTGCTTTAGTCATAAACTGCACGCAACACGGCGGCTTAAGTTTAGCCGATTTTGTAATTTGTTTGTAGCCACAATGCGTTCGCTAACAGCATTTGGATGTGCACAGAGAGAAAATGGGTTTACGAATTAAAAACATATTTAATTAGTATAACACAAGACAGGAAGTTAACATCGATTTGCCGATGTTTAAATACTCTTGCAGATCGCAATTAAACTGTAAAATTAAAAACAACCTACGATGTTCATGAAATTTAAGAAAATAATAGAAATAATGGGATAAAAAGAGTCATTGGAAATCATGTTTTGAAGTTTTTAATGTTACAACAAGACAAATTACTGCGAGGATTCTGGGCGGATTCTAGGATAACTTCCCGGGATATCCAAATTCATGGCTGCAGCTGGCTGTTATATGGAGATTCCTGGGGGGCTTGCATGGAAATTCCTGTCGAATTCCCGTTGCATTTCGTAAAGGAAATAATAGAAGTAATAGTATAAAAAATTTGATCTATTTAAATATTTAATTGGGAATAATGTTTCGAAATTTTAAATGTTAAATGTTTATGTGGAAATGTCTCCTTCACTGAAATTAGAATATCCTGCAAGGGTATAATAATATATAAACGATGAATTGTTTAGAGTTTATATTTAATTTATATTAATATTTTCAGTCTAAGTAAAGCACATTTTAAAGGCAATTTATAATTATGAAAATACTTTATTTAAATAAATTAATAATCAATATAAAATAATCCTAATAATCCCTTCACAAGCTAAACTTTATAAAAATTAAATATTCAGTAAAGTCAACAAAAGAATTCTCTGAAATACTGCAACAAAATGCTTTATATTACATTGTAAAAGCCGTTTAGAACCCCATATCTCTTCGCCAAACTTGTTACAAATTTCTTTAAGTGTTATTAATACAGAAATAAAACATTATGAATGGATTGCCATATGGCTTTATGTTTCATTTGCTGATTATGCGCTGTCCTCTGAACTTTTAGCCTCGATTGACAAGAGACTGTTGTGTGTAATTGCTGGTGTTTCAGTCCTTGTCCCTGGACGACCTTCGGGCCCAAAACAAGCAGACAAACAAAATCAAAGACAGTCAACACTTTTGGCCATAGCGAAAGTGGCGAAAAATACACCCCGAGGGCATTGGACTATCACAGTCAGCAGACGAGATGTGGGTTCGCCTTGGCTCCCATCGCCCATTGCTGTCTCCGTTTTGGTCTCTCTCCGGCTGTGTCCTTTGGCGTGTCGTGTGGCGCTTTGTGGCCCATTGAGGCAAATAGTTTCGGTTTAGTCCAATAATGATGCTATTGCAACAGAGCTTTGCCCGGCTTTCTTTCCTTTCCTCCCCCTTTGATCTGGGAGCGAGTGTGGCCGCCTGGTCGGTGTCCGGAAGACCTGTGGGTGGGCTCTGGTCCACTTTCATTCAATTGACGCTCTTCGAGGAGTTGAAATGCCATAATAAATTCAATTGTGCCAGTGAGGCCCCCGGCGCCTGTCACTTTGTCTGTCAGCCCAAGGATCGGTTACCGCCTCCTCGTCATTTATTATTTGGTTTCCTTACATTGTCATAACATTCCCCCTTTTGGCTTTTCCTTTTTCGTCCTTTCTGCAAGCGGATGAGATTTTCCCTTTTTAATTTGGCAATTAATTGAATCAATCGCTCGCACTTCCTTCCGGCCGCCTTTTTGGCCATTTCTGGCCCCATGCCTTTTCGTTATTTTAATGCCGCTAATTTATGTGGTCAATTGTTTTTAGTTTTAACGAGCATTCCGGTCATTTTTTATTGCTAAATCACCGGACATTTCTTGGCTGCTTTCATTTTCCTCTCTTTCGATGATTTTCCTTTTTTTCTTTTTGTATTTGATGTGAAAATACTTCCGTTTATACGCCCTATTCGGCAGCAGCAGCAATTATTTCTGTGAACAAACAGGACTTTAAGGCAAGTTCAGGTCCGGGTCGTACCCTCAATTAGAGAATAAATATCAAATATTGCGTATACGACCCGAGAACTCGACATTCCATTGTGCATATATGCAGATGTATGTATGTATGTATGATGGCAAATGAATTCATTTATGTAGATTGCCTGGTAAACGGCCGAGACGAGAATAGTTTCAATGCCTGTCGGCCAGATAGATGAAGTCATTTTGAGGCGCCTCCAGGAGGGCTTCGCCAGTGTTCAGGTTTAAAATTTCTGCAGCGTTAAAGTTTCTTGGCAGGATGCACACACATAGCCCGAGTTCGGCATTGTGAACGAAAATTGTTATAAAGAGCTAACCGGATATTTTCGGAATTTTTAATTAATTCGTCTGCTGGGGAACCCGTCTCACCGTAGTGGCAGCAGGCAACCTACCTACACACATCCTGGAGCTGTTGTCCGGTCTCGAGCTGTCCTTGTCGCATTTTTGTTGCTGCAACTTGCAAGTCAGCTGCTCTGCGAGTGGTTACACTGGGGAAAATATATCAGAATAGCTTGGAAAATGATTGATTTTATTTTTTAAAATTATTTTACTTTTTCAAAAGTATTTAGCACAAAAATCACACAGGACTTCCCATATTTCTAGCTAATTATTATCATTTATTTGGGCCTTTTAATAATTTAAATTAGAGATTAATTTTGAGTATCCTTTGGCTTTAATTAACAATTTCTAGAGACGGCAGAGGACCTTATACTAATAAAAATAATATTTCTTGAATTATTTTTTTCTGTCTAATATTTATTTCTTATATTTTTTTTAGCCTTTTAATATTAAAAATATATTAAGAAAAGTTTCAAGTATTCTTTGTAAAGGACTTTCTTTATTTATTTTTCTCTTCCTAATATTCATTATTTTATAT
Organism: Drosophila mayri; assembly: GCA_008042485.1. Lineage (NCBI taxonomy): Eukaryota > Metazoa > Arthropoda > Insecta > Diptera > Drosophilidae > Drosophila > Drosophila mayri. The sequence goes on from VNJN01009363.1 coordinate 505,411, forward strand.
TTTATTAAAGTGCATGTATGTTTTGTATTTTTTCTTGTATTTTTCTTTGTCAAAAAGTGAGCGAGGCGAGCTGCAACATTTTTCGGCAATTGCTGGTCCTGGTCGAGGCAGGACACACACTCATCCTTCGGCTGGTACACAGCTCTTGCTCTTGGTCCTGGACCTGCTTCTGTTCCTGTTCCTGCTTTGTTGCTGCTCATTCATTGTGCAAAGTTTGTATAAATTTTTGATTTCTTTACACAAAATGCTGTGCATGTCTCTCCGACTGTCTGATGTCCTGCTGCGCCCGCCGTTTCGGAGGGGGACGGGGGAGAACTCGCCTCCCTTCACTGGCTGTCGTGGCACAACACAAATGCCATTGATTGAGTCACATCGCCTGGGCATATAAATCTCCACCGATGGGGTGTGGCACGCTCGACTGCCGTCAGAATTCCGGGCTGCCTACCTTAAAGTTTTCGCCGTGCCGAGCCGGAGAACCAGACTCAGACTCGGGGAATCGGAATCGGAATCGGATTCGGAGTCTGCTGTGGCGTTTGGCGTAACTTGGCCGATGATTTCGTTATTGTTCGATTGACAATAAAAAATCAACTGAAAGTTGCAAAAGGCACAAACTGTCATTGAATTTGCGAGGAACTCACACACAGAGAGAGAGGGAGAGAGGTCAGGTTGGCCAGGATTCGGTTCCTGGAGTTGTAAGCATATAAAAATAAGTCGCTTTGGGGGTTCCCCTCACACAAAAAGCTTTCCAAATTTGTATGCAAAAATGCAATAAGCGAGTGCAGCTTAAATAAAATGCATTTCAATGATTGCATTTTGGATTAAAAACAGGAAAAACAAGAAGGGAGATGGGTGGAAAACAATATAATAACATTCGAAACAGTCATGTCTCTTTGTGCAAATACCCTCCTCTCCCCTCTGCATAAACATATATTTATTAAACCTCTTCTCGCCTCTCCACACCGAAACATCTCTGCAGCAGCCAAATGGAACTGACAGACATTGCATATCTCTCAGTTTGCTGCTCAGTTTAGGTTTAATGAAGTGCAAACAAAAATATTTTCAATTAGAGCTAAACCAAGAAAACCAACGACCTAAAACAAAACGAGCCAGTGAGCAGCAGCGAGCAGACAATGCGAAAAGGTAAAAGTCGGAATGGCGGCAACATCAGCGGGCAGGGCGGAGCGGAGCAGGTGAGTGGCATGCAAATGCTGCTGCACTCACCTTAAGCTAGAAGCTCAGCTGGCTGTCGGCTTTTCGGGCAGGATTGCAGGCGGCTCCTGTCCGCCCACAGGACTCTCGCCGACAAAGTGCTGTCAGGCGGCGATCCGATCCTTTTCGGAGATCCCCCAAATACCGCCCTTAACCGTTACACGTGCTTGATTTATGCCCAAGCCCTGGGAATATTCGGGGCTCCTCTGTGCGTTATTGTTCTTGGCCAACACATCGACTAAACAATTCAATAAATAAGGCAAGCAAATTACGATTCGCTGATGTTTTTACGACAGCGACGTGCCCATTTAAAAGTGTTTTTGATTTGTTGCCATTGCCTCGCTGGCGGCACATTAAATTTATATGCCAAGATTTCACGCACTTCTAATTTATGTGGCATGGCCAAAGTCGATGTTGCAAGTAATATTTTCCGCCTCCTCGGCAGCTTTATTATTATTCTCATTTATATCGCCACTTAGGCGATGACACTTTTATATGAGCCATCAAACGCAAAGGCATTTTCTTTGACAATGAGTCAAAAATTAAACTATATTATTATTATGTTTAAGTTTTTCATTGCCTTAATTTGAGGAAATAGTAACATAAAGTGATTGTTGTTGAAATTGTTGTGAAATTTCGTGTTTGATTTGAATTTCGAACATTACAACTATGTAGTTATAAAACTAGAGTACATTTAGTTGATATAAACTGTCCTTGTGCAATCACAAAAAAGGAAAGCAGAGCCAAATTTCAACCAAAAAGGAACTAAAGTCTTTGAGAAACGTTAAGCTGATATCCTTTAGTTTAGAGTTTACAAGTCCTTGCATTTAAAAATTTGAAAAATAAAAAGATAATGCCTGAAAAATTTATAAAAAGTAAAACAAGAAGTCAAATAAATGCTTTTATATTAACTTTTTTTGTACGTCCTTACAGAAATTTTGCCTTAGAATATAAATTGTTTTGAAATGTAGTTAACTCTCCCAAGTTTGAGTTATTTATCCTTCTCATATATAAACAATAAAATTATTTAACCATTTATTATAATCCTAATATATCATTTCAAACTTCTTCCAACAACTCAATTGAAATATAAAATACAAATTCCCCAAAACAGCCCCAAAGGAGAGTTTTAAACTCTTAGAAAAAACTCAAATCTCTGGAGCTTTAGGCCCAATATCCCCAAAAACACGCACACGGTACTTGCCTCAACAACAACAACAACATTTTTCAGAAGTTTTCAACTTTCAGCTCGTTATTGTTGTTGCCTCTGCGTTCTCCCCTATAAGTATTTATACATTTTTTTATGCTCGCTGGCTGCCCTCCTCGGTAGTTGTTGTCAGAGTCACAGCCGTAGACATATAGCCATAATGCTTACCTGAGCGAAAGCATAGCGCACAAAAAAAATATATATACAAAAAATTTGCATGAAATCGCTTAAGTGCTTTTGCCATAACTTTACAAGGGGAAAGCGGGGGAATTGGAGCTGCAGGCAGGCAGTCAGGCGCCCAGCGCGCTCTCCTGTTTGGAAGTTTGCATGAAAGGCAACAAAAAAGTGGCCGCCTGTTGTATAAATAAAAAGTTTTGCACATGTGACGAGCAATAAATGCAGCAAATTAAACAGAATTTAACAAATTAAATCCACAACAGTTATGAGAGTCATTTGCAATGTTGTTTCATTCGTAGTCCTGGGATGGGAATGCTTTGGGGTGTCAGCGAGGTATTCAAATCATTTCGAAGTTGGGGTCAAGCTTCCGCATTGAGTGGGGGTTGTGTCTATGGACTGGGCTCAAATAGCCTTGAGCTGTTGAGACGATGACGACGACGACGACGACGACACTGAATCAAACTTGGGACTATAAGCATCAAATGCTCTCCCACCCATTGACAATATGCTTCCGTGTCCTGGCGTTTTTTGTGACCTGCCAGCCCAGCAGAGGAGCCATCCATCTATGCAGGGGCATCTGCAGCCATCCTCACGTACGGAAAGCAGCTGCTGCTCCATCCTCCGAAGCCGGGACTCTCTTCATTTGCTTTTTTTTTTCGTTCTAACGTTCCATCTTTTCTTCATTCCATTCCATGTATCCTTTTTATCCTTTTACCTGGCTGCATTGTCTGCCGTGTGTAACTAGCTCTAGGCGCCATGTGTTTTGTAATTTCCTTTCGCCTTTCGGATTGTTGCCACTTTCTTGGCTTCCCTTTCAGCTGCTGGACGCATGGACATTCCACATTCCCAGTGCATTGACCCACTGACACAAACTAATCTCCTTCGTCGGACAGCAAGCGAAATGTTTGCGAATAAATTTCATATATCTCAGAGCACTCGAAAATATATTTTTGGGAATGAAAACCAACCAAATTAAGAGCCTTAAAGTGTTTATAAATATTTGTAGAGTTTATAATTAATATTTATTTTGTGAAATTAAAGTAGATCCTTCAAGCCTTGTATAAAAATGCGACCTAAGAATAAAGTCCACTGCTTAACCAACTTTCCTATCAAAAATAATAAAATTTATGGCTTTAATTTAAGAAAAGTAATTTTATAAGTTTGGCCACTATAACCTTAATATATCCTTGAAAAATTATAATCAACACATAACGTTTGCATTTTTCAATTATTTTTGTAAACTAAAATCAATCACCTTAACTGATATATTATCAATAAATTATAATTATCGTTCACTCCCCATTTTGGTAATGTTTATTTATTTTTTTGCACGATTCGCCGATCCAATTGTAAATTAATTTCAAATTTATTCCGCGAACGTAAAAACAATTAAATTTGACAAAATGCGGGGGAGCGGGAAATGTGGCTGCTGTGTGGCCTACTGGCCACAGTGTGAGTGGAAAAACTCAAATGAATTTTAATTAGTGCCAAAATGTGGATACATTTTTCACTAATGACACGGCAAACCAATTTACTTGCGGCCCAACGCGTGACACCTCCATCCTCCTCCTGCCGCCCCCCGCGGAGGGCACTGTGTCATTGTGGGCATATTTACTTGCATTTATTCGTGTTTTTGGCCGGATTCATGGGGTGCAGATATGCAGTTGACCCTATCAATTTAATTCATTGCATTTTGGCCATTCGTTTGTTGTTGGTTGTGAAAACTTTTGGCAGTTGGCGTGGGGGTCGAATAGCGTCCTGCCGAGTGGGCTTATCATTGATTTTATTGGCATAATCAGCGTGAAAATTTGCGTTTACGAACTTTTTGGCAACCGGCCACGCCCCTGAAAGGCGATAAACATTTATCTTCATTATCAAATTTGCGGCATCCACATCCCCCCGAACCGCCTTCGCCTCTGCCATCCTCCTCGTCATCATCGTTGGCAGCTTAATGAAAAACTTTTTGCCTCTCGCGCATAACCCTTTTTAATTTTTATTAAGCAGAAAATTGCCTGCCGGCCAGGGTCCTTCGAAAGGAGGAGAAGGTGGAGCAGGAGAAAAACTGTAAATGAAAAGTAGCATAAAAATAACAACAGGCCAAGTGCGTATCCTTGGCCTGGCGGACTTTGGGGGCGCGCTACCAGGAGAACAATTTTTTGCGCAAAGTATTTGTAAATAAAGTAAATAAATAAAATAACTTGAATTCTTAGCGTTAAATGCTGGTATTAATAACTCTTTAGGGATTATTAAACCCTTAATGCAGCGAAAGGGAATGAAACTGGTAACTTGTAAGGGTTTCCTGGAAATTAAGCTATTTATGGGCCTCAGCTTAAGCTATAAAAAACAAGCAAATAATTAAATAATGAGTTTAAATGCATTTATAATGTTTGCTCCTTATTTTCTACAGTTTAATTTGCTTGTTGATTGCAATTTAAATTCCGCAAGTCTTCCATAAATAAAAGCTATTTATTTTTGCTTTTAAAATATTGAGACCATAATTTAAGAGCTGCACTAACTTATCGTTTTCGTTATAAGTTATAGGTTTTAAGCAACGTTTCATCTTTTGTTTAAAAATCCATTTAAGTTCCTGGGGTAGCGTGCTTGAATTTCCTCTCCGCTTGGCCTAAACCCGATTATAAACCCCGTTTTTCTTTGGCCACTTTGCTTTATCAACTTTTCGCTTGTTTATTTTGGCCTCGCATTTTTTGCGTTGTTGTTCTCTGGTTGTTCTCACGAAAATCTTTGGGCAACATTTTAAGCTGATTCGCCTGGGGCGGCGGGAATCTCTGAAAACAAATTAGGAAAAAATAATTGCCTTCTTATTAGCTGGAATATTATCAATCAATGACGAGCAGGACGCTCACAAGGACCTGAAAATGGATACCCAACTGAGGCCAGACAATGACCGGACAGCAGCTCTTCAATTGGCTGCACGTGTCGCCTGTTTGCACTTCATTATTGTTAGCTCATTCATCAGTTGATTTGGCAGGATGTACATTTATGTATGTATGTACCTTGATGCCACAATGAATATTTAAATAATTTCCTGCTTTCCGGACACTCCCATTTTTTTGCGCCTGCAATTTAATTACAGCTTTGTGAAAAACGATTCTCTGCCACTCACAAAGTGTGCGCTGGTTAATTAAATTTTAATTTTATGTCCCATAAAAATATTTAACCAAATTTAGCTGGTGCTTAATAGAACGCTTAATAGTTTATTTAGTGCGGCTAATTGAAATCATTTGCGGCTCACACTGACCCAGACCCAGACCCAGACCCACCTGGCGTATGAGTAATGGCCGGGCATTAGAAAACGGGGCAAATTAAAGCGATTAAACGGATAATCAATTATACATTTATTATACCCACAACAAGGGCAAAAAAAGAGCACAAAGGATGATTGTAAAGCCAAAAGGGGGGAGGAGCAGGACCCCCGCCACAGGCAGCCGCCACTGTCGGTTTTATAAGCAACAAATTTGGCGACGCTTGCTTATTTAGTTAATTATCCCAGATTACTTGCTCTTGATTATTTTGTACCCATGCAGCAGCCACATTCACATCCTGCTCCTGCCACAGCCCCATCTAGAGTCACACAGCTCCCCCGGGCTGTAAAGTCAGCAACTTTGGCCGCCTGCTTTCTGTTGTCTGGTGCCGTCATGTTTACTTATTTTGACGCAGCATGTGGCACTGCCAGCGCACAGCAGGCCAATGCCAACTTGGATTTTCTTAGCTGACAACAAACGGAGGAGCAGGGACACTTGGCCCAGACCGAGGCCAAGTCTGAAACTGAAACTGAGACGCAGTCTGTGGCTGTGGGCCGATTCATTTGTAGCGTCGCCATATCAACAATTAAATTAAACGTGTTTGCCCTACCCAAGCGAGCTTAAGCGTTCAATCAACGTGGCCCAGACTGAGAGGATGCTCTACAAGAGCTATTCAATGCACGTGCGGCATTTTAAATTACTAATTACTCGTGTTTCAGGTAACATTTGCTTTTCAGCTGCAAAACCCCCTTTTTGGTCACATAATTAGATGGAGCCAAAAGCTCGAAAGGGACTTCAGGGGACTCCCTCTGGCCGACAACGAAGCTCTGGCTTCTCTGGCTTTTGTACGGCTTATTAGCCAGGCTTGAAAATAAAATTCCTATGGAATATGAACAGGAAGCAGGTTAGGAGTATTAAAGCCTGCCTGGTTGGTGTGGATTTAAAAGGTAAGTGAGTGACTTGTCAGTGCTCAGCTGGATTGCCTGCATATTTCACAGGCAATTGCCGTTCAACTGATTTCGTTGGCAGCCACGTATTGCGGTCAACATTAACGGGAGCAGGGCATGGAGTTGTCCTTTCATCAATATCTATAATGGAGGTGGCCTAGCACCGATAGTATCGAGGATTATATAAGGGTATTTTTTTAGATTTGTATAATAAGAACTTATTCTTTATATATAAAAGTAAAATAAATATTAAACTGAAAGAGAAACCATAATGTTTCTTTCACCTACCATAGCTTTTACCAACTCTAGAGTTCCAGCTCTAATCAACAGCGAAAACCCCTTTCCGTTTCCGGCCCAAAAACCCACAACTGGAGCTCAAACTCAATTCCCAATCCCACCATGGAGCTGACCATCCATGGGCATGGCACTCATTGCAGTGCGAATAAATACGCAGGATGCAGACTGCAGTTTGCAGTTTGCAGTTGCAAGGGCGACGGTGATGGCGACGGCGACCCTAACCGTTTGGATGGCCCGTTGCAAATGAGCGGCAATAAACGCCAAAAGCAGAAAATTCAAGTTAATTACGTTTTTCAATTAAGCACTGGCTCGCCAAGCTCCCGCTCTCCCTCCCCTCAGTCATCAGGCATTGGCAAAGTCAACCAGTCAACAATGCTGGAAGGATTGGAGGGGGGAAAAATGGCAACAACAATTTGGCATTGAAATTAAATTGATGTTGGAAGCTTAAATCGAAATCACTTTGCTATTTCCTGCGATCAATGGGAAATGGAAAGTCCTGATCATAAGAGGGAACTCCTCTACCCTGAAGCATGGACTCTGTGTCGCTGCTTGAGCCTCGCGGATTATTCGGAGGCATAAATATTTGATGGTCTCCACTGTATAGTATATGTATTCCAAATTGACCACCGAATATAATTCATCATTCATGTGTCCAAACTGACACGTCTCTGTGGCCGCAAACAAAAATGAAATTCACTTTGTTTGCGGTTTGGCAATTGTATAAAGTAAGCTTCGTTTTATTTGTTATGCCCTTTGCTTAACCATTTTATTATTTTTATTTTCAACACTCTCCCTCTTTTTTTTGGTGGCATGAAAAATTCAGGGTGCGGCCTAGAATTAATCAGGAAAATATGCGGCCAAGTGGAAACTTTTGTAATCAACGCGGCTGGCAATCGATTAGCAGGATCCTTCGGCAAGGCATAGTGAGTGGCCTGGCACCTGCTCTGGATAGCTATCAAGCTAGCTAATAACTCGCGCGCCAGGCATTAAATATTTACACAATTTTAATTTTTAAATAGGCAAAAGGCAACGGAGCACTGAGCCCAGCTACATAGCAGCCACTGAAGCCACTCGAAGCCGTATAAATCCAAGATTGTGGCCGCCAACTTGTCGCATATGTGTGGGCATGTGTGTGTAGGCATGAGGGCTCTTGTGTAAGCGAGTGTGAGTGTGTGGCTGCTATCTTGACTTCATCCTTGACTGGCACTGGCGCTGCCACTGGGGCCTGGCTCGCTCTCTGGCTTTGACTGTAATTGAAGCAAAATGAAAATCTTTTATTCATGAGGCTATAAAATTGCCCAATTTTCAGGCCATTAGCAAAATTTACGCCTTTTTCTCAGCACGCAGCGCATAGTGGCCATTAAATACAGTCGCCTGCATAAGTATGCAGGCCATGCCCCGCCAATGCGGTTCCTTCGTGGGCGTTTAGATTTTATTTCCCGCTTTTCCTGGTTTTATTTCATTTTATTTTTTTTTGTTTAAATACCAGTCGCCACGACACCTCTCAGTCTCTCAGTCTCTTTCGGAGACGACAGCATCTTTCAACTCATCTCGCGTAAATCGTGGCACAACTCATCCCACTCATCAAATCGTGGCACAACGCGGCGTATGCTTGATTTCAGTCTTGCTGCCTCTTGACAGCCTGGCCCCGACGTCACTGCCTTAATCCTATTAGGCCCGCCTCGCTTGTATCGAAAGCAGCTTAGACATGTCAACGTTGTAATTAAAAGCAGTTGAAAACATCAGCCTCGGCCTCTGCCCCAAAATGCTGCCAAGTCACGCGTTGCCTGTCGGCTTTCTCAGCTTGAGTACAAGTGAACAGGACTCAGGACTCGGGACTCTATACTTGGTACTTGCTACTCGGAGATCTGGGACTCAACTGGCTGCCCAATTATTATGTTAATTTTATGGTCAAGTGCGGCTCATTGAGACTAATTACAGTGCAGCCAACGGGCTGTGTGTGCTGTGTCCTGGGTTCCTCCCAATTAGTTTGTTCTTAGAAACATATTTGCATGGCCCCTGATTGTTTTGTTCTTTAAAAAGCTGCTTCCCGACTGCGATTAACCGATTAATCCGTTTGTAATTAAAATTACTCCGCGACTCCTGCTGCGTTGCCAGTTGTGCTGCATGGCTTTTGTCTGAACTTGACATTCCGGCGACTGGATAATACCCAATAGATTTTCAATTTCAATTTTCCAGCTGTTGGGTAACCACACACACACGCACACGAAGCCTCCTGTGCCAAGGATTCCCAGGATTTCTGTTTTAACGGGGTTGCACATTGCACTGGCAGAAAGTTTGACACTCTCTTTAAGACTTTAAATAAAAACATAATCCCCTAATTTTATTTACATAAAATTTGTAATCTATGTATCTTTAACTTTATTAACATGTAAAATATATAACTATTTTCTTAGCCCAATTTTGTCTCAGTGCAGCCGTCTGAGGGCTTCAGCTCAAAGCAGTGTCAGCGGTTTATGGGTCCCTTTTATTCCTGGAACGCTGTTGTCTGAAGAGGATCCACAGAGCCGCAGAGTTCCCATAGTTCCTCCAGCACTTGCATCTGCTTTAGCTCGACTTTAATCGAATTTCGCTCACCTAACACAATAGCTTTTCAATCTCTTTCTGTGAATCTCGGCTTTCCTTTTGGCCACATTAGGCATTCACACACGGCTGGGGAAACAAGACCCAGATATTACTTATAAATAAATAGCCCCTGGCTTTCACAGCAGACACTTTGGTCAGCCTGGGCTTAATAAATATTTATGAAATCCCCAGAGCCTGGGCGTGCCAGCTGCAGCCTGCAGGATATTTCTCTCTTTCTCTCTCTTTAGTCCGGTTAGTTAGCAACCGATTTAATCCTGGCCCAGCAGCACACATCCTTAAATTATATTCAATTTCGTTAAGGCCCAAAAACTGCCATTAGAAATCAAACAACAATGGACAGCCGAAGCTACTGCCAGTTGGTGTGTGGCCATGTTCAACATGCAAACACAAATGGTTGCAGAAAAAAAAAAATGTTTGTCCAAACACACAGAGAGAGTGGACACACGCAAGGACACACAAACTCCACACTCGAAGCGGAAGTATATAGGGGCATTTAAATATGCAAAGGAAGTGTGCACTTAATTTGTGCCATCCTTGTTGTTTGCCTCCACTAGTTGTCATCCTCGCCGCTGCTTTTGCTTTTGTTTGTGTGGCCAAAAAAACAAAAAAAAAGAACGAGGAAGATAACAAAAAAAAATGAGGAAGGACGAAAAATAGCAGCAGATGAGCAGCGAAGGGCCAACCATAGGGCACAATATTCCTGCTCAAACACAAATCCCAACTAATGTGGGCCGAAAACTTTTGCGTGCCCACATCGCCGATGTGGCAGCCTGAGCCAGCTGACTCTGTTGACTGTTGAGTGGCGGACAGTGGTGGCGGGCGGACACGGGGACACCCGGACATGCGGACAGCGGACTCCTGGACAGACAGACACACGGACAATTGGACAAACTAGCAGACGCAAAAAAAAAACGATGGGTATATTTTATTTCAGGGTTTCTCATTTAATTTATAATAAATTTTATATATACGAAAATTATATCATTATTACTAGGAAGATATGTAAACGAAATTTCTGATTACATTTTCTTAATTGATAATTCAGTAATAAATTAAGAAAAAGATTAAATATTTAAAAACTCCATCAATTAAGTAAGAGATAAGTAAGTGCATTTTTAATTTTTATAAAATAAAAATAAACTCTTATTAAATTCTCATACAAAACAAATTCTTTTAAATTTATACATAATTATAATTTTTCCTTTTCAAGACTTACAAATACTTAATCCTACCCATAGTACAGTGGGCACCGCGGACAGCTTTAGTGGTCAGAATCCTGGCCCGTGGCCCATTGCTGGCCATGTGCCATGGTCGGGCGCACAAGACAAAAGTTATCAGCGGTCCGCAGAGGACACTGCCACGCCCCACTTCAGCCCCCGTTGGCCGCCCCGTTTCCACTTCCATCTGACAGTTTTAATTGCCTTGAATGTTTGCAAATTTCTTACGATGGGGCTTGGCGGGGCGTGAGATGGCTGTTCGAGGGGGGAATGGGGAAATTGTTGTAGCATGCGGTTAGCGAGACAGACAGACGCCGCCCTCGTTGCTGGAAGATCTTAAGCTATCTGGCTGGCTGGGTGGCTGTCGCAAACTTGTGCGTTGTATTTTTTATTTTTTTCCTAAATGCTATTGCAAAACTTTTCAGATACATGCTGTAGATGAAGTGACTTACATTGCAATGGGAAGGCAAATTAGTAGCAGCTGCAGCAGCAGCAGCAGCAGCATTGGGGCCATCAAATCAAAGGGAAATGTCCCCGAAATTGAAGTTCTCCAAGACGACAATTGCCCGAATCGTTTTAGCTTCTTAAATACCAGGGAATTTCCTCTCTGACGCACTGCGTCACTGGGGATCATTAGAAATTATTGATTGACTGACTGGCTGACTGCCTGGCAAACAAGCTGCTGCTGCTGCTGCTGGTGCTCGACGCCACCCCCTAGCCACTCTGAAGATAATTCTATTGTTTTTCTGCCACAAACCGCATGCATCATGGGCCAAAGTGCGGTGTCGATGTCCCTGCTGCTGATGCTGCTGCAGTGGCAAGCTCATCAGAATGCCAGAGCTGCAGCATCATCGTCATCATCGCTTGGCTCTGACTTTGGTTTATTGATTTCACAATGCAGCATGAAAGCATGAAAGCAGGAAAGCAGGAAAAGCAGGGAAAGCAGGAAAACATAGCCAGACAGAGACACATCCTCGACACCATGTGAACACGGACACATGTCGAGCACCTTGCGGGTTGGGTTGGGTTGGGTTGGGTTGGGTTATCCTTTATCAAGCTCGGCGAGTGACTTCAATCCACAAGCTTATTACCTTACACAAACCCCGTTTAAATTAAGGACTCCTGCCGGAGGGCATTGCAATTAAGTTTTAATCAAACTTTAAGGTATTGCTCATCCGCCGTGGATGCCCTCAGCGGGTTGAGTGAGCTCGGAAAAGCGTACACAAAAACAGGAACAACAAGCACAACAGAGACACAGCGAGGATGAGCAGGCAGAAGACAAATGTTTGATCATTATTACGCTACCATAAATAAAGCAGACACTGAGGGACAGACACGGACGGGCGCACCGGTGCGAATGCCGGAGAGAGCCACTGCGTCGCACCTTTGGCCAGCTGAAAAGCACAAACGATGAAGGCCAAGACGAGGGGGCCGGGACCGTTTGAATAACTGCGATTAAAGCGGGCAACAAAACAATTATTGAGGATTTAATTGCTCGACAGAATGTAATTAAGTCAAGGTAGCACGTTCCACAAGCACGCCCACCTCCTGCTCTGGATACTGGCAGATAAACCACAGGAGGCCGGGTCCTTTATCTCCCACTGTGTGTGTTTTCAATGTGGTCGCTGGATCGGAAACATTAAATGCAGAGCAGCGGCCAGTCGTTGCCTCAAGGACTCAAGCATCGCCATTCACATGACCCCGTAATGGAGGGAAGAGGCCTATTAAAGCCAGCTAGTCTTCAAAAATCACCCGGCATATACGTATCTTTGTATGCCAAAAAAAGAGCTGACGCATTGGCAAAACCCCCACTTGGCTCTTAGCTCTTGGCACCAAAACGCTGTTGCCACAGTTGAAACTTTCCAGCAAGTTTCAATTTATTAACGAAATAAAATGCAGATAAATGCTTCGGGAAGACAACGCCGCCATAAGCCGCAGTCGGTGTCCAAAAACTTTTGATGGCCTCGTCAAGTTTCCGCCGGAGGGGCTAAAGTTCTGCTGCCAAGAGTAAAGGTGAGGAGACCTGGATCCACATCCTTTCTACTGTATTGTCTGCGTGTTGTTTCTATATTGGCCAGTTGCTGGGGCGTTAGGCATCAATGGCAGCGAAATTGCGGAATTTTATTTGTTACGCGCCCGCGATTTTCAATGCAATTCCATGGAAATTCAGAGGCGAGAGCGGCGCAGGCAATCGCATTTCATTCGGCGAGCTGCGAATTGAAATTTTTTCCGCGCCCGGTTCTTTCTATTTATTTGCAAGCTGGAGTCCGGGCCACAGCCAAGAGAGGAGCAGCAGCAGCACATCATTCAGGCTGGAGGCGGCAATAATGCCCTGTGTTTGCCAACACGGTCAAACGACCAAATTGCCAGTGAGTCACATTCCATTTTGGCTCAAAAAGGGGGGGTTTCTTTTAACCCTTGAATGCTGTCATTTAACTGAGGTTAGTCTGCGTCTTAAATATATATTCCTTACTCATTTGCAGTTGAGTTATGGGCATTCCTGTGAGATATTTATTTACTTCCAATATAAATTCTTGGCTTTTACCTGGGACAGGAGGTAGCTATTGTAAGGAGTGCCCAAGGAACAACTGTTGATGGACTTGTTTCTGACCATAACCAATGGCTTAATTAAAGGTTAATGCTTAAAGTTCAATATAAAATATAAAAATAAAAAAAATGTAAGGTCAGTTACTTTAATTTATCTTAATTAATCTGTATTGTAGCTCTTAAAATCACCTAAAGTAATTAGGAAAATGCCATAAGTAGGACTTTTCCTTTGGACTTTTTCCATCGGTTTTCACTAGCTGCCAACGATTTACATTTGCATCCGGCGGATACGCGTCTGTCTGGCTGTCTGATAGACAGCTGTCTGTGGCTCTGTTTGCGGCTCTGTTTGTGTGTGAATGAGCAATGGGTTGTGCAAAGTTTTTCGATTAAAGTTCATAATTACACTTGCAAGTGTTGCAGCCAAGCTGAGAGAGCTGCTCACTCACATATGTATGCTGATTGCCCCAAGTAGTTTTAATGGAAAATCTTTAGCTGCCAGGACATGGTCACTGAAATTCAGCGGCGCCAGCTGAGCTGTATCTGTATCTGCATCTGTGTATCTCTAACTCTGAATCCCAGTGCCATATGTAAGTGTGTCTCTGACATTGCATTGATGGCTTCATTTTGCCCTTTTTTTGCAATTGTGTACGATATATATTGCCCTCTATATGTCCCCTGCCCACGCATCTATTTCCGCTGCTGCTGCGACTTTCTTTCGTCCTGCCAGACAGGATGTCGTCTCCTTGTGTGTGTGCGGGATGTCTCGAACTTGCTTGAATGACTCAAATATTTTAAATGTCTTTGTCTGACTGACTGACTCGGTAACTGGCTCAGTGCGTTGTCAATCATGTGCATCGCTGGCTTTACGGCTTGCCATGAGATGTGATGTCAGCCACAATGGCAAATAGCAGCGACAGTGCTGTGTGTATGTGGATGGAAAATGGAAATGGAAAACTCCTTGCATACTTTAGTCTAACAGATAAGCCGTTATCGGTGCATTTTATGGCTCTATTAGGCTGAAAAATCATTTAACTAGCCGTGTTTATATACCGTTTTAATGTTTGTCAACCTATTAAATATCAGAATGTTTCGTTATTTGGTCAAAAGCACCCAGTTAAATGGTTTTTTCTTCTCCCACATCCCATTCCCTGCAGCTATTTGTTTTAATTTAAATTTTCCAACCAACTTTCCAAAGCTCTGAGTGCCCCCTGGCCGGACGACGGATCATAATTTAAGCATTTAAATATAAATTCGCTTCAGAGGACTCGGTTTCGAGTTTAATTTAATTGTTTTTCCAAGCATTGCTCACCTAATCGAGTGGCAATCAGCTAAATGTCTTGTTTCCACAACAATATACATTCGCTTTGTTGATGTTTGTCTTCAGCCAACAAAAACACAACCTCACACACATACAGCTGATTCTTTGCCTTTGTTAAATTTTATATATATACTTTTTTAACACAATCTTGTCAACATATTAAGATAATACCTTTTTAATCCTTTGCCGACCCAAGGTCATGGACGTCCGTAAAAAAGCGCTCGAGCCTGAACGCCTCGTCCTGGAGCTTCGTTCACCTGCCAGCAGCCATTTATCCCTTTTTGCTGGCTGCTGGCCATAAAAACCCTTTTATAATTATGATGATAATAAACAAGGCGACTGCCAAGCAGACTCGTCCGTTCGCCCAGTCAACAATTGTTCCCTTGTCTCCACTGAAATGGGATGGAAATGCGGGAGGAGGAGCGTGGGATGGAATGGGCCTTCAGGTTTCGGGAGGACTACGACTTTTATTAGCTACTTTGCCACGGCTTTGTTACACCTTTCATTATGAATCCCTGGGCAGGAGACAACGGCATTGGAGGCGGTGCCACAACAATGCCGGGACCGAGGATATTTCAATTTAGCAGCTCAAACAGTTGCCACTTTGACGTTTGTTCGTTCGGCTGTGACGCCTGTTGCCTTCTGCCATGGAATGCCAGGATACCAGGACCTCCCCGAAACCCCCCCACCGAGACGTAAATATTTATGCGGCACAATGCCGGTAGAGCCAAAGGTGACGATGTCAGCTTTTTAACAGCTGCGGAATTTGTTGGCTGTCTTTGTCTGTCGGAGGCAATCTCAACTAATCTGCGGTTGTCGTAAAATGTAAGGAGCATCTCAGGATGGGGGCATCGACATTGGGCATGGAATATCTCGGCAATGAATGAATGACATGCCAGCCAGCCAGAATATCCAAGCAGTTCATCAATCATACCCGGAATTCTTATCGCATTGAAGTGTGCAGAGAATGAATACGGACGAGTGTATGGCGGATAGCGAGGGATTATCTATCCGAGGGATTCATTCACTCGAGTCGCCTTTTAATTGTTCCACCAAAGAAGCAGCTTTTGGCTCATTTTTCATAAATAAAGTTTAAAGACCCAACACTTGAATCGGCGTCAAGGGGTCTCCGTTGGGGTCCTTGGGTCCAACCATTGCCCAGCTTTAAAGAGATCATCAATCTTGTTTAATGGTTGTCCGCACGATTGAATTATTACATGTGTCAGCTGCGCGTGAGTTATTGATATTACGTAACAAATGAAGAAAGCGAAGAAAACCCGAATAAAAATCAACCATCAAATACAGAACAGACACATAAAGATGTACATTCTGAGTGCAACGGATGCCTTTGGGTTTGTACAGAGGGGAAAAAATATATAAACAATTATAAAATATCTTTACAGATTTATTAGTTTTAATATTTATGAACTCGGAGAATAGATTAAAATCTGTAAATTATCAAGTTTTTTTTTTATAAATAATACATTAGTTTTTGCTTGTGTATCAATCGATGTCGCATTGAAGGAATTCGCTTCTCCAAGTAACATTTTCCGTGGCATTTTCCCCCCCCTCACCAAATGTATGTGCAACTGGTGGGTTGCATGCCACTTTCCGTGACTACCCAGCAGGTGACGATGCCTCACTGGCAAATTTCAAGCATTTTAAGCCGACAAACAAAAACGAATCACCCGAAATCGCTTTGAGTACGACATGGCACATAAAATCGATGGGCAGCAGCATCCATCCGAGCAAGAACAACTCGATAAAATGAAGCCCAAAAAAAGAAAAATAGAATTCCAACGTGATTTGCATATATTTATTTACTTGTAGCGCGAAAGACAAAACAAACAAAAATATACAAAAAATGAGATGAAAGGAAGAGAAAGGCGAATTGAGCTGCCGACGTGAATGTGCTAAAAAATCGAGCTAAAAGAGAGTTTTGCTGAAATCAATAATGATCAGGGAAATACTCCTAAAGGAATGTTAAATAGGAAATTTAAAAACTAAATTTTTATATAGAAATAGAGGCCTATTTTTGGGTGTATTTATTTTATATTTTTAACAGAAGGTTTTATTGTATTCATTATAAAGGAAACTCTTGGCTGAATATGAAAACCAAATTAAACAAATTTTTGTGTTGTCTTTATTAGAATAAAATCATTTATAATTAAAAAATAAATATTTATGCTAGTTAACATTTAAATATTAATTAAGCTACAAAGTTTATCAATTTAAACACTTTCTTTGCTCATTTTAAAAAGTTTACTCTATATTTTCCCAAGCACGTACACCTCTGTTAAGCCTCAACTTAGCTGAGCCATCAAAAGAAAATCTTAAATTGTCATTTCATATTTCGGAATTATGCTGAGCAGCCGCCACAGCCTGGCCAATAACTTTAAGCCCTGTGCGGTGACTTGATTATGCAGTTTTTGGTTTAGTACGCATTTGCCAGGCAGCCGCAGGATGATAGGAGCGAGTGCGGCGGGCACAAAGCATATTTATGGTGCGGTTGCCATGTTATGTTTATTTATGCAACATCAAACTGTTGCCATAAACTGCACTCCACTCTGGCCAGGAATTTGCATAATGCAAATGAAGTTTCGCCAGGATTCGAGACCCAGGAACCAGTACAAATAAGTGGGTCGAGGATTCTATTGCGTAACTTTTAATTGAGCCCGGCAGTTAATAATTGGGGCATTAACACTACTGGCCAGCAACAGGCCTGGTCTAGGAACTCCTTTCACTTGTTTACAGTCGACTAACAGCACAATAATACATGAATTTCCCCCCTACAGACAGGAAGTCCTTAGAGCTGGGCCAGGTGAAAATAATAGAGAGAACGAGAGGTAGAGAGACGAGTAAAGTCTTTACCTTCAGGATAGACGATGGGTGACAAGCATTTGAAGCATGTCACAAAAAATTTCATTTCACCAGCCGACTCCCCTTCGGTGTCCTTTGCATCCTTTGTCCCACGGTGTCAGCTTTTATTTTAGCTTAAAGCTGAAAATAACATTGAATGAAATAGCCCGTTCTCCTTGTTGATGTTTTTTTCGCTCGTCCTTTGTTTGGTTTTCTCTTTCTTCATCCTTTCAATTCGGTTTATACCTGGTAATTGTGGAGGGGTTTGGGGTATATTTATTGGAAGGATGAGTAGGATATAAGAAGGATCTTTAAGAATATCTAGGACAGGTGTTTTAACTAATGAAATTTAGTAGTTCTGCAGGATAACACCATATTTTTAGTTAAGGAATTACATATTCCTATAAGTATCCATTATTATTACCATCATAAAATAGAAAACTACTCGACTTTCGCCATACAGTTTAATACAATATCTATTATTTATACACTAATGATTAAGTTCATTGTTCTATATAATTACCAGGTATCTCTCAGTCCATTTATTTCCCCATTTATTCCTTTTTATTCTTTCTTTTCACTCAGCTGCCCTGCAAACTTTATCGCTCATTCGCCTTGCCCGTCTCCGAAGGCGCGCTAAACGCTTTGGGGCGTGGCACCGATGCTGATGCTGACGCTGTCGCCGGCGCCGGTGTAAAACAGCATGAAAACTCAGTCACAACCAGTGCAAAAACATTTTGACACTAATTTCATTTTGTATAGAGAAAAACAGGCACGAGTCGAGTCTCTCTTTCTTCTCAGCCCCTCCCTATATATTTTTCCGCTCCTTTTTTTTTGGTTGCCTTGCTGGCGTCAAAGGATTTTCCGGGTACGAGGCTGCAAAAAAAAAGGTTGAAATAGAAATAGAATAGAAATGTAGACAACGCAAAATGGGAGAAAATGGAAAACACATTGCCACGAGGGACTCCATCCGCCATCCACACCAAGCCAAGGACCCTGGGGGGTCGTGTCTTTGAAGTTGGCTTGCCAGTGATTTGCTAAATAAAAATTTATGCGGCATGCTAATTGAAATGCCACACACACAAAAATAACTTTCAATTTTCGCCGAACCCAAAGCCGCATGCGCTTTATAATTAACATAATTTTCTCGGGCTCTCAACACTTTCACACCTGTGTTAAGCCGTAGCGGTGGGCCGTGGCAGGATGTATTCGCCGGGGACATTTAACGCTTCGTTTGGGGCTGCCAGAAATTAACTGCCGTGAAAACATTTAACATTTTTCAGCAAGAAGCTGAAACAACACAAAAAAAAGTGAAACAACACAGGCAAATGTTGCGAAATGAACAAGGGAGAAAACTGTTTGCCATCTGCCCAACGAACTCGGCATGCTCTTACGAATTTCCTTGGAATTTCTTGCCATTGATGATGGGAAGCCTAGAAGAGGATCAACTCCATTTAATTGCTTTAGTCCTTCACACCCGCTCGAAGGAGTCAGAGGGCCGAACAGTCGGGACAAGTCCTGAGGCAGTTGCAATCCATTGCTGCCAACGGAACTGCCGGATAAAGGGCACATGCCAACAAAAAGCTGAGCTGAAAATTGCAAGTGACATTAAAAGGTCCGCCGAGAGTCCCCAGAGCTCTTAGCCAGCTCGCCATAGAAGCCCCTCCCCCCATCTCTTATTGCCAAGAATCCCAGACGAAGAGCTGGCCATAAAACAAGGGAACGCGTCCACTTGGAAAAATCATTTCAAGTAGTTTTTAAATTCAAAAAATAGTCTAAATATAATTTCCCATATTTTTTGTTTATAATTAATTAAATAAATAAATAAATATTTTAAAGAATATTAAATAATTATGAAACTTTCAAATTTATTATATTTCCCTTTAAACTTTTTCTCCTTGTGATCCTTTTTCAATAGCAAAAACACAGTTGGGGCGTAGGCAAATCGGTTGCCTCGTGAGAACTTGGTTAATTTTCAATTTGTTGCTTTGTTGGCCTACCCCAAATGACTAAGCCAACAGCACACAAAAAATGGAAAACAAAAAAAAAAGCAAACAAAGTTAAAGCTGCAAATGAGTTTGGCCGTAAAAAGTTTTGCTCCTGTTTTGCCATTCAGGAAAGGGAAAGCAAGCCCCCTGAACACAGCACGGCACGCACAATTTGCCAAAGAAAACATAAATAGTAGGAACGGCAAACATATGTATGCTAAATGAGCTGGATGCTGGATGCTGGATGCTGGATGCTGGGAGCTCTCAACTGGGAGCTGGAAGCTAGAGGCCTGTCCGAATTCCGGGCACAAGGACGAGAGGATATGTAACTGGGAAAATGAAGTCATGTGCTCACCTGCTCAATGCATTTCGTGTTCATTTGTATTGTTGTCGTTGCTATTATCACAGCAACTGTAAGGGATAACATCGCCGATGGCGGCGTGTCTATCGTCGCTACAAGGACTCCGTTCCTTTCCCTTCCCCCTGGCCGAGCCCTTCGCATTTGTTTCGATGTATGTGTGTAAACATGATTGGAAATTCGATCACAGCTGCACACGTAGAGCACATAAATCAGCCTTGGTCCGAGTTCAACGCCAAGCCGAGGCGAATCGAGTTGGGGCTGGGCTTCAGCCCAGGCTTCGAGGACTCCGGTATCCGTATCCCAAAGATATACCCCTGGGCCCAGGGATATATTCCGTGTGCGTGTGTGCGTTTTGTTTTGTGTGTAACACCACCCACCCACATTGATATGCAAACGCTTCGTCGCCTGCTTTGTGTGTGTGTGTGTGTGTGTGCGTAAATTAACTGACCAACTCTAGGTCCATGTCCTTGTCGGTGTCCTGTCCGTGTCCCTGTCCTTGTCCTCGCCTGTGGCTGCAACAATTGATTGTTGCATTTAAGTTTTAAAACCGCAAAATGAATTTATCTGCACATCGGGCGTATCGGCAAATGTTCCAGGATTAATATAGTAATGCCAGGCCCAGGGGCTACAAGAAAAATCTATAACTTAATTAAAAGGTCGAAACAATAAGACCTAAATATGGAACAATAGCCATAAATGATGGCCTTTGTCCCTAGGCTGACCGAGGATTGTAAGGAAGTCTCGCAGGACATTTAGTGGGGACACACACAGAGCGAAAGATATATATATATATGTCCTTATTTAGTATTTCCTGAATTTCAAAATGTAAAACATAAATAAAGTTAAATTGGCCATGCACATTGTTGGTGCTTACATCACGAGCACGATTACATAACACAAACTAAAAGGAACAAGCTCGAATAATATATGGCAGGACAAACGACTACAAGTTACCCTAAATGTCAAAGATATTTAGCATAAGAAAACTGTCAGCGTTTTGCCAAAATGTTTTAATAAAATTCATGATAACATTTTATTTAAATATTAAAGAGTAACACTCAATACTTTGATTTATCTTTCATGGGCCACCATTAATGAAAACATTTATCGAATATTTCGGAAAAAAACTTACTGACATAATTATTAATCCAGACTGTATACTTTTTTGTAAGTTTTTTTCTATTTGCATTACAATAATTCCCCTGACTGTAGGGGAAACACAATATGCTCTTCGTTTGCTGCGTACACAAAAAAACGCTGCATACTTTTTTGGGCTGACACTTCATTTTTATATCCACATAAAAATGGTAGATGAAAATTGTTTTTATTTTTAAATAAAAAAGGAAACAAAAAAAAAATAGAAGCAAGCGAAATAACAACTTTGGTTGATTATTTTGATGAGCCTGGCGCGCATAAGCACAGAACAGTGAACATGGCCGAAACACACTCTGACAAATGGCACAAACAAAACGCGAATAAATGGTGTTATGTATGAGGATACGACCAGGAAGTACCAATTACATTTAAGCTGGTATGCTGGGTATTAAAAAAAATTATATATAGCTTAATAAATAAATAAACAAAGAATGCATTTAGTTTGCTGCGCAAGTTTCTTTGCAAAGTACAAACTTTACTACTTTAAGAAGGCATTAAATATTATATAGAATTTTTTCCAATATTTGTTCTCCCACCAAGACATACCCTTAAAATCTTACAAATATTGGGTATTTAAACGCATACCGACACATACATACACTCACCGAATGAGCGGCACATGTCAATGACTTGAATTCAGAGGGAATATGGGGATGGATTTGGCCATATGAGAGCGTTGGGAGGATATGGCATGGCTGCCAAATTGGCATATTTGCCATAGAAGCAAAGAGCAATTCATTCATTTGCCGCAGACAAACAATCTCGGCCGAAATAAGCATACAGCACATACACAGATAAATACGCATATGAATGCGCGTATTACCGAATGTTTAAAGGCGCCCACAGTGGGTGTGTGTGTGTAAGTGTGTGTGGGGTTATAGAGGGGTTGCCATCGGCGACGCCAATGCCACAAACAGCGACATATTTTCAAATCAGTGCAAAATGGTAACTTCCGCTCGTTAAGCAAGTGAAAAATTAACTCTCGGCCGTAATTTGCTTATACCATGGCCATGGGCAGGGGCCCGTTTCTGTGGGTGTGGGCCTGGTTTGGGTGGATTCCTCAGGATTGGGACAAAGACGAGGGCGGTTCGAGCTGACAATGATGCGGCTTATGTGGTGGCGGCGGCAGCGGCGGCGGCGACAACAACAATAATAAACGCTGGCGCCATAGTGCGCGTCTGGGCAGTAAATAAAAATAATTGCCTTCTGCTTCACTTCGCCTTCGTCCTTTTTGGCAGTGCGTGAGTGTGAGGGGATAGTGATTGTGTGAGTGTGTATGGGGATGCGTGTGTGCTAGTCATAAAAGCGTCTTTATTATGAAGCAGCGGCTTAAAATTCACGCATGCCCGCAGTATTTGTAGTCATAGTTGTTCTTCTTATTGAGCCGAGTTTGCCTTTTTGGTAATAAATGAATTCACTCGCGCCCACTAAACTTGGAGTTCAAGGGAGTATGGAAAGGAACTTAAGTTGGCCAGGAATAACATCAAAATCATGTGTAGTACAGGGTACCTTTTCGTCTTCTCTCAGCTTATTTTTTTTTGCTGTCAAAAGGCACACAATGCCCATGCCTCCCCCCTCACATGAGAGTCCATTTTTACTGTTAAATGAAACACGTGCCAAGGAAGCAATTTCTGTGCAATCTATGGCACCAGCATCCCTGCGATCCTTCAAGCCCCCCGGCTCTTTGGTCACTCTTTGGCACATTTAAAACGCCACGGGGCTTGAATCGAATCGAATCGAATCGAATTGAATCGAGACGAGACGAGCGATGGTTCAGTCCGGCTCAGCCAGCTCGGCGCTTTCAATTTGGCTGGCCAGTTTCCGATGCCATTGGTTTTTCCTCTTTCATGGGAATTGTTTGCCTTGTTTGGGCCAGGTTATAGGCCTCGAAATAAGGACGAGCATCAGCGGAAGTTAATATTTGGTCTGGCCAGGTGCAGGAGCTTTGATTTCGTGCTGAAACTGGAACTGGAATGGAAATGAAAGATACACTTCATGAGTCAGAAGGACCTTTATTGTGTCTTGTTTCGGCTGAGGCCCCAATTAGATCCAGGACAAACAATGTGGCAGGAAAAGCAGCATTTCTTATTTCCACCGCTGCTTCATTTTATTTTATTTAATTCTTTTTTTTATACTTATTTTTCCTTAGCATCTTTTCTGTGTTTTGTAGCTGGCAAGCAAAATTTATGCAAGTTCTTGGCACGCTTTTCCAAGAATTCTCATTATTTTCTCAAGATTATGATTTCATAAAAATTATCTGCAGAAAGCCGGATGCTTGGACTATCCGGACTCTCGGCTTTGGAAAATGACCCTCGGACATGCACACCCAGAAGAGCTGTGGGGAAAATAAACACACACACACACACTTACACACATACTCGCCGCTGGAGCTCTAAAGTTTTTCTATAAAATGGAAATATTAATTTCCGAGCAAGAAATTTGTTATTTCCGCGACGCCTGCGCCAATACGATGGGTGGCCTTGGGTGGCGGATGCTGAAATTTTAATACGATAATAAATGACTGTTTGCCCTCCGTCCGACCGCCACTTGCACACTTGCATGTACTTAAAATTTGTGTAATAAATTTGTGGTGTGCTGCAACTTTTCTGGCCACCGTTCGACCTTTCGACGAGAACCGAAAACCAGCCAACGAAAACTTTCTCCCGGATATTAAATTCCAAACGGACTCGGCCAAGTAGGCCTGCGGGCCCTTAAAGTGCAGTCATCGGTTGACTGCCGAGAACATGCACATCATTAAATGGATCTGAGAAGACGCATAATTGCTACCAGGCTCTGGTTTCTCTCCCCGGTGGCCAGTTGCCGTGTGTCCAGTGCCAACGCTGCTTACCATAAGTGTGAATTCATTTGGTTAATTAGAACGGGATTGTTGGATTACACTGTCCGGTCCGGCTCAGTGCGAGGTCAGATGGCGTCTTAGTTTCAGTGTGTGATTGTGTGGATGCACTGGAAGAAAAATAGCATAGCAAAAGACAACATTTAAATGCATTTAGGTTGCTTTTACAGCGCTCTCTCCCTGCTTTTTTATTCAATTTCAATATTTTCCATTCAATTTTAACTAACAAATTTGTAATTCAAATAAATGTATATTTTTAACATACACCTAATTTCTTCAAGTGTCCCTAAGAGTAGGTGTGTGGTGACAAACTCAGCTCCCAGCGTTTTACCCACGCATGGACAGTTTGGAATAGATTGCGGTTGCCATTGCTGCCGCTGCTGCTCCTGTTCGTCCTGTCCTGCCTTCTCTGGTTGTATCTTAAACCCAGGGCTCGATCTTGGGTTTCCCTGATTTCGGTTTGAGACACTCGGACATTACTAATGAGATGCCACCTGGGCATTCAGTGTCATTAAATCGGAAGGATGCAGCAGTGGCAAAAGTTTGCTAATGTGACAACAAATGTGTGACAAACAACTGAACTGCCGTCATTCAGTCACCAACAAAATTGTAAATATTTTGAACGTTCTGCAACGAGAGTTAAGTTGAGTTGAGTTGAAAAACATAAACACAAATGG
The DNA here is from genome assembly GCA_008042485.1 of Drosophila mayri. Taxonomy (NCBI): domain Eukaryota; kingdom Metazoa; phylum Arthropoda; class Insecta; order Diptera; family Drosophilidae; genus Drosophila; species Drosophila mayri. The sequence continues at coordinate 530,094 of VNJN01009363.1, forward strand.
CAAAAAATGAGCGAAAATTGAAATGTTTTTGTTGTGTTGCGGCCAGGCCTGGGCACTGGGCTAACTTTATGGCCACAAACACAAATTACAACTACAACATTTGGCAGGGGGGTAGCAACAATGCAACAACATAAAGTTTGCCATGCAAACAAGCCAGGTGGTCGGTACTCGGCACTCAGTACTCCTCCAGGTGAGGCTAGGGAACCAGGTGAGCGATGCAGAGCGTGGAGTGCAGAATGGAAAAGCGAGAACGAAGCGTTGAAAGTGCTAGAAAAGCGCGCTGATTTACATGTTGGGCCGGCCACTAAATTAGAAGTTACTCTGATGCTGATTTCCAACGGAGTGCGGCGAGTGTCTGCGAACTACTAGGTGGAGGCTTCTCCATTGCCTGCCTCCATTTTATCTCAATTAAAAGTTGTCCTTCAGCATGTCAGCAGGAGGCTGGCCGGCGCGCACAGTTGGCCACTTGAAAGTTTATGCCTTATGAGCCGCAAATGGCCACAGGACACGAACAGGAACAGGGCGCCAAGGACCAGGCACCAAGCACCAGGAACCGTGTCTCCCAGGCTCATAATAAAGACACACGGACACAAGGCAAGTGGGATGTAATACACAACGCAAAAAGAGAGTTAAAGTTTTTGTTTCTTTAAAATATTTAAAAAGCTGGTGAAGGAATAGAAAATATTTGGGAAAGTTAAACTAAAGATAAAGTCCCTCCCAAGCCTTATTTAATTTTACTAAGCCCCAGTGGATGGAATTATTTTTTATGGTGCAGTCTGGCTAACTAAGTCGGCGTGGAAAAAAGCTGCTGAGTCAACAGGAGCCGGCCAACTCCTGACTCGGCGCTGCCTGCTCCGCTGGCCTCTGGGGTGTTTTGCGGCTGCCACAGGTAAGGGGCGGTGGGTCGGCCGCCTCGTCATTAGCATCAGTAGCCAGGACGGCAGAACAGCAGGATAACGAGTGGGCAGAAGCAACACCTACACCAACGCGCGTTTGTCTGCGGTTCGGCACTCGCTGTGGCCAAGGTGCAGGTCCACAGCAACCGCAGAAGCAGCAGCAGCATCAGGAGCAGGAACATGGCCAGGATCAGCATTCCGGGCTCCTCCTGGTCATGGTCTAACAATAAAACCGAATGTGCGGCGTGTGTGGCCAAGCTGGCCACAGTAAATCCCAAAAAAGTGCTCTGCAAAAACTGCACCAACTTAATTCAGTTTGTTTTGGGATTTTTCACTTTTTTGCCCTCTTTTTTTTCCCCGTGTAACACACAGCTCCCTCGTTTGGCTTCGTTCGGTTTTGTGATTTTTTTTCTAACTCATTTCGCATGCAAATAAAATCGTTATGAATTATTTATGCGTGCGTCTGACTGTGTGCGGTTTGGCTGGCATTTGAAAATAATTTTTATGTAAACTCCCCTCAGTGTACATTTTAAACTTTTGTCCATTCGAATTATGTGCAAACATTCGTAAGCCCAGGGAGCTGAACAGAGCTCAAATGGCATTGCTGGAGAAAAAACATAAACCGAATCATTATGGCGATATTGTTGAACGAAACCACATTATGTAGATTATAATATTTTAATTAAAATCAAAGCCTGCTCGCATAAAAACTATATCACATAAATTATGCAATCAACATGAACCAATAAAGATGCAAATTCAAAGTTAAATTTTGAATTAATATTTCAAATATGTGAGCAGTTCCCTGTGCAACCGATTGCAGTCTAAGTAATTGATCGCAGATCGTCCTTGCCCCCCATTTCGAGGTCCTGTAAGTTGGTTGTACTTACTGCATTATTTAGCGCCCTCATTTTTGGCTGATGTATTTCATATTAATGGCATGTTTAAAATGTTGCAGCTCCCCTCTCGCAGCAGTTCGGAATTCCCAATGTCTAGCGGCTGCAAGCGAACACAAAAGCAAACAGCAGGCAATCAGCTCGCCTGCCACTCAGTCAGGCAGTCAGACAGCCAGTCTGTCAGTCAGGCGGCAGGATGGTTGCGGGTACTGAGTGGTGGGTTCTTACACCTGAGAGCAGTTAAATAGCAGCTGGAAAATTGGTTAGCAAAATTGTGGCTTCCTCATAAGTTTACAAGGGTTTTGGGACTCGGTTGAAAGTATTCATTTTTCTTTTATTTATATTTCTTTTTATTGCTTTATTAGAATATCATTTTTAAGGCTTTATAAAAGTGATGGAATAATGATTATTCAATTTTATAAATTTAAAAAAAGAGCTGCACTTTATTTATATTTTATTTAAATTATTCTAAAAGGGAATTCTAATCAGAACTTGGAAATATTTTAAAGGCAGTTTACAAAACCTTTAATAACTTAAAAAGTATAAAATATGAATATTATTAATATCAATATTATTGTTTTCTTTATTTTTCCCATCAAAATATATATTTTTAATCTATAACTTCACCCAAAACTGTATAGGCACCTGGGCAAAGTCATGGAAAAATGAGCCGCGTCGCTCTGTAATCATTTTTCGGGGGCTGCGTGATGTATTACACTGGCATATGATTGTTCATTTTGTGAATTTACACATGTTTACATGACCGGGCTCATTCCGCTACCGGGAAGTTTTACCCCCTCACCCCACCCCAAAACACATGCAAAACTGCTGACGATGCGGCGGCTGACAACATGGACGTGGCACCCGCGGCTGAGACGAATCGCGTTGAGTTGGCGGGGGCGAGCAGTCGCTTGTTTTGTGATGATAAAGCGTTATAAATTCTCCGCTCGCATTATATTTGTCACCAGTCGCACGCACCTTAAATCCATGTAATTTTCCTAAAATATTGTTTAGCTTTTGCGCGGCGCTCGCGGCGCTGAGCTGCGAATATGTTTGTTGATTTGCGGCTAAGCCGCTAAATGGTGCACGGCGCGCGCAAAGTTGATGGCCATTGTCGGAGGCGCTCTCGTGCCGGCACACTTAAAGATTTATTTTCATTTGCCAGCCAGTGGTGGTGCTGTGCCACCACCAACTCACACCACTTCCAGGTTCCACTTGACAAAAGGCTGCGGCCAGCAGCATGGCAAGGGAACCCCTGTTCCACTTACTTTTTTCCTTATTTTTCTCTCTCGCTATGTTTGATGCCAGTCAAGAGGGGGGAGGGGGCGCCAGTTAGCCGGGGTTACCAGTTGCCCCCCAGGCCAACACTCCCATCCTCGTTTTCCCTGGGTTATTTCTTTCATTATTTCCCTTCAGCCCGCTTATTTGTTTGCTCATTGTCATGGCGCTCACTTTGTGACCGCGCGCGCTCTCCCTTTTTTTCCTTCCTGCAGCGGCAGAAATTAAATGAAAGGATATTATGATTTTGTTAATGCATTTGCATTGCCTTGGAGTAAAAGCTTTATGAATAATTGCACTGCTTCCAGCGCACTCTTCAACTTAAAGTACGATAAAAAGGGGCATAAGTCAAGGATAAGTTTTGAGTGAGGTTTAGAAGGGGGAAGTATTACAAAAGTAAATATTAAATGTTTATTAAATATTATTTACCCTTTTACTTTCTAATTAAATCAAGCAAACATCTCAGAGATCTTTTAGTTTCTTGCAAGAGTATCAAAACTTCACCTGCAGGACTCTCAACTTTATCTCCTTTGTATTCGCATATTTGGTGGTGCTGGAAAGGGCTGTAAGTGCTAGTTGGCAAGGTCAGCACGTTTGTCTGCCACTTGACTGGCCATTAAAATGATTAAAATCGACTTGAGCCCTTTTTTAAGGCATTCTTTTCCGGCGCAGATGACGATTTGCAGAGAGCCGCGGATAAATCTGTTTTACGTGCAACGAAATGCGCTACATTTGGCAATTTACGAGTGGGCGAGGACACTCGCCGGAAAAGGCAGTTTCTTGTGTCTGGCCCCCACTTGGGCGGCGGGTGGCACGCAACAAATTCTCGCATCAGACTTAAGCCGCTTAATCCTTTTAGTGTTAAACGCGGGCCAAGTGGCAACCGGCAACTGGCAAGTGCCAACCGGCAAGACAACCAACTTTCGCCAAGGGCTAAAGCCGCCCAGTAGAGACGTCTTGTATTTCTTTAAAGCGAAACATGTGGAGGAGGAGGGGCAGGAGGAGCAGCAGGAGCAGGAGGAGGAGCCAGAGCAGGAGTGGGACCCCAAGTGGGCGTCGCATGGACTGTGCTTTACACGCGTGTAATGTGCAAAAACGGCGTTTAATGCCTCACTAATCCCTCAACTACAATGCTGCCAATTTACGCAAGTGGCGTCCTCGACATCCCACCCATTCCCTCCAGCATCCTCCGAGAGGGCTCCTTCGGGCTGTGGCTGTGGCATACTATAAGTGTAATGAATGAGGACATGGGGCGCAGAAAACTTTGCCGAGTAGTAAAGCATCAATTTATTTAAGTGGATTCCAGCCATTCTCAGATATTTCGAAGAAAGCTGCTGCTGTTGCTGATTCTTCGGATTCACATGAATTATCATCAAAAGGGATAGAGGCTTTTCGTGGCCATAGTTGTTCCCTCGAAACTGTGGCCTCATTTTATTATTTTAATGAAAATAAAACTACAGCTTCCGTTTCTTCTACTGCATTTGTTAAGCTTCCACAAAAGTAAGAACCTTATGGGATTTTTCTGTATGAGTTTCACATTTATTGTGGCCTTGTGAAGGACCTCAAGTGCTAGTTGTCGATTGAAGAGATGTATTTTCGTTATTTTAGTTAGGGAAAGGGACCCGAAATTTGACAAAAATAACACTTTTGGTGCTTCGATGGCCCTTGAATAGATATAACGTTATCAGAACCCCATTTAATTGTAGTGCAGCATTTTTTTTGACGATTTACCCGCTTTTCTCTCCCTCCACCGAAAATCATTTAGTTAAAATGAAGCGTTGATTGCCGTGAAGCTATGCGTGAAAATGCATCAAACTTCGTTTTTGTCTGACCATTGTCAGTGGGGTGTGAGCGGCGGGGAGAGGGGAAGAGGGTTGTGCCCATGTTTGCCATGGCTATTGCTCTTGTGTGTTGTTTGTTGTTTGTTCCTCTTGCCGCGTTTGCCGCGATGCCTTGCATTGCGCATATAAATTGCATTTTTAACAAACAAAAATTGTTGCTGTTGGTTTTCGCTTTGCCATTCAGCTTTTTTTTCTCCCCCCATCCCCCCCCCTCGATTTTTATTATTTTCCCATTTTAGAATGCGCCCGATGTGTGTGTGTGTGTGTGTGGATTTTAATTGATTTGCCACATTTTTGCTCTAAATGGTAAAATGGTGCACTCTCACATTACGCATACGCCGCGTGGCCCCTTGGCTGCTTGTTCTTTTGCCATTTTTGCCTGTGTTTTATGGCCGGCTGCTCGAAAGTCTATCAAAACAAAATTAATTTGCAGGTACATTGGCCGGTTGGTTATTTGTTTTTTGGTTTAGAGCGTGGGCCAGCGACAGAGAAAGAGAGAGGAAGGATTGCAAAACTCGTGCGAAAATTGAAACGAAACACTTGAGTGCCGGGGCACTTCACACAGACATTGCCACACACACACACACACACACACACACACCCACCAACAACATGCTGTGGGTGGGGCGAAGAGTTCAGGCCAAAAACTTTGTGAAACCACTTGAAAAGTTATTTACATTTTAAGTTGTTGAGGTTCACACGACGTCAAGTTGTGTTGTGTCCTTGTGATGTGCAAAATATCTGTAGGCAGGTAGACGGCGCACAAAGGACTCGCAGTACCCTCTCTCCTGCCCCCACCTCAACGTCTGTAGCTGTGCGGTCGCCGGTGTCAAATCTGAGGACCGCAGAGGCTTACATAGAAAATCTATTAAATTGCGGTCCTGACACTGGCGGAGCAGGAGCTGCCTTTGGTGGAGTTTCTGCCGTAGCTGCAGTTGGCCTGCCTGCTGGCAAAGTTTGCGACATAAAACAAACATTGGCGAGATATATCCGCCAGACTAGAGCCACGCGAGTCCTGACTGACGACGTCGCACTCGACGCTCTCAATGGCTGACTAAACTTTTGAATAAAGCCAGCAGCAGCCAGAGCCAGAGTCTCGGACTCCAAGAATGGCAGCTGGGAGTTTCGAAGAGTTGCAGCCAGCCATGGCTCACACTGTGGAAAAATAACAATAAAGTTCAAACTAATATGTTTTCGGGGTCACATAAGTCTGATGGGTTTGAAAATCTGTGGGTGGGATCATCCGTCAGAGTCAAAAGAGTTTTACCAACAACTTTAAATATTTAAAATTGTAGGAAAATCATTTTTAACTTTCTGTGGAAGACTTTCATAAACCTTTATTAGGTGTAATTTCCTTCTCACAGTGCAGGCTTGGCCCGCTGGCTGTTGGCATTGCAGTTCAGCCGGAAAACATAAAAAACTACTTGATTCTTCCTGCCGGAGTGCCAAAAGTAAGCACAGCAGCGCCACATAATAAATAAAGGAGAAGCAGCAGCGGCAGGACCAGAAGCAGCAGCAGGAAATATGGCACTTAAAGTGCTTTAAATAACATTAGAAAGTTGACTCGCTTTCGTCCCGGCACAGCATGAGTATGAGAGTGTATGAGAGCTTGTCTGGTCGGTATCCTTAGTCCCATTCCCATTCCCCATCATTGTCGACTTTGTCAGTCTGTTTGACTTGTGCGAAAATCTTTCAAGTTGTGACAATCTCAGGCGAAAGGCGCCCTGCATTTTGTTAAAGTTGTTCATTTGCAAGGCAGCTGACAGACAGAAACGGAGACGGCAACTAAGGAGGAGGATCTGGCAGCCATCGTCCTGGCCGCCTCTCTCCGCATTGTTTGTCGTGTTGCAACAACGCATATGACACTCGCCACGCCCACCAAGAACAACACACACACACACAGCTCGACTTGAGCGGGCGCACGCCCATAAATAAAACATTTCACTTTGTTTTGCCGACTGCCTCTTAGCCTAAACAAACAGAGAGATCCGAGAACAGGGAAGTTACACTGCAAGGAATTTTCTAGGTCCTAAAATAAGTCTTTGAAATAATAAAAATGCTTTCACTTTCACAAATAAAGATTTTAAAAACTTTATTAATAAATTTAATAAATGCCTCTTCAAATTCTTAAAAGGATCAGCCAAAGAACAAAATGTAAATAAATTAATTTGAAAGGTTTTTTAATCAATAAATCTGGTCTAAGTGATGATAAGTAAAAATGATAAGTATTTATTGTTCTTAAGAAAGACTTGTGATTAAATAAATTTTATATACTTTTTCCTGTGCATCATCTTGAACAAGGAAATCCTAGGAACCGAGCAGCATCCGAGATCCCAGCTTGAAGGACCTGCTCCTCCGCCATCCGATGTGACACACTTTGATTTGACTTTAATGCACAATAACATTTTATACTGCGCTCGCTGCCTTTGGCTGTTGTCTGTTGAAAAATGCACAAAAGCCTGGCAAATTGATGATGGAATGCCGGAATGCACTTCCCAAAAGCCTTTCCCCGCCTGGATCTTTGACTTTTCATTCACTCATTTTCAACTCACTCTCCTTCCCGAGGCTCACATTAATCATTATTCAAATCTCGGCGGCAGCACACACATGTGCGGAAAAGGATACGCAGTTAAATGCCAATTAGAAGAAAATTTGCACAGATTTGTGGTTTTAGCTTTGAGCTATTAGAAGCCGCAAAACAATGTTATTAAATTTTTGGCCAAATGCAAAAGGTGAACTCAAGTCGAAAGCTCGTTTGTACATATTTTGGTTTGCCCAAAATGCACTTTAAATCAACTAAAGGATAATATTTTCAAGAGACTTTAAGCAATCAGGGTCAGAGTTTAACTGGTTTTCCGATTTAAAGACAGTTTTATTTGCTCTGGCAAATGGTCTTTATATTCTCAGCATAATGAACTATATAATTAGTTGAAAGTAAAGTTTCTAACGATGACTAAACTGGTAGGAATTAGAGATGAGAAGGCTTTGCTAAGAGGGAATTTCAGGAATTAGTTAGGAAATTGTTTAAGGAATATTGTTTTCAAATGAGGTAACTGATCTTGGGAAGATATTTAGAGTTTGCATATTTTATATTATTTTAATTGTTGTAGCACCTTTCCCATCACTGCCGTAAATTTCAGGCCCTGCTTCTGTCTCAACTTTCTTTTTTTTTGACCGGAAAACTTTGCCTAATTGGCAGAGGGAAGAAAATTTTAGTGAAAAGTCTCTGTCCAGCCTGCTGCCTGCTGGATTTTCCTGCCATAATCTACAAGCCGCCAACATGTTTAACTCCTGCACAATGTCAGCGGTGCTGTCGTCAAGTTCGGCCTGGCTTGGCTACATATTTCAGCCACCGCCTCGACACAAGTCGCAACTCCCGGAAAAGTTTTCGGCTGCTGGAGTGCTCTCCAGGAATTTTTGAAATGCGCGCCCCGGAAAATTGTTGACAGTTGGAGGTCGTTAGCTTGGAGGTCGCATTAGCGCCCATAGGACCTCCAGTTAAATATTGAAAGCGCGCCCAAGTTATTCAATAAATGTCGGAAGTCGCAAGTCTGCAGCCTGTCAGGTGGGTTTAGTGTTGTTTTTTTGGATTGGATTTTGGTATTGGCCAAATTACAGCAGTCGGCACGCACCGTCTAGAGCGTCCTCTCTCCTGGCTGCGCTGAATTCTCACGATCCTGGCCACATGTGTTTGGCTAAGCTCCTGCCTTGCAGCTTTTATTCTTATATTTTTTTTTGGTGAAAGCGAAATTCGTGACCTTCGCCGGGAAATTAATACGAGTTCGTGGGTACATGGGAAATTTAAACTTAATTAAACTTTCGCGCGCTGCATGCATGTATGGAAAACGCACTGCAAGAGCCACTGCGAATTCAATTTTAATTATGAACTTAAATCGAAAAACTTTGCATTTACACGAAGTCGGCGGTGGGCAGGTCCTGCCTCCAGGACGCAGTCGGCTGTCTGCTTTGACTGTGGGCTCCATTCAAACAGACATTCGCGGCATTCAGGACATTCATAAAGTCGCTGGCTCCGGCTGTGCTGTAATGCACTAAGAGAAATGGGTCATTTGATGGGTAATTTATGAAAATTTAAGAAGTTTTTTCTAGACTTTAAAGTAAGATAAATCTTTGGTATGAGAAATATGGATTTATTATTTTTTTTTAAATAAATGCCACATCTTTGGCAGACTTTAAAAAAATTATAATAAAAGAATGGTGCTTACCTTCAAAAGATTTTACCATTTTTCTTTAAAAATCTTTACTTTCCATGGATTTCATATTTTTTATAAAACATATAAGACCTTTTTTACACCTCTGTACCGGGATTTAAGTTCTTCCCCGGTTGTAGAGTTTATAATATCCATAATATCCTTCCAAATGCCTTTCCCATTTCATCTTTACATATTTTATTAAATTTTCAAAGCAGTAATTTCACTTTAAACTCTTCCCTAACTTCACAAATACTTCTCGCAGTGTTTTGCTGCTTTTATTTACGCAAATTTTCGGGTTGTTGCACTTGCAGCGACTCTCCAACGCACAGCCATGCCATATAGCTAGCCGAGAGCTAATTAAATGTGGCCCCAAAAATGCAAGCGGCAGCCAGTGAAAAGCAAGCCAGAGAGCCCGCTACAGAAATACGAGACGGAGTGGTTTTGGGCATTTTAAAGCTAATTTAAAGGCTGCCCCCGCTGGTTACAGCAGGCGGAAGTGGCAAGGATCTGGCAATGGCGATGGCAGCGGCATGTGCCACACATCACGTGCTGGCGAAGACATTGCAGTCAATGTTCATGCATACAAATGCAGGCGGGGCTCTTTATGACGTCAGTGTGTGTGTGACTTCTGGTGTGAGGAGCAAGGAGCAAGGACCAAGGACCAAGGAGCGAGGACCGCGGAGCGGGTAGCCAAAAACTATGCCACGACTTTTAGTGTCGCCTAATGCTACGTCGCCTGCTACAATGTCGCGTTCGCCTTCGTTCCCACTCCCAGACTCCGTCTCCGGCGACTACCATTGCCATGCCTGTTCCTTTTCCTCTTGTCGTTTTGTTTTTAAAACAAATTTCCAAAATCAATATTTGCCGAAAGTGTTTTGCATACCAAATAATTTGGCCAAACAACTTGCAAGGCAGCCGCTAGCAGCAAGATGAGGGAAAAAACCGAAGAATTTGTAGTGGCAACAGCAGCTAAACAAATTGTCAACAAATGATTTTATTTTCCCCTCCTTTTTTTTGTAGATTTTATTTTTTTTATTTTGGGTCTCTAGGCGGGGGACCCACATACGTTTCGGGGGCCTGTGACCTGGCCGCAGGGCGTGGGCAAACAGTAAAAAATTGAATTGAACTTTAAGTCCGATAGGAATTTCAAGAATTGGTATGGCATATGGGGAATCCTGTAAACTAAATAGAGGGAAGCCCAGTCGCTAGGGGTTGAAGTAAGCTCATATTCATCTCACTTTCCCCAGAAGTTATCCTGCTGTGTAAGCTGCCTAAGCAAATAAGTGTTTCTGCCTAATGTGTGCCCAAGTTTTGAACTAAAGTTTTCTCCTGTTTGTACTTTGCATAAGTAAACAACCAACGAGCCAGAGACCCACCCAGCCATATTTCAAGCGGTCACAGGCGAGGTGCATTGATATATTACGTGTCCAGTAGAATAAGCTTTTGTAGTATCCTGTCCTCAGGGAATAAAGGGGATATATGGCTGTATATTTCATATATATAAAAACTTCTAACTAAAGGACATTAATTATAAAGAAATCTTTGAGGTCTAAATGATTTAGATACATATATATTTTTGGCCAGCCAAAGGATATCTCCTGGTCGTGACCAACAACTGTTTACTCTTCGCTTGTTATGCCTGGTGTCCTGGTCAATTCCCTGCCCACCACCGCCACCACCACTTTCTCCTGCTCTCCTTCCTTGTTAGCCTGGCAGAGTTGGCAACACTTCCGCCAGGCAGTGCAAGTTTGACACGCGCATCAACACGCGCTTTGTCAGCCTCTCCTCTCCTGTCCTCTCCACCGGTGTCCTGGCTGCAACAGGAAAACCGCTTAGACGCACACACATAAACAAATACATTCGCGAGGTGGCAGAGGACATCTACAATGTGTGTGTGTGTGTGTAGGAAATTGGTTTCGCTTGGCTGCACTTTGCTGAAAAACCCAAGGATGTAGCAGGAAGTCTTCGGTGACCGCGCCGCACTCGATAATCAGCAATGACGGAAGGATGGAAGGAGGAAAGAGCAAGCAGCCAGGACTGAGAACTGAGGACTAAGGACCTGCGGACAGTGGGCTTAGCTTGGCTCGCTGGTCTGGTCTGGCCCGGCCTGGCCTGGCCTCTGTTCTTTGAACCTACAATTAATTTACTTTGTTTTTCCAGCTGACCAGACATTAACATTACATACTTGACTTCCGTGCGTGCCGAGGTCCTTCGATTGCCGGACCTGCCATATGCCGGCATTTAGCCGTTTACTTACTTTAAGGAACATAAATTATTTTAAGCTGCTAAGCTTGCTTTTCGCTGATATTTTGCTCTGCTTCAACAAGGACCAAACGATATGTGTGTGTGTCTGAGAGAATGTTTTTGTTGCGCGCACATCCTGGCAAAACGTTGGGCAATTATGGCGCACCTGGTTGCTATTAGGGCGTTCGCCACGCCCCCACCACCATCTTACCTCTAATGACAGCCATTTGTGCAGTTTTTGTCAGTTGCGTTTATTTATTACACTTGTGCTGCTGCTGCTCGTAATTTGTTTATTTGTTGCTTTAAAAACTTTTGCCACGCGACGACATGCAGAGCATTTTATATGCAGAGAGAGAAAATGTAAAGAAAATGTAAATGATTTTTCAGGATATTTTTCTTGATATTTAATGAAGTTTTAAATTTTATAATACATATTCTTTTAATGTCCTTTATATTTTATTTCTTTTTATAGGTTCCATTTTCCCCTGCCTTCAGTTATCGTTTAAAGCCCGTGCAGCACATCGCATTTGCATATATTGGATTTAAATATTCATTTGCTGCAAGTTGCAAGTTGCTGTGGCACACCCCCTATTTGCCCCTACAAACTGGACAGCAAACAATGAGCACAACGGCGGTCGCCGGTTCATTGCGGGTCAGGCCACTCAATTTTCAGTTTGGTTTAACTACAAACGAGTCGCAGTGACAGCGCGAATTGAATTCAATTTCTGTTGCATGTCAAGCTGATCCGAGTGACGTTCGATCGCTAATTGGAGGGATTAGCGGTGCTGACCTGTGACTGCCAGCGGAAGACCGTGCAACCCAGAGGACCTCGCAGATGGCCAAGATGGGGAAGCTCATTGGGGGTAAAACAATAAACAAATTAGGCGAATGGCTGCATTAATTGGAGCGCTTTGTGATGCTGCTGCAGAATAATATTAAATTTCCAACCTTAAAGCTTAATGAGCATAAATATTTGCTTTGCGCTGGCTGGGGGGAAAACCCCAAAATCCTTTCCATACAAAAGCGGGCTGGTTGGGCCGATCAAAGCGGCAAATGAGCTTCACGACAGACAAAAGCCTTGATTGATTGCCGGAGAGGACTTGAAGTTTGTTGCTTATTTAATTAGTCGAAATTTTAATGGCTTTGCCCGGAGTTGATGGCGAACAATTTGGCTTTAAGCGTCATGCTCGACTTGCCAAATTGTTTTAAAACTGGTTGAAGTCGGGGAAAGCCAGGAGAAGCCATGGGAAGCCATCCTGCCTGCCAGCCTGCAGCTTCGTGTGTGTCGTCCTTGTTGTTGTTGTTGCTGTTTTGCTAATTTCTCGGCATAATTACGGCAATTGCCGTAAAATGTTGGGTACATATAAATTGGAAATTAGTTAATTTGCAGTTGGATTGCATTGATTTCGGCCACCGGCGGCGGGGCATGCCACAAATCAATATGCGGGGCACACAGCATGGCATAAATATATATTTATTGACATGCCCAGTCATGGCAGCAATATTTTAATTAAAAACGTTTGCTAATTTCATAATTTAAGCGTATTAGCTGCGTGTTTTTTTGTGTTCTCATAAAAACTTAAATAATTTCCGTACATTGAGCTTAATTCACATTATTTATTTGCCAGCCATTTAATTGATTTCGATGTTTATTTTCAGCATTTTTTTTTGTACGGCCGCACACTTCCATTCAATTATGTTTTCCCTGTTAATTTACCAATTTGTCGAACAAAATAAAGTATTATAAATAATTATTTAAATGTACGATTGCGCTCACCCCGTTATTCACAAGCAATTTGCTTAGCTACCTAGCTATATCACATATATTGTATATATAGTTTTTAATAATTAATGACTGCCTAAACAGCTCCCAATTTAAATGGGAAACCCGAAGGGCCACACACTGGCAGAGCACACTTGAAAAGCCAAATAATTTCCCAAAATAATTTCAATTATGAACAGATTTTACTTCGCTTAAGCCCGCATTCCGCCCCTCTAAATGCAGACACAAATGCCATTTGGTTTTGTGCTTCAAGTCGAGTATGATTCAATTAAGCCTTGGCCAGGACGTGGCTCTGTGACTGTGTGTGTGTGTGTGTTTGGGTTTCGTGTGTGTGTTGGCGTGAGTGGCGGTATTATTTTAGCGCAGTTAAATGCACAGTTTAAAGCAATTCACACAGGCAAAGCAGGCAGAGCTTATATAGGCCAGCTCTCTTGGGTTAATTAACTCAATTTCCAGTCTTTAAAGGCATATATCCTAGGCTGAAAGGAACTAAGTATGCATAAATGAAATTTAGATTAAAATAGCATTAAAAGTGGGTTAAAAACAACAAGAAACTACAGTTTCTTAAATAGTTTATAGTTAACTTAACTTTTGACACTTTTAAAGTCATTTTTATAAAGTTTAAACTACTTTCCTATAGATAAAAATTATTTATATAAAAAAAATATATATATTCACATGATAATAATGGTATATCTCTTCCAAGCACCTTTCCTTATGGTAGCCATTATCCTTTATTTCCCCCCCACAACTAATCATTAGGAACGCTCCCTTCGCAATTGTCACGCCCTTGTGGAGAGCGCGCCTTGGCATTGCAAGTTTGTCGGACACCTTAATGGGGCAGCAGCCGTGACAATCTCTTTTCACATTCCGGCCATGGCCCACACATTTTGCCACTCTGTGGCCTTCTAATTGATGTAACAAGTGTTCGGGCCATGTATCTGCCAGAATTTATAAGTGGCAAAAGAGTCGGAGGAGAGGCGACACAGTCAACAGTCCAAGACGCTTGTCGATAGTTGTTGGCCTAAGGTCATCAGCCACCCATGGCACAACCACATACTAGAAGGAGCACAGAGGGTTCGGCGACCTCCCCCCAAGGATTCGCACTCAATCGAAGGCGACACGTAGCTGGCCAAGTGCTGATGGCCCAGACAACTGCCACTGAACCGGACGGAGGCGATGCTGCTTCTTTGCTCCTGCTCATGCTCCTGCTTCAGTTGCAGAAGCTTTAGCTTCGGCTGTTGCTTGTAATAAATTTGCTTGAAACATGCAATGCCCCGGGGACAAGTGCGGAGGATTCCGTCCGGATTGCCGGATTGCCCGATGCTGGTGGTGCTGTCTGTGTCTGGCTTTTGTTCTATCCATCGCTGATGATGTCGGTTTGCCGTGCAAAGCCACAAATTGCCACTTGGCTGCCCGCTCGTGCCAATCTGCTGCAATGCCTCTTCTTATTGTCGTTATTGCTCCCAGTTACTGTTGTTGCCCTTTGAATAAATCTAAAGAAATGGCATTTAATGTCTATTTGCAGGAGATTAAGATAAAAAGCATTCCCTGGCCATGCCAGCCGAAAGAGAGAGAAAGAGAGGGTTGACCAGGAACTTGGTCAGGACCTTCGGCGCTGGGCATTCGTGCGGCTTATCGATCTGGATTTGGTGCATTGTCTTGCTATCCAACCCAATATCCCTTTTCAAATGGCACGCTCGTAACTGCCACAAACAAGTGACACAATCAACACTTGATAGAACAAACACTTCTAAATTAATTAAATTGCAAATATCCTTGAAGCCAGCTGCACTGCTCACTCACACACGGTGAGATGGTAGCAATCGAATGTCCTTTCATGCACTGAGGGAAAATGAGATGTAAAAATTTGGATGGAAAGCCTTGCTACATACTAAATTAGCATTAATATCTTCTTTATATTTTGTATAATACATTTCTGTTCAAAGATTCTTATATTAATTATACTAATTTAATAGATTAATGTCTTTTTTCTCAAGGTGCATGCCACATCCCATATAGTTGACAACGTACTCTCGTCAATACTCCTACGTAGGACCACTCTGCTCAAAGATAATCCAGGCCATCAATAATGCAAACAGTTCTTGCTCCTCCCTCTCCTTCCTCTTCCCGTCCTGATGCACCTCCTAACCTCACCCCTGTTCTTCCTGCTAGCACATCCTTTGCTTCGAAGGAGCTGCAGCCTTGTTTACTTTGGCCTGTGCGTCGCCTGCAGTTCTTTTGTGCTTTTGCTTTGGCTTGGAATAGTTTTGCTTTTGTTTTTTTCACCTCCTCCTCCTGCTCCTGCTGCTCCTTCTGCCAGGTTCTTTGGTGCTGACGGCCGTTGGCCAACAATTTGGCCAAAGATTTCTCAAGTTGAGCTGAGTTTGGGTTAAACTTGAAAATTAAATGAAATATTTTGCCAGCTCCTCCGGATCAGGTCGCCGCTTATGCAAATGCAATCAGAAGAATGCCCGAATTTTGGCCACCTCAAACACACAATCAAAGTGCTGCAGGAGGTGGGTCTAAGAGGTTGCTGGCTTGGCAATTGTCTCCTGGGCAATCAATCAAAGTTTTTAAGGGGTGGGGCGGCAAGGCAAACAACATTATAGCCTCAGTTTTTCCACCCATTATGCAACGAGGACACGCCCCCAAAATTCCGCAAAAGCCACAGATGACCAGATGCGGGTACGGGTGCGGTGGTTACACAACACGAATATAAATTATGGGCTCGTGTAAATTTTTCGATTGCTTAATGAGCGGAAGTGGCCATCATATCGTTATATGTTTCAAGTTGTAAATGTCGCTTAAATGAATGTTACGGAATGGGGGGCATCGTGGGGATACCATGGGTATCGGCAGGCGGATGGGCGTGGCCCTGCCAGGTGTTCCGCATGCACTGCATAATTAATTACAATTAGGCGAATCGGGGTTTGATTGCAGGCAGGAGGTTCCTGTTAATTTGCAAAAGTGTTGCAAGCCCCCAAACGTTCGACATTCGCAGAGCAGAGCGTTTAATTTATGGGCCAGCTGTTAAATGTTATACTTTGTGTGACAAATAGCCTGCAGAGTTGCATATAAGGATTTTGGGATTTTTCGGGATATGTGAACTTTACATTGTGAAGTAATTAAAGCTGATATTGTGGCACAAAAATGTTTGCTTAATGGGACCCTTGGATATAGATAAAGTTTGCCTGGGAGTTTCATAGATCCTGAAGATATAACAAATACGAATATCCAAAGAAGAATTTTATTTCTAACTTCTTTATATTATTTTTAGTTATAAATATCACAAATATATATTAATATCTAATATATCCTTCATCCCATATCCCATGTTCTTTTAGAATCTCCTCCGTCAATTGAATCGCACTTTCATTTCGTCCGAACTCAATTTCATGGCATTTAGAGCAGATTGCGAATGGCGGTCCGTCGAGTGACGTAAATTAAATTAGTGTCAAAAGAGCATTGTGAGCTGGCGTGAGTGAGTGTCTGTGCGTGCCTGACACGACCGACAAACATAATGACCACCAGCAAAAGTAAAGGCAGCGCCCAACACCCCAGCACAACATGGGTAACATCTACAGAAAGGCAGGGAAAAAGGCAAAAAAAACGAGGCAAAAATTGTATGCAAATTATGCTTGACATTGTTTCAGCATACTTTTTGGCGTGTGCGCCAAGACAAAAGCTGACATTTAGCCCAAGGAGCATAAAAAGAGATACAAACGCAGGACTGCCAGAGAGCGGAGGAAACTTTTGTGACATTTTTTGGCGCGCACAACGGAAACGTGCAAAACTGGCAAATTTATAATGAGCCGCGGGTTCAGTGCTGCGTCCGCCGTCGCGTCCGTTCCAGCCTCTGCCATCTCCTCTACCCTCCAGCTCTATCCGCTTCACTCTCCTAGCCCCGATCCCAGATCCCACATCCCCGCCAGCGGAGCTTTCTTTTGCTCCGCTAAGCACTAAGCGCATTTGTCGCAAGGTTTTGACTTTAAAAGCGCCAAGCCGCACTCTAAAATGCTCCCAATTCCAAGCAGCCAAGCTCTGGGCCATGGTTGCGGTTAATACCAGAAAATGCTTTTAAGAGTTTTCATACCTTGATTTATTGGTTCACACGGATATATATGTATATATCCATGGTAGCACCAAGCAGCAGAGTTTACTGCCAAGGCATTTGCATTTCAAATATGCCACGAATTGATGTATGGGATGGCTCAAAGTGTTTGTACACTAGGAAAAATATGAATTATAATTGGAAAGCCTTAGCTTATTGATTTTATATGGTAATGGAGAAACAATTTATGGGAAATTGTGATGAAAGTACATAGTTTTAATATCATTTTGTCACAAAAAAAAAAGAATAAAAGAATGAGCTTGCATTCCTGAAAAATTCGTAAAGAATATATTATAACAAAAGATTTGTTTGATTCTGTTTGAGCAACATTTATTTAAAGCATTAAACATTGTCTTTGAATAATTGAATTACATTTTTCTTGAGCTATATTTATTTAAAAACATTTATTTAATTTTTTTAAGTAACCAAATCAATACAAATTTATTTATTTCACTACCAATAGTGCAGTTTAACAAAATTTTCTTTCAATGCTATTAAACTGACGTTGCGATGCGATTTATTGCATTATTGATATTAAATCCGAAAGCGAGTGCTTTAATTTAAAATTAAATACACGAAAAAGTACTGGCATTAAGCGAGCATTGTTTTCAGTTTCCAGAGTTCTCTTTCAACCCCCCATTTTTTTCATTGGCATTTATTTTTCACGCATAATGAATGCATTTTCGAGCTTAATTGCGATAAAGTACCATCTTTTAACAATAAATAAGATAACGAAGTCCTTCCACGGCGCCTGGCAATTGTATCAACCGCGAAAAACATTGACAAACAAAAGGCCTTGTCTGAATTGGTATTCTCTCTCAGGGGGAAAAACAATTTGTTTATCTTTTAAATGCCATACAAGGCTTGGCTTATTAAATTTGCGGTTCTGTCCCCAGCTCATCTTCATTTCAGGTTTGTATTTTTTTTGTTGTTTTTTGGTTGCTTTTGGGCCAAGTCCGCGAACTTTGAGCCAAGTAATCAGCTTGCACTTGAGCGGCAAGTGACGGAAAAGAAGAAGCAGAATGTCACAGGGCGGGGTGTGGCGGGGCTAGCCAAGCCGTTGACAAGTTGGCTAACTTTTAATGCAGCTCACTTAAAAGTTGGCGGCAGCCTTGCGTTTACTTTATTAAAAGCACGACGAGATCTTGATGCAATGTCAGCGCAAAAAAAATTTCCATACGCACTGTTGGCTTACTGCAGCAAGGAATTTCTGCTTAAAGGTGACATGGTTAAGTGAGGAATTTTAAGCTTTCATACTTTAAGCTATGCCATTTTAATGGCATTAATGCCTTCACGTATGCAAACAGGCAAACAGGAGGGGAAAGGAAAAAGCATCTGCTTCATCACGACGGAGGGAGCCGAGTCGATTGCCTGGCACTTGGACACATGTAATAATTCAATTGTGTGAACATCTATTAAGGAAGATTGATGACAGGCGCCGGCAATGAGAGCACGAGCACGAGAACGAGTCCGAGTCCAGTGTCCTGCTGCAGTTGAGAGTTGAGTCAGTGTCAGTGCGTCGCCGGAAAAAAAACCCAGATGCACAGATACAGATACACACACTCTCATATGGGATAAATAAATAAATAAGAGCGCAGCCAGGACTGGGCGAAGCAGCATCTATCATACTGACAGCAGCTCAACGCTTCCTTCTGACGACGTCACACGTATTCAAGGTGTGCCAGCCAGTTCGGATTCCTCGCTTATTCTGGTTTGTATACCCATTAAGCAGGGTATATCTTGTAAAGGATATAAGCCATCAAAATTGGTATTTAAATAAAAAGATTTTCTAAGAGTTTAAAGGTTTTTGGTTGAGGTATTAATAGTATTTTTTTATTACAATAAATAAAGCAAATTAAACAATTATTTCGGTGTCCTTTTATCTGTCCTTTCTCTGCATTCAAGGAACTTTTCTGAGGTACAAGAAACCCCTCTCTAAGAAGTATCCCAAAGTCTGGACCCTCTTGAACTATAATTCCTACCTGTCTTATTTTTTTTATTGTACACCGCAGTCTCACATGTCAAATAAACGCTGTCAAATGGAAAATAATTCAAGCCGTGGCAACCGTGGCAGTCATTTTTAAAACGCTAACAGGGGAGCCGTCCAAGCGAGACAGAGCCGTGGTGGCCAAAGCAATATTGACTTACTGCCGGGCATTTTCAACCTTATTAAGTTGACACTGAGGCGGGGTCGCGCCTTTAAAGTTGCAGCTTCCCGACTTCCAAGGACGGCCAAGGACTCCTCCCCTTTTATGACAATACGCTTGAGTGCCTGCCGCAGTGGCTTTAAAAAAAGAAAAACGAAAGCACGAGAGTGTGCGATAAGTGGAAACAAGCTGACATTTATGCAGTTTGCCCAGCCAGCCTGCAGGCAGTCGCTCGAGCAGAGCACACATCTCCGAGTGCACATATTTTGCTGTTTCAGCTGCGACTCTTCTTGGGGCGCTCCGGCAGCAACAAAGCCAATACAAGGAACCTAACGAGCTTATTTCCAGACACCACCAACTCAGTCAAAGTCGCTGCTCCTGCTGCTGCTGCTGCCTGGCGGCTACATCACATGCATGATTGACTGCGCAGTTGTGCAGCGAAACGACTGATAGTCGGGCGGACCAGCCATATAGAAACAGGACATACAACAGACGACAGGACGAGTGTGCATCGAGGGCTGGCGGGAAACAGGTGTCGCTGTCCCTCCGCCGATTGTCATAAACTCCGGGCACATGTCCCGAGTTTGCCGCCACTTCATTTGTAAGTCTGCCGGTTGGGATTATAACAACTCAAGTCTCAGATTCTGCTGATGCAAAGGGCAGACAGCGGATGCTTGGGCGTAAATCAATTAAAAGACGCTGGGTTAATAATGAACGCGGCATCACGTTCGAAAGGTTGAGCGTCAGCAAGTTCTGCTTCCTTTTTCTTTTAATAAGAACTGCATTAAAACTGAATTGGAAAAAAAGGCAAAGGTAAAGAAAACTCAGTCAGGAAAAAATGAAGATGGGAGCTTAGCTCACCGGCTTCTTCGGCTGCCAGTTAATTAAAAGTTTATTGCCAGAGCCAGGGATGGACGACAGCAGCCAATTCCCCAGAGAATAATATTTAAGCCCAAATTAATAGGGACAGGAACTCCAAACACTTGCAACAGATTGATGTATCCCTGGCTTCAAGGACCCGCTTATTACTGCGAGCAAGTGAGCTGCACAAAACAGCACTTTATTAAAGTATTATTAATTAAATGCTGGCACTAGTTATCAATTAAAATTGACTACCATGGAAGCAGCAAAGAAAAGCAAAGAGAAAATTCCAACAAGAGCAAATTGGATTAAAAGGAAGGCGTTTCCTTTGTCCCAAGTTCTACTGCCTGGCGAAGCGAATCGAACTCCAACTCCAACTCCAATTCGCATTCGCAGGACAATTAAGACAAGCAATTAACAGGCGATCAAACTGAGTGAGTTGCCTTGTTTTTTTATCTGTCACTTGTCTTTCGGTTTTATGGGGAAAACCAATGCGAAAACATGACGATAGCAAACAGCGAAAACCAATAAAATGAACTTGTCATAAAATTAACGCATTTATAAAGCAAACAATGCGGGATTAACAACAGGCCTTCCCGTTCCTGCTTCTGACACTGCCATCCAGCATCAACAAACGATCCTGATGAGAAGGGAAATGGATGGCATGGAGTGGCAAGAAAGGACTCAGGGGGAGTCGAGCAGGAGCATACATAAAAAAAAATACACCCGCGTGCCGTATGTCGAACTAAAGCCATTTATAGGCCATTTTTATTTACACGCTGCGGCCGAGTTGCGTGAGAAATAACTGCCACTTCATTTGCACAGAGTCCCCGTCAAACAGATAAGACAAACATCGTCCTGACAACACACTCAGATCATCATCATCATCATCGTCGTCGTCGGCGGAATGTTTATGACTGGGCCCATACCCTGATAACCACACAAACCCACAAGCCACAGTTGATTCCTCGCTCGTTAAATTAAAATTTGCACACGATTTGCCCTGATAAAGTGGATACTCAAACTAGCACGCGATGAAAATGGAGGAGTTTATACATAAATATTTATCAAGAAATTATTAACTTATGTATCTTTTAGAAAACTTTCTTTTAATATTAGTTTTTTGAGACAGTTTTTGGGGAATTTAAAAGGGGACATATATTGAGAATCGAGGAGTTAATTTATAATTAAAAGTTTATAGGTAAATATTTCTTCAGAAAATAATTATCTTATATATTATTTTAAAATTATTACTTTAATAGTAATTTTTAGAGACAGTTTTTGGTTGTTTCAAGGGAAAGTATATAAAGAATTCAAGGATTTATTTATAATTACAGTTTTCTAATAATTTAAAGTTTTTTTTTTAGTTCCTTAATATATGGTTTATTCATAGCATAAAATATTTCTGCTAGATTTGTTTAATTTCTCCTATTTTTTATGAGATACAATCTAAAATGTAAACCCTTTATAAATGCATTTCGTGGAGAGCTTTGTTACATTTAATGATTTTTTCCATTTTATGTTTTATTTACCCAAATGCTATCTTATATAATTATGCATTTTATAGCTTTGTTTTTGTTATGATCCCTAGGGTATATTAAGTTCGTTTTTATTGGGTGAAAAAAAAAAAATACCGCCACGTAGTGCAGGCGAACATGCCAATACTTCGCTTTATCGCCTGTAGTTCTAAGGAAGTTGTCGCCATCCGTGGCTGTTGTTGTTGTTGTTGTTGGTGGTGCTGCCTGGAACGTTGCATGACAGCTGGCGCACACTTTGCGCCTTTGCCCACAAATTACTGCAGTCAAATTGATCGATTGTCCTGTGTGAGGAGCGTCGGGTATGAGGACATGCTGTAAGCGACGTAATGGGGCCAAGAGACAGAGTCGAAGCGAGGAGGAAGGCAGCATTTTATGATATAAGGCAAGAGGCACTGAACTGTGGTAAACGATTTGTTGTTGTTTTTGGTCTTCAACATTGCATGCCACAAACACGCACACACGCACCCACACACTTACACACACGAGCATCCCCGCACACAGATGAATTGAATTAAATTGGATTCGTTGAGTTTGTGTAAACAAAATTTTAATGTCTTTTTGCTTTTGAAGTCATTCACTCAAACTCAAGTTGTGAGCTGTGCAGCGCAGGCTTATACACCCACACACCACACCACACCACACACCCACACAAAGGCCAAGGGGGGTGGGTGTAGGGGGGCAGAGGAGTCACCATGATGTTGATATGTCTGACATAAATTTCATCAACTGTCTAAGTTAATGACAGTAAATTTGTTTGAAAATTGCTTTAAAATGGCAGGGCAACCAAGCAGCGCAAAAA
Organism: Drosophila mayri; assembly: GCA_008042485.1. Classification (NCBI taxonomy): domain Eukaryota; kingdom Metazoa; phylum Arthropoda; class Insecta; order Diptera; family Drosophilidae; genus Drosophila; species Drosophila mayri. Next base: position 552,702 of record VNJN01009363.1, read on the forward strand.
CAGAGTTGGGCTTTTGAAAAGGGAAGGTTGTTCTGCCAAAGAGATGGGTTTGGTTGAGGCTGGTACACAGGGAGAAACTATAAGGAATACCAAAACATGAAAGATTGCATTTTTAAAGCGATTTAGTTAGCAGTTTCGAAACTTCACAAAGAAGGCTTATCTTTATATTTTGTTAAATTAATTTCTAGTTTATATTTTCCACTCTTTAATTTCCCTTAGTGTCCTTGGGTTAGTTGTTAAGGTAGGCACAGATACAAAGAGCCATCGCCTGGGCGCCATGTCGCTGTGACAGCCATGCGCCAAAGACGCCTAGCACTGGCAAAAGAAATGACTGAATCCAGCGAAATGTGTCATGATAACTCAAATAAAGAATGGAAGCCAACCCATGCTGAAACCCGCTGTCGCAGCCGACCTGCTCAGCCTCCTCCTGCTGCTCCTCGAACCTCCTCCGAGTTCAAGTCAGTCAACCAGCCGCGAAATGCAAAGTGCGCGGCATTCGCGGCAGCACCAGCGGAAGCAAAGCGCACACACATGACGAAAACGAGGAAAAACTGAGGGGAAAACTGGGTAAAAAAAGAGAGAGCGCACACAGGATGCCCGGCTAGGATGAACTTATTACGTAAGAGCGAATTTATGAAGTGAAACGAGTTAAATGCCAGGCCAAGAGCAACTCAGAGGCGTGGCAACCAGAAAGGGCAACAACAATGCACCAAAAGAAATTTATTAAATTTTTAATTGTTTTTTAAATCTCTCTTAAAAATCAAAAGAAATCTGGTAATATATTTAATAAACCTTTTAAAGAGCTTTTCCTAATGTATTTAAAAGTTGAATATCAAAATATACACAAAATAGTAAAAACCTATTTCCTTCTGCTATAAATTTTGATGCAGACACTATGATTTATGGTTTTACTTTAAACAAAAATATATTTATTATTTTCAAGAGTTTTTCTTGTGTGTGGCGACCGCCAAGAAATCATTTTGTTGCCTGTGTCTTGCGCCCAAAATTTTTAATCTGATGATGTCAACACAAATTGTGGCCCGCGAGTCGAGAGGGCCAGAAAAACACAGGACCAGCAGAAGCAGCAGCGGGTGGAAAAAACTATATGTATTTATACATATATAAAAAAAAATAGAGAACTTCAAGGACTCCGCAAAACGCTGTGGCTGGCAAAAGGTTAGATGGCGAGTGTCAAGCGAGGAGCAGCTCGCCTTCGAGTGGCGCGCGAGAATCTGCGACTGCAACTGCCACAGCGGCCTTGTAGTGTCACTTACAGCACATAAATTTGTGCGGCTTTTTTTTATTATTTTTGTTGTACTTGCTGTATTATACAACTGCAATTTGCAGTAGCTGCTGCTGCAGGCCAAGTAGCAAGGAAGCAGCAACAGCAGCAGCAGCGGGGAGGATGTGACAGCAGCGCGCTAATGCAAGGCACCGCAGCGTGAAGGATACGGGCAGGGCTTGGCTTGTTGAGAGTGTGTCTCCTGGCTTCCTTTCAGCTCTTTGGGCACTCCGAGTGGCTCAGCAGCTCGGCAGGTAGCAGCTCGAAAATGCTCGAAAATGTTAAATGATGCCGGATGACGATAAGAAGGTCAGTGGACAGGTAATCATAGACTCCAGCATAGACTCTAAGCTAAGGATTCTTAAAAGCCATTTGTATATGTAAATATTCCTTTGTAACAAATGCTTTTCGAATGCTTTTAATTAAGCCCAAAATCCAAATGCAATTAAAACGTCAAAAGCATTCGGTTTGCTGCCCGCGGTTTCTCTTGCCATTAGATACCGCTATCGCAACATTTACTTACCCCAACCCCTCCGCAAAATCAAAGCAGCCAGCTGCAAGCTTGTTTTGGCCCCAGGACACCTTCACAGAAGGATGCACGACCCCTTACCGCCCAGTGCCAAAAGTCACGAGCTTGCATATGCTCTCGCCCATATCTAGTTTAAATTATCGACAACGCCGGCAAGTATATCAAATTTACGGCACCCACAGTGCATGCATAACAAGCTGCCGCTGCACAGTGGGTACCAAAGGAGAGGCGGGATGCGGAGCCAGTTGCCCCAGGCGATCGGTAACAAATGCAATACAAAGATAACAACGACGATGCCAAACAATATTGTGTCCAATTAAATTGCATTCCGCCGCGTGCGCGAATTATGGAAGCCAAGCGAATGCATTGCAAATGCCGTTTATTAAATTTCAATTCCCAATCAATAAGGATGACCGTTCGCCGGCTTTGCCGCTTTCCGATGAAGATGCCAATGCTGGGAGGAGATTCCAGCGATGCTGGGTAGCTGCTGCGATCCGGCGGCAGCAATTTAATGAAAGTATCACAATGATTGGTTTCCACTGGCGACTAAGCAGCGGCAAAAATGTCCGGCATAATGAATGGCATCGGGCAAAGACACTGGGCGCCGTCGAGCGTCGTCGCCTCCGAAACTGCGTCTTTGTCCTCGTCCTCGTCCGAGTTGCATTAGTCGCCAACATGGAAATGCTATATATAAGCCCGGACAGGAGCCTTGGCTGACAGGCAGCTTAAATCCTGCCGAAAGCGCCGGCACTGAAAGCTCTGGGAGCTGGAGCTGGCGATGGCGATGGCGATGGGGAAGTATCAGCATCACATCGCCATCGCCATCACCATCAGGCAGGGCAGCCCCAGCAAGATGCATTGTTTGGCGTAGAATTTAATTTTAGTTTAACTTTGTAATTTATCGATGCCGTATGTCGTCGACGAGCTCAGGCTTTCCGCTGCTTCAGTCGTCTCTCCTCTAAAATGGCAGCGTCCGAAATGGGAAAAGGTCCTTTTTGCAGGATGAGCCCTGATGGTGGCACACTGGGAATATAAAGCATATGAAATCATAATTTTCTTAAATGCTTAAGAGGCAGTTAATGCTATATAGTGGGATTAATCATTAAAAATTATTTAAGTGATATTTAAGCTACTGAGAAGGTGTGAAGATTTTAGAAAATGGCTGTATTTTTAGCATAAAAATTGAATTTAGTGATAGAAATATGCTGCATATTTAAATTAACATACTTTTAAATTATGCTGATGATCATATTGTTGGCTAAATTTTTGATTAAATCTTTGTAATCTTTTCTCCCCGTGCATTGCCAGCTTTCAAACGCAGCTCGCCGCTGACATAGCTGCTGACTACCTTCATTAGTGTTTTGTTTGGCTTTGGCTAACCATGGGGGACAGGCAGGGATCCTTCTACCCTTTTTTTTTTTTGATGTGGGCTTGCGCTTTTTGAAGTTTACCCCCAAAAACTGCTAGTTACCAATCCCCCAAGTTCTTTTTTGGCTTTCCCCCGTTCGTTTTTGTTGTCCTGTTTTACGCCAGTGTTTTCCCCTATATTGTTGGCTGGTTCGCCTTACCAGCTGCGCTCTGTCTTGCATTTGTCTTCATCGACAGCCAAGTTGTTAGCTCTTTCATTTTTCTTTCGGTTCGGTCGCAAAAACTTTCGACTTGCTCTCATTTGCCATCCGCCGGCCAGCATCCACTCAATTCCCATTTCCCAGTATCAGTGGCTAACTCGTTTGTCTTCCCAGTTCGCTTTACGTATACGTAATGACAATTAGAATTGACAGACACAGCGCTCGAGAAAGTTGCCCCGGCCAGTAGTTGCCTCCAGCAGCTGTTATTGTTGATTGCATCTAATCCCAAAGATTTTATTCTTGCTGCAGTTGCAGCTACAGCTACAGCTTCAGTTACAGTTACAGTTCCAGTTCCAGTTGTAGCTTCAGTTTCAGTTGCAGTCCCAGTTTCGGTCCTCGCAGCACCCACTCCATTAGTCCTTAATGAACAAGATACAATTTTGGGCGAGGGCAAAGTGATGGCATGAACACCCTTTCCGGGACACTCGCTGGGTCTCATCAATACGGAATTAGACCCCATGGTAATGCAGGGTACACAATAGTTTTTGGCTCGAACCCAAACTCCCGGCTTGTTAGCAGCCGCATTACGTGCTACCAGCTTTTAATTTGTGGGTGTCGAACGGGGACATTCGCCCTAATCGGGGGGTAGGAGTTACATACTTGGTGCTACTTTCAAGTGCACTCCAGCAGCCATTCATACTACTCTTTGTACTCGTTCTCGAGCAGTTGAGGCCAATTAATATGCTCGCATTACAAATATGCGCTCAATTAGGCATAATTAGTCAAGCACGTGTGGCCACGCCCCGTCCATTAGCCGGGGGATGGGCTCCCACTGGCCGCCAGACGGACTCCCCGTCTGTCTGTCTGTCTGTCTGTCAGTATGTCAGCCAGTCAGTCTCCCATGTACATGAAAATCCAATTTCGCGTGGGTTTCATTAGCAGCTCGGCTCGCTTCTTCTCCACTCGTGTGGCTGACTCAAGCAATTTCGAACGGAAAAGGACAAAACCACAAAAAATAATTAAGCACTCGGCGAATTCGCCGCTTGACAATGTCAGGCTTCAACCGAAACAGTAGCAGAAATCAATGGAAGCTCTTTGGTATTGAAATATTTCTGGTTCTTCTGTGGCGGCTCATTCTTAGGCGGATTGCAAATCCAAAATCCTCGTCCTGGCCATGACGGCAAACAACAACCGGGACATGTGTCGCTTAACATTGTGCCAGAGGCACTCGCGACGTGGTCTCGCCATATATTGAGTTGTCTGCCCATCAGTCAGAGAGATAGCCATCCTGGCAGTCAGTTAGTCAGTGCTCGGGGCTGGGAGCTCGGTGTTGGGCGCTCAGCTAGAGCTGGTCGGCATAAAATGAAGTGAAATCGATGCGCTGCTAACTCTATTCATATGAGCCAAACAGAGTTGGCCAGACGCACATATAGTTTGTCATTCGAGGACACTAAAAAAATGAAATTAAGCAAGTTTGCAAAGTTGAGAAACTGAAACTGCTAAGAAGACTAAACATTTGAATATTTAAAATGTAATTAAGTATAATTATACAAAGATTTAGTTGCATTTCTTTATAAATTGTTTAAAAATATAAATTTCTCTCCGTGTTTCTGATATCAGTTAGCAAAAGTCGGAGACCGAAGAGCTGCTATCCTGCTGCGGGCGGGCGTCATGCGGGCAGCTGTCAATGTGTCTATGGAAATGCGCGGCGCACATTTGAGTGGATTTGCTAACTGATTTCGTTGAACTGCCGGCGACTAGTGGCGGTGTCCGAGTCCGCAGTACACAGCTCTTTGGGCCGACAATCGAATTGTGTTGACGTGGCTGGATTATTACTTCATAAGCAGGACGAAACAATAAAATAATAATACAAGGACCCCAGAGCTCATGGGTAATGCCAAGCAAAGCAAATCCCGGCCACCGCCGAGAAATCTCTATGTCAATTATCAGTGATTCCTTGTCTGTGCCCTTGTGATCCAACAAACCCATTAACCATTTCATTCGATTTTCGTATGCGAATCTCAATTGCCAATGGCATTCCCTATTAGCAGCGGCTAAGCTAATTTGCTGCCAAAGACATGGCAAAATCGTGCGGAGCCACTTGAGATATATATCTGCCAATTGTCGCAGCCAGAGGGGCGTGGCTGGGTTTGGTAATAAGATGGGAGAGCATCGAGAGTTCATTTAATTGGGCCGAAGATCAAATCAATCATAGAAGCCAAGACAACGAGATTTGTTTTGAGGAAATAGTTGGGGTAATCCAAAAGGTATTTATGCGAAAATCCAACCAGCTTTCATAGGATTATTGCACTTATAAAATAACAAAACCTGTCAATAAAATTGATTTAGAGTAACAATGTAGCAACAAATAATACAATTGCAACTGATAGCCTAGTTTAAATTGAAATTGTAACAAAAGAAAGGAAAGGTGAAATAAAATCTTCTTTTTTTTTAGACAACAAACTCTTTAGCTGTGACAGACATGCAAAAAGTTTTTAATTAATATATGCGACGACCGACAATCAAATATTTCACAGTTTATTTTAAAGCCATTAACCACCGGCTGCAGGATATTTCCTCGCCAAAGGATACAAAAAATACGCACATCATCATTTTAATGCATTTATTTCATTGGCAAAAAATGTGCCCTAAGCTGCCGGCTGTGCTGGGAATGGAAATGGGGAATGGGAATGGGAATGGGAGATGAAGCCGCAATGACGTGACAGAACGATTCGAAAGAGGAGAACCTACCGGAATCGATGGGGCGCCCAGGCAGTTATTTCCGTTCGAAGGAGACGAGAACCTGTTAAGCACTCAATGCGTTAAAGAAAATATTCGGAAATAAGTTCATTCATATGGAGTTTTGGCCAGGAGCAAACGGTGCTATGGCAGGAGGAGCAGCCGAGTCCGTGGTTGGACCTTTAAATGGATTTTACGGAATCCTCATTTAAATACGCCACGGGAGGCAATCACTGTGGGACCTGGCTCACAGCGCCTAATGGATACTCTTTTCAGATATTAAACTAGAAATAAGAATATGATTAATTAAGCAACGAATTAAATTTTAATACGAACAAAAAGAAATTAACAGCAAACATAACGCAACAAACATAAAACAATTTAAAATTAGCAATAGAGTCGAATAAAGTTGCTCGATTGACGACATACTGGACAGGTTCCACAGACGTCCAGGGCTTTCATCAGGCAGTTCCTGCAGAAAATGTGTCCACACAAGGTGGCCACTGGCACCTCCGGGATGTCGAAGCAGAGGCGGCACTCTGTGACCGGCGCGTTTCGCATGTCCTCGATTTCTTCATCTTCAGTTAGGTCGATGGTGACGATATCGGGATTTACAGCTTTTATAGCAAACGGATGGTCGTTGTTCATTTTTACTTTTAGTTTTGGGAATTCTATTCAAGCGAACTCTTTTTCAGATATTACTGAGAACTTGAGAACTATGTAGTTTAACAAATAATACTGGGTGTGCTTAGTTCTCACATTTTGAGTTCTCACATTTTCAGAAAGACAGATACCCCGACACGATCTTAGGGTATGCATATGTATGGCTTTTGTGGTATATGGCAGCGAGCGAGCCAGTTCAGTAATCGCATGTGCCTGGCCGCAGAAACAACCCACATGCACACACAGCTGGCCCAGCGTGTGTGTGTGCGGGAAAACCAGGGGGAAAATGGTAAGGGGCAGGGGCAGGGGCAGGGGCAGGGGTCAGTGGCAGAGGGAGTGGCAAGCAACGCTCGCTCGACCGGCATAAAAAGCTTGTTCTATGCAGTCGTTTAGCTTAACCGCAACATTATGTCGAATGCTGGAATCTTCAATCTGCTGATGCTGCTGCCTCTGTTGCTGCTGCTGCTTCTGATGGGGTTCCCGGGCCATCCTGGAGAGGATTGGGTGCCTCGCCTGGAGTTTATGTTTCGGTCGGGTCAAGCGTGAAGGCATATTCCATTTGCCCCAGCTCCGTGGCCCGGACGGACCTAAATTCCCGCTGAAATATGCAGAGCGATGCGTATACGCTGGCATTGTTTAATTTGGAAATTTTTGGCAACGGCAAGCGAAGCCCGGTCTTAATAAGTAGACATTGGGGGTTGCATTCCTCGGCTTGGCTTCCTTTTCACCAAAAAAAAAACCTTGAAGAGCAACACGCTGGATGCGTTTAAATGCCAATTACCAGTCTCAAACATTGATGTGCGCTTCTCACTTTGAGTGGCAACTTAATTCAATTGCCGCTGCACTCAGCAAAAGCAGCAAGTTTTTGGCGATCGACAGGAAGAAACGAGGAAGGAAGGAACTCTCACTCAGACGGAGTCCATTAAGTTGCTTTAATTATTTAGCAGCCTTAAAAGCCGAGCCATGGCAATGCCTTTGCGTTTTTAATGCCAACGAGCCTTTGCATTTAATTATGAGCAATTTTGTCTGCGTCCAGCAGCAGGCCAGAGTTGAACAAACTTTGTGTCATCTTGACCCTCCGCACCGAAAAGGGTCGGACAATAAATAATGCGACCCCTAAATAGGGCGGGCCCCGACGTGGGCGGGTGATGGCCTATAAATTGTGGAAAAATTCCGATGGCTGGCCGATTGGCTTTTGCCACCTGACAGTTGAAACTTTTGCCGAAAAACCCAAGGAGCACATGCACGAAATCATATCCACGCACAACAAACACAAATCTTACCCACACACACACGCAGGGGGTTGAGAGAGAACTTGGGCCTGATCCCGAGACGAAGGCTAGCTGCGTCAACGGCACAATTTCGTAATTTTTATGGCAAAAGTTCTCTAATCAAATTTAATGAATTGTGAAAAAGGCAACAAATATACGACAACTTTCTAGCAAAGTTTGTCCTCCTCGGCCGGGTTCGAGCATCTCGTGGCTGATATTTCTTATAAGTAGACGTCACTCCACCATGTCGTTGCGAAGGTTGGACCTGGATGTGGTGGCCCTGCCTGGGTTTCCTCGAGGATGCGGCATCGATTTGGTTTGGCGTTGTAAATTGGCGGATGTGATTTTTGTGGGCTGGCATTATTAAATGCGGCATAAAATCAGCAGAGCCCAGCCCAACCACTTTCGGCATTGAAGTCTAACAAACGCGCACAGTTAGCACAGGCAGCCAACAAATTGTTGTACACATTTTTTTGACTACGACTATGGCTGCCCCGACTTCGACTCTGGCTGGTTGTGGCCTTTGTTGTGCCTTGTGGCTGCTGGAGTGTCTCGGTTCCCGCATTGTTGAAGCACTTTTGCCGGCTCAAAGTTTGTCAATGTAACGGAAAACTGTGTTTAAGTAAATTTTTCATAAATTTTCTGTTTGCCAACTTCGGTTACGAGGGGCCAGGAGGGGTGTACGGATGAGTTGTTGACTGTCTCAACAGCGAGGGGAATATGCAAAGTGAACTCCAAAGAATTTAACAAATAATTTTTTGAGCATTCCAAGGTTTATTTTCAATTAGTTTCGAGTTGGAATAAATTAATTAGATATCTATGAGAGTTACTTGGGTTTTAAAATATATTTAAACTTTAAGGTTTTACAAATTTTTTAAAACATATTAAAATATAGATGATATATGTATATGGTTTTCTAAGGCCTAAAAAATATATTCAAAAAGACTATTTACAAAGTAATTGTATAAAAATAAAGTAAATGTAATTAAATTGTAGCTATTTAAGGTCTTTAATATATATTTAAGCTTGTGTTTTCCAAATAAAAGATATTTTTCCTAACAATTTAAGCCCAAATTAAGCCAGAATCTAAGCCAAATTTGTTTCAAAATATATATAAAATCACCCTGCACTGTGCCTGCCTTTATAATCAGCCGCCATAAATTGTTATATTTTATTAATGTGGCTCGAACGCGGCGGCGGGGTTCTCAATGTTGCCAGTTGGCCATATGGAAGTATTAATCAAAGCAGGAACAAAAAGTGTAGCATACAGTTGAGCGCTGCAAAATTTCGGCTATTTTTCATTATACGCGGGCTCGGTGTTCGTTGCTAGCTAAAGTTTTGTACGCACACAGCAAAAGCAATTTACGCATTGCCACAAATATTCGACATCCCTGCAAATATGTGTGTGTGTGAGTAGGGTATATGGTTTGAGTGTGCCTTGCCATTATGATTACTCATACGCAGCGTTGGCAACAATCATACGCCGCGTTATTAGCTGTGTCAGCCTAACAAAAATAATGACAATGAGAATATGCCAAAAGTATTTGTATTTCTCCCTCGATATATATATATATGTGTATATATATATACTCACACTCTACTCTCTGCTGCCAGATGATGACGATGTCTTAACTCCTCATTGCCGTCGTCGTTAGCGTCTTGGGTTTGGCCAACTGAAACGTTGAGATTTATGTCTTGGCATGATCTTTTGTGCCGAGCAGCAACGAAAATATTTTATGAAATAATACGCACACAAAAACACGCTTAAACGCCCGGGCACGCATCCGACGACTATATGTACACGTGGCGTATACTCATTTTGGGCGTTAAGTGCTTTCTGCTGCGTCATCTTTTAAGTATTTGCAGCATAATTAGCTTGCTGAGTGCGTGTGCCGGGAGTCGAGTGTCAAGTTGGAGTCCTAGTCAAGCCCCAAACTACAAGTAACCTCTCACTAATTGTTTCGTCAGGGGAGTTTGAAAAGGTATCGTCGTCGTGGGTGCCCTTAAAGCTGGCTAATTATGCCGTTGCTGCCATTCAAAGCCATTCGGCTTTAAGCCGTTCAGCTCTGACGGTTTCAAATGTCAATAGTCACGGGGACTGGCAGCAGAAACCACATCAAAGATTTGTGCGGCCCACAAGCAAAAGAAATTCATTCCTTTTGTTGTATTTTTTGCTGCTTTTTTTTTATTTTTAGATATTTTTGTGTGAATTTGTTAGCTAATTAAACATCGGCTGGCTGGCCATAAATTCAAACTGGGCTCATAATTTGTATTTTCTGTGTTTTTTTTCTTGGTTTTGGCTCCGCAAATTGAGTTCATTGCACTTGCCGGCCAGCCAGTAGGAAGTCAGCCAGGCAGCGGCATGCTGCTGCAACGCGGCGTATGCGCAATATTTGCTGGCTGTGCAGCATTTCTTTGGCACTTGGCTTTGGCTGGCCAAAACGCAGTCAGCTGAACTTTGACAGTGCCGGGGCCATAATTTATGACTTGTTTTACACAGCACCCGCACATATACGTGGTACTCGACTCCATCGATAGATGGCGCCACTCGCTAGCGAGGGACTTGAAATATTTATGGAGTTTTCTTTTCGTTACAATTTTTTTCACCCACACTTTCTAACATCGGGTTGGGGGGTGGGGAATGGGTGTACATTTTTTTCGCTTTTCCCTCTGATGTGGTTTTATCTTGGGGACCCGCCTCCGCCAACAAGCTGCTGCTGGTGGGCTGGCCGGGTCGCTTAGTCAACAGTTGACTCTGGCTTTGTTTATGACATGTCCCCTCATTCATTTTAATTAATTCTAGCTAGCATTTCGCGCCCATGGCAATGACGGGAGTCGTCGCAATGCAAACAATAAAAAACAAAGAGCAGACTCCTCGGACTTGGAAGCTGGAAGCTGAGAACAGGGATTTGCCTGGACGTTGGCATATCCGGGCTCCCGGCTCCCAGGGCTCTTATGTAAAAATCACGAAGGCGTTTATGCCGGCCAACTATTTTTATTTTCATTTTCATTCTCATTTTTATGCTCATTCTTGGCGGCTGCCTTACAAGTTACCCGGCAACATTGCGATGTCGAGGCCAGGCATTGGGGGCATGGGCATTATTGACGTAGTTTATGGAGCCATTTATGACGATTCAACATTTTTATTTCCACCGCACTGCAAGCGGTGGAAGGAGGGAGCAGCATCAACTTAAATTTACTGCTTGTAAAAGCCGCCAAGCCGCCGGTGTGGGTAAATAAAAACAAAGGACGGGGGCTGGAACGAGAACAATGCCAAAACAACGACGAGTCAGCGCCATAGATAAAGCTTAGATGCGCACAGCGTATCGGGTTTCTATTATCTCGGCGAAAACGTCGCGACGTCTAGCAGTCGAAAAGTTTTTACGCAAAAGACGAAGGCGAACTTAAAAAATAAAAAAATAAATACCACGCGAACATAAAGCAAAGCAAGCGCCAGGAGCGCCAACAGGGAAGAGCCAGCAGGCAGGAGCATCCATGGCATCCTCACACAGGCGCATAATGAAGCGCGTCATTATCCTTAAGATACATAAACAATGCCAGCAAAAGCAGCAGCTGACTGGAAGGTAGTGCAGTTCTATAGTTTATGCACTTGGAAAATAAGCTGTTTTGGATATTAAATTGTTTACCAAATAAAATTTGTTTCCTTTTCTTTTTATATATTACTTTCTCAAGCTCTGAAGAACTATGCATTTAATTATATGAAGAATGCTGAAAGATATCTTAACTTTTTATACATTTTTCTTCTTAGTGCAACAAGATTGTTAGCTGAACTATAAGGCAAACAAGGGGCAACAGAAACAACAATAGACAACTGGGAAAGCGAGTGGAAAATACTCGGGCATTGTTTCTGTTCAGTGCTTAATTACCAGGCAAGAGCACTATAGTTCCTTGAACTGGCCAAAAAGTTTACGACTGCATGCGAGGATTGGACAATATGACGTTATATACAATTATTACCTTTGGGAACTCTGAACTCCACCCAGCCGGAAAGCAATTCCCTTTTGCTGCAAATATTAAATATATTTTCAAGCCGGTATTCTGGCCTAGCCTCCGATTGATTATGGTTTTCTCAATTAGCCTGCACAAATATTATGTTATCAGGCAGACACAAACAGGAGGAAGGTCGGTGGAAATAATAAATTTAATCGAAAAAGTGCATAGAATAATATGCAGGGGAAATATTTTTAATAGATCGTTTTAGTGGCATCCTTTTGTGCATGCCAACGCCGCCGCCGCCACTGCCGCATGCAAGTTTATTTTCTCAGAATAATTCGAACCGAGAGAACGAGTATTTTTCCCCTTTTTTGTTTCTTGCCGAGCATTTATTGGTTTTTGAATTTTAATTAAAATTTGATAGCCGCCGGCGCCGAAAGCAGCAGCAGCAGCAGGCGTCGCTTAGCTTGGGCCAACACAAATATTCGGATCGGCAACAGAGGCGTAGTTTCGAGGGGTGGTAAAGAGGAGTCTAGGAAGGGGGTTTGTGTCTGATTTTATCTAGTTTCAGGTTGAACTATAAGCCATATTTATGGGTTTATATAATCATAGTGTTGTGTATTATTTGCTTTATTTTTTTGTGAGCTTGTCTTAATGAAGTTTTAAATGTAGAGGCACACATTTAAAGGATTTATTGAATTTAGGCAAAATCTCCTTTAAAAAAGTTTATAATATTTAATAATAATCAATTCGAATAATAAATGCATTTAATTAAATTGATTTCCCCTATTTTATCTCATACAAATCTCAATCCCACGCCCCTGTCTGATGTCTGGAATTTTGCCGGGCAACAAACCCACGCTGCCAGCTCGTTATTGTTGCCTAATATCGGTCATGGTTTTGTTTGGCAGCTGCACTCTCCCAGTTATACAGATATTTGCGCCCTCGTTTTCTCAATAAAAGTTTATTAAGCCAACAAATGCGGCGCCGCTGGGGACTGCAGCTCTATGGCAAGATGGATGGATGATGGGGTTACCTGTGCCAATCAAATTACGTCCTTGGTTTTGGTGGGAGCGCGGCTCAAAATTTCATTTGTGTTAAGCTGGCTAAATTGTTTTGCTTATTACGCTGCCAGCGCGGCTGATGCTGCTTCTGCACGGTGCACATGGCGTATGAGTAATGTTTATATGAAAATTATGCAAAATGCATATTAAAAAAATAAAAAAGGAAAACCAAAAGAAGGCCAGGTAAACCCCGCTCTAACGTTGTGTGCTGTTAAAATGTGAGCCAAAAGCTTCTTAAGGATTAAAAACGTCAGCAATTTTGCGGTACACAAAAAATGAGAGAGCCAAAAAAATAAAAGAGGACAAGAAAGGGTAACAAAGCAAAGGCAACAGCCACAAAAATATTTAATAAATTTTACAAGTAAATAAGCACCAACAGCAGCAGCGGCAGCACCGGCAGCAGCATCCAGGCAAAGTTGTAAAAACTGCAAAAGCGCAGGATTTTTGTTGCTTTTGCCTCTGTCCTTTTTTTGGCATCAAGAGGCAGCCAAGGGTTAGGGGTCGAGGCGGGGCGAATGCCACATGTTAATGATAGTTTGCCAAAGCCGCAGCTGCTGCAAATCTGTGTGCCACACGGCGGTGCAGAATTTAGGGGGCAGGCAGGCGGCAAGGACGCTTTTGTGTGCCTTAGTTGACTGACATGTAAATAAAAGTAAAGTGCGTTGACGTTGACGGTGCTGGTGGTGACGACAAAGTATACGGAACATTTGGCTTTAATGCAGCATAATCACCAAACAATTTCGCTTTTCACGTTGTGTTCGGGACCTTAGCCTTTTGATTTTCCTGCGAGTGTCAACAGTTTTGCCACGGAGCATGTGTGAGAACTCTGGAACTGGAACTGGAACTGAAGGTCCTTCTCCTGTCGGCGGCCCGGTTTCGGGTCACTTAAGTTTTATGTGGCGAAACGCGTTACCAAATTGCGTTCAAATTGCGCACGCAGATAACAGTTTTTCATTACGGCACATAAAAGCGTTTGCCATTGTCCTTCCGGCGCTACTTGTGCTGCTGTATGGTGTTTTCGTCCTGCCAAATTGTTACGCCAACACGTGCCGCACTTTGCAGCTCATGTCAGCAGACAGGAGCAGTGGCACACATCCACATCCACGTCTACATCCATCGGGGGCCAGGCTCCAGCTCCAGCTCCACAGCAACAGGCACAGCTTTGTCCAGTTTAATGGTGGGCAGAGACACTTGGCACTCCAATATCGCCTCTCCTCGGATTCCCCAATCCCCCAAGCCCTTCCCACACGTCGCTGTCACATCGCTGATGATTCCACAGCACTTAGATTAGAAGCTTTCCAAAGGCCACACTTGGCGAAAAGCAGGGCTTAATTCCAGGAAGTAGGACACACATTTTCTTTCAGGACAAATAAAAATATACAAAAAAAAACCAAGTTTATTTACTTTGGAAGCTTGCTATTTTAGGTGAAAGTTTAAAAGTTGCTTTGGAAAAACCATACAAAAATGTGAAATGAAAACTGATATATATTTTTATATATTTTAAAAATATATTAAATTGTGAACTAAAGAGAAACCTTTGAAAACTAAAATATACGTTTTCTTTATGATTAAATTGTGAAAAACTCTTGGGTTTTCCTGTATATTTAGTTCATCGACCCTGTAACAAGACACCGATTTTTGTTTATTTGATTTTGTTTTTAATAAAAACTTGAAAGATATTTAATTTCCCAAACTTTATGGCCATTTCGTGTCATGTTTTTCCGAGTTTTTCTGAGTTTTTCCCGAGTGCTGCTGCTTATTTACTGGCGCCAGTTGCCGGACAAGTTAATTTTTCAACGGCCTAAGCGGCCGGAAGCCGACTCAAGTCGAAGTCCTTCCCCGCCGATTCCGATTTAAATATGTCGCAAGCAGCCGCAGAAAGCACAAAAAAAGACAGCCGGCAATGGCAAATCTGAAATCGGAAGCTGGAAATACCAACATTATGTTATGCGGGGGCACGCAGTCGTGAGCGGGTCGCGGGGGAGATTGATAGGCGCCAGGACCAAAGTTTCGGCTGGCTGCCATTGTGTAGCATGCCTTTTAGGCGCTGACAATGAGAAACTTTTGTGCTTATCATGCGTGCAAGTTTCGCCGACATTTTAATTGAAAAATACTTAGCAAAGTCTAGCTGTGGTTGGGGATAGACTGCCAAGTGTCAAATTCCAATGAGGACTCGTTTCAAGTGCAAGGTGAGAGGTGTTTAGGATGTCAGGTGCCGGGTGCAAGGTGCTAGGTGCTAGGTGCTAGGTGCACTTATCCTGGCAGTCAGCAAGCCCGATCCTCCTCAATTTTAATTGCTGGCTTAAGTTGGCCTTAAGCTGGCCCACTAACCTAGTCCTGTTTTTCATCCGGGACGCTGGCTCTCTGAGAGCTACTTTCTCTCTCTCTTGTATAGTTTTTTTAATTTGGCCAGGATTAGGATATGGGTCGTGCTTAATTTTAAAATGCCTGGATTTTGGCGGGAGCCAGGAGAGGACGTGAGATCACGTCCCTTCAGCACGTCGGACGCCTTCTTATTACGCACTCGTAAAAAGAAACGGCTGCTCGGTGGCCCGGCTGACTTGTCCAACTCGTTCGGGATTATAGCCATTAACTTTGGCATTGCATATCGCTGCGTGACGTCTTTAGCGCGTGCAGTTCTGGCCTGGCTCCCGGCCCGTTTGTCACTGTAATAAACTTGGCAACAAATTGCTTCGCTCCCTGTCTCCAGTCTCCTCTTTTTGACGTTTAACCCTTTGCTGGCGTTTTGACACGCACGTGTCGAAAAAGACGCACACACACAGAAAAAGCGAAAGCGAAAAAAAAGCCATAGCACATACATTTTTAAGTGATTAAAAAAGTGGTGCCAGTGCCAGTGCCAGCACCATCCCTCCTCAGACAATAAGCAAAAACATTTAAATGCGAGCAACGTGCAAAAAATAAATTGTTGTCAATGCGCGCGGACCAAAAAACGCAGCAGCAGAGCAGCCTCTTATCAGCGGTGAACGGAACGGAACGCTCTGGACTTGGCACATCATCATCCACAACACACCCGAGTCCTGTGGATCCCAACCGAACACAGTTGGACCTCGGCTTTGGCTTCGGCTGGAGCCGAGCTTGACTTTAGCCTGACGAGACGCCTCGTTCCGCTGCCACTTCGAGGACGAATCAGTTACGAATCAGTTTGAAAGCGTCTTTCGTGCGGGTCGGTTAGTGTGACGGTGTTATTATCGCGCCCACTGGGACAGACATGGCTTACATGGCCCAGAAGTAAACAACAACAATTTAGTTGAAAATAACAACACTTGATCAGCATCCAATGCTCTGAAATTATAATACATACAGTTGAGTTGAGAGGCAGAAAAGCTATAAACAACAGATAGCCAAGTTTAGTGAATGATAACCCCATAAAGTCGACTCCGAGACGACCGATAACGCGGTCGCGGTTCTCAGTGGCAATTTGCATTGATGAACTGTGCTCGGTGCCCGCCGTGCATAACAAAAACCGAAACCCGCTGTCAGGGGGCATCGATAATCAGAGCCCCAGGACTTGAGCGCTCAGCAACTGCCTGCCCTCCCGATTATCCTTTGAAGTCCTCGGCAAGTGCGAGCTGCGAGTGTGCGGTGTCTCAGTGTGCAAAGTGTGAAAAAGCGCAAAATAAATATTAAAAGCAAAACGTGCGTGGATTAGAAAGCATAACCCGGCGCAAGAGCGGCATCAGAAGCCACAACAACTACGGTCAAAGGAGAAGGAGGAGGAGCAGCCACAAGGTTGGTACTGGCAACATCGCATCATCCACGGGGTTCGATGCACCGTCTATATATATACTACATATATACGGCTTTCAATCGGGATCGGGATCCCAGTGGCTTTGTTTTTACTTTGCTGCTCTTTCTACTTTTATTAGGGCCGCGCGCACGTTGGCGCATAATTTACGCTAACTTTTATTTTGCCAGGTTGCTCCTCTTGTACCTCTCTCTTCCCCCTCCTTTCCCTCTAGCTAGTGAACTGGAACTGGAAACTTGGGCTTTGGTGGCAGCCGAAACTGAAATTTAAATTTTCCTCTTAAGTGGGTCGCCGCTCGAACTTGCACCTGTTTTTGGGCATCGAAGCGAGGAGCATATGCCAACGGGCTGCCTGGCCAACAATCGGTTGACAGTCTGTGTCCTGTGTCCTGTGTCCAAGGGACCCTCCATGTTGATTTATGACAATCGAAGACGGCCCCTCTAGTCGCTCAAGTAGTGGTAGTTGTAATGGTACCTGTAGGTGTGCACAGTTTCCGTCCAACTGGAAACTAAATAATTATGTGGCTCAGGTGGGCGGGTGGTCGGGGGACTCTGAGAGCCGCTGTACCACATTTCGGCCGTGTCTGAGTCGGGTTGAGTTTAACGAACATTTATGCGAGTGCGGTTGTTTATGCTCAGCTCGAGTTATGTGGCACTTAAGAGGCGTGGCAACCGCACACACACAGACTCCCGTACTCCCTTACTGCCTGCCACACACACACACGCACTGGGGGCTCATTTCCCAGCCGCACTCATACGCCGTGTGGCACTCAGGCAGCAGTAACAACAGCAGCAACAGCGACAGCAGCAACAACGTTTGGATATGTTCATCAAGAATGAATTAAAAGTTATTTTAAATTCGTGACACTCGCCTAATTTTGCAGGTCGACAAATGTCTGTGCACGGAAAAAAAAACAAAGATCCTTAAATATTAGAAATTTATTTACTTTTGAGCCTGGCAAATATGTCTTAAAAGCTATCTTGTATTTTTTTTTTTAATAAGTTCCAAAATCAAAAAAATATACTTCTTAATATACTTCCAATAATAGTTTTATAAATTCTCCAATTTTAGTTTATTTATTTAGTATTTTGTGACTTGATAGAGGAAACTTTTCTAAGCTCTGTGGTTGCATTGTTTGGTTTAGCCTTCTTGGCACAACTTAGTGCTTAGCAATTAAAATACATTTTCAAATTTTCTACAAAGAAATTGGCAAAAACTGAAGAAAATCCCACTTTTCATTTCTTATTTAATTGAGAAATAACACATTTGATTAAAACTTTAATTGGATTGCAGTTTATATTGAAGCTAAAACTAAAAAAATTAAAGAGAGAATTTCTGCAAGTTTATTAAATGAATTTTGGTTGTGCCAGGGCTCTGATATATTAATTCAATGATTGGATTAACTTTATTTTATTTAAAATAGAATTTTATTATTTATAAATTAAATTATTTAGCATTAATTTTATTGAGTTTTTCTAGAACTCTCAATATATTTATTTTTTTATATTTTTTAGCTGTAATTATTCCTTATATTGTTTGAATGCTTTTAAAATAAAAATGTTTATAAAATTTTAAATAGAAATATGGAAAAATATATAAGCTAAGGTCAGGTTTCAGGTAAATAAAGTATTGTTTACCACATGAAATAAGGATAACTTGGTTTTATTTTTATCATATCCTTTTTTTGCCGAGTGCTCAGTCTGTGAGTGACTGTGTGACTGTGGAAGCCGGGCTGCCAGTTGTTCTCTCCGTTGCCGTGTTACTTTGCTCCTGTGCTCAAGTGGCGGAGGTGTCACCTGGCAGACAGGTATGCTCTGCGACTATGATGCTGCCACTCACGAGCTCTAATGTGCACACACACACACACACACACCCATAATATTGGAGGCTCCTCCGCCCGCTTCCTATGTGTGTTTATTCCCTGACTGGTGGGGCAGGTCCCCTGAAGGACCTGGCCTGGCAAGTGAATTAAATTTCAAATGTTTCTTAATTTACTTTTTCGGTTTCCCGTTGACAGTTCAAATTGCTATAACAAATTTTCTAGCGCTACGCATGCCACTCATTCATTCATTTCACTTTGCTCGCCGGCTCAGAGGGGGCGCGCACATGCATAAGTGAAATATTATGTACAACTGTCGGTTTTGTTTTTCCCTTCTGCGCTTTTCGCAGTTTTTCCTCGCTCTTTTTCAGCTGGTTTTTTTGTATTTTCTTTTATTTTTTTTTATATATCACTTCGCCTGCTGCTTGTTGGTGGCGAAAATAAATGAAGCCATTCGAGCGCAATCAGAATTTCGCATTAAAGCGTGGCGCACACGCATTGCCAATGCGATTGTCAGATTGAGAGCACCCATCGCATATCGCACAAGTGTATACATATATGTGGATATAGGTGTAAGGTAATCGTGCTGGAGGAAAGTCAAAGGGGAATCGGTACTTTCAGCTTAGAGGGCAGACTGCTGCCAGGTAGAAAAATCGACAAAGTAGGGAGAATAAATGGTGTTGCATAAATTGGATTTATTAAAACTTTTCTTGACATTCTAGTAGCATGGAAATAAGTGCTAAATGAAATGAAATCAAATAGTAAAACTATGATCCAAATAATAATAAAGAACCTTCAAATTTATGTCTTTATTTATGTTCTAAAAGTGGATTAAATTTCTATCTTGTGGATATTATTTTGTATTGAAATATTTTTAATGAAAAACCCAAACTATAAAATAAGAAGTTTATTATTTTCCATAAAATGGAATTTATTAATATGTTTGCTAGTAACATTGTATGAAATTCCAGTTAAAAAGAATTGCAAATAATAAAACCTGAAAGAATGTCACCGGAAATATACAAAAAATAAATGAGAAAAAACAATGTGTGCAACTACAGGCTATGATTTTAGTTATTTTCAAATAATATAGCTGCAGTTTGCAATTTTATAAAGGTAAATTACAGCAAAAATGCAACAGAAATAGTGAAACAAAAAACCATTTAAGCCAAGAACAAAAATATATATTTTTAAATATTACATTTTCCATTTTCAATCCTTGAATTTACTTCATTATTTTGGCTTCCGTTTCGCCGACTCCCTCAGGTCCTTTGGGGGAATAAGAGTAAACTGCAGGGAGCACTTCAGAACTTGGCTAAATGAAAGGAAACAAGAGGCAGCCATCAGCGTCTGTTTGCTCGGTTGTCTTAACCGCCGAGCAGCGCTAAAAACCATTTACAGTTTTCAGTTAACTTGCAATGGCTGCGTGCAAAATAAATAAATACATTGCCAACTTTCCAAAACAGCTCGCAAATTGAACCGAAGCTGGCTGCTGGATGCTAGGTGAATTAAGTCTTATTTGGCATTTGCACCTTAAACGTCTGTCCATTCGGTGGCCGGCGTTTTGTTTCCCCACAAAAAAAACCCTGCCACCAAATGAAATTAGTGTCAAAACGCTGCTTTTGCAAGTGCTGCATGGCTCGTCAAATCCGTTTCCGTGGCAAATGGCAAGGACTCGATGGATAGCGACAGACAGGCGACAAGCCCTGGCCAAAGCATCGGCTCGGTCCCCGGGCTCCAGCTCCTGCTCCGGTTTTGGCTGCCCCAAAAGTGGGCGTAATCGCTGGCATCGTAATGGCTCTGCCAATGCTCCCGGCTGTCTGTAGCAACCAACAACCAACAACTAGCAACCGGCAACCAACAACATCTACATATATACACAACTACAGGCATGATTTTACTAGGGTCCTAGGATTACACAGGAAATTATTTAAAGTTTAAGCGAAAATTTTTTAATTTCTGGCTAAAAGTTTTAATTAAAAGTAATGAAATGGTTAGGAAATTAGAAGATAAAATTAATAAAACTTTTAAGAAAGAAAGACCTGAGGCATCTAATTTTTATAACAATAATTTGTATAGTAATTTTCTGGTTAAAAACTTAAATTAAAAGTCTTGAAATAGGTGGGAAATGGGAAGAAAAATTTATTAAATTATTTGGAAAGACCTGAAAAATCTAACTTATTGCAGATCTTCTCCAGTTCTTCCTTTGAGCCAAAAACAATTAAACAACCAAATAAACTAAACCAGAAATAAACCAAAAATAAATCAGTTATTAATCAGAATTGATATAATTATAAAGAAAATGCATACAGGTTTCTAAATTAAGAAATTGCTTTATTTTAGTTTAGTTACAATCCAAAAATAAATAAAATACTTTCCTGCAGACACCAAAAATGATTTCTAATTATTTTTCATACTTCCAAAATTTGATTTTCTTTGGCAAAACTGAAAACCCCTTTCTGACATCCCCCCTGAATATCAAAACCAAATGATCTACATTTTGTTCGGTGTACTTTGTGCCCAGGCTGTTGTTGTTTCTTGTTGCCAATGCCTTTTAAGTTGATTATGGGCCCAAAAAAAAAAAAAACAACAACAAAAAACAATATAAAGGGCCGAGGAGAGATGAGGAAAAAAGCGGCGCCGTTGTGCTGAATGAAATTGATGAAGTAGTTTCAAAAGCTGCTACTGCTGCTGCTGCTTGGAAGGGAAAAAACCCTTCCTGACCGAGGTAAATAAGCCCTGTTTTTGCCTTCTGCTCTTTGCAACTTGTTTGCTGCTAAGTTTTTGCTTGGAAGGTCCGCGCTTTCACCTGCAAATTGAATAGGATTTCGGGCTGCAGCAGCCTGCGAATGCAACCAACTAAGGGCAGGACCAGAGACGGAAGTGGAAGTGGTAACCAAGTGCAATGCCCTGAACAAGGACAATGGAGAGCATGAACTGAAATGCATTGTGAACTCCCAAATGGAGTGCGGCGGTGAGCCTTTAAATTGCGGCCGCATCCTCGGACTTGGTCTCCGCTTTGATTAACTTCAATCAGCGCCGGGGAATCGCTTTCAAAATTAAAATTTATTGCCAATTTGCGGCAAATTCGATTAAGCTTAGGCTCTTCTCCCTTTGCGTGGTCCAAAGCAAAGCAGGAAAAAACACTCAGCTGGACATGGACATGGAGCAGGAAGGAAGTCTGAGCATTTAAATCCAATATGTAAATGAAAAGAGGAAGAGAGGCGAGTGGAAGCAGGATTTGAAGCACCAGGCAGGCCTGACAGGCCCGAGACCCCACCCCACCCGCCGCCTTGAAACTGTTGAAAAGCTGTTGAAGTTTATTGGAAAAATATTCAAATCACGTGGGTGGTCTCAGCTCATCGCCCCGGCAACGCCGGCTTCCTCCTGGCTGTGTGATAAAAATGGCCAAGAAATTACTTATAGATTGAATGAAATCGTCAGGACCTTCAGACCAGGTTCACTGTCTCTGGCTTAGCCATTGCTCCACTCCGGTTTTCCTTTGGCCTGCAACATTTTTGATCAATTTAAATGCCGGGCTAAGACAATAAAAAGTCTTATTGGGCCGGCTTAGCTGGGGATTTCCAGAAGCCGTAGCCAGTGGAGCCTCCCAATGGCATTTGCTTTATTTTCGGCCCAGATAAGCATGCAATTAAAATTGAAGTCAGGCCAGGCCAGGCCAAGCTGGGCCGCTGGCTAAATGGCAAATGGCGAAATGATGTACCGACCCATCCTGGGTGGTCTTCAAAAAAACTTATCTAATAAGTGTCAGTCGGCCAACGTGGCGAAAACATCGTGCTGCGGCGAAAAGTTTCACTTTCACTTTCACTTTTTGGGGTTGACCCCTCCGCCACAGGACTTTTGTCACTTTGCCCTGAGAGGGGTGCCCGAGACGGAGCCCGGAAAATCAATGCCTATAAATTGCTTGACGCCTGTGCTCACGCTTATTTATAGCATGGGGATTTATGTTCGGCATATTTATTTATGAACAACAATTTGCCGGCTGCTTTAAGGCTCATTGATGCTGGAAGCGGTATGCTAGAGAGAGTCGTAAATTAGCTGCCGCCCTTGCAGCAACAAATGTAAATAGTTCAATAACAGTGGCGATGCCAATACCAATCCCGACCCTCAATAACAATAACAGGACCCAGAATCCAGGACACAAGACCGTCTGTCGAGGGCAGCAATAACAAGTTGACATGTTTTATTTATGGAGCAAACGTAGACGCCGACAAACGACATCGAAAGTAGCTGTTAAAATTGTTTTAATTTGCTGTTCGCAGTCGAATACACAGCTGAGAAAGAACACGCAACGCACAAGGACAACGGCAACGACAACGACAGCGACAGGAGTGGTAACAACAACAAGCAATCATCAAATAAAAGCCCAGACTGAAGGTCAACTAGGATGCGAATGGGCCAGCAGAGCCAAAGGCAAACATTTAGGCTATAGAGGAAGGTACATGGACAGAAAAATTAATAACCCCGGTTATGTATAGAGAGCCCCAGAGGCATATGTCCTGCCTGATTGACATCCATACTTAACAATTAAGGATAAACGACATTGACTTTGTTATGGGTTACATTTTGAGGGGAAATAATAATAATTGGTATTGGGTTTTACACAAGTTTACAAGAGATATTATTATTACCTTTTCCTAATTGAAATATTTTTCAAAATAAAACTGTTTACAAAAGCATCACCATCATTATGATTTCTTTTACAAATTTACATTCCCCCTGGCAAGTGCTCATGGATACATGGAAAACAAACAAGCAAACAAACTAGGGTGCAAATGAGTGGCAATGTCCTGTCCCTTCGGTGGTCGCTGCCACTCATGTCATCCTTGTTGTTGGCTCTGCTGTATGCTATATGCTGTCTGCTCCTCGTTGGCTGGTTAAGTGACCAAATCGAGTACCAAATGGCCAAGCGTCTGCTCAACCCGATGTAATAATTCAATTGTGCACAGAGGCAGCGAACCGGAGCGGAGCTGGGAGGAGCTCCTGGCCCCCAAAGATTGATGGCGTGCATTGAGACTTGCTTTTGGCGACATTTGTGTGACGTGTTGCCAGCGTCTTTGCTGAATTATGTAGAGGATATATGGGTGTGTTTGTGTATGTGTGTACGCTGCGAGGCGCAAATGTTCAAGCTGAAAACTTTGCCAACTTCGGAAAACAAAAAAAAAAAAAATAACAAAAAAGAAATCGAAAAAATAGAAAAGGCAGCAGAGAGAAGCACGTGAAGAAGAAAAGCCAATGCTTTCAGTGGATTTAAGTTGGCTTTGAGCACAGGCACAGGCACCAGGCATCGTCATCTAGTCATATACTCGCTGCCAGATAAGCATTTATACGCATTAAAGCGACAGCCAACTTTTGACCAACTTTTCCTCTTGGCAAAGTTATCAAAAATTCCACTTGCGCAGTGAATCAAGTGCCATTTACTGATTGTGCCACGGTGCGGCGGTACGAAGGACCTCCTAATCCGCTTCGCATTTTATCAGCGCTGTGACAGTGGCTCAGCTTTGCTGTGCGAGTGTGTGTGTAGGGGTGTGCTAGTGTACGGATGTGTGTGCACGCGCATTCATAAGTTGGCCCTAGCCTGAGCTTGAGCCTGGCCTGAAGCGCTTTTAGGCCCTCTTAGCGAACCCGAAACTCTAGTGGCCAGGATGAGTGGCTGACGAGAAGGAGAACGGGGGGGTCAGGGGTCGTGTTAAATCGACGCCTAATGCCACATCTAAGCCCTTAACTAGGACATTGACAGTTGTCGTTGGGGATGCCAAGGAACTCTGGGGAAGGACTGGCCTGGATGCCGGGCATAATGAATTAATCGAAGGCTAGACACGCAGTTACATCTCGGCCAGGACCTTCAACGGACACTAAAACTATTTTGGGGGACAAGTAAGCACTCACAAAAAAAAGAATATATATTTTTGGAATAATTAAATTTATAAATATAGCTACATTTTATAATAATAATAAAAAATATAACATTATCAATAATTATTCCTGATAAATAACTTTTAGAAAAATCATTATAAAATCTTAATTAAATTCTTCAAATAATTAAATTCTTAATAATTTTGTTTTAGTGTATTCACGTTTTATCTGAGCTGCTTTGGGGCTTTTCTTTAATGTGGAATCTTATTTAAAATTAATTAGAAACGCATTAAAAGGGGCTTTGGTTCGACGTGATTGTGGGATTAACAGATTCAATTCAGTTCTGAGCCAGGACTGAAAGTCTCCCCCAAAAAGTGATTATTCAACACATTTTGCAGCAATTTTTTGGTGTACTTTCCATGGCAAATATGCATGCAGATATGGCAGAGGGCCAGTGAGATATGCTCCGAAAATATGCTTTCTGGGCAGTCAACAGGCATTGCGCATACGTCGTGTGGGGAATGGCATGAACGAACGCAGAGCGCAGACCAGAAATAACAAGCGATTTTTGGGCAAAATCAAAAATCAAGTCATTGCTTTGAACTACGGCAAACAAGGGACCGAACCAGGACCTGGAGCTGGACCAGGAGACTGGGAACGTACACCAAGATAAGGGAAAAGGACGGAGTACGTAGCTAAACATTTCCTCAATTTATTGGTGAAATACGATTTGTGCCAAGAGACTTTTACGGACTGGCTGACTGGCTGCTCCAGATGCTTTTTGAGGCATCAGGGCATTTTATGCAAATGTGGCAAGTTTATGGTTTTGTGCTGGCACCGTTGGCCGCTGCAAGTGCATGTTCTCTACGCAATCCAAGCATATGACTTTTAAGTGAACTGTGGTCATCATTACACCGAAAAGCCCTGCCATCACATGAATATATATAAATTTCTGGACTGTGAGGAGGTAGCGAAAAAGTATTGCATAAACAGGACTGGACACAAAATGTAGGTTAGGGCAAGCAAGTGACAGTGATGGGTCGACAGGAGGCAATAAGGAGCCGGGCGATGGGCAGGACTTTGAGCGGGGGGAACTACATGTAACAGAAAGGGAATTCATGTAAATTCAGTCGAGTTAACAATTGCAATTTTTGCAATGGATTGGTGCTGCCTTTCTTATGCCATTCGCAGACTCTCCTAGCTCTCTCTGGTATGTTTTGTGCATTCGAAGCATTGTTGGCTTTCTGCTGCCTGCTGCCTGCTGCCTGCTGCCTCCTCCTGCCCCCTGCATATTGACAGATAAATCAATCAAAGTTGTATGCTGAATATGTAGAATGTTGGCAGTGGAAGTCGGCTTTCGGCTTTCGGCTTTCTGCCCTCGATTGTGGCATTTGGTGCTGCTGGTGCTTTGCATAGCATTGTGCATTGTACAGTCAAAGATTTTCAATTAAAACTCTATGTTTTCCGACTGCCAAACAATAACAAAAATGACTAAATTATCCCCAGGCTTACATGCTGCTACTGCTGCTGCTGCTGCTCGTATCTTTGGCAGCAGCTCTTAGATAATCGAAAAACTTTTCCCCCCTTTTGCTTTGAGGGGATTTTCCCAAACTATTTGGTTGCGTTAAAAAACGATATCGAGATCGGCTCGAAGCCGTTTTTAGAACCGCCATTAGTGGCTCAAGCTGAAGCTATTAAAAGCGGAAAGTCAAAAAGCAAAATTCATCCCTTTAACGTGCAACTTTTAGAGCATAATTAATCATTTCTTGTGGCATTTCGTGAGTGTAAGTGAGACTGTGTGTGTGTGTGTGTGTGTGGTGTGTTCAGAAAGTTGAAACTAAAAAATCGACATTGGCTTGGGCATCAATTATAATTAGCTGGCAGGCCTTAATTATACAATTGGTGGGCCCGTTGCGGTTCCCGGGGTCGGGGGCCGGCAAGGAGTTGGCCCAACTATGGCTGATTGCCAATAATCAAGTATACGCCGCGTGGCGCCGGGGACAAAGTTTTAAAAGCTGCGTGATTTGCGTTTTACGCTTTTAGTTCACAATTTGTCTTCTATTGACGTTGGATATTGCGCATTTTAAACAATTTACGGGGGTATCAATATTTGCCGAATGTGTTTTGAATATCAAATGAGCTCCCAAACGGAACGGAATGCCGCCCGGGTTGGTCGCAAGCCCTTTCACTCGGTTCAGTTCGGTTTGATTCAGTTTGGTTTGGTTTGGTTTCAGTTCACTTCAGTTCGGTTCAGTTCCCTGTCCCTGTAAATTCATTAAAAATTTGCTACCACACGGCGAACACAAAACACAAATCCGCAGCGCAAATACAAATTTTGCGGCCAGAAATGCGAATGGAAACTTTGTTGTGTCTGTGTGTATGTGAGTATGTCCTGGGCTTGGTTTTCGGGTCTTCCGGCACTATTTGAGCGTCTATAAATAAACACGGAAGCTGTTGAAGAGTTTTCATCCTTGCCCCCCCTTGCCAGCTCTTTCAGATTTTCCCCTTTTTCACGACATAAATCGAATCTTATTTATTTTGGTTTTGCAATTTCTTGAGCACGAGTGTTGCTTGCACAGATAAAACGTATTGAATGCCCCAAATCGCATGCCGCCGTACCCAAAAAAGTGTAAAAAAAGAAACCATTTCAGCCCCTAACCATCATTTGTTGATGTTTCTAATGCCCGTGGCCAAAGTCCTTTTGGCGCCCTCGCACAAAACGGAAGCGTTTTGCAGGAGTTCCAAGGGCATAGGCACTTTGCCATGAGGGTTGACTAGAAACTAAGTCTCTCTCTGATTGATATATGCACAGAGCCAAAAATATATAACATTAAAAAAATAAAGGACATATTCATAGTATCTTTTCTTCCCGAGTTTATAGGGAAAGAGTAAAGCCTTTCTTTGTTGTGGTTATCCAATTATTTCGGCAGGACTTGGCCTGGCAATAAAGGGCATTTGCCAGTCGCCATTCCATTCGATTCGTGGGAATCATCCACATCTTGTTGCTTTATTTATTTGCCCAGAGTGGCAGGGCAAGTTTAGCATGAATTCGGGTCAACTTTATGAGCAGCCTGGCATTCCGGCCGGGTCGCAGTGCGTGTCGTGGTGCTTTTCGGGCCGATTCCTTGTGTCTCCCCCGTGTTTGTTTGTTTGTTAAATTCTGCAAAATCCTTTCATACAGAAAATGGCAAACAAACACACACGGGAACTGGCATATATATGTATATAGAGACAAAAGGGAGAGCGCAGCGAATGAATAAATAAATAAGCCAGAGCCAGAGCCAGAGCCAGAGTCGGAGCTGGAGCTGAAGCCGCTGTTCCTGCTGGATCCTGGCTCCTGGAACCCGCTAGCCTGTGAAGGAGCTGCGTTGGCAATGCTGCTGACTGACTGCGCTGGCATTTTTGGACAGCGAGCAGCGATGGCAAATGAAATGCCGTGCAGGAATTTATAGAAATTTATTTATGCTCCGCTCCCAGCTCGTGGCCCTACCATCGAGCTGGTCCGGGACGTTCCTCCGGCTACAAAGTAAACAAATCTAGAAACGTGCCCCACATGCCGCCCGGAACTCACCCACGTATGGTTGGTATCCGCACGCACACAGGATTTGCCCGGCCATGAAAGCGAGCCCGAAATTAAATTCTGGTAAATTTGATTTGAAATGCGTGCGAGGAAATTCATTTAGCGCGGATTGTCAAACAATTGAAACTGCCTTTTACACTTAATTGTCTGTTTATGCGTCAATCAGTTTGGCCACTGAGCAGGGCAGAGCCGAGCTCTGGACTTCTTGAGCCTGCTTGCGGCTTGCGGTGGCCACGCCCAAGGACCTTTCTCTCCCGGCCCCTTGTGATTTCATACACGTAGTGTCACGTTCTTCAAAATATGAAACGTTCACTGATTTTTAATGAAGCCAAAGTTTGCTGGGCCAGAAAGGTACAAAGTCAGAAACTAGAACAAGACAAGAGCACACACAGAGCCCGAGGTTTGGGAGTGAGAAGAGGGAACCGAAAAAACTTCGCAGTCCTTTCTCTGATTAATACGTGCACTAAACGAGTCCAAGCTCCTGCTACCTGATGGTGCTGCTCCTCTGACTCTCCTGGCTGCTCCCGCCTGGGGCAGCTTCTCTAAAGTCCAGCTACATCGTTACGGTCATGTACGCAATAATTAAAAGTATCGAAACTTGTGTGTGACTCCACGTGTATGTTGGTGTTGCCAGTGTCCCAGGGTGTGTGTGTTCCACTGTGTGTGTGGGCACTTGTCGCCTGGCGGCGCGGCCACTCACTGCGGCTGATTGCAAACGCAAACCGGGTTGGTAGGGGAGCCTCTGCGAGAGATATGCCCCACGTTACGTATACGACATGTGGTCCCCATGACCAGTCTGACTGTGCGAGTGCGGTACGTGCGCTTCAACAATTGTACGGGATTTCTTTTTTTGTAGTTTTATCCCGCCCCAACCACGACACAGGACGAAAAAAGTCGATTAAAAGCGATTAATATATTTGGGAAAATAAAGAACAAGCGACCAGAGGAGATATTTTATGAAATTCAGGTGGACTTGTGTTTGGTTATTGATTTTGATTAATATTTTTTAAACTTTTTATTCCTTTTTAAAATGTATAATTATTTATTCATTTCATACATGGAGATATAGCTTATAATATTATATTAACTCTAATGTTTTCATTAATAATTAATATAAAATGCATAAAAAGTAGCAATAAATAAAAGAAATTATATGGAAGAACATTAAATCCTTTGTAAAAGTAATTAAATGGAAGAACATTAAATTCTTTGTAATTTTTGCTCATTAAAACCAAAATTCATCTAGCTCTTCCTATACCCTTTTTTCTCGGGGTGTATTTGTGCCTGTCCTGTGCCTGGCCAGTCAATTTAGGGGCATGGCCGCTGTGGCATAGATTGCCAGGGCACGGAACAAAGCAAATGACAAATAAACAAACAAACAAACAAACGAATGAAACGAATGAAACGAAACGTAGCCATTGCCATTGCCGTTGCTGCACACGGAACGTGTGTATAAATAAAAACTTTGCAACAGTCGCCCTTAAGACTCGACCAGCAAGGAGAAAGGAGCTGTCCATTGAGCGGGCAGTGGGGAAGCTGGGAAAAGCTAGCAAAAGGAATTGCGGGCGGGGAGGAAGGGCAGTCGAGATAGCCATGGAGCAAGCGATGCCCTCACTAATACACAAATACACTTAAGTTATTGTTACTGTTATTTAGTTAGTTTATGCCACTTTTGTATTATGTGGAGCGAGTGTGCGTGTTTGCTCTTTGTCTACGCCCGTATTTGTTCTTCATTGTATTGCATTTTCTTCTGATTTTCTTGCCGCCATCGCCGTCGCCGTTTGTTGCCGCCACCGCAAAAAGCGGAAACCATCCGCCGCCAGGAGAACCCCGACAATGAATCAAACAACTCCACTTTGATTTGATTGATTTGCGCTGCGTCAGCTGGGCGCGTGTGTGCGGAAATCGGGGCAGGGTTCGGCACTCCGAGTTGAGAGTGCAAAATGAAAAATGAAAAAAAATGAAGGGAATATATATATGGGGAATCGGCAAAGCAAATAGGAACATGGACAGCATATGGAATTGTTTGCATTGGCAATCAGATGGCAGAGACATGTAATCCAAATAGACGAATTTTTAAATGCCCTTTTGGTTGAGAGTTTTATAAACTTTAATTATGAATAGAGAGCTTACAATTTTAAATACTTTATGTGGGCAAATATTTTGCTATAAAAGTGAAATCTTAAATGATATTTCTTAAGAATATTTGATCTTTAGAAAGTATCACTTAGGGGTTTAATGGCTAGCTTTTAGTTATCACTAAATTTAAAGGCAATAAACACTTAATGAAGCCTGAAAAATAGTAACAAATAATTAGAAAATAAAGTTAAATTAAAACAGTTAAAAAAGAGGATAGAAAAATATATTTCAAAGGGATTTTTCAAGATACTACCAATTTTCCTAAAAAAATTTTCCCAACCTTAAAGCAACTTTAACTTACAGAAAAATATTTAAAACACTGTTTTTTCATTATTAAACATTTGAATACTTAATCGCAAATACTCATAGCATATCCTCTTTCCTAAATATTATATATATTTACTATATTTCCCTATATAGAGCATTAACCTGAGAGAAGTACTTTCAATTGATTTTAAGGTTTCCTACCAGCATCAATTTATCCCGCAACTGTGGTGCGATATGGCGTGGTGTGTGGTACTTATGCAGAAAGCACCCACCAAAAACCCCCTCCCACATGGCTAGGTGTTACTGCCACACACAATATACATACATACATATGTGTGTATATATGGGCCTAGGCTTAGGCATAGGGATAGGGATCCAGAGAGCCAGTGCCACTCCAGTTCTGCTTGGAAGCTTTTTTATTTGCCGGCTGGCGGGAACATGAAAATTTACTTTGCATGAATTTTACTCGTCACGCTTGATTTTTTATTTATACATCAAGCTGGAAAACCAAATATGTCACATGGGTGTGTGCGTAGGCCATGAACGGATTAGGAGCGTAGCCAGTAAATGGGTTTTCGGGGGAAGGGATTTTCATAAAGCAATAATAATAGATTTAAAACTGGGCTACTTTTTGCTAAATTAAATGCACTATAAAGCTTCTGTTTTTGTAGTTAATTGCATGTGTGTTCCTTTATATAATCCCCTTAACTCCACCTCTGAATCGGGTTGTGCTTTTAGGTAACTCCCCCAACCTTCCCTTTGAGCCTACTTTAAAGCACTTTCAGAGTTATGGCCTGAGAATGTACACAGGAGTGCTTTGGAGAGTTGGAAAGTTCCCAGCTAATTAAAAGTCAAACACGAGTGACCCCCAGTCACTAGCCCCATACACGTGAACCTGGTTCGAATTTGACGCATTGCTCATACGCAATGTGGGACAGCAGCAGCAGCAATGTCGGACAACTGAGTTCCGTAAACTTGGACCGATTGACAGGATGTAACAAGGGGGAGGGAACAAGGATACGATACAAAAGGGAGAAAAACTGTTGGAGATCGAGGAAGGGACAGCGAGAAAGGACATCGTGTAAGTCAGCGCAGTTGGAACTCGTTGGCAGTCCTGCTGAGGCTTATTAAAATTTTATTGTTCAACCCAGTTGTTGTCTGGCCGAGAAGGAGCCAGGGTAGTTGACATCGAGGAGGTTGGGCGGTGTGATGGCTGGAACCCAGAGGGCGGTGATTGTCCATTGATGGGACAAACAAAAGGCAGGTGCAAAATGTGCACAAAGGAGCACTTATCCGGCGTCTTTTGTGCACCAAAGAGAGAGTGAGAGAGTGAAAAATCATCACAATGATGATGGGAATGAGGAAAGGACTCGGCAGACTGCCGCAAACGGGCAACTTGATTGCCAAACGAATCAAACAAAACCGAAATTAGCGAGAACAATTCCCCGGCTGCTGCTGCTCGTTTTCGTTTTGGCTTTCTCCCTCGGTTAAGGTCCTGGTAATATTTTAATAAAAATGTCAGCTTTTGCGCGCTCGACAGGTCGCGTGACATGCTGCCACAGACAGGTGGTGACGCAGCAGCAGCATCAGGCTCCAGTTTCAGCTGCTACTCCACCGCTCCCAATCTCAAGTGTGCCAGGGACAGGCCCAGGCTCTCCTGACTCCCGAATCCCGACTCCTCCCTGATGTATTTATGATGAGCCCGAACTGATCTGCGCTTGTCCCTGTCGGGGCCCGGGGTATGTGAAGCACGTTTTGCGATTTTGTGATTCCTTTTTTTTTTTTTGCTCGTGCTGGAAAATCCATTTGCCGGTTGGCGCGCGGGCTTACAGTTTAGTTTATCTGCGTAAAAATATTTAAAGGACCCTCGTGGCACGGCAGCACGGCATCGGAAATCTGGAATCAACGCATGTAGGCCTCATAATTCTGTCAGCGTCATAAACGCGTCGCTTGCCTCAACATGGCAGCTGCATGCGGATGGAATAATAAAAGAGGACACCCAATCTGGGCCCCCGCAACGTATCCTGCCTCACCTCACGTCCTTCCCCAACATGAGCCCGCCCGACTTTATGTTTTAATTTGATTTGATTTGTGTTGCGTTGGGCGTATGTGCAAATATTGTTAAGGCAACCAAATTTGATTTATCACGAGCTCGCACCATTGGATTTCGCCCACCCCCCACGCGTTATCCCCGTCGTCTTAATTGGTTTTTGGGGGGTGCAAATTCGGAGGTGGCAATTAGCTGCACTCCGTATGCCACTCTTGGGGGATGGGCGGCAGCGTGGGAACTTGTTAAGTGCCCGCAAGTAGCACAAAGCTGCCAAGTTGCTGCTCCTGTGAGCAAAAAGACAATTGTTGGCCAGGCGGCCAACTGTCGTTTCTGCAAATTTTGCACACTGAAAACTATACAGAAATATACTTTGGTTTGGAGTTTAAAACTTTACTTTAAATTCTTTAAAAATAAATAAAAGTTGCTTGGGAGTTTTCTTAGCCTGAGAGTTCATTTAGATTTATTTTAAAAGACATTCTATTTAGTCTGCCAATTAAATCATCTTTGCTTTCAAATTAGAATTAATGGAAGCAAACCTTCAATTGCCCCTCTCATAAAAACACAAATAATTAATGTGATAAATCAGCAAATTGAAAGGGTATTATTACTGTTTATTGAAAGAAGCCTATTACATATTCATGAAAGCAAGCCCAGCCAGCGCAGAGGGTTAAAAGGTTTTTGCTTTAATCCCCACAAACAGTTAAGCGGATAATTTGAGCCTTTTGTAAATTCCGGGGTCTAGAGCTGGTACTGGTGTGAACAGACTGGAAGCCAGGACAGCTGCTGACTGTGCTTAGGATTGAACTGCCATTTTAATTATGCAGCAGGCGGGTAGCCGACGGCCGACGGCCAACATCAGCGGGTAGTAGTCGTAGCTCAAGGGCGCGACGAGGTCAGGGCGCCTTGCAGAGCCTGCGAAATTAATATAAAATAGCAAAAACTTTGGCCACTGCATTACGAAATTGTGCGAAACGGTGCACGGGAAGAAAATGTTGCTTATTTGTAGAGAACAATATATTTTTCAAGAGGTTAATATTTAAGATTTATCCTAAAATAGAGAAATTTTATAGTAAAAAGTGAAGTTTAAGTTTTCACCCCTTTTCTTGGGAAATATCTAGTAAAGTGTACATATGTCTTAGGTCGTTATATGTACCATATCTTACAAATCTTTCTCTCTGTGCTGCTTCACCCGCAATGGCAGATTGTAGCGCGAATGCAGCCGCCAACTGCATAAAATTTAACGAGAGCCTGGCCAGCTAGATGGCTAACAGGCTGGCTGGCTGGCTGGCAGCATTCAGAAACAATTTGCTGCAGATTATGAAAATTGCTTAAGAAATTAAATTGCTGCATTGGGTAGCCCGAGCTTGGGCCCTGTCGTGCCGTGTCGGGGGCAAAGGTTGCGGTCGCATTCGCAGTCGCGGTAACCGCGGGAAATTTGCATTTCCATTTGCGGTTACGGTCGACTCCTGGCTGGTGCCCTGCCTTTGCCGTTAGACTTTGCCTTTGATTTGCCCGGCACGTAGCGGATGCCGGCGGATGGCAAAAATGGTACACAAAAAGGATTTCTGCTGCCATGTCCACTTTCTGTCTTGGTTACTAATTCAATTTGCAATAACAACAAGACCGGCAGTGGCACGCTCTAATTATATTGCGGCTCCTTCGTTCGTTCGGTCAGCAAAGCTGCTTAGACCGTGAACTTTATTAAAAATATTTGGCCATCAGCCCCCATCTCGGGCCCCCTTGCAAACATTGTATTTACATACTTTCCCAGAGCGGGAAATTTTTACGATTCCTAGAACATTTTGGCGGGCCGAGCACGCGCTGAGCCTATAAAGTGGCTCGAGGTTTTCCCTTCTTTATATATTTTTTTACTGTTCAATTAGCATAATGGGGCACACCAGAAATGGCGGCGGCGGGGGTAGACAAGGAGACGCGACTGATCCTTTTGCCAAATAAATAAATGCATAAATATAAATACAGTTGCGGTTGCGACCCCAAGTTTGGAGGGGGTCTTTGGCCAGGGTTGAGTGCCTGCTATTGCCCTTTTTTCTGTTCTCTGTTCTGGTCTTTCGTTCATTTTCCAAAATGGCCAGCGGACAGCGGCAGGCGGCACATCATTTCCGGTTTGTTTACGCAAATCGAGCACATTTCGCATAATTTCCTATTGCCAATGCCAGTGGCAGGGGCGAAGCTGTGCACGGCATGCCAAAGTTCTTCTCCTCGACGAGCCACATACTTATATGTGCGCAATGTTTTTCTTGTGGGAAATTTTATGAAAATGCTTTCCAAATTGAATGAAAACATATTGACTGTGCCATGACGACGACAACGACAACGACAACGATGACGACGACGACGACGTCGGGCGACGACGTCAACGATGGCAAACGGCAAGAAAAACAACGTTGTTGATGGCGTGAGAGCGGGCTCCCCCCCGCAAAGCGTTTGATGTTAGCACCGTAAATACATGTCCCTATATTTGCCTATAAGTCTGCCGCCTCCCTGTATGGGTTTGTATCTGGGCAGGCGAAGTCCCTCGTATCTGTGAGTTTGCGTTATCGCCTGCTATTTGTATTTTCTACCCGCTGTGTGTGCTGTGGGGGGCTTTTTCTGTGGTTTTTTGAATATGTCTCATTTGAAATTGTTCCTCTGCTATTTGCATGGCATTTCCCCCAACAATACCCTGAATTTTCCATCTCTAACATGCTCCTTGGAATTTGATTTTCACAATAAGGTTAGCTGGCTAGCTGGCTGGCTGGGAACACTGACCGCAATGGCTAATAAACAACAGAGAGCATAAATTCTGGGCCTGGGCCCAACAGTGTCTGCCACGGTCAATTGGCTGCAATTTAACAAAGTGCAACGGAGCGAGGGTCCAAGAGATGGGAAATCCAGAGGAAAAACTAAAATAAAGTACAGAAAAAATGATGAGAGAATGTCCAGGAAGGAAAGGGGAGCAAGGCGACGCAGAGCCTGGAACCAGCACAGGGTTCAGGAATGTTGTGTACATACTTTCTGTGTACAAGCGAGCAGATTCAGTTTCTAAAGAACAGATTGCTTTAATAGTTTAGTTTGGTGATGGAATTTTCCGACTTTTAAGCAGAGTTGAGGTATTCTATTTCTTAGATTCTTTAAGCTGAAGAAGATTAAAGCTAACCCCCTTTGATATTCCTATAAATTTAATTTAATTTAAAGACAAACAGTTATTTATTTATTACAATAAAGTTCAACAATTACACATTCATACATCATGATTTAATTTAAATAAAACTCCATTTAAATGGCTTGTGTTAGGGTATTACAAAACCGACTTTCGGTGATTTATCTGGATTCATTGTCATGTCCTTTGTTTAACAAATGCCTCTGCGGCTCCGCCCATTCCAAATCCTGATACCCGAAGCCCGTCAGGATTGTCGTTTCTGTCGCTGTTTTTGCCCTGTACACATACACAGCATCCTTCCTCCCTCTCTCTCGAGTCGCCGTGCATAATTAAATCAGATCACATTTTAAAATTCCATTTATATTTACCTCTTGTCCGGGACCTGGGCGTCTGTCTCCCCGGCTCGTAAATCATGATTAAAAGCTTCGGGCGACAGGGCGGCAGAACCAACTACTACTATGCCTAACACGTAGCCGGGGCCGAAAAAAGGACAACAGCCAGCAGCAGCAGCAGCCACCAGAAAGTTGAAATAAAAAGCGCTGCGGCCAGCAAGACGACACACCGAGCAGAGCTAGTGGCTGCAAAGATGGCAGAGCCGGGCGAGATTCAATTCTGGAGATACAA
This sequence comes from Drosophila mayri, assembly GCA_008042485.1. Classification (NCBI taxonomy): domain Eukaryota; kingdom Metazoa; phylum Arthropoda; class Insecta; order Diptera; family Drosophilidae; genus Drosophila; species Drosophila mayri. The sequence continues at coordinate 589,054 of VNJN01009363.1, forward strand.
GTGGCCAAAGAAGAGCAGCCATCCCGCAGCCGACACTGCTCTGCGGTGACTCAACCGACAGCAAGGACGACGAACAAAAAGCGATACAGCAACAAAGCGGAAGCAACAAACAACATAGAGCACAGAGCACAAAAAAAAAAAAAACAGAGAGAATACTACGTGATATGGTGGGGAAGATGGTATATATGTACATATATGTGACTCGACTTGGTATATAAGGCGAGATAAATCAAATGTGGCGAGAAATTGCAACAACAATGGATGGCGAAGCCAAGCGAGGAGTCGCCTTCGTCGGCGTCGCTGGAGAAAAAAAAAATTGGAGCAAAAAATAGCAAAGCGAAAATGCGAAAAATTTATCCAATTTGGTAAAAATTTAGGTCACAGCCGGGGTTCCTCTCTGGAAGCACCAAAAGCGCAGCAGCAACGGCAACTACAACTACAGGCATCCACAGGCCACAGGACTCTTCCTGTGCTCAAGTGCAGCAGCAAGTGCCGAGGCCATTGTCTCGCTCTCGTTTGTTGGCGAGCCGAGCAGCTATTAGATAGCGTGAATTTGCAGCGGCCGAGGACGAGGACGAGGACGAGAACCAGGACATGGACGTGGGCAAGAAAACTCACTTAAACGTGGCTATACTCTTTCCTGCACAGCAAGAAAATAAGGAAAGATAAACAAATTTATAAATAAACTGTTTATAAGTTAATTTAATCCAAATTCAATAAATGAAAGCTAGATATCCTTCTTTAAAAACTCTCTCTAAACTCTTCTAATAATCTTTAAATACCTAATTAATTTTTAATTATCAAGAAACTATAATTTCTTTCGGTGTTTCCAACTCAACCAGCAAAGCAAAATGTAACCGCATGAACAAGGCGCAGCCGGCACAAAAGTGAGCCATGATAAATATGGCACAAGAGGGCCGGGCAAATATAAACATAAAGCATAAAACTGAAGGACGAAGCAGGCCAGTGTGAGCGAGTCCTGGTCAGAGTTTGGAGAAAGTTTCCAACTGGTAACAGGCAACTGACAACAGCATTCACAGCGACACAAACACAGTTTACAGCATCCTCAAGTCCTGCTTCTGGTCCAACCCACCGACCACCACCAACCACCACTGACAACTAATAGCACATGAAATGAGTAAATTATCGCACACTTGGTGGCAGTGAGAGCGGCGCCACCCTCTCCGCCAGCTAATTTGCAGTGAAAAGAAAACCAACAAGCCACAACATTGCGTATACGTGATATTTGCACTCTGTGAGCGCTCTCGACGCTCCCTTATGCTTGGCCATGGTTCGATGGGGCTGCCAACTGGTAGATAAGCAAAAAAGTATGCAGCGTAAAAAATCGAATGCATATTTCACAAACAGAGAGGGAAAAGTAGAAATTGTGACCAGCTGCAGGTAAATGCCTGGTGCCAGGTAGCTAGAGTCCGGCATTGACATTTTCTGAATTATTTCGCACGATATGAACTCTTGCAACAAGTCGCAATAAGTCCTAAGCCGCCAGAGGGGTGGGAAAAGTCCTTTGGTATTCGATATTGCTGTTCCTTTGCATTAAATCAATGAATCGAATGCGCAACGGATGTCAGTAAGTTGCCATTTTGAGAAATTAAAAGTGCCCATTGCCGTTTTCATTTCCGTTCCACCATCCACACGCTTCCGCTGCCAGCGGTCAGCGGTCAGAGATACCTTCGCCTTCCCCTCCTCTCAGGTAATTCCCCAAACACAATCCTATTAAAAAATGCGTAGGATACTGAAATTACTTTCGCCAGCCGGACGCAGGGGGTCTTCGAGCTGAAAGGACCAAAGGACCAAGGAGCAAGGACCAAGGAAAGCCGCAAAGCACTCGATAATGATGCCCTGGCCATGCTGATGCGCCCGATAATAAGCTGCCTAATAACCCAAGGCGTGGTCCTAGATGGGCGTGACGCCCGCAGCCCTGCTCCGTGCTGCGGAGTCCGGAGTGCCTTTACAGTTCGTCAATTTTAATGGCTCGGGTGTTGTCCTTCGCTCCTTTGGACACACTCGGAAATCGCTGCTAAAAGTAATTCACTTTTATATTAAAAAGATTTTCGTTATGCCCGGGTCGCACGCTCATTTGCATGGCGTCCTGTTCCGTCCCCTCCTGCGATGTCCCTTGACTCGAGCTTGGCGAAAAAGTAATAAAATAAACAAGTGTCCTGGAAAAAAGGAAAGGACCATGCCATACCATGGCATGCAGTAAAAACCGGGTCTACGCCAATGTCCGCCGACAAAATGGTGTGAAAGTGATTTATATTTTAATTCAAAAATGAATTATTTAGCACACTTTTTAATTCCTTTTAGCAGGACACCGCTGTGTGCCTTCTTCGTCGCTTTATTACGGCTCGAATCTGAAATTCTGATTACTTTTTATTTGCTTTTATTTCGAGAGTTTATTGCATTTGGTTCCGAACCAAAGAAATGCAAATATTTCGGCTCATTATTGCGCTACATTTAACATCCCCAGCAAACATGAAGCAGGCCTAAAATCTGTTGACAGTTGGCCAAACATCCCATCGAAGGAATGGCAGGACCCTACTCCGGAGCAGCCAAAGGACAAATGCCATCAGACAATTTGCTGCTTAAGCGTGCAATGACATGGCGCGGAAATGGAAACGAACTTGTGCATAACATGCATAATAAAGTACACGAAGGGTCCGGGACTTGCCAAGGATGCTGAGAGCACTCCACATTGCCGGAACCCAGTGCAGTTGGCAGGGCCGCAAGTGAACTAGTTCCTGCTTCTGCTCCTGCTCCTTCCAGGAGCAATCCCTCATCTCACATGCTAAGCGAAATCTGGCGGTTCTTGAGTAAACCATTCCGGGTGTTATCCTGCGCATAAAAGCTTGTTATAACCGTTACTTGGCTGGGGTTGAACAGGCTGGGTAAATGCCTGTGAAATCGACAGTAAATTCAGCAGTCTGCAGTCTGCAGTCTCCCTGCTCCTGCAACTGATTATTACGGACACATAAGCAGCCCGGGGGCACAGCACTAACAATCCTGGAGCCACAACAAGGCGAAAAAAAAATATGTGTATATATTGCGCGGGCAGAACGAATAGAATTTGCAGTGTCCCTGCTCCTGGCCAGCCTGCAGCTACCAAAAAAAAGAAATAAAAATTTGAATATAAAATGCGTTATGCTGTGGGATTGACAACGACCCGGGGCGGAGCGGGGCAGCGCAGGACCGCCAGATCCTGCGGCAACAATGAAATTGCGTATGTAAATTTCATGTCGTTACGAGCGGCGGCGGCAGCAGCAACATTGCTGAAATAATTAAAGTGGAATGCACCCACAAGAAAAATAGAGAAAAAATCGCAACGCGGCCAGTTTGGAGTAACAGGAACAAAGGGGAGGAGCAGGACTGAAGCACTAGTTGTAGAGTCACACAGTTGTCCTTAGTTCTCGGGGTCCTGTTTGTCTATTGCCAGCTTCGCAGCTTTTTATTTTTTTTTTTTGTTCTGCAGCTGCTCGGCTTGGTCCTCCGCCCATATGCAAAACAGTGTCAGCAGCTGCTCCTGCTCCTTGCATTGCAAATGGGCGACTGCGGCTGCTCCTGTGACTCTGACTCTGAATCTGACTGCAACTTGTCAAAAAATGTCGCAACAACTGCAGCAGCAGCAAACGCTTTGGCTTTGCTTTGGCATAAATATGAGGGCCATCAAATTAATATGCACGGCATATGGCTGACGATTTTGTGGTACAACATGTTAAGTGCATTCAACGCCAGCTGCTGCTTTTACACCGAGGATAAAGAGGGAGATTTTGAGCTAGATTACTTTAAAAATATTAAACTAAATTATTTATTTAAACCTCATCAATGCCTGAAAAATACTTTCAAATATACAGAAAATAAATAAAGAACTTTTCTTGATTTTCATAGGCTTTTCCTTAGCAGTTCTATAATTTTTTCCTAGTGTTTTCCTTTGCTGCCTTAGGGAGTATCGCATAATGCAAGGGCTCCTCCGGACTCCGGCTATGACTCCTCGGCGTCTTGGCAGTTTTTTCACGCTCCTTGAGTGACGAGCACGGATGCCCGGCGTGAGTTATGATGCTTAGCCGCATTGCTGCGGCTGGCATGGCAAAGATAAAACTCCTGTCGCCTCGAGCGATTTTCGAGTGTGCAGCTGCAGCAGGAATAGGACGAAACAGGACTAGAGCTGGAGCTGGAGGAGCGTTTAATTTGACTCGGAGTTGGCACCCGCAACTGTCCGCGGGTGTGAAGCTTTTAGCGGAATTGTCTGCGGCGTGTGTGGCACATGTTGCAATGTCAGCTCAAGTGTGGCTCGGAAAAAAAACCCACGACTCACGACCCAGGACCCTGTCACCTGTGTCCTTTGTTAATATCTCAAATGCATCTCACCGCTTGGCTGGCGGTTGTTCTTAATTTAAAAGCTTTTCATTAGAAACGCAGGAAAGCAAACAAACAAGCAAACCAGCTGTCAATTGTCAGAATTCGAATGTTTCTGGAGATATATATAGCACGCCTCTGGGACGATGTTATCTCCTGGCTAATGACATGTGAAATGTGTTGATAAAAAGCGTGGGAATGGCACTAAGACATTATAAATTTGCGTTCCGAACGTTTGGCAGCTGTTGATTCAGTCCACTCAACGCATCACTGAGCAAAAAGTGGCCCGGGCTCAAGTTTTCCCCAGGAATCTGGTAGGAGTGAAAAAGCCGGATCAGCCCCAAGGACAGGCCGTTACGGTCAAAGGGAGATGATGCTGGGATTGGGGGGAGAGGAAGAGAAGGGCGTGGTTGCTGCCCCTTTTGGCATATTAGCCACGCATCAGCGGACACACACAGCCGCCCTGTGCTGTCGCATTTGATTAGACTTTGTTTGCCGTTCTTTGGTCCTGCTCAAAAGGATATTGATAAAGGCATTGGCAATGGCATTGGCCACAACACACACACACACACAGACATACAGTGTCCTGTCTGTGGGCAAAGGTGCGTTGCAAAAGTTGAGTCAAAGGTTTTCGCTTTGACTCGTAATTAATTTGCTTTGTTCCATCCGCTTGGCTGGGCAGCAGGGGCTCAGGCTCAGGGCGAGGGCCTGGGACAAGGCCAAGTGAAATGGCCCTCCGGTCTGGCCATAAATTATTTTATTAAGCCACTTCGGACGGCCCTTCGGCACGCCCCGAAGTTATGTGAATTATTTTGCAAAAGTTAATTTCATGCAATAAATTCTAAATCGCGCTGGCAGTCGTCTTGAGGCGCTTTCGATCTGTTTCTTTTTTTTTGGGAGGGGGGAATCGTGTGAAGCCCAGGCCTCGAAAGTATGCAACATAATTACATTTTCAGCAGGTGATTAAATGGGCCGTAATTGTTTCTGGCGCTCCCGTTGTTGCTCCACTAATAGCCGTAATTAGTGGCTGATCCCAGGGCGGGGGATGAGCAAGGACTCCGAGGAGGACTCTGTCCGGCTCCGGCCTAAGGGCATTCTGAGTCGGAGGCCTGGCTGACTTTAATTTATGCCCGCGTGTCTTTCGGGCGTTTGTTTCCGCTTTTGCCAAGGGCTACATTTAAATTACAAGACTCCCAGCTTCGACCTTACCCCCAGAAAATGTTGGCCAATAAAACTTTTTCACTCAAAACAATAATTGAGCGTATTTGTCGGCCGCCCCACTTGTGTGTGTTTGTGTTTGTCCTGGCTGACTGGATGGCTGGCTGGCTGGCTGGCTGGCACTTTGGGCATCAATAAGCATCTCTTGATAAATGTCCAATTTAATTTTGTTCTCTTTACTTATCTCTGCGCCTTTGATTCGCCTCCCACATGGCCCGGGTACATATTTTTTTTCCAGCTTTCTTCTTATATGCAGGAGGTTTTTCCGCCTTTTATCCCATTCTTTTTTCCCTCATTTCTTTTTTTCTGGCTGCCGATTTTTATTCCGTTTCATTGCTGGCACCATTTCTTACACTTTGTCGACTTCTTTTTCCGGCGCTCTCTCTCCGTAATCACGATACGAGCGAATGAATGGCATATTCGTTTGCCACTTAAGCAGATAAGGATTTCAGCAATTGAGAGTCGGGATTACGGCGAGAGCTCTTGGATTTATAACCTGAGGCGGACAAATAATTTAATAAAAAAATATTACAAGGTGACAGGCCTCGCTCGTCTTTACTTGTTGCTCTCTTGGGCTTGTATTTTCCCAGTGTATCCTTGCAATTCTTTCTTGGCTTCCCCACATCAATTCCATGATTTTCATTTTTTTCCTCCGCTTGCTGGCCAATTTATTTGCCCTTCCATTTTTCTTTGGGGTTTTTTGCAGGCTGCGCTTTAAATGTAATTTAATTCGTCTTCCCATTTTCTACTTGCAGACATCGCCGCCAGCAGACGGCGTCTGGCGCCGGAACTGTCTAGCGGGTAAGAAATATGCTGAGGCTTTGATTTAATTGAACTTGCGTCATTTGGCCCCTCGGAACGGAGCTTCGGTTCCAGCAAAGTGTGCATCTGCTCCATATTTAAAATACGGGCGGGCTTATTAAACAGCTGGCGGATACACAGAGGGGCGGTAAAATAAGGTGGATCTACGAGGAGGCGGAAGCGGTGCCCAGGCGGTGGAGTTTGGCTAATGGAAGTCTGACACTGATACCAAGCGTGCCTGGTATCATACTCCTGCTGGTTGGGAGGCACTCGAAAAAATTGGTAGTTACCCAAAGAGGGAGAAATAATAATAAAATCCAAAGATATAATAATTTTGTTCACTAATCTTACGCTTTTTCCATTTGAAGACATCATATTTACATTATTATTGCTTTTTACTTTATCAAAATTTAACTTCTGTTTAAATTTCTTATCAAAAAACTAAAATTTATTACAACTTTTATAAAAGAGACCCATTTAAAAACATTTTTCCCAAGTGCATGCCACATGTGGGCCAGCATTGAGGCTAGTAAATATTGTCTCATTTGGTATGCTGTGTGCCGTGGCCAAAATCAATAAATCAAAGCTGGCCAGGCTAGCGCTGGAGCGCCGGAGGATGTGGCTCAACCGGGAATGTGGACTGGCCGGGTGGCAACTTGCCGGGTCTTGAATGCGACGTCACGAATGTCGCACTCTGGCGCGTGCCTTGGCCCCAGCTGGAGCTGCCAAACATATTTGCGTGCGACAATGCAAACAATGCTGCTGCCACGACCACGCCCACTCCCGCACCACCTTCCTACCTCCCATCCCCCCCATCCTAGTAGCCACTTTCAAGGCCGCCTGGTTACGCTGCCCGCTAACTCGTAATCCCATCAGTTTGCCCGCATTGATAGCGCCTGTCTAATGTTTACAGCAGCTTCCCCCATGCCCAAAGGTCCTGACCTGGCAACAGGTTGACCCCCACCACCCCTCGCAGGCATGCAGTGCAAACTTTAACATTGTGCAGCCCTCGCCCTATGCCAATACTATAGCTATGGCTATAGTATATATCATACATATGGGAGGAATGGGGGGAGGACTGTGCATGTCAGCTGGGAACTGTGCGGCCACAAAGGCAAATACGCTTGGCTAAAACTTGAAGCGGCTCAAAAGTTTCACGTTTTAAAGGCTTAACTCCCTTTCCGGATCAACCCCCTTTTCGGAGCCCGCCCCTGGAGAGCGGCTGTGCTGATTTTTTATGCGCCGCTCTGTGGGTTTAAAAAGCAATTCCGCAACTGTTTTTGCAATGCCGCACACAGAACTCGGCGCAGAGCACACACTCAGCACAGAGCACAGCTCACAGCATACGGCATATGTAGCCAGGAGCTCCACATTCGCATCCCAGCGGGCTGGCAACAAAGCCACCGAGCCGCAGAGCCATCCCATAGCCATGGTGGTACCCATTTCCATTCCCATTCCCATTCCCGTTTGGATTCCCCAATTCCAGTCCCAACAATGCTGCTGTCGTTATCGTCGTTTTCACTTCAATTAAAAGTTGGCAACTTTTCTTGCCATGTTTACCTAACTTGGCGAGGACGTGGATCTGGGGGGGGGGAACTGGGCTCCGATTGCCATTATGCAGATTCGTATGGCTGATTACCGAATTACAAACTGTAATGGCAGCAATTGTTTCGCTGGCATATGGCACGCCAATGGCAAGTAGGCCGCAAGTTGTCACCGCCAAGAAAGGACCTCGCACTAAATGTCCCGTCAAACGGGGGCCGAAGCTGGGTACGGGGTGTGGGTGGGTGTTTTACAACAATGTCATGCAACAATTTGCAGCAGACACTCGGTGGCACACACACACACTGACAGAGACCGATACACAAGCGTAGCACAAAGAAGGTCAGACCTTAAAGCACGTATCCGCCGTGTGGGCCGAACGACTTCCGTGCTGTTCACGCCCCAATGCGTCGGCCCCAGCCTTCCAGGCCGCTGATCCCGTTGCCAGGAATTTCCGCGAACGTTAATTGCGACAAGCCAGCGCTCGTTGGGGCCAAAGGAGCCAAAGAAATGCCATCTGCCTGCACCTGGAAATGGCTGGAGAGACAGGTGCACGCAAGTGTATAACAACTTAGTTGAGGGACTTGCCGCACTCAAAGGAAATATTTAAAAAAAAGAGGAAAAGAAAAAATAAGGACTCTGCACTTAGTCGCATGACATATAGTATGATATGAAATCTCCACGAGCTTTGGCAGCTGCCACATATTTTCCAAAGAAGTAATTAGATGTTAGAGGGTTGCAGTCTCTTAGGGAACTTCTTGAACTAAATGAAAAGGTATTTAGTATTTGAAATTAAAAAAAAATAATTTAATAAAATAATTTCTTTTAAAATTGTATTAAAAACCTCATGGATTCGGCAATACCTTGTGCCATCTCTAGGCAGTCATCTTCCCAGGAAGCCGACTCCATATGTTGCAATCGATGACATCCGAGGGAGAGTTAGGGGATCGCCATTTTATGGAGGTGTCATTTGGCATTTTCTTCCCGCCACTCGCTTAGCTTCCTGCCCGGATTCTGTTCGGTATCATTAAAATTGATTCTGCAAGGAGGAGGATTCTACCGGGACGGGCAAAGCAAGGAGTTGAAAGAAAAGCCAGAGAACCGTTGGTAGTTGGCTTTTCCATTTGCCAAACACCAAGGAATTTGCTAAATTGCTTTTCAGCGTGCACACCTTGCCGGGGCATCGGCAGCTACTTGGTTGTGCGCTGTGCGTTTGGTTTTGCAATTAGTTTTCTCTCAGAGCCAAGGCAACAACGGCAAAAGGTTGCACCAAGTGAGGAGGGCAGGGCGGGGCCCACACACACGCAAGCCACATACTTTTTATTGTGGTCTATTGTCAAGTTATTGTTGCGACTTTGGCAACTGTAACAAAAGCGATTAAAACTGCCATAAAACCTGAGCCCATTAATAGCGCAATAATATTATCAGCTTATGTTCAATGCCTCATGCAGGACGAGCGATCCCCGAACTAAACTTTGTCTCTTGTATTTTCATTAACATTTATTGGTTTTTTACTTAGACGTCAGGACATAATAACTTGGTCCGTGTCCCAAACACACACACACAGGCACTCTCTCATCCCGTCTGAGTCTTTTCCCATTTGCTGCAGGTCCTTCAGGCTCAGCATCGGCTTCTGACTCTGGCTCCGGCACACAATATTTCGCGGTCGTATCAGCGTCATCATAAAATAACGTTAATGACGGCAACAAGGTCGTAAAATCAAAATTTCTGCTATTTCCACGCTGAAACCGCTGCGGTTGGCAACAGCGAGCTGGGGAGTAGCTGATGCCGGGAGCTTAGCAACATTGTTGATACGAGACCAGGACCAGAGACCAGATGAGATGAGATGAGATGATGGCGATGGCGATGGCTATGGGGAGACGGAAACAGAGACCCAGCCGAGACGAGACCCGAGACCGAGACTGCTGCCCTTGCAACCCAGCAGGCGCCGACATGGCCTGAATACAAGCCGCACAATCAAACGCACACTCGCACACACAGAGCCAAGAACAGGAACAGGAACAGCCAGGCCAGGCCGCAATGTTACCCGGCTGTAACATGTGGCGTATGCGTAATACCACGGAAATTTAATTACTTTAAAGGCGCGTTAGGTGGGTCAGTGGATTGGAAGCACACAAATAAAGCCATCAAACTTGCGGCCAGGGATCACAGCCACTTGAGTGACGAGATAAAAGCCAAAGCCAGCAAAGTGTTGGTAAACAGGGAAAGAAAAAAAAGAAAACATTTTAAATGATGTGGGAAAATAATAAATAAATTCTTCTTTAAAATATTATTAAATTTACAATCCAATTTCTGGTCTTAATGTAAGCATAATTTCATTTGAGTCTTAGGCAGCTCAGAGATGAAACACAAGTTCACAGCCTGGTTACTTATCGGGCACTTACCGGAATTGTCAAAATAAATTCCACATTGTCTGGTTCCAGAGACCTGACAGAGGTATCCTGCTCCTGTTCCTACTTCAGGCCACTGCAAATTGTATTTAATGCGCTGCCCGGGCAACCAGTTGAAGGAGTCTATATATTTTCTGTGTGCCAGTGGAACGTGCAGCGCTTTAAATATTCATCAGGCGCAGGTCAGGGTCGTTGCCGCAAAGTGAGAAATGATATTTGAAATTAATTTAAATCACCGAAAATGTGAGCCATTGAGAATGTGCAGTTTTTGATGGGATCTGGGGCTGGGCGGGGAATCAATGGTAAATCGCTGCCAAGACCTTGGCCAGCCATTGTCTGAGCCCGGTTTATGGCCAGGGTCGGGGGGTTTATGGATGAGTGCAGGGGCGGGGGGCCAGCGACGTTCAGATTTTATCGTGCCGGCGTTAAAAGGTCGTAAACGTCTGCTGTCTGTGGCCTAAGTAAATCAGCATAAAACCTAACTAAATGAAGACAATCAAAGTGTGGCCACGCCCCGAATTGCATATATACATGTGTCTCATTTAGACATGGGACTGAAGCCACTCGAATTGAGTCACAGCACAAGCAGCAGATGGCAGGACTTTCCCCGCTTGCTTGTCATGGTTTTTGTGCGACGACTCCTTGCACTCGAAATTATGCTGTGGCGAGGACTTTGCCTTTTGGCCTCATTCCTCTCAAAATATTTGCAGGCGAGGCAACAAAAAGGAGCCCAACAATATGGTAAACTATATAAAAATTTGCCCAGGCCAACGGCAGCGGACAAAAGGTCGGGATAGCGACATCGTTATTGTCCTCATTGTGCTGGGCCTGGTCAAGTGGCCAGCAGCCGGGACGATGACGAGGACGATAGCCATAGAGATATAGCAGTAGCGGCTGGAGAAGCAGCAACAAGGAAGATTTTACTGTCCTAATAAAAGACAAACAAAGGACCTTTGGGGCGGCCAGCACGGAGCTCTCTCGTATCGCCATTTGCATTATTTTATTTGCCTATAAACGGAGCCATATTTTCTGCAAGTGTATGAAGCACACAGAGCCATTTGTTTATTTTCCTACACTAGACAATTTTAAGCAAAATAAGTAATTAAAAAAGTCATAAAGTGGTCGGCTTCGGCTTCTATCTCGGCCATATCCCAGGCTCCATAAAAATCAATGCCGACAGACTGGGGCCAGGCAGCAGAGGGAGAGAGCGGAGGTCGACTCACTTGACTTTAAACGATAAACATACACTCGTACCCGGACGGACAACAACAAACAGCGAGGCAAACAACTTGTAAGCAATTAAGGCAACGTATTGACCTCTCTCCTTTCCTCCAACCGTTTTGCGTATGCGAATGTCCGAAGGACGAGTGGCCGTGGACGAAAGGGAGGAATGGGCGATGTACGGACAAGCCGGCTGTCGCCAACCGTCTGCCGTCCATATCGATGTCGACACGACCATTTTTACCCTCACTCAGCAAGTAATAAAATGGTACTTCTCGATCATCAGCTCCTGGAAGCAGATATTAAAATGGGGATAATTTGATTAAATTACAGATAATTATGTTTTGGAGAATCGGGAGATATAATTTCTTGGAATTTCATATTTAATCTCTGTATTTGATATCCAAATAAGGTTTCAGGTCTAATGAAAACTTGATTAATTTAAAGATAATTATATTGTGACGAACTGAAGATATAATAAAAAGATATCGTATCTAGAAACTTGATATTAAATCTTTAAAATAAATACCTATGAAAGTTTTAAGGTTTTTTTTTATTCCTTAAAATTCCTTATTCTATTTCATCTAAAATCAACTTTATTTACTATTCTATTTATGTTATTTTTAGACCCTGCCCATTCGTATTTACTTTGCAAATTCATTACTTTTATTTTCTGTAGAGTATTTTCTATTTGATTTCAGTTATATTTCAATAGTTTCATGTTTTTTCTGTTTAGTATTAACTGACCAACTTGTTTTGACTGCCATTTGTGGCACTCATTCCACTCAGCTGATCTGCCTGTGGGATTTTATTTTTGAATTTTGTGGCTAGTTTGCCGGCGCCACTGGCCAATTAAGAAATAAATTGTTTTGTCTTTGCTTTGTGCAGCGTATTTATTTAAATGGAATTTCTGCGTATTTTGATTTATTTAAAATACATTCGGTGCATATGTATGAATGTGTGTAGTGTATAAATTTCGGTCAATGCGCTGCACAAAGTAAAGCGATTTTATTTCGCATAAAAAGTGTTTATGCGCTGGAAATTGAGGTCGTCAGCGTTTTGGAGTACATGTGAGGAGAGAGTGCATGTGTCTGCGTCTGTAAGGATGTGTGTAAGGGTGCTGGTATGTGTGTGTGTGTGTGTGAGTGGCAAGTTTTGGCTCACGGCTGAAGTACCTCCACCCACATTTTCCAGCTACCATTCACTATACATGGCTTCTACACTTGAATAACATGAATTCCCAAGATTGAGATCTTTAAAAAGTTTGCTAGGATAATAATTCGATTTTTTTTAAATTGAATTTTAGAATTTCAAAATCAATTTTAAGTTTTCAATCTTAAAATACTTGTAGTTCTTTTGATAGTTTATTTAAAATACAAATTGCTGGAAGCCTTACATTTACATTTTCCCTTAAATCTGGCATTTTCTTGCTTCTTTATATCATTTTTTCTTTAGTGTATGATGTCCTGCTAAATGTTTGGCGACATGCAGGCAAAAAAAAAGGAAATTCTCCGCCCGTTTGCCACTGTTTGTGTGTTTGTCTTGTTGTTGCCGCTTTCGCTGCTTTTACTGCTGCCATTGTTACCGTGAAGTTGAGCTGTGTTAATGAAATGCGTTTTGGTTTTTCTTTATTATTATTTTTTTTTTTGTAGCTGCCACAAAGCGCAACTTGCAAGTTGCGGAGGCCGAGCGAAAACTTTTCCGACTGCCTCTCGAAAAAAGAAACCCTTTTTGGCCAACCCACCGCCCCCTATTCGCAACAGTAATTAAATGCAGCGCATAACTGCTCCGAGCTGCGGCAGCATTTATATACAAGAGCACTACCACACACACATCGAGGCGACTTTCTCGCATTTAAAGTATTTTCTGTACTTTTTTTGTATTTATTTTTGTTTTTCTAGCATTTTGACCTAAAATTTTCTCTGTCGCCGTCGCAGTTGCTGTTACCGCACTAATGTCAAGTATGCTGGCGGCGCAATTTTCCATTTCCATATGCGGCAATTATGTGGCCCTTTTCCGCAAGGCAGTTCGGGTGCTGGTGTGTGTGTGTGTGTGTCTGGGCCACAGTAACAATAATTGCGGGTAATCAAGTAATGCTCATTTGGAAGGCACAACAAAGTGTATCGCGGCGATAAAGACATCTCTCGCTGCCACCCAACAGTGTCGCGTCAAATGTGACATGTTAATTCCAGGCCAACTGGCAGCCAAGTTAGCACCCTCAGCCTACCGATTTCCTCAGAGCTGATTGAAGTGCGACGATAAGAGAGAGAGAGAGATTTTCCGTGGAAAACTCCTTGGGTGCCTACATATGCGTAAGAGGTGCGACACTCGAGCAACGCTTCAGTACGCTGCGAACACGTATACGCCCCGTGTGCTTTAGCGATTCTGAAAAATTGCGGCTTTACTGCACTCGACTGAGTGGGGCTGAGCAAACAAAACACACACAGGCACACACAGAAAGCGGAAAAAACAAGCCGAGACCAAACAGCAAAAAATGTTAGACAAACAAGAGCCCAGTCAGATGTGAAATGAAACAAATTCTGGGGTCTTGTCGTTGTTGGGGGAATTGCAAAAAAAGAAAGAAATTATTTGCACAGATACTAGGTTCAAAAATGTTTAATTTATTGCTGTAGGAAAGAGAGAAGTTTAAAGAATTTGAAAAAACTCAATAGAAAATCAATTTGTTTCTTTGTTTACTAAAATAAAGTAGCTATAGCTTAGGGGTTAATATCGTAGAAAGTAAATGTATATAAGAAATATTGTAAAAAGCAAATATGTATTTGAAATAAAACTAAATTAGGAAAAACTGCACATAAAATACAAATGAAATTGAAATAAATAATTGTAAAAATACTTGTTCAGAGTTTACAAAAATATTTCTTCATTTTTTAAGCTAATTTATTATTTTTAAGAAAAAGAAAGCCAGAGAATTCCCTAATTTTTAAAGTTTAATTAAATCATAGTTCCAAATAATAGGTGAACCTTGTGCATGATAAAAACCACTTAGAAATTCATGAATTTAAAGCTGTATCTAAATGTTTATAAAAATTTTAGAAACCAAGTAAAATATGCAGTTTAAAATTCATTTTCCATTTAAATCACTTCAAATAGTCTGTGAAGAATTCTGAAATTTCATGAAACCATTCTAGTCGAAAAGAGAAAAATAAACATAAACAAAAAGAAAACAAGAGGAAAAAAAACTGTGTAAGACAGGGAATTTCCTCGTTTATCTTCTCCGGCCCATCAATATGCGGCAACTTTTTAGGCCGCCCTCCATATTCTGGCCTTTATTTTAATTTATTTGCCATTCTGGCGCACACCCTCGCACAGATAAACACGCATACACCCAATGCCGGGGCATCAACGCTCTGGCAAAAGACTAAGGGAGTTGGCTTTTTCTCAAAATATATAAAAAAAAACAAAAAAATAACAAACTTTTGCTTTGCTTTGTGCAAAGGGCTAAGAACAGAGAGGCAGCAACAACAGTTTAGTGAGTGTGCGTGTGTTAGGGTGTGTGTGCCAAGCAGCAGGCTGTCAAAAAGTTACTTATTTTCTTTTAAAAACTTGTACGAGTCTTTTTGCGCTCCTCGTTTCGCTGGCTTTCGACCTCGTCCCGATCCCAGCTCCCAGCTCCCTCGTCCTGATTGCTCTGCCCTGTGCGATGTTTACACAGCTTTTGCTTTTGATAAGGTTAATCAAAAGTTTTTTAATCCATTCTGCATACAGGCAAACATAGACCGACACATCCCCATCCACATCCTTGCACACACACACACACTGAGAGAGATCATCAGTATCAGATTCGTGTGTCCTCATTATGCATTAGTGCCTGGCAAAGGAGAAGGTCTCCTCGCTGGGGCCACTTTGAGCCCGCCCGCGGCTCATTCGAACTTTGACGCTGCAAAGTGAATTCCATGAATGCCAAATTATATGTATTTGTTTTCCTCGAGTTCCCGCAGGCCGCACTAACCAAGCGGAGCGCTGGAAACTCCTTGCTGCCTGTTTAAAAATCGCATAATTTATGTGCCAAAGTTCACTGAAATCACTTTGGACAGCGTCGGTCGGGTAGCAAAAAACTTTGCAATTAAGCTCGCAGAGGGAGACAGAGACATTTGGCAAACGGCAAAGTGAATTGAACCGCTGGTGTTCAAGGAGCACTGCTCCGGGGTCCAAGCCCCCCACTCAGGTGGAAGGTTGCAGCCCAGGCAGCTGCAACTTTTGCGATAACTTTAAATCATCTAATTATGAGTAGCAGCCATCGGACCCCTGGCGGGGTCAGGGGGAAACTAGGGGGGTAACTGCCAGTGGCAGCATTTAATTTCCGCTGTCTCAGCTCAGCCTGCTTACCTCCGGCCCTTCACTGAACCGCCGGATTCAGCCCGGAACACTGAGAGCCCCCGGAACCTCCGGAACTCCCAACATAACTGACACTTTACTTCATTTCTGCTGACTGGAATTAATGGCTTTTGTTGGCATAGTTTTAACGCTTGAACTTCGGTTGCCGTGCTGTGTGTATAAAATTTATGTTCGAATTTATTGCAAAGTTTATTAGACAATTCCTTTTTTGCAAAGTAATTTTCGCACAAGAAGCCAAAAGGGAGAATGTTTTCGCTTGTTTTTTTTTTTTCCTGTGAAATTTATGAGCTTCATAAATGACCGAAGCATAAAGCGACCAGTGTAGTCCGCTTCCCTGGTCAAGTTGCCTTGGCCAACGCTGCGTATGAGCAACGTGCCAATTGCCATGATTTCTGAAACGGTGCTAAGGATATATATATATATATATATATATATTCAGCAGGGAAATGTAGAAGGGGCTAGAAGGATCAGAGAGAGAGAGAGAGAGAGAGAGGGTAAGGTCGGTAACAGCTCTTCACATTACGAAATGATGTCGGCTGAATGCAAAAATGCCATAAATATGAATGAGCTGCCGTGCAGAAAGAAGCCTTACCGCATCCCAGTACCAGTCCAAGTCCCCCCTCTGCACGTTGCCATTGCCCAACTGATGTACTTTATTTGTTACAACATATTTAACTGTAGTTTTCCGCCCGCCCTGCACCAGTCCGTCCACCTGCTCCTCATCCACTCCTGTCCCTCTGCCTGTGGGCAGGCTTTTAGTTTCAGCTCTCTGCTTCTGATTTATGGCGGCGCAGGCAAAACATTTCAAAAGCCAGCCCCAGAAACTGTGTCAGAGTGTGTGTGTGTGTGTGGGGGGGGGGGGGGGGGGGCGAGTGGAAGTTTCCTCATAACTTGGCCCCGGCTGTCCATCCGCCTGCCACTTGTTGTGTCTCATCAAAAATGTATTAACGAGCTTGCATAGCAGAAGATTTTTATCTGCCGGCGTTGATTTCATTTTGAGCTTAGTCCTCGCCCATCCTGCCCCGGGTCGGACTTAGATTCGTATCGTTTTCAACACGTGCATGCAAAGTTGTTTGCGGCAGCTGCGACTCCATCTCCTGACGCTTTTCCAGGCGCCAGTTTTTCTTCGCTTTTCTCGGTCGCTTTCCGGCTTTTCCGAAACTTTTAATGGCGCATTATTTCATGCTATAAATTATGACTAAGGCCGTCCGCGTATTAACCGCTGGCAGATAAAAACTGTTAACATTTAACAAAGTCAAGTGGCGCCAATGACAAAGCTCTTTGACATTTGCGCTGATGAACCAACAACTCGGGAGCCGAGGAGCGAGTGGCAGCCCCCAAATGACATCCGAAAAGGTGCATTTTGGTCTCTCTGTCGGCCCTTTTCATTTGGCGCTTAAGCAACCGGAAACGGACAGAAAGTTTTCCCCCCTTTCCAGCCGTGACGCGATCTTGGGCAAAAGTTATTCCGTAACAGCAAAAACAAAGCCAAAACAGGAACATTGTGAGCACAAGTTTCAAATGCCACTTTATCTTGTGGCTACTGGAACTGGAAGTTGCTGCTGCTGCTGCTGATGCTGAGGCTGTGCCTAGAAGCGAGCTACACTTTATTTTCCGTGTGGCCGTTGCTGTGGCATGTCTCAGAATTTATGTGGCTGCGGCGGATTTTTGAGCAAAATAAGCAACTACTACCTCAACCTTCCGCGCAGACAAAAAAAGTTATGAGTTTTGTGTCATAAAATGCCACCGAAATGGCGGATGCGATTCCACCTGCATGGCCATTGCTTAAACGAGTATTTGTGTGCGAGCGATGTTTATGCAGAAGCTCATTTCACGCTTCCGCTTCCGGTTTCTATTATGTAAGACAGCAGCAGAAGCAGCAGCAGCCACTGCTGGCGATGGAGAAAAAACAAAATCATAAATTTGTAATAAAATAAATATTCCTTTATCCTCGTGTAGTCTTCGCCCACAGTACACACACATAACTTCGGCTTAAGCTTGCCCTCCGGAAGAAGAAGGTTAAAGCTGGGGGAAGACAGAAAACAACAATGTTTTCGCACAAACTTTGTTAACTTTGGCTTTGGCAAAAAATTAGCTCAAATTAAATTAAAAGCGGGCTAATGAACGCGTAGATTTTCGGCTTGCTAATCAAATTAAATGCAGTCAGTCCTTGATGATGAGAGGAAAAGAGGAAGGAGCCAGAAGAATAAGCGAAAACTGGGTAAAAATGGGAAAAAGGATGAGAGCTCTGCATGTCACGCTGGCAACAGCAGCAACAAGGACCAGCATTAACCCCAAAACGACCGACGGGCGACGGACGGGGTCTCAATCTCAGCCAAAGGCAGCCTCGGCTTGTCATGATGCCACGCATCGTGTCGCCTACAATGTGGCAACATAAAACTATTACCACGACGACATGAACACAACTCCTAATTACCCAGGGATTTGCATTTGTCTTGCGACGTGCACACATAAAGGCATTTCAAGAAAAAGTTTTGAATTTTGAGGGTTCTTTTTTTAATAAAATAATAATAAAGAATACTATAATGTTCATGAATTCTCCAGAAATATTAATAAAATATAGTTAAAGCTATGATCAGCAGCGAAGTAACTTTTCAACTTATTTCCTTTATTATTTCATTTTAATTTTTTAAACCTACTTCTGAATTAAAGAATATTCACCATAAATAAACAATTTTATATTAATTTTCTTTCTCAATTTTTCTCAGTGCATAGTGAAGAGATATATGTGGGTGTGTGTGTGTGGCATGTCGAGGCCGTGGGTGTCATAAACGAATCTTATCTGGCGCGCCTTTTTCTGGGCTGCCACGCCCAGCTCAGCTCTCGCCTGTCTCCGGCATGCACTCTCTATCGCTCTCAATCTCCTTTCTGTCCTTCCGTTCTGCTCTTTAATTTTACGGCTTGTAGCGGAAACGCAGCCGCCATTTTCTTTTCACTTCATTGCCATCGCCATGTCGTTGTTGCTTTCGTCACCACCACGCAACAACCCCTTGCCATGGCCTGGCCCACTCCCACTATTTAGCCCGAAAGTCATTAGCTTGTCTCGTTTATCTTTTAATGAGTGTAAAATAAAAACGACATGGTAGCGCCGCGGCGGCTTAACAGCTCACCAAAAAATTTCAAGACGAACGCAAATTATCGGGCTGTTAAGACTGCACACCCGACTTCCCATGGTCCCAGCTCCACGTTCTTATCCTTCTTATCGCAATCTGAAGTCAGAGGCCAAGAAGGCAGGATAATCTGAAAGGGCCTAGTAATAGGCAAATGTTCGTCATTAACCCGATATCTGAAACAAGCTAGAAGGAGAGAGGGAAAAAATACTTTGAGAGAGGGAGGCCTTAAAGGATGTTACATTTAAGCATGTGAAAATCATTAGCTTTACAGTGAAGGATATTCAAGTGATAATTATACAATTTTTGGCATATTAGTTATTGGTTTTTATTAGGGGTAGAAATTTGTATAATTTATAAATAATCTTAATAGATTTTTGAAGCCTTCATTACATTTCCTTATATCCTTCCTTTCATTTGTAGTTTTTTATCCAACTTTGATTTAATTATTTAATGCTATATTTCAGATCAGCAAATCTGCCATATTTTACTTAGTTTTCCCCCTGATTTTAACTGCAAATTTTCACTACCATCCTTCTTCCTTAAAGAGAATTATTTGCTTCAGCATATCCCTTTAGCCTTGTTGTTCCTTCGCCTGGCTCTATCTCTTTAAGAAGACACAGCTCCCGCTGGTTTACTATCGTCGCCTTGGACGCAGCTCCTAATCTTCAGCTTCTACTTAACATTAAGCTTGCCTTTAACCAACACTTCCTCGCAAATCAAGTATACGCACTGGGGGCCGGCGACTGGCCAGCAATGTTTCCGTCGCTCCCTGGTGATGGTGGAGCTGTCGTAAGCCCAGCCCCCCGGAGCACAGTTCCCATCTCCCAGACCGCCTCTTCCTGTTTATTCTTAAGCTGCCACTTAATCCAGCCACTTCATCCGCTTCCCGCGCATCCTCCTCCCTGTATAAACAGCCACGCCCATCCCTGATTCGCCGCCAGCGTGTGTTTGCGTGTGCTCACCGGGACTACGGGCTATGGAATATGGAATCCGGAATCCGGAGCCAGGTCCCCGGACTATGGATCGCATTTTTGTTTGGCTCCGGGATTCCTTTTTTGTCGCTCGCCCGCCGTTGTTGCTGTTGGCCCTTAATTAAATATTAAATGCGCCTAATTGCGCATTTCATAACTCAGGCAACGGCAGGTAATTAATTATTTACGTTCAACTAAATTGAGCAGCACCGGGCGGCTCACGCACAAACTTTCGGTGCCGTCGGCAATATATACCGAAAACGTATGGTGAAAAAAATCGAGCTTAACCGGGGCAGCATGTAAATTAATATGTCTACGGCAGGCAAAGTGAGAATCATTTGCGGCTCAATCCGAGCGCACCTTAAAGAATAAGAAGGCAAACAGTTCGAGGCTTGCGTGACTTTGATGTTGAAACCTAAACCTCAACAGCCTCGGGGTCCATTTAATTATGCAAAGTCCGGGAGAGGACCAAATACGGCTCACACGGCTGGCGCTCGTGCATGAAATGATGGAGGAGCAACTGGCTTGATTAGCCCCAAAAACACTCGCCCTAAAACAATCCAAAAAGCATCGAAATTAAAACCGAGAAATCACAGAGCTGCCGTCCATTGTTCGGCCACAATTTGCACAACTTTTGGCAGCCAGTGGTTAGGAAACTTTCACAACACACACAGCCCAGATAGGAACTTGCTCCAGAAACTATTTTCATAAATAGCGACGACCAGCGCCAGAATGCAAACACACAGTTTCAGTCGCCCGGCGACGTCTGGTCGTCCTGTGACCACGTCCTTGGTCCTCCGCCCTTCGAATCACTGGGCCCAAAGCCATCGCCATTGCCGCCTTCTGGCCAACTCCTGACAGCCGCCGGACAGCCAGCGTGAATCCTTTAAGTTTCCTTTGTTCGGAATGTACTAATGCCGGTTTTTCACTGTGTGATTTATCGGTTTCGAGGTTCACAGTTCGAGTTTCAAATGCATTTTCCATGTTACCCGGGTCCGCTGTCAGGGCTACAGGGCTACAACTACAACTCCAACTTAAAATAGCTTTTGGTTACCTCTCATTTCACTTCCTCCAATGCTCCATCTCTGCGTGGGTGCCCAAACTATTTGGCTTCCGGACTGTCAACTCATCTCAACCCTCACTTTTTTTTCGCCTGCAATAATAACTGAGTGATAAAGTTTCGGTGTGAGAATGGGCAGGAACAAATTGGATACAACCCGAACTTTTCTGGCTTTAACTGAAACATAATTGAGTGGCAATAGCTTTTGAGGGGATAGAGTTAACAGCTTTTATATCTTCCAATAGGTATGCTGAGTCCATTTGATTATTTCGAATGAAATCGTACAAGTATCCTGGTAATACATGCCACCAATTGGCATATTTAATTGCACATTTACCCCCAAAGATCTAATCAAATTCTGATTGCCATCTTCCAGTTGGCCGGATCGAAATTGAAGCTATAATCGCACACGCTGTCAAAGGGAGATGTAGCGGCTAATTAAGCCTCTGAGATGGCCCGGGTCACAGTGACGAGCCGCAATCGGCGTTTTGATTAAATATTGACCCGATACGGTCTGTGAATATATTGCTGCTGACCACGTCTTTGGCGGCTATCACAGCTGCCTTCAAACAATTACGGCTAAATTCATTAGTGAGTCATGCATAATTAAGGGGAGCCTGCTTGACACCTTCGTGGCGAGAGCAGCTTGTGCTCGGGGCGAGGGGCTGGGGGGCAGGCGGATGCATAAGTGGGAAGTGGGTTGGATGCCAGAAGTTGAGCAGCGATGGCATAAAAAAGAAATCAATGTCCTTGCAGGAAGTGCCTTGGCAATTTGCAATCCTTTGTGCCATTACACAAAGCTTCCGCTGTCTGGTCGTGCTCCAGGTCTTGGGTTGGTGGGTTCCGATCCTAGTTGGGTCGTGCGCCTGCAGCCACACGCCGCTGCAATCAAAGAGTGGCCCGAGTGCTTCAGACCAGCAGGAGCTGGGAACAGTAGCAATGGCAGCAGCAGCAGCAGCAGGAGTAGCATTAATCCTTCATTGGCAATCAGGAACCTGTGATGAACTCTCTCTGCCCCGAAACGGAAGTTGTAAAAACGCCAACGCCGCACAAAGCAAACATGGGGGAATTTTTGGGTGCCTAGCTCTTGGGCGGATGCCTGGCGGCGGCTCCACAAGGAGCTGGTAGATGGAGATGGAGATGGGGGCTAACCAGTGGCACGGAACCGATTATAGTATTCCGTATTTGGATTCGGATTCAGATTCAGATTCAGATCCGCCTGGGGGCATTCGTCAAACGACGCAGCAAGCGAAGCAATTGTTTCGCCAAGTTCCTTTGTTCATTATGTGTACTCTCTGCTCCTTTCAGTTCCTTTTATTTTCGCTTCGCTACGTTTGTCCTTGGTGCAGGATGGGATGGATTGGAGGTTTCATGGTGCGGGCTGGGCGGTGGCATAAACACTGATTGATTGATTAGAGGCTTGAGCCGGAGTCTGAAAGAAGCGCACTAAACCTAATGAGCAGCCCTCGAGCAAGTGTCGCATCAATCAAGGACGCATTTAATGCGTTATAAGTGTGTGCGTATGATAGCAGCGATTTCTCTTGATTTGCGATTATTGTTTAGGTGTGTCTGTGTGTGCTCTGACAGCCGGCGATTAGCAAAGTGGATCACCGAAATGAATGAGTCCTTGCCCGGCCACAGTTGACTGAATCCTTTAAGAGCACTTGGCCGGCCTTAAAGCCAGGCCTATGTTGTAACAATGCTAGTTTTCTTCCTCCCTTTCAGGTAAAACTGTCGACGTGGCCAGCTCAAGTGTTGGCGATTGGCATCAGGAAGAGCTAGCTGACATCTAGCAGAGCTTACCTGCTGCTGGGTCAGCATTGTTGTCTGTCATGGCTTCCGCATTAGATACCAGTCAACCCCCACAACAGGATTCGATTCGTTTCGACTCCTTTAACATCACTTGTTTGGACACTTTAATAAAAGAGTCTTAACTTGGCTAGGTGTTGCTTTTAGCAGAGCTTGTAAATTGTAATTAACTATCCATTTTTCAGAGCAGATAACTAAAACCCACAAGAAACTTGAATAAATCCAAATCAATCTTACTTTATCTGTTTTTCTTTAGAGACTCAAAATTCGAAACTTTCTGAAAGTGTCGCTGAAACGAAACTATCTCGAACGCTACTAAGTTCAAGTAAAGGGAAGAGAGAGTTACAGATATATAAAAAGATTTATAAGAAATATTATTTTCGATAACCTTTGAATACTTTATTATTTCTACAAGTGTAGCTGCTATCATAGATATGCCACTCTATTCCATTCGACGTACTATTTCATGTCATTCCAGAAAATCATATCAATTGGCCTGGCCACTGGTTTCCCACAGTCAGCATGATGGCTATACAGATGGGTTTGCTGACGTGTCCTCCTCCCCCATTCCGATTTGAGTACTTGGTCCCCGTAACCCACTTTGTGACTGTCTGTTTGGTCGAAGGATTCCCCCTGGCAAAGTGCTCATTATCAGCTGAAATGTTGTCAATTACGGATTTTCGTTTGTTTTGTTTTGATTTGACTTTCAATTGAATTTCTCGCTGGAATTTGAATATCCCGGCATTGTCCTTTGTCCTTGCCCCAGCGTTGCCATCGTCACGAACGGTTGCCTCCCCAAGAATCCGGATCCCTCGCCTGGCCATCCCCCCCCTCAAACTCCACTCCGTTTTTCCCATTAAGCCGGGGCTCTTTTCAAAGCTGGCTGCTTATGATGAGCTGGGTTCTTATTGGTAAACTGCAAACTTTGTACATAAAAAATTAATTTGATTATTCGCTCGCTCTCCCCCCAAAAGCTTAGATTTGCGTTAATGACGCCATAATCAACTGTTTTATAGCACTTTAAAAAAGTTAATCCAGCACATATACATGCACTGGACATTTTATTAAGCTGAAGCTGTAACTTTTTTAATTACACCATTTTCCCAGACTGAGAGGAAATTCGTTGTTTTTGCTGCCACTCAAAGAGAGAGCGGAGTCCAAATAATTTGTTAATTTATACGGTTTATTATTACGACCACCGGGACCAGCAAGGACAGCAAAGGAATATCATGCAGGATATCTATTTCACAACTCACACAAATTCGGTCGGGAGGGTGGGATGATATCACTAAGCAGAGGAATTCAATTAAAATCATAATGAAATATTTGAATATTTGTTTTTATCAAATTTCGTACGGACTACACATTTTGTGAATTCCAAATGCGAAGGCACAAAGACAATGGCCAGGAACAAAAGGGGATCGGGGGAAAAAGGAAGGGATATCACCCCAGCCGGGCAACCGCAAAATAATTTCCTTGGTGCCCCCAAAACAGAAAGGCTATTACTCAGGGACTGCCCGAGCTCCGGCCATATTCCATTCAAACAATAACACCGAAACATTAAAGCTCAAAATGATGACCCGAACATAATCGACTTGCCTACAATAATATTTAAATTTAATTTAAATGCTCACATGAGGGCATTTAACAGAGTCGGCCTCGGCCTCGGTCTCGGTTTCGGTTTTTCAGTCCTGGATCCTGGGGCCCCCAAAACCCGCAAGCAAACAAATCGATGAGGATGTGTCTCAATCTGCCGGACAATTTGCAAAACGATATGCTTGAAATAGAAAGGTCGTTGGGCATGCAAAATGCAAAGGCAACAGTTCGCAGCTTTTAGTTCGGCATCGTCCTTCGTCCTGGGTTAATGCGTGCGTTTGTTGTTTTTGTTGCCGAGGGACAACGACAACGACGATGCCGATAACTTTGAGTCGCATGCTTAAAAGCACAAAATGATTGGAACAGCAGCACAGAGGACCCCCGGTCCAGGCTAATGGCATTTTACGGCTCTGGTTTTGTGTGAGTATATTCCGGGGGCGGTTGGGAGGCGGAGTAGGGATTGCCATTCAAAATTAGAAGCAGCCAAACCATCCTGCGCACTCGACCTTAAGACGACGATGAACGTTCAGCTGGGTGCAGTAAATGACATATAAGCCCCGGCCAGGCTTAAGTGCTTAGGGCGCCTTGAGTTAATGCGTTGATATGATGATATCATTATCAAAATGTTTTCTTCCCAAATGTATAGCTGTAGCTGTATCTCTGTCTGAAGTATTTGTATCTGCAGTGTGTTTGCTTGTGGGCCATTTGTAACTTTTGACCATTAGCTTCTGTTTTTGCGGCGGAATGGAAACAAAACAATTGGTCTTGCTGATTTTGTGGTCTAATTGATACACGAAGCAGACGTCTTGTCCTGTCAGCCAAGTTACAAATGCAACCAGCAACTGACAATTGTTTTCAATGTTTTGGTCAGCAAACCGGACTCCCTGGCTCACTCCCGCTCTTAGCCTCAGACATCCAATCTATTTCAGATGTCAGGGACACAGTGGTCGTCCTGTGCTGCCCCCGGGGCTGTCAATCAGTGGGTGCGGACGGTTCTGATGCATCTGTCTGGGCCAACGCTGCGTATGCTTAATTCTGTTTGGCACACAGGAGAGTCGCAGCCTGTTGTGTCCTGTTTTGTTAAAGGTTTTTTGTCCTTTTGTTTAGCTGCAAATGCTGCAAAGTTTTTAAGCACGTCGAGCTGTTGAAACTTACGGACGCGTGTCATTGAAAGCCTTACAAAGTTGTCAAACGGGCACGGGGAGACATGGGATGTATAGACAGGTCCTGAGACAAAGCACACACGCAGAGGATAAATAGTAGACTGGAGAGGGGCCGTGTCGCAAAAGGCAAGAGCAACATTTCAATTTGCTGCTCTGGAACTTTGACAAGTAGCCCAGCCAGTTATCAATAAGCCCGAGAGCATCATCTCAAATATGATTATACGCTGCTTCAAACTTTTTGCTCATGCAACGTGCAACAACTCTTTCTCTCCCTTTTTGCAGCTTCGGCAGATATTGCGACTGGCGGAGATGGCCGGCCAGAGGATCGGGCCAGGACGAAGAGGAGGAGCCGGCGGTGGAGCCTTGCATACAGCATTCAATATGCTGGCGTTGAGCTGGATTATAATCTCGGAGTTATTGCTCAGTGGTAAGTGTGCCAAAGAAATGGCATATTGCAGGGCTTCCGGTTCCCATTCCCGCAACCAGAGGCTGTCATGTCGAACAAGCTGAATTTATTATGCCAACTGCGTGTGCCGTCGTGGTTTAAATTGATTATTTAATCTACCAAATAACTGTTTATATTATGTCCACCGCCCACGAGGACAAAACCGAACCATTTCGACCGAGCAGCGGTGAAGTAGTCAATTTATTAAATATCCCGTAGTGTGTGTGAGCAGCGCTTGCCTTTGATTAATATCGGTTTGTTCAATTAAAGTCGCCATAATTTGGCCAACCACATGCCAGTCAGTTCACTCGTTTCCGTTCGAGCCCGCAAATCGATGAAAACTTTCTGAATGACATGCTGACCACTCCACAGGCAGTTTATTTAACGAACTCGCCACTCGTACTCTTCAGTTTCTAGAGTATATATATTTATTGTGGATTTTTATGAGACAGAAAAATAAGTGTATTCGATCGCATTAAATATCGAGTAGTTCCTTCTGACTTGAAGTCTTTATAAAATCTGAATTAATTGGTACGCTGACTTAATCCACAAAATATTTATATAGGAAAATCTAGAAAAATCTATTTCAATTCTTACCTTACTTTAAATATCAATAGAATTTTTTTTAATAAATAAATGAACATTAAAACTACGGCAGAACATAGTTTAAATTATTTTATTTGTTCAGTATCTTTTATTTTTATACATTTAAAGTATTCCTTTTTACAAATGTTTATTCTTATATGATTCCTCATTAAATCTTGTTTTAATATTTCATAAATTAACTTTGTATTTAAGAATTTTGTTTATTTTTTCACTGTAAATTCGAGCGTACTTTTATGATGTAAATATTTATGTTTGTATGAATATTTGTTCATACCTCTCGGCGCCTGGGTATATGTATTTCCCTATCCCGTGTTGCAGCAATAAAAAGCGCACAAATAAAAGCGAGAAAATAAATTAAATGCGCTGCAATCTCATGCAAACAAATGGCAAAGTACTGACGATTAAGAGAAAACTCCGCAATTAATAAAAACATTTCTTAATAAGGACACATTTTGTATAACAAAGAGGAGCGCTAGGAAAACGTAATTATGTTTTACAGCTCGTAATATATGCACTTAAGTTAATTATTAATTTATAGAAGAGGCAGTAGCATGTGCTGGGTAATTAAACATTTAGCAAGGCATTGAATTATTACCAATTTTTAAGAGAACATATTGAATTAAGGCCATAATAAGGAAGAATTCGTAATCCAAAGAGAAAAATATATGTTTTGCTTTAAAAAGATATTGAAATTTGTTTACCAAAGAGAGAGACTATTAAATCCATTTATTTTATCTTAAAGAGAATAGAGTTTGCTAAACCCTTTGCCAGTAAATGAGTTAATTCCTTAATTCTCAGAAAAGTATCCATTTTAAAGCTAATTAAATGTTGCCAATTAACCTTAACAGTTTTGTAAATTTAATACTTCAACTTATGCCATAATATGACTATACTTTAACGGCATTTATTTAAATTTCCACTCGATTCCAATAAGCCCTGTTTAATGTTAATAATAGCTGGTAACTGGCGATGAATTCCACAATTGGAGGGCAAAATGAGTAAACGAATTGAAACCGAAATTAAATGGAATAAAATAAATAAATTGCATTAACTGCAAGTCAAATTTGGCCGTTCGGTTGTCGTCTTTGTCATAAATTAACATGCAAGTGGATCCCTGAACGGATCCTTTTTCCTTGTCATTGGGATGGGTAATTGCGTTTTATTTTTCGCATTTTTCGTACTTTTTCGTACTTTTTACTTTTATTTTTGCATTTTTCCCATTTCTTTTTCGGTTGGCGGCGGCGGCATAATCGAATTCGTATTGTTGCCACACGACCCATTCGACATGTGGGGCTCTTCTTCAGTGGAGGTCCTACGGTTAAACGACATTTGGGACATCCTTTAATATTAATGTGTGTGCGTCGTGCTCTTTCAGCCCATTGCCTGAAGGATCTGAAGATATTTGTACCGGAGGCCGTCATCATGGGAAATGCAGCGACATTGTCTTGTCAATATGATTTGGAGCAGGTAAGCGACACTTCCTCGAGGAGCAGCAGGAGCACGAGCAGCTATAGCACCGACAACAATACGGATATTGTCGTCGGCGGCATGCTTAATTATTATAATTACTTGCACTTTGTCTTGCCGTCTTCGCCGTGTTTCCCGTCGCTTATTGTCGCTGCTGCTGCTGCTGCTACTGCTGCCGTTTCCTCCGGCGCCCACTATCATCCTCTGCTCCACTTGGGCTTTTCATTAACGCATCCCTGTTATCCTCTTCCTCCGCAGGCGGCGCTCTACGCGGTGCGCTGGTACTTTGGCCAGGAGGAATTCTACCGCTACGTTCCCCGCGAGGCCAAGCCCACATTTGTCTTCGCCGTTGCCGGCATTAATGTTGATGTAAGTTAAATTAAGCATGGGATCGCACAATGTGCAGCGAGTTGCTGCTTTTTCTTCATTTTAAGCTTGGCACTCTAAGGATATGGGAATTTTAAAAAGATGTCTCAGGAAAGGAGTTGGTTTTTTATTTAAATTTAAAAATTAAGTCATTCAGTGGGGTATTTGTGAGGGATACATTTTTAAAGAAATACTTCGAGCGAATCTGAACTTTAACTTGGGTTTGAAATATATTAAATATTCTGAAGGTATATCTAAGAAAATTAATAATAAATAAGTAGAGTATTCCTTAATATATAACATTAATTTCTCCTATTAATATTACACCCAAAAATATATTCTATGTTAGTTATCAGTATCCTTCAGCAGCTTTCAGTGTTAAAGAGTAAGCCTCTAACAGCTTGTTTTATTGTCCTTCCATCAGGGCTTGAACTCTCCAGTTATTTTTACTTTTGGCCCCGACTATTGTCAGCTTAATGGACAAATCACTGGAGCAGCAGGGCATGTGTTTCGCTCGGGCCGGGTTTGCATTTCGACAAATGCAAAATGGGAAAGCATTCAAATGCTGTGCAAATATTTAAATGCGGACAATGGCCGGGCTCCAGGCCCGGGTATCCTGGGGCAGTTGCTGCAACGGAGCATCTTGCCAGGACACTACCCCGCCGCTCCTTGTCGCACATTTTATTTCTATTGCTGTGCAATATTTGTTCACTTTTATTTACAATATATTCGGCTGTGTTTTGCATGTTTGTGTGCGTCTGTGTATGAAATATTCCGCTCTACAATTTGGAAAGTGCCACAGCACACACACACAGGGACACATGTGCGGCAGCTGACTGAAATATTGCGAAAAGTGCAAAATAGTTTATGGCGCGGCTGCTGGAAAAACAAAACAAACAAATAGACAAACAGAGCGAAGTACAGAACAACAAGGAGGCAGGCACCTAGTGGCGAAAAATGCTCGGCATTTCGCTTTCCCATACTGCACTCATTAATAAAAACAACAGCCGCAAAGTAAGCGATAAATTATCCGTTGAGAGCCCTTGGTGAAAAGTGCAGAAATTTCCCAGGATCCCACTTAAAAATCACTGAGTTGCAGTTCAACTGGTAAAAGCCTTGGACTGTTGAGATGAGCTAAAAGGACAAGGTAACAGGATATCCTTTGAAATTATTATAATTATTTTCCTGACAATAACCCTTTCTAAGCCAGAAATATTAACTTGCAAAGCTAGATTTCGTATTGTTTTTATGAAATATTAAAAATATTTATTAGAAAACTCACACATTTTACAAATTTCTCATAAATTTGCATCTTCAAATCGTTTACAAAATATATTCACAACTCCAAAAACATATTCCAGATTCCCAAAACGGAACAGTGTAATAGCAAAGCGTTCGCGGAGGGCGATAACGAATCGATTGTCGTATAATCATAAATAAATAAAATTGAATTTGCTATGAAAAATTTGTGTGTGGACGAAATATAAATTGAAAACTCATTCGTCCGCACATAAAACTGCAAACTCATTTACAAACACTTCGGGCCACATTTTTCAAATGCCCCAAAAAGGGGAACTTTAAATAATCATAAATAATGGCATAAAGCAAGGGCGAATGATGGAGTAATGTTTGTTTTATGTACGCGAAACAAAGCAACCGAGGAGGGCTGATGGCAGCTTCATAGAAATAATTTGCCCCGGCTTCCGTTTCCTGTAGCCGCCGCCCTGCTCCTACTCTCGCCCTATCTATCCGAGGTCCTTCCATCGATAATGGCGAACTGGCTGCTGGCCACATCAATCAGCACCCTGCAGTAGCAACTGGCAGGACTTGATTAATTTGCTTTGATTGTGTCTTTAATTTGCACTCCCAACAAAAGAGAGAGAGAGAGAGGGAGTGGGGCACTGGCGAATGAAACGAAATAAAACAAGATAAAATACAAGTGAAATAAGGAACCCTGCTCAAATGTTAATTTGCCACTAATTAGCATTCAAAGGCATTTTTGCACTAATTAAATATTTCGATTGCAGCGCCAGTAGTCCTTGGCTCTGCGGGGGCGCAGTGGGCGTGGCTGTGGGCAGCGGGCGTCAAGCTATGCGTGTTAATTATTTCCTCATTTTCCTTCTTTTTTTATTCTCTTTCCGATTTTATTTGGCCTTACATCGCCAGCGAATTGGAAACTATTCAAAAAACACAACCAATGGCATTGAGGTTAATGTGCAAATTTTTGTAGCCTACTTATGTGCAGCGCCAGCAGTGGAAACTCATTATAAATTTAAGCAAATTTTTCCTTTTCCACTTCCACTTCACTCCGAGCTGCTTGAGACGCAATCAGCTGTGAACCGCAAAAGGTGAAAAGCGTAAGAAAAGCTGAATCGGGGAATCGGAGTCGGTAAATCCGAGGGGTGGTGGTCAGAAGCTGGAGATGGAGCTGAAGCTGGCTTTGGCCGATTGCATAATGCAAATGATTTTAGCCAGCGAGCGAGCGCTGTGCAATTAAGTCTGAAGGTTGCCCATAGTTTTAGCTTTTCCTCCCCTAACAGCTCGATGTTAAAAGGTGGCTTTTGAAAAGTGCAAATGTGCCAAACCTGGGGGGTAAAAAATACTTACTTTACGCCCCAAGGTACAGTAGAATTTGGGAGTACGAACTATATTTATTTAAAGTCTAAAAATTATAATTAAAATTAAAAACCAATTTATAGAGTTGTAAAGAATCTGCGAGATTTTTAAACGAATTTAAATGCCTTTTCATTTTTATTTATTTTTATTTCAGAGGAATGATAAATCTTTAACATGTGTCATTAAAAGTCTGTAAAAATATTCACTATTTATTTCAATTTAAATATAGATAAAGATATATTCTTCCATCAACTTAAGAAACTTTAAAAATAAACGCAAAAGTTCAATTCAATTAAAATATATTTTGGAAGTCCCAAAGTATTTATATCAGTTTTATTTTGAAAACGTAAATACTTTAAAGTTCCCTGGGCTATAAAATCACCTTTTTACCCACTGTTCGTGGCGCTAACAAATCGAAATGAGGCTCCATCAGCCCAGCAGCTGTGTTTTTCTAACTTAAATTGATAGTTGCCGGCACTAACGAAGGCAAACGTCAAAGGCCAGGCCACAAATGGAAATGGAATTTTTAAGTTATGCCAAGGCAACTCAACCACCGGGCCAAATGAAGAGGCAGATCCCGAGCGAGGTACGGGTTACGGGGGGTCGACAGAGATGGAAATTTGTGGCAAGTGCCTTAATTGAGATTAAAACATTATAACTTGACTTGTTTTACTTTTGCTAAATCATTTCAAACAGCTAAACACGCTTAATGAGAAAAGTTCCGCCCGTGCCAAGTTGTCGGCCATTATGCATATGCATATGCCACACGTGTGTCCCCCGGACAAGTGTGGGGAGGGGAGACGTGTCTCATTGGTGGAGTGGGCGTGCCGCATAAAGCATTTGGGGCTTGAGGGGGCTCGGCTCTTGAAAGGCAGCTGGCGCTGATGACGCTGCCGCTGCCGCTGACATGCGAGGCACTTGAGGGCGCCGGGGGGCGTGGCCAAGCAAAGTGCACTCGTGGCGTCCACTTGAGCGTTATTGGAATGTAAATGTATGCATATTAAGGCGGTGGGCAGAGGAAGTCACCACCGCCGCCGAGTCGCGTCGACAGAACTTCAAAAGTCATTCAGCATGGCAAGGCAACCACAGCCACGCCTCCACCTCAGACTATCCTTTGCACCTTGCAGCGACACTGGTAGATCATAAAAGAAAGATTAAGATCTTCATTTTTAGAAAATGTATATATTTATATAGATTATCTTCAAGACCTGTCAATAACTTTCACTAATTTATCATCCTTTTTAAGCTATCATCAATCATAGCACTAAATTTATAATATCATCCTTCTTCTATTAAACTTTTTCCCAGTGCACTCCACCTTATTCAAGGTATAAAAAAATATTCACAAAATACATAACGAAAAAGGGGGGAAATATAAACAGGAAAATCATCATGTTAAATGTAATTAAATTTTTAATTTAGAGACAGCTCCGTTCGCTTCGCTGGCAGTCTTCAATTAAAAACACAATTACCAGGCCCGCCCGCTGAGCGGGAGGTTCGGAGGTCACCGAATGGGTGGCCAGGAGGCTGGGCGGGACAGGAATAGGATATGCCAAGTGCTCTAAAGTTTTGCGGCTTATTCATTGTCCGCCACAACAATAAAAATCGCCAGCAAGCAGCCAGCCGAGAGGCCTCCTCCGTGTCTCCCTCTGCCTCTGTGACATTGGCTTCTGAATCCTTCTGGGTCGTTCTGGGTCCTTCGACGGACTTTTTCCCCTTTCCATGACGGCGAGAGCTTCACGAAAATTTGCGCCCCGAAAAGTTTTTGCACACTGTCAACACGGAAGGAATTATTCCGCATTAAGTTTGCGGTAATGGCAGCGTCAGTTGTCCTCGCTTACACACACAGAGACACACGCTCAGCAGTGTCCTTTGGCTTTTCCCAGAGAGTGTCCTGGCCGCTGGCTCGTTTGCTTTTAACATTGTTAATAACCCGACACGCCTCGCATTTATGCACAGCAATGTGCGCTTAAAATTAATGCACTTGCTACTGGGAAATTTAAGGGAAAAACCAAGAGGAGGCAGCGGTGGCGGCCGAAGCCCGGCGACAGAAGTGACCGAAAAGTTGGTCGGCCCAGAGAGTTACATAGTCCAGGATCTGGTCTCTACGACTGCTGATTTGAATGAACTCCGAAAGGGCTTCTTTTTTGGGCTTCTTTTGGTCCTTGCTAATTGTATGTCCTAGGCAGTGGAAGGGATTTAATTTGCAAGGAGGTAAAGCGTTTCATTTTTTTTGTGCTGACTCATGTGAGGTAGTGAAGTTTGATTGAATTCTTTAAAATAGTTTTTAATTAAAGGGTTTGACTACCACTTTTTAAGGCTCTTTGTAGGCTGCTGAGAACACTGCCATCAACGCAAATAAAAAAGATATTATATTGGAGTATCCCCTCTTTAATCCTTAAGCCCTTTAAGCTGCCGTCCTTGAGTATTCACTTCAATTTCCATTAACTACTTAAGCCAGTCAGTAACAGGCAGACACTTTGCCTTCGCCAAATTTTCCCTGTCATTTTCCACAGCTAGAAATTGTTGTGGTGACAAATGGCAACAAATAAACATAATAAATAAAAATGCGAAATGCATTCGTGAAGTGCACAGCGGCAATCGGAATAGCAGGGTGTAACTAGCTGGCCAAATGGCATTGGCTGCGATGTGTAAGTGGGTGTGGAGGGGGGCTGTGCTGCTTCCTAGACCCATTCACATTGGCGTGCTGTTGTCTGCCTGCGCCAACAATGAGCACAATAAAAAGCCATGCATTTTCCAAACACCAAAAATTGTTCGTAGCAGCGACAACAACTACATACAGCAAGGGCTCTGCCAGCAGCAGTAGCAGCAGCAGCAGCAATGGCAACCTGCAACACCAACACCAACAGCAGCAGCAGCAGCAGCAACATGGAGGAGTAGAAGAGGAATAACAACCGCACCGGAAACATCTCATTCACTAAATTTGTGGTCGGTTTTTGCCAAGCGTTAGGCAGTCGAAGTTGTGAAATGCCAACGGCAACTGGGAGCGGGGGAAAAGCATGGCCTGGCCTGGCATGGCATGGGTGGGAAATTCGTGGAAAATTCTGGTATGGGGAATTGGTTGGGAGAACGCCGTTAGTTACAACAATGCTCCCGGCAGCGGAAATTCGGCATGACATAATACGTGAGCATGTGAGTGTGTGTGTGGTGCCGGGAATAGGAGTGTGCGTGTGTGGCCGCGACTTGAGTTGATACAGCAATAATTCATAAAGTGTTGCATGCAAACGAGACTGCAGCTGAGCCAAGCTCACACAGATACTTGTGCACTGGGGAAAAAATTACACAAGGAATTGAATTAGATTTCAGAATATTTTAAAATTAAACTAGTTAAACCTTTTCCTAAATGCGAATTGAGTTTTAATTTAATTTCAAAGGCAATACATAAGTTCTTTCCCAATTTCTTAAGTTTATACTTCATATTTCCCTCAGTGTATGTGTGCCGCATGCGACAGCGTTGGCAAAATTAAAATTGCTGCACAACAAACAGCGGAAACTCAGTGAGGAGCCGGGAACAACTGCAGAAAGAGCCACAAAAGTGGGCAGCATGCGGCAGTGGAACGGGAAGAAACAAGGGGAAAACCAGACATGGGCAAAGGCAAGAGGAAAGCCAGGAAAAATGCAGGAAAAATGGGGAAAGCAGCCAGCACTGGGGGCACTGCAATGAAATTCATTGTATTCTTACAACTCGGCGACTCTGGCAGCTCAGCTCAGCTCAGCTCAGCCGGCCGAGAGCTTTTTGCCGTAAAGTTATTATTTCATAAAGCCAGAATTATTGAAACAATACTTTACTCTCACACATGGGTTGGGGGGCAACAAAAGGGAAACGATGTGCCAGAGAGAGTGTGGAAAATGTGGGGGGAAAACTCCTCCACGTGTCTGTGTGTTTGGCATGCAAAATTACGCTTTAGTGGCGTAATTTTTTCATGCCTGAAAGTTGCAGCTGCGGCTGCTAAAGCAATATAAAATATAAATAGAAATTAAAAGCCAACAAATAAAAATAAATAAAAGCGGAAACGAAAAAAAAACCAGGGGCGGGTTAAAAAAAAAAACTTTTCACGCAACTTGAGCTGAGTTTTCCCTGCCTGTTGTCTGCCTGCTCACTGCCCGGAGGAGCAGTTACAAAATGGCTACAGTTTCAAGTGAGCAACTAAAAGGATGTGAGCGAGGGTGTGCCAGGATGTGTGTGTGTGTGTGTGTGTGCTTGTG
Organism: Drosophila mayri; assembly: GCA_008042485.1. NCBI lineage: Eukaryota > Metazoa > Arthropoda > Insecta > Diptera > Drosophilidae > Drosophila > Drosophila mayri. Next base: position 624,434 of record VNJN01009363.1, read on the forward strand.
ACTCTCCGCAAGTCGGCTGTGCTGGGCATATCATTCCTCAAAATGGCAGACATTTGCGTTTGTTTGGCGCGCTTCCTGGCGCTGCCACATCCGCTTCCGCCAGGACCGTCCGCAGAGTACCGCAGCCAACAAATAAAGTCACATGCAATTAAATAAATATGACAGTCACAGCAGCCCCCACAAACAAGAAAAAGAGTCAACAACGCAGCCACAGCCACACGAAGCTGCTGAATAAATAAAGCGGCCAGGAACAACTTTGCGTATATGTTTGATTACATAATTAGTGTCATTTAATTAGATGAGGGGTCGCCATTCCCTCGGGCGGATTGGAGGCGGTAAGCCATTGCGTTTGCAAGCAGGAAAAATAAAAAGAAAAAAACTAGAAGCTGTAAAACTGTAACAATTTAAATAAATAAAATAGGCAGTAGGTTGCAGTTTTTTCTCTATGAAGTTTAATACTAAGAGGGAATTATTTATGGTAAAAACAATTCTTTAGGTTGAATGAATTAAAACTCCCATATTTAAAAGCCATTTTCCAGATGTGAATTTAAACCAGTTGACACCTTTGTGGTTATCACTTATTTAAAAAACACCTAACATAGTGCGCCTTAAATATTTATGGAAAAACTATTTCGATAGTCCAAGCTTTATGCTCTGTGACTCCATTGGTTCTCTCTCTCGCATAACTCACGTAAGCCAATACGAAATCATAATGTATCTCTGGCCCGATGCACATTATTCATGGCTCTGACACAACACAAACACAACCACACACAGCTCTCGGCTCATGCATATAGAGAACCTTATCAATACGTTTCGCATTTGTTTTCATTTTACGATTGCGTAACGAGATCAGCGTCGACAAATCCGAAAGCCACTAAAACCACAGCTCGCCAGGGGCCATTGGGATCCGAGTCAGCCATGGATGGCCAATATGCCAATTGGCAACCGCGAGAAAGATGGGCTCGGGGGTTGGGATCTCGCTTGGCCTGGGTTTTTAGAGGATTCCAGGAGCCCGTAGGTGGTGGTCTTATCGATGGCGTTATCTGCGAATGAACTGGCACAACTGGCTGGAAAGAAAACAACAAACTATAGTAAATATCGAGGGGGTAAGGGGGTGGAAAGAGCCAGGCCAAGCCGAGCAATGCGCCAAAGTGTTGAAACAATCGTAAAAAGCTGTTGTTTGCCGCGGGCCACTACCACGATTGGGGGACGAGGGAGGTACGATGGCTGGTAGCAAGTGGTAACTGATGGTTGGGGGTGGCTCTGCCAATAGCAACGACAACAACACGAACAACAACAATAGCAATAGCAGCAAGGATGCCAGGATTAGTACAGATGCAAATGAACAAAGCGATGGCAATGGTGCTCTGGCTTTGGTGGCATATGCAAAACTCGAATGGGTTGCGAACGAGTATTGGTGTTGCCTGAACTTAAATACAAAAGGCCATGCCTGCGATAAAAGGACCTCTCACACACACACACCCAGCGGCACACACGGTAATCGCGAATGGTTCGCTGCTGAAGTGGATTTTGAGTAGGATATTGCACAACTGTTTGCCAAGTGGCAAGCGCTTGCTGGCAATTAACAGAATATGCTAAACTGCGACAACGAGTGTGATGTGGCACGATGCGACTCCAGTAATACCCTGGCAAAGGGTCCTGAAAGGCCGGCAAAGCCAAGCCACAGCCACGCCACGGGGCATGCCCCTACCAATGGCAGCATTGGTACTTATGCATGCCCCGTTGATTACCAACAAATGCGATGCTGCCTGCGCTTTTCAAGCGGGGATTCGGATTCGGAATCGGAATTGGGGATGCTGATGGAACCCGCCCATCCAAAAATGGAAGCCGATGAAAGATTGAGTTAAATACGTAGGGGATGTAGAGAGAGCTATCCTGGATTATTACGTTGCAAGGACACTGAGAGAAGAACTAAGGGAAATTTATATTTTAAAATGGGTTTCCTGTTAAATTTTTAATGGAAAATACTTAGAATTAAAGGTCATTAAAGGCATTACTACTTAAAGCCACTAGTTCATATCCTTTTTTCTTGCCACAACCTTCCTATGATGTATTAACAACCTCCTCTCCTTCATTACTTGCCACTTTCAGCTCAGCAAGTCGGATGCCACATCGGTGACGCTGAAAGGTGTCACCCGAGAGCTGAGCGGCAGCTATCAGTGCGAGGTCTCCGAGGATGCTCCCCTCTTCCACACGGAGATTCGCTCGGCTCACATGCAGGTGATTGAGCTGCCAAAGGACGAGCCGGTGATGCAGGTGGACAAGAAGGTGATTGGCGTGAATGACAATTTTAAGGCCGTGTGCACTGTGGGTCCCTCGTATCCGCCGGCTAACATCACCTGGTACATCAATGGACGAATGGTGAGTTACAAAGTATATATATAATTAGAAAGATTATTATTTAAAATTGGTAATTCATTTACAAACTCTTAACTTGGCTTTCAATTTCATTTAAAGGTATATCCGACGCCGCTGCAACGCATCACGCACAACGCCTTCGAGGGCTCCACCACATACTCCTCGCTGGATATCTATCCGCACAGCCAGGTGCTGCAGGGCTTCTTCCAGGCCAAGTACCAGGCGAACATCAACCTCCTGTGCGAAGTGTCCATCCTGCATGTGTTCCACAAGAGCGTCCAGCAGCGGATCGGTCTGAGCAACGCGCCGCCAACGACCATCTCGCCGAACCTTTTGGGCCTGGAGGGCTCGAAGCGGTATGCCAATGGGGATCCCGACAACTCGGCGCTGACCGGCGCCTCCCAGCGCTGCTGCATCTGCTGCGGAGCCACGGGCGCCATCCTGCTGGCCATGGCCACGCTGACGGTGGGTCATCTGTGACCAGAGCGGATGACCTAAGCTGCTCCCACACACCACACAGCCATGGACAAGTCGAAATACGCAGAAAAGGACGATGGAGAGAATAAGGAATCAACAGCGGGAGCTGTGTAATTAAAAAATAACAAAAAAAAAATAAAACAAATAAACAAGCGTGCATAACATCAAGGAAATGCAAAAATCAAAAAAACCAAACACAGAAAAGAATCATTGGGAAAACCAACGGCGACCCTGCATTGTCAACGCCTAGTAGAGCATGTCCTGGTATTTTATTTTATTTTTTATTTGCCTGGTTCGCCAAAAAAAAAACAAGCAGAGTTCAAACCGAAGTAATATTTTTTAATGCATTAATTCATCATTTGCGGTGGCTGCCTACAAAATTCCGATAATAAAGCGTAAATTAAGGAGAAAATGGGATCTGCATTTCCCCACACGACACGATCAGCTGGTCAGATGGTTAAAATAATAATAATATTAATAGTAAAGGTAAAAAAATAGCATAAATTTAATACGTAACAAGTTGAGCTCTTCAAGAAGACAAAGAGAAGTCAGCCGACGAAGCATAGTGAAAAATGAATCCATAAATTTAAATAAATTAACACACAGGCGGCACTTGCAAACGAAACGTTGCAAAACTAATTACATAAACTGAGAAAAAACAACAATTAATAAGCGTAAGTGACACATTTAAATACTAAGTACACCCTACCCTCCAACTACCGCAACCTAGGCACATAAGTTATGTAAATAATTACTGTAAAGTATAAAAAAAACACAGAAAATAATAAATTTATAATACGAGACCCACACAAGAGCAGCTGACCGTGGTGTAGGCAAATATTAATTAAAGCTGAGAAGAACAAGTTAAATACAAACTAATTAAGTCTTTATGAAAAATCGATGAAATCAAAAAAAAAAAACAAAAAATAATTAAATTAAATTAAATTTAGCTGAGAAGAAAAAAATCAAAAATGAATATCGGCCAAACTCAGTTTAATTGGATTTGTTTTCGTTTCAATTGTGGCTTATTTGCGGCATCAGTTTGTTGGATTTTCATTTCCGTTGGGGCATAAGATGGACTTTGTTCTAGACTAAATTTAAACGAATAACGCAAATATATATATATATATTTATCGAGTAATAAATGTCAGGACAAGAGAGAATTTAGTGCGTACAAGTTAGTTGGATGATGTTAAGAGTATATTCTGCCGAACGAACTCAGAGTTTAAATCCGAACTCCTTGGCCAAAGGACTATTTTTAGAGGTTCATGCTCAACGCAAACTCACAAAAACGTAAAGAAATTCAAGAAGTACATTGTGCTCTGCCTATATGTATTGGGGAAATTGGAAAATATATATAATATAAGCCGATTAAGCAACATATTGTAAATCAAAACAAAGCAAACTCTCGAAACAAAACGAAACGAAGTTATTTTAGCGAGTTGTGGCAGATCGAAATAAACTGAAACGCAAACTAATCTTAACTAAACTAAAACGAAACTAATAATAAAATGTAAAATCAAACTTAAATACAGGAAAACGAGGAAATAATACAACAGAGCCGAGCAGAACGAGTCAACAGCAAGGAGAAATTATATATTAAATATGCATAATTATGGATAATTTAATGGGAGTTAAGCAAAGCCAAAAAGGTCAAACGAAATCAAACCACACAAAAACCAACAAAGTGCACGCCGGCCGATGTGGGCGTGAAATTTAGCTCAACATTAAAAGCGATAATGGCAAGAATTATATGATGAAATAAATAAATAATACAAAATGTACAAAAAAGGTTGTTTTCATTTCTAACAATGTTGGGTGTGGATTTAATGGGATCAAAAGTTAGGGGATAGAAAGGATGTTTATGATTTTAAGCTAGGAAGGTTAATTATGGTCTAAGGTAAGTTCATTATTTGCAGGAATATTTTAATACTCAGAATACATGTCTTGGAAAAATCTTTTCCTTTCACTTAAAGACTCAAAATTTCCGTAACTTGTCAAAGCACTTTTGGTGTGCATAATTAAGGCAATGATCCCGTTATTAACGGACACACACGGTCTCCGGGCCTGGCAAGGATGCCACTGTCGAAGTTGGTCCTTGTTCCTCCTCGCATTGCCAACAACAGCTGCACTTACATGCAACACCAGCTACCAGTTACCAGCCGAAGCTGCTGCTGATACCGCTGCTGACACAGCCGGCGAGTGCTGAACACACAACAGGAGGGGAGAGGGAGGTCCTGAGAGATCCGAGACCTGCGACCGGGGAAACAGGGAACAGAGAACCGGGGTCCTGGGACCAGAGCATCGCCAGCGTCTCATGTTTTGTAAATTAAGCAAACAAATTAAGTGCACTTGGCGCCCAGCTCGCACAACACACTCGCTCGCCGCTGTGTCCCCTTCCCCTCCTGCCCCTTGTAAACACATTGTGATTGTAACAAAAGCATATACATATATCAAAACACGTTGGGTGTGTGCAGTGGAAGAAAAAGCAGAGGTATTCATATTTCAGGAGAATTAATTGGAAAATTAATTACATTAAATTAAATAAAATAGAATTTTCAAAGCCTTTTAGCTTATGTTAAAACTCTGAATTTTACAATTAAAGTTTATACATTATTCACATTGCATTTCTTTGGATGCATGTTCGCCCTTGAACCGCTCTGGCTCTCAAGGACATCGCGCGCACACACCCCCTAAGCGTAAGCGCGCCACACCTAGCCGCGTCCGTTAGTTTGTCTTAATTAGTTGCCGCAACAGCGGGAACACCGCCACATGGCAGCATGGGGCAAAGGCCACAGAATGGCAAAGCCACCATCTAGTGCTACCTGCAACGGCGAGGCCGCGACCCAGCGACCCAGCAGCGCAGGTAAGCGCTCGTATTATTTACAAGCCATTGGCTGCAGCCAAGACCTAACCGCAGTTGCCACTACCCCTTTTCCGAACTGCCGCCCCCAGCGCCACACCCCTTGGTTAGTTGCCGTAATTGTGCAGTCATCGTGCTGTTTAAAGTTTTACACGTAGCCATATTGCCAAAGAGCTCCACGCACACACGGCGTATGCGTAACGCAAAATGAGTAGGCAAAACGCTTCGAGCACACGCGGACGTGACGTAGGAACTCAAGGCACCTCGAGGAGACCTCCTCAATCCACTTCAATTCTGCTGACACAGCCACTAAGTAAGCAAATGGGTTATTCTGCTGAGTAAATCAACTATAATTACACTCGGCAACAAAGCTGAGGGGGAAAACTATTCCCAAGGAGAATGGCATAAGACTTACTTGTATTTATTTTCATTTTAAAAGCACAAAGATTTTTTTTCATATTAAAACATATTTTAGGTAAGTAAATGCTCTTGGTAAACATTAATTTACTTTCTTTAATGATTAAATACAATTTTACTTTGTAAACTTTTAACTGAAAGCTGCTAAAATATACCTAACTTATGGCGATTTGTGTTTTTGATTTGAAAATGCCGGGACTTTATAGCTGATGCTAATCCTCGGTAGCTTTATATGCCCATACCAATACTAATTCAAATGCGCCATTTTAATTAAATGCGTATCGGGCTACAAATAATGCAAATGGGATACTGGGATACACCAGCGTTTCGGCCAAAAACATCAGCAAAATGAGTTGCATATTTTGAAGTCTGATCTCTCCCACACTCTCTCTCTCTCTCTGGGTTCGAAAATGCCAGGACAATGTTTCACAGCCTCCACTTCGGGGGGGCGTGGCAGCGCCAAATGATTTGGTTTATGGTCTTTTCTGCATTTAACAACAGCAAACACAGTGGCCATTGGCAGAGCGGGCTAGCAGGCTGGCTGGCTGACTGGCTGGCAGGCGAACCCAAAAACATTGTTAAAATACAGCAACATTTTTGGATTTATAGCGCGCTAATCGCTGCCAAACAGCAGCGGAACGGGGGCGGCAGGGCTGTCCGCAGTCCATAGTCCGTACTCCGGACCGACTGGCATCCCGAATTGTAATGGAAATTGAAATGCAAATGCACGGCATGACATTTACGAGTGCTTCTGCAGTAACATAGCAGCGGCAACATCAGACAAGAGCCAGGACAGGCGCTGCCAAAAACTCAACAATAAAATGTTGCAAATAAATGCAGAGAGCAAAAAAGGAAAATAATATTTACCTACATCAATGGGAGTAAAAAAAAAAGGATCAAGCTGAAATAACATACTTGTGGATTAATATTTGGAATATATGTGTGGAATTTAGTGAATTTAATGAATACATTTTTAGGACTCTTTTCACTAATCAATCAGTCTTAAAGTCTTTTACTGTCAGGGGAAAAATGGTAGAATAAATATGAGAATTTTAAATGGGAAATAATATTAAAGCATGTTGCTTTAAAGCTAAAATATTTTTTTAAACAATTCTTAGAAATTAGCAACCACAAGAAAACTAAAAACATTTGCTTTTTGTCTATACAAAGAGCTGAAAATATACTTTACTTTGTGTTAAATTAAACGTACCATATACTAACATAATTATTAATAAATATATTAATTATGTTTTATTGAGTTTAATTAGTTACTGAAACATACAACAATTCCTTATCATATTCAAACAATCTCAACTGTAATGCATTTCATCTCTCAAAAAATCTGCAATAAAAGCTACAAATTAACAACAAAATATAACTGTTAAGTATATCCTAAAAATATTTTATGTATTATGTATTCCTCTCAGTGTACTCTCCCAGCTCCCATTGCTGAAATCGACGTGTACTTGGCAGGCCTGGCGATTCTCTTGGCCGGCGCTGTGTTTTCATTTCGCAAATGCAAAACAAGACGCTGTCGGCCACGCCCTCAAATCGAGACAGCCTATGGATTTATGGCCGCGCAATTAGCGGAAGAAACAGATTTTGGCCGAAAGCGGATTACTATATATTCATGGTTTTGGTCCTATTTCAGGCGTGGTCGTGGCCACAAACGCTTTATGGCAGCACCAGTCGAAGGAGAACGCCCCAAAAACTGATGATGAGCATCTTTTATGACAACCATCCGACGCCTTGGACATGCAGCTGACGGAAACGTGATGAATGCAGCTCTCGGAGGCGACAGTGCGTCATAAATTCAGCAAGTGACGTTTAGCAGCAGCCAGGGATGTCGGAAATTCAGAGCCAGAAGGTGAAGGCGCTAGCAATGACGATGGCGATTGCGATGTCGTTGCCATAATGCTGCAGCAGCTACGTGCTACGTGCATTCTATTTGGCTTTGATTCGGGGCCATTGATCAAACGGCAGAGCTTTAAACTGGAGTCGTAGGCAATAAATTCGGTATTCCAAATCGCAAATCTGGCAAATAAACGCATATTATTGCTCTGGTACATGGGCTCGAGGTGCTCCGGCTAATGGCAGAGGGCAAAGTTTGCAGCCAAGCATTGCCAATCGTTTGGGCAAATTGACTTTGCTTGTTTTGTCAGCCGTTGTTTGGCTTGGAAATTTGTTAATTTTGCGTTGAATTAAGATAAAATCTGCTTACACTGGCTTATGAAACCAAGCCAACCCCTCAGACCCACTCAAAGCCAACCCTTTTTGCTCGGCAAGAACTCCTTTGTTGCTGTCGGGCGCTTCCCCCGATTGTTTTCAGATTCCCCAGCCAAACAAGAGGCAACTCGGAGGCAGCCACAGTTTATTATTTTTGCTCATCAGTGGAGCCTTCTTCAACGGGAATAATGTTGTAGGCGCTTTTTTGGCAGGGCAAGTGGGCGAGCCGGGGCGAGGCGAGGCCCTTTTCCAGCAACAATTTGTAGCGCAGAGATTAAAACTTTTAATTTGCTTTTAATTAATTAAGTTGAAAATCACAGTTGAAAGTCACTGGATTCCTCACAGAGCTCTCGTTTACACGCTGCACGCTTCACCAGTTGGCAAAGAGTCCTGTCCCACCCTCTGTTTCCCTGATTTTCCTTTTTTGTTGAAGGTGTTTTACATGCTACCGCCTCGTTTTCGGAAATGAAAGTTGAATTTTTATAGGTGTACTTAACTTGCTGAGCAAACTCGTTTACCCTGCGTTTAGTTTGGCCAACTTAAAGAGTGTTTTTGTGTTATTTTAAGGCTGCCCAAAATAAGTTTCGACCGGTTTTACGCCATTCCGCCACCTGCTTATGTAGTTACCTGCATGTCGTCTTTGCCTCGAAACAACATTCATCAGAGCCAAAGTGGAAAAGTTGTGCCTTAGCCGGGGAGTCGCAAGGATCTAAATGCATTCAATTTGCATGGACGCCTATCGCTAGGATCTCTCTGAGGTCTCTTCCCATCAGAAACAGACACTCCGAATTGGCCAAATATCGAAAGTGTGTAGTTTCTTCCACCTGTAAGCTAATTGAAAACTATATTTGAGTTTTGCGGAAAACCCGGAAATTGCCATGCTTATGCTGAGAGGAGGAGAATGTCCGCCTCGAAGAGCATAACATTTCCACGGCATTTTCTTTTGTGACGCATTGCCAGTCAAGGTGACTGCTGCTGATGCCGCCTGATAAACGCAGCTGCAGTTCTTGGCCTCAAAAAGCAGGCACACAAATGTTACCATTGCAGTCGATGTCCGCTGCCTTTGAATTTTCCTCCACTTTTAGCCGTTGTCATTCACACACACTCTCGCACACATCTCTGGCGGATTCTCCATTCGAAAGAAGTTGCTTTTCCAAGTCGACTTTTGCCAGATGCTTGCACGTGGGGAAAATTAGAGTATTTCTTATAACTACTTATATAAAAAAAAATAAAGTTTTAAGACATTCTTCTTGAAGAGAATCAATAAGGTATTTTGAAATAAAATATAATAATAATATATATATAATAATATATAATATTTATTTTTTGTTATTATAAGTTTTATGTTGGGTATTATTCTTAATTAAAATAAATTAAATTGAATTTGAATTTGTAATTAAATATGACAAATTGCTGGTATATGATAAGTATTATATTGTATCATTTCGTTAAAGCATTTTTTGTATTTTGAATTATAGTTATTCAAAAATAATATAATTGGCAATTAAATTTATAAATTATTCAATGATAAACTTGAAAAGAAGTTGGAAGCATAATTGTTACATTTAATACATTAATACTCTGGCGTTTAATTAATATCATTATTCATTTTTAATACAAAAAACCTTTAAAATCTATAAAAATTCAGTCAGAAAATTCCTTTAAAAATATTCTAAAATTTAACCCAGATCCCAATTGCTATCCCCAAAAATTTGTAAGCAATTTTTGCTCTCCGTGCAGATGTTCTTCGGCTGCCTCACGTGCCTTTGCCGCTCCTTTGTATGCTCAACGTGACGGAAATTAGCGTGGCTTTCTTTGGTTGTGTGCGAGTGTGTATGTGTGTGTGCATATGGCTGTGTTTGCTGAACGGCATCATATTTATTTTTCCACTCCGCTGTAGTTATGAATGTACAGATACAGGCACCATGCATCTTTAGATTCCCGAAAATTTTCACTGGTTTTTTATTTAATTTTTTCTTTTCTGATTTTTTGGCTCCAGGACTGTGATTGATGTGTGCACATTGCAGGAGAGAGAGAGAGAGAGGAAGAGAAGGGAACCATGGAATCTGGGAATGAGTTGGGGAATACCCTCAACAGCCGCTCAATACCCCCCACAACCTGCCCCCTTTAGCCGCCGTAAACAAACATTTTACGTTTGAGTACGCGCCACTTTTGGTTCCGAGGCAGCCAGTCTGCCAGAACACGAAATTGCGCATATTTGCTTTATATAGCAACGCTCACATGCACACACTTCAATCTTTTATCATAATTTCGATGCTGCACGCCTCATAAATTTGTTTGCTGAAAACATTTTCACTTCATTTATTAGAAGCAAAAAAAAAACAGACGCCTCGCGAAAAGGCATCCTGCCCCCACTGGGGAAATGCATTTCCACCAACTGCTAACCATATTCCTTTATTTTTTATTTCTGTTTTTCCCCTCTTTTTTTTTTGGTTTATCTCGCTCCCCGCGGCCATTTGCATATGAAATTGCAGCTGACTGTTTTCCATCTTGGTCAATTATTTGGCCAAGGCAGCGAGCGTTCGGCCTTTTATGCGTTAATTGCTTGAAAATTGAAACATGAAATTAAATGAAAACAGCCTTCGACGCGCAAGTGTCCCCAGCATATAACTCATACGCCGCGTGCGCCATCCGCCATTCGCCAGAGACTGGCAGGCAGACAGACCGCCCGCCGACCGCGCCGCTCGACCGCTGCCCGCCACATGCAGGTAATTAATAAAAGTTCAGCCCATGTCCAGCCCCTCAAACCGCATCTACATAGTGTGCGTGTGAGTGTGTGGTGGATGCACTGGAAGAAACTAAATCAAATTTGGGATAAAACCTTTATATAAAAAGCCTTTTCTGGCAAAAACTGCTCTTTAATATAGAGATTTATACATATTTATAATATTTTCTATATGGAATATAATCTACGATTAAATATTAAAGCATCTCCGTTTGTTTTAATTTTTCTTCTTCCCTCCGACAGACAATCATGTGAAATTTCTCAACGACTCTGTGCAAGGCGAAGCCAGGAAAACATTCGGGAATTATAAAATGCCAGTTGGCCCAGGATGCTACGTTACGCCGCCTGACAAGTGACAAATAAATGCGCTTTCAATGTGCTCGTTGTCCGCCTGTCTCTGGTAACCACTCGATCCTAGCCATTCCCGCCTGACAACTGCAGCAGCACCAGCAGCAGCATCGGGAGCAGGAGCCGCGTCCTTCGCTGCGTCTGTTAAATATTGCAGAATATTTCACAGACTCTCCTCCCCCGTACGTTGGAAATTATGAAAAATTCACCCTGACATTGCCTCGCCCCCGTTGCCCATGTGTGTGTTCGTTCGCCCGGCTTTTGTATAATTTCGTGTGTTTTTATGCCGCAATATTGCTTGCATATTTTAATGGAACAGCCACATGACGGCTGCCGCCTGGCCAGGACACACCCTGCTCCGGCTCCAGCTGCACATCTCGAGAAGCTGCCGCTGGCAGCGTTGACTGACAGCCCGCCCCGGAGCATTTACGCACCTGACTTCTGATTCACCAGCAACGCCCAAACAAGCGCCATAACTTATTGACGTGTTTAACTGTGCGAATTGTGCTAGTAGTCCACACACACACACACACACACAACACATTGGGAACAGTTCAGAGTTCACGGAAAATTAAATTCGATTTGGAATTGATGGAAAAAAGTGCCAGGAGTTTTTGATACGATTAAAATAAAGTAAATATTAGTTTTCTTTTTGAGTTTTGATTTATTTTTAGGTATTTTGTGCTTCTTGCGGTTAGGATCTCCTCAGGTAATGTTTTATAATCATTTTATTTAAACACAAACCTCAATTAAAAGCTAAGAATTCAAAATCAACATTGAATCAGCATTTAAACTACTAAGTTCTTAAGTTTAAGCTATATAAAATCACAAGAAGTTTATTAAATATGCCCCTGGTTTCACCTTTGTGCAGGATTACTGCTTTTCTTGGCTTAAACATCCTATTAAGATGATAGTATTAATAGGATTTCCCCGTTGAGTATACAAAACATAACTCAACGTCTTAATTAGTCGAATCAAACAATAGCAATGACGGCCATCCTTTGCAAGAATGTATTTGATGTATCCTTGGATTGCATTCTGGGCACATCCGCCCAGCCTCTGCTCGGTCGAAATTGTATCAAAGCAATTGGTGCGTCCATACCCAGCTCTAAACCGAAACCAATCCCTGGCAGCAACGCTCTCCTTGTGGCTCTAACTTTATTTATGAGTCAATGACGTCGCCTGCAACTTCCTGTGACGTGACAATTCCCCCAAGCACTTGGCGAGAGGCGCCAAATGAAAACACGTGACGCCCGGGCAATTGGTGGGCAACAAAGCTCCGGCTTTGAGTTATGGCAAACGCAGCTCCTCCGCACACAAACAAAGGAGGAGCGTGATGTCCCTCCATCCAGCCATCCAGCAATCCGACAGCACCCGGACACCGGAAGGCAACCCACTGGCCACGTTTGCATTTCAATTGACTTTCCGTGAGCTTTGCTTTCCTTGCCTTCGTCGCACTCTTCTTCGCCCTGCTTCCCAGCTCTGTAGTTTTCACGATAAAATCATAAATCAGCGCTGAATCAGGTAAATAAAAATAATGCTCAAACTCTGTATGCAAATTGAACGGAGAACCGAGAGCAGCGGAGACTCTTCTGCCGAGATTTGACTCTGCAAAAATATGATAAAACTTGAGGCAGTCGGAAAAACTTCCCAACTGTGGCTAAAAACTTGGCTTTGCTTATGCGAATGAGTTTGTGTTGGTGGAAGGTAGAGATTTCGAATAATATTGTTGAAGACAGAGAAACTCTAGTTTTATTTTTCTCTGCGCCAAAACTCCAAGGGAACTCATAGGGAATGGCAATGGCTCTGCAATCGGGCGATGTTAATTAGCCAGCTCTCTAAAAGGGCATATCAAATGTTGTTACAGAATGAGTAGCAGCATCCCAAATCGGAAAAATCTGCTACAGAGAACAGCAAAACTTTGATTTATAGAATTTTCGAGGAGGGGTTAAGTAAAAGTAGAAGTATTTGGAACAGCTTTGGAGGCCACATTGCGTATACTTAATATTATTTTAAATATACTTTAAATTATAGGTTAATCTTGAAAATATTATGTGGGAGTTTTTTAATATTTTCGCTAGTTTGTTTTTATATTTTTATATTTCTAATACCAAAATTAAGACATTAAAAAGGTTATTAAATATTATAAAAGATTACTTTAGCTGTCGAGATTTTGGCAACTAACAACCCACCAATCCAAACATTCTTCTGTCTATATACAAATCTATCTAACTATCTATTTATCTATCTAACTATCTATCTATCTATCTATCTAACTATCTATCTAACTATCTATCTAACTATCTATCTAACTATCTATCTAACTATCTATCTAACTATCTATCTAACTATCTATCATATATCTATCTGTCTATATATCTATCTATTTATCTGTCTATCTAGCTACCTTTCTATCCTTTTATTTATCTATTCACAAACGAACTTCGTATTATTTATTCTCCAATTCCTCTCAATCCCATTGCCTTGTTTCAAGTATCCATCATTCTAATGCTCACATTCGTTTCAAAAATCCTGTTAACTGCTGTAATTGCTTACCACAACACACACTCACACCGACCCAGCAAAGTTTGCGGTGCACACACACACACCAAACCTTTTGCCAGCTTCGATTGACCTGCGCTTTATTACTTCAAAAATGCGGAATTTGGCAAACGCTCAAAGGGATCGCACCGAGTCCATGGTGCATCGCCGGCCAATTACACGGCTTTGAGGTCATCGCTCCATATTGGCCCGTTCCTCTGCCACCCCGTCCTCCTCCCTTCCTCCTCCTGCTCGTTAAGTATCCGCAAAGCTTGCTGTATCTGCCAGTTGCTGGAATTCGGCTTTGTGGCAGACAAAACTGCATTGCAATCGTTGTGGTTTCTCCATGGGCCTCGGCTTGGCATTGGGCATTGCATCGGACATGGCAGGCGTCGTCTTAAAGTAGGCTCCGTTTATTAATTAACACAAACCGGGTGGGCTCAGATTTCGGATCTGCACAATGCATCCAGCCGACGGGACGCCTGACCGCACTCGGTCATTTCCATTTGGTTTTGGACTGCAGCCGGATCCCAGCCATCCTCGCCTGCATATCGAAGAGAGACTCCTCCCCTATCAATTATTGGCCTCTCCAGAACTGTTTTTAACGATTTCCCAAATGCTCACCTGACCAAACAAAACCTGGGCAACGGCACAATGGCCTACTGGCACCATGGAAACGAGAAGAGTGTGCGGGGAGTCCGAATAATTTTGCCTATCGTCCGAGGCCAGTTGAGATACTAATAGGCATCGACTTCACCTCTTAAGGACTTTAAATTTGTGTAATCTTTAAACTGAAGCCTTAGAATTACGCATTCCCTTTGCTGCACATCCATTACATATTTGTAAAGTAAGAAAGATAGCCCCGGGCTTGACTTCGATGAATGCGCGCTGCGAGATTGCTGCTGCACATTCGGCACTAATTACGGAGTCTGGCCCCGAAGCACACGACCGCCTTGGCACACGCTCCATCTTGGCTCCGTTCCGCTCTCTCAAAGGCACTCCTGGCCCGGCATCATTTAAAAAATATTAAGCACATATGCAAACAGACGAGGCAAAGGCAGAGCGCGTTCGAGTTGTCTCGAAGCCACGCTGTGTTTATCAAACCCGTGTGACGTAGATAAATATGCAGTGGGTGAATGGTGTGCCGCGGGTGCTGTGCAGCTTCGGCAGGACTGGGAGCGGAAATGTCGCAACGCAAACAGAGATACTTATAGAAAAGACACACACACAAAGACACCCCCACAGATACGCACATAGGGGCATTTCCGCAGGATAATGATAGGAAATTCGTATGGCTTCAATTGAAAGTAAAGAAAGATATATGGGAACTAATTTTCAATTTAATTTA
The DNA here is from genome assembly GCA_008042485.1 of Drosophila mayri. Lineage (NCBI taxonomy): Eukaryota > Metazoa > Arthropoda > Insecta > Diptera > Drosophilidae > Drosophila > Drosophila mayri. The sequence goes on from VNJN01009363.1 coordinate 639,782, forward strand.
ATTGATTTTACGATGATAATTATGCAGCTTATATATTTGCAATAAATAATAAAGGCTTCTTAATAATTATTTAAATTAAAATGGTTTTAAAGAATAATATCCCATCTTACCTTAGGCACCAAAAATACATCAACCTTTTAAATATTAATAATTTACTAATATATCTTTCTTTTAGCTTTAAAATAAATTAAAACATATTTAATTTCTTTCAAAAATATCTTAAATATTTCCTTGGAAACATCCCCATGCCAAGCGAAGTCAATAAATTCTCATTTCGCTAGATGCGTGGAATATTTCACCTGCAAACAAAGTGTGCTCTTCGCTACTCCGCTCCCTCCGCAGACGCAATAATAAATACAAATAAAAACATGACGCATAAAGATTACAGTCACCGCAAGCGAACGAAGGAGCCAACTCATCCAGGATCTCCCTTGCCTTCCCTTCCTTCCGTCCACACACACTCTCAATCCAATCTATATTAAGTATACGCACCGTTTGAACCATGCATTTTAATGATGTCTCCGTTGCCCCTGGCTCGTCACCTAATCTTTCGCACTCTCGCAACCACCCACCACACCCAAGTGTGTGCGTGTGTGTGTGTGTGAAGGTAAATGTTCATTTATTTTAATTAGTATTGAGCTGGCTTGTCCTCGCTCCGACGGCTTCGATAGATCAAGGCAATTGGGTGGGCGGAGGGTGGTTGGGTCTATGGAAATATCAGCAAGCACCTTGGATACAGGTTAAGAATATTTTAAATTTGCATTAATTGTAACGATTCCAATGGTGAGAATTGTGCTAGAAATAAAAACTGAATTTCTACTTCGATTTCTGGCATATAAATATAGGTTTGCTTGTAATATATATCCTTGGCAAATATCTTTAAGATTGTGAGGGAAAGCTTTCATTAACATACTAGATTTATGGTTAAATATAAACCAGATGAACTTATAAATTTTTTAGAGAACAAAAATATCCTTTATATTATTTTAAACCATTTTTTACAGTGTATGTGAGCCAGTCTATTAAAAAATACATTACCTAGATAACCAGATTCCGGATTATGTGAAAATCTTTACAATTTATCTTAAAATTTATCTTTGAATTAATGAAAAATCAATGGCATCCCCTGGAATTGATTTCCCAATCACCATCATTTGATGGCACACTGATTGACTCTGAACTTTGGTGGGGAAATCACGATGATGGTGGCATCGGGCTATATGCACTTTAAGTAAAGTCATCAAAGAGCTTGCCAGTCGGTTGTTAGGCAATTTCAAATGGCAAAGTTGACTTTTGCACTTGCACTTAGCCAACTTAGGTTGCCCTGCCGCCACGCCCCCAACAGCCGCCACTCACTTACTGCAGCCACTCACTTTGCCGTGTTGACGGTGCCGAGTAAATATTTCCATTTATGGTCTTATACAGTTATTGAGCCAGCGACCACGTTCCCAGGCTACTTGACCTGGCCCGGTAGCCTGGTGGCCCGTAGCCCGTAGCCCGTAGCTTGTAGCCCACAAGCCCTGGCAACTAACAACTGCGGCAAAGCGGCAACGTCCCTGGCACGTTGCTAATGTGCATAGCCATTAAGTCAGAGCTGCGTGTTTTGTTTACGCAACGGCGTGCGCTTCATAACTGGATGCACTAAGAGAAAATATTAATGAATAAAAAATAGTTTTGTGTGGGGTATAATATGGGAAAAGTTTGACACAGAATAGGCTTAAATATTCAAAGGAATATATAAGATATTCCGTGATTTAATGAGAAAACTAAGTATCAGGTTTTGAGTTTGATTTGATGTTTGTTAAATTTTTGTTTATGTTTTATTCTTTCTATAGTTTTTTTTAAATACAATTTCCTCAAGATTAATAAACTCTTATTACTCATTTTTTCCCTAACCCTTTTCTCTTGGTGTAAGTAGTTCGTGGGGTTAAACATTTTGCGAGCAATGCCATTCGACTGTTGCATGTTGCAGCTGACAGGTAGCCAAGGGGTTGTGGAGCAAAGGCGGTAGGAAATTACATTAAATCGAGGGGGTGGTGGTGGTGGCGCCTGGTTGGGTGGATGGGTTGGCCTAACAACACAGCCAAGGCAACAGCAATAACCGGGATGCGGAATCAAAACAAGCAACATAAACAACACACAACTTTATTCGAATCAAAGTAACCCGGCCACATTCTCGAGACGTTGGCGAGGAAATGAAAATATCTTTCATCAAACGTTGTTAACAAATTGTGTATCCGTGTGTGTGTGTGGTTGAAAGCGTGTGGTTCCGTGAGCCAAAGGCATCATTTCGAGGCATTCATATTTGCTCTTAGACGGTCTGCCTGCCAGTTGGCACGGCCCCCACCGTCTCCGCTTCGTCGCAGTTGCAGCCGCAGCTGTTGTCCTGGGATACACAAAAGGATTTGCAGACGCCCAGGAGTAAATACGAGCGGCGAAACGAACGCAACTGCACAGCGGTAGCTGAAATTGATTGAAAGAACAACAAAAACGGAAAGGTGGTTGCGCATCCGCCAGGTTGGCAGCCAGGCATCTGGTCTCCGGCTGCGAACCAAGAAATCCAACGAAATCAAGGCAAACGTTTGATGTGAAAGAGGCGGCCAGCAAACAAGCAAAGAGAGCAAGCAAAGGACCCGCAACCAGGAACAGAAACAGAACCCGCCAACCACGCACAAACCACTTACACAAGGACCTATTCAAATAAGCCACGACCAACTCTCTTCCGGCCAGAAAATGTCGCAGAAGGAACTCCAGGACGCCAGCTCCCACTCCGTTTCGGGAAGCATGGCACATGACAGCGACAACGCCTCAGTGGGCTCCATAAACAACGACGAGCCCCGCGTAGTCTGGCTGAAGAATCTCATTTCCAATCAGCTGGGAGTCTTTGATCCCATCTATGTGAACAGCCTGATCCGACAGAACATGCCCGCGGTGGACGCCTTCTTCCGGCGTCGCTACGAGTCACAGATCGACCTGCCCTGCGTGGTCATGTTCTTTTGGCGCACTTTCTACGACAAACTTATTGAGGAGGAAATCACAGTCCTGGAAGAGGTGCCCCGCACGTCAAAGATCTCAGTGCCCGAGAAGAAGGGTAAGGGCAAGAAAAAGGGCGATGGCGGGCGGGCGGCAGGAGGCGGCGGCAAGTCCACCGGCAAAGCTGGTGGAGCAGCAGCTGCAGGAAAGGGACGCAAAAAGGGCGGCCAGGATACGGCCAATGAAAGCGAGGCAGCTGTTGGTGCAAGTGGCGATCCAGAGCACAACGAGGAGGCCACATACACGGGCGGCGAGACCACAGACGCCGAGGTAGAGGGCGAAATGGAAGGCGAGGAGGAAGCCACTGTGGCCGGCAGCGCCAAGAGCTCAGCTCGATCACGACGTGAGTAGAAATTTAGCTTTGGGTGCATTTTCTTAAAAAGTTGAATTGATTTCTTAAATGATTAATATTTAAAAATTTATTTACGGAATTTTAAGGTAGTCCTTTAATGAAGGATCGTACTTAACAGTACCTATAATTTAACTCTATCGATCATGGATACTTTTGATTTATTAATTAACTTGTATTCGGGTCTTAGCCTTACTTTTTATGGGGTTCCCCTCACACATAATGCCACTTTCCTTTCATTTTTACAGCCAGCTCCGATACGGAAAACGGTAAATATGATGCATTGCTGCATGTGTTTTCCTTTGTGCCTGTCCAGAAAAAGATTTTAATTTCAAAGTTTTAGTTTTCCCCCGTTTGGTTCCTCCTCCATTTCACTCACCGCCTTTCTCCATTCTTAGCGATGCATAAATTTTTAGCCCGTCCAAACTTAATATCAAACGAAAATCTTGGTCCACACTTTGATTCGCGCTGCCCACTTCACATCATAAATATTTAAGGGCCTCATTTTCGTTGGCCCGCTCTGAAATTCATTTCTTTTGTAACTTTTAATTTGAAACTGCTCGGCGGAAGCAGCAAACTCATTTGATTCCGCATTGCCTGTCCCAGAGATAGGAGCAAAAGTTTCGCCGGCTCATTCATTGCATTCAAATGGAGGAGCCGAGGGAGCTAGTTGCCACAATGCAAATTCCACCGCCACTGCACTTTATTCCATCCCATCAATCTCAATCACAATCACAGTCGTAATCGCGGGGCTGCATTCGCCAGCTCCGATTTGACACGCCCATTTCACGCACCCCACTAATGCACCGCATCCTGCATCCTTTTCTTCCCTTCCGCCCCCAAAAGGAAAGAACAAAAAGAAGAAGCTGCCCAGCTATGTGCCAGTCTATGTGGAGGTGAAGGTAAGCATGGAAGACGATGTCCTTAATTGAAAACAGCTCTCAGTCGGTTTTCAGCCAAGCAAATTATAATTTAAATACAAATAAAAACAGGTTACTAAAAAATGCATTAAATTTTAGAAACTTGTACCCGCATATGTAAAGACGCCACAGCTACATTGCCACTTTGGGGAGATGGAGTCCGAGGACCTCGACCCAAACATAAAATATGTCTACATAACAAGGAAAAACAGGAGAGAGATTCGTGAGTAGCACTTGATAATCTAAAATCAAAATAAAATAAACGAAAATATATTTAATATTTAATAATTAAAAGAAAGACAAAAGTTTCTATGCCCTTGCAGTTAGTAATTGTTAACGTTCTTGTTTTCTTTTTAACTTGAAGATACAGATGCACAAAAATTGATAAGTAATGAATATAAAATTAACAAAACTAAATCACTTTTATTCTTTACTCTTTTACAAATTTAAAAACGTACAAAAATATTTAAGGAAATGGATCAAACAATTTATTGACTGCCAAAAGTATTCCTTAAAAGTATAAAGTTCAAATGCTTTTACGGCTGCCATTTTATAACCCATCAATTTTGTCATCCTTGTAATTTGTTAACCTTAATGTCCTTTCAGCGTACTTCAATGAGGTATCAAAATGCTTTGCTGAAATGCCGCTGTACTTCCTGATTGGCACAGTGCGAGGGTCACTTATCCACTCGCTGCACGACGACTTAGAGCTGGTAAGCCTCCATGGTCCGGAGCCCCGGACAGTCCGCCGTAATCGGACATTAAAAGACGCATCAGCAATTCCACGAAAACCAAAATCACTCAAATTTGCACCCGATTCGCTCATTTCACACACCATAAACCGTTGTTCAATCAATCAACGACTTTAAGGCCATCTCCATTGTTTCAAGCCTTCTCTCCTCGTCCTTCCCTTCGTCCGCCTGTTCTTGCCGGATGTCCTTCCCTCGTCCCAGGGTCTCTCCAATCTCCAACCGCAAAAACAAAATGTTGTGACGAATTGTAATTAATTCCCGAAACAAGGCAGTCATCTATCAAAATGCCCGCTGTGCCGCAAGATTTTTCCGCTTCACTGAGCGGCTCTTGAAGCTTTGGCGGTTGGATTTTCGGATGTTTTGAGGGGGAGGGTTGTTTCCTGGGGTTCTAGGGGGCGTGGCATCACGCCTACTGAACCGAGCCTTGAACGGTGACCGCCAACGCAAATTGCTTCATCATAGCCCCCAAAAATGGGCTGCGGTTTCCATTAGGCTGCCGCCCAAGACGCGGCCTTGCGAATTCTGCGGTCCGCTGCCATAATATTAGCTTAGCATGAAAATAAATTGGAAAATTTTTGGCAAAACTCTGTTTTTTCGGCCAGCAGCGAATCAATTAGAAAGTCTGAACAGACCGCAGGCCCCGCAGCCCCAGGCGCCCTCCCATCTTTGATTCCATTGTACATATGCACTTGTTTCCCATCTCCATCTCCATATCCATCTCCACCTCCATTGCAGGTTTACAAAAAAGCCATTCAATATCAATTTCGCGAACCGGCCACAGCGGACAGCCAGCAAATGGACAGTTATGAGGGCCAAGCTGGAGGTAGCGGCGGCGCAGCGGGCGATGCCGGCGAGGATATATCCAGCGAGGCCAAGGAATCGGGACCGGGTCTATTGGAGCTATCCAAACCATCGGAATTTCGTTTGAGAGCGCTTAAAGAACAAAAGTATTTAACTTTTAACAAAGGCAGAGCGAGCGGCATTCGCTGCTCCGCTGGCTCCCGGGTCTCCTCCTCCGATTGTAGATATGCGGAGCGTTGTTGGAGGGCTGCTGCTGCTCCTGCTCCCGCGCTTTATTGGTTTCCAGCTGCCGGAGTGGAGAGTGACTGGCTCCGATTGTGAATGTGGGCTTTCTTTTTTCCCCGGCTTCGACTACGGCTCCGGCTCCCTTTCTGTTTCATTTTTTCCTCGATTTTTTTTGGTGCAAATTTTCTGTTTGCCTTTGTTTTGCGTTTATCGCTGGTTACCATCGTAGCAGCATCGGCCACAGTTGCCTTTTTTATCCTGCCGCTCCTGCAGAACCCTTTTCGCACATAAATTACAGCGCATCCGATAAGAAATTTTTATTTTTAATCGGATTTCATGCTACCATCAACGGCAGCGAGGCGCGGCGCCACCATTGCCGTTGTCGTCGCTGTGTGTTGTCTTCTGGCCATTTTTCCATTTGTTTGGCAGGCAGCATTTATGGCACTTCCTGGCGCTCCTCATTCATCCTTGCATTGGCCTCTCATTGCCGCCTCGCGAATGGCGAATGCCACTTGACCGCCACTGTTAAATTTTTCCCCTTTCATTTCGGGTTTATTTTATTTTTTCTTGGTTTTTTTTCGGCTTTCGAGCCTCTGCAGATTAAAAAATGCCAACGTAGTCGTAGCCCTCGGCCGGAGCCCGGAGTTGGGTCCTTGTCGACGCCCGTGTCCAGCGGAGTAGCCTTTGTTACGCTTTGTTGTCCGGAGGCCCCTCGTATTTGTTGCTCATTTTGCTTATCGGGGGAGCCTTTCATTACGCTTTGTGTTAATTTTGCATGCAGGCCGCCGTTAATTGTGTTTGTTTGTTTATTTGCCACTCATTCTGCTCCTTTTTTTTTTGTGTTCTGCGGCAGGAAGAAGAAGGATATGGAGGCGGCGGCCAAAAAGGCGAAGGCCAAAAAGCCGGAGGCAGAGCCAGAGGCACAGCCCGAAGAGGAAGAGGAATCCCAAGGAGATGCCATGAAGATGCCCCAATTGTCGTCCTCTGAAGAAGAAGGTTAGTGCATAAATCAATCGAAAAGAGATTAATTTTTAGCATACATTTGGACACAGAAGTTCAATTTAATATCATACCTAATTTTAAATAAATTTTACAATTTTATAATTTCTATTTCTTTGCAGTGGTGGCCAAGCCCGAGAAGCTGACCATCGCCGAGCGCTGGGAGAAGATGCTCAGCGAGACAAAGGCCAAGGTGGAGGCCGAGCACGCCGCCGAGGAGGCCACACCGCCACGCATAACGCCCATCCAGAGGCGGATACTCCAGGAGCTCGAGGAATTCCAGGGGGAAATCACGTGGACCATCAACCACATCGTCTGGGCATTCAGTCTGCCCTCGTCCTACATACTGCCGGGTCAGGAGGAGACCGAGTTCGAGGACGCCATCATCCGGGTGCCCGTGGACCCGAAGAGGATGGATCTGGTGATAACGTACAGCCAGCAACAACTGGAGGAGGTGGTCGACGGCTGGATTAAGTACCTCAAAAAGACGATGAAGGCCCTGACGGACACCAAGCTGGACGATTTCACGCCGATGGCCGAGTATCGCTACTGGCACAAGATGGAGGTGGAGCTCTATGGAACGCTGGAGCAACTGAAGACGGAGTTTGTGGTGGCCGTGCTGCAGCGTTTGGAGGACGACAAGTCGCCGGTCTTGGTTGACTGGAAAAAAATTGTCGAGACGACAGAGGCCAGATTCAAGTTGGCCAAGGAGAACTCCGATTATCTGGGCACCATAACGGATTATCTGGAGGTGAGTGGTTTTATACCATAAATGAATTAAATAATTAATTAATTTACTAATATACCATTTAAATACACTTTGTTCTGCCTAATTTTGAGAGGTTAAATATTAGTTGACTTGTGTGAATGGCAATTAAATTTGACAAGTCATTTAGAAATGAACCAAGATTTTGGCTAGAATGCAAGTCTAGAGTAGAGATTCTTTATTCTAATTTAAAAGCTTTAAATATACAATTGACCTTTTTTATAGATATAAGTAATTAGTATTAAATATTAGTATTGAATATTGAGTATTATATATTCGTTTATATAATTTTATAGATCACATATTTAAAAGAGACAGCTCTTTAAATTCTTCTGATTGTCCTTTTACAATCGGAACTACTAGTTCGCAACGAAACGCTTTAGGCAGCAGGCCGCAACACATCCTAAGTTTCCGCAAACTAATACAAAAACGTGTGTTTATTTTTATATTTCACGAATTAAAGAAAGTGCGCAGCTATGAGAGCTTCAAGATGGTGGTGCTGCAGATACCCAACATCATGGTGGGTCTGCGACACATCTGGACCATGTCCAGCCACTTTTGCCGCGATCCCGAGATGCAGGTCTTGCTCTGCCAGATATCCAATGTCTTTGTCCAGAAGGTGAAGGGCATCATCAACTTTGAGAATATTTTCAAGTGAGTAAAGTGCATAAAAGTATTATGTTGCCTTATTATCTGTTATTATAAACAGATACTCTGCCACTTATACCTACGAGACGGCCACCAACTGCGCCAATTTGCTGCGCTGCTGGAAGCAGGCCTACAAGCTGAGTCGCCAGCACATCGAGGACTCGGGTGCTGGCTCCCGCTGGGAATTCGATCGCGTGGCCCTCTTCAACGAGGTGAATCACATCCACCGCGTGGCCGTGGACATTGCCTATATGGGAAGGGTGTTTGTTCAGTATGAAAATCTCTTTGGGCACCGGCTGAAGGCCTGCATTGCGGATCCCTCGATCGTGGACAATCTGATGCGCAAGGTGTATCGCATGCTCGACGATCTGATCAAAAGCGTTGACTACGACATGTTCAGGCCGGGGAACTGGGAGAATTGGGAGTACTCCCTGGAACAGTTCAACAAACGGCTCGAGAGCGTGGAAAATGAGGCAAAGAACGTGATTGACCAGAGCATCAACACGCTGCTGTCATCGGAGAAGGGTCTGGATCTGGTCATCAACGCCATGAACATAGATACTAGGTCAGCTCTACAGGAGTTTGTGTCCACCAAACACGAAAATCTCTTGCGCTTCTTTGTGACTGAAATTAATGCAGTTGATCGGATTTTCACGGTGGGTTTTAAGTTCTTCACTTTTTTGTATAAAATGTAAAATTTAAATGTAACTTTCATATCCACAGAAACTGAAAAAAAGCCCACCCATGGCCAAGCACCAACCGGCAAAGATAAGTGCCATCTTCTGGACACGCTTGCTTGGCAAGAAGCTTAAGACCTCCGTGCTGTCATTCAAGCGGGTGGAGGATGAGCCGGCGATCGCCAACAGCTTCCTGAAACGCACCTCCTTCAAGCAGTACTTCGAGCTGATGACCACCATGTTCCAGTTCGAGAAGATTCTGTTCGAGAACTTTATACAGAATGCCACCTACTTGGTGAACACCACGAACCGCGCCAACATTCTCAGCATTGGCATATGCAAGGATGAAACTAGTAGGTTTTAGTCAGTCCTCATAGCTTGATTGTTCTCTAGTAACACTTGATCCTATGACCCACAGTGAATTTTATTTCCGAGGCGATACAAACACTGAAAGCGAAGCCACGTGAAACAATGATAAACAGTGAGCCTCGAAAGTCGTCCAAATCAAGCCTGAAATCCGTACCCTCGGAAGTAAGTAATTACAGTTTTATCGATTCGATGATCTCAAGTGAAGAGTCGTCGTCGGAAGACGATACCGGGCTGGTTGGCGACACCTCCCAGAAGAAGCTAATGTGCCGCATAAACAGGCTCACCGTGGTGGTGGCAATGATTATGTGGATGGTGAGCAACACGCGGAAGGCCAATAGGCAGCTGCAGGAGTGTGTGACCTTTATCAAGTATGTTAAGGATAAGAAACCAAAAGATGTCACGGCGTTTGAAAAGCACTGCGTTAGGACGTGCGAAGGTAAGTCTCAGGAAGACGGAAATTAGAGTCCTACTATTGCTTTCTTGCTCCGCTTCTAGTGCTTCAGCGGGCCGAGTCCCAGTACATGTTGCCCATTTGGCGAGAGCTGGTTGGCGACAAAACCCTGATCGAGTTCGACATGGACTTCAGGGTGAACATGAAGCGGGAGGTGTTTGACACCCTGTTCGAGGCCCAGCAGTTTGAGCACTTGGGCTTTTCGCTGCCCGCGGTGCTGCGCACGGCGATCATGAAAAAGGATCTGCTCTTTAAGGACTATGAGCGAATGACCGAAGTGATCGATCGGTACAGGGCGATCATCCGTAATCTGTCCCTTTCTGAGGTGATCTTCCTGCGCGGCCACATCTACGACACTGAACTTTTCATACAGATGGGCGTGGGTCGGTACACCTGGACGTCGTTCAACATTGGCAAATTCTGCGATCAAATCAACTCGCAGCTGCGCAAGCTCACATCCATTGTATCCCAAATTAATTTCATTCGCCTGGATTTGCGATCGCGTATTGAGATGATCAAGAGCTTCAACCTATTCAATTTGGATGAGGAACTGGAGGTGGACTCCGTGGACCCGCGGACCACACGAGCGGAGAGCATTCTAGAGCGAAAATCAACGCAAAGATTCAGATCAGCGACTGGCGAAGATATAATGGTCTTTACCTTGGAAAAACCGGCCGCGGCACCGGAAAAAGGTGAACAATCATGCGGTCACCTTATATATCCTTGTCAGGACTACTTTGAGATACTGGAGGCCTCGCGAAATCGCAAGGCTGCGCAGATGAAGAAGCTATACGACTCCCTGGGTCCGGTGCTGATCAAGCTGGAGAGTCTGGTGCTGGGCACATTTTCAGGCCGATCGGACCGGATGAAAACCTACTACGAGTACTGGGAAGAAGAGACCTTCAAGTGCATTGTCGAGTAAGAATCGGGAAACGGTTGCCATATGTATACATGCCTCTTAAATGAAACTCCTTTTGGCAGCATGACCTATTACAATCTAAAGTGTTATATTGGCCGCTTGCTCTCGGATAAACCCATGTTCGAGGTGAACGCAGCGCTACTAATGTCGGAAATTGTATTGGAGCCATCGGTGCAGGAGCTGCAGCACACTATTGTGACCGCCTGCAAGGATTATATATCGCGGTGAGTTGAAAAAATTAATCGAAGCCCTGCTTTAACTCCTGCCTATTCAGCCTGAGGATCTTTACGCGCTGGATGACTGGCACTTGCATTGCCGTTCCCCCGGTGGAAATGGGGAAACAGTTCAAGTTCAACTACACCTACTACGAAGACATCATCCAAATAAAGGCTATTGTGGAGCTGGTTATAAATATTCACGAATTAGCTGTACGAATCGCTGGCGAGGCCAAGGGCTTCGTGTCTCAGTAAGTATATACCTTTACATAGGGGCATCATCGAGAAATTACAACATTATCTTGCAGATTCCGCAAGTACTTCAATCTGTGGGCGTACGAGAAGGGCTTCATATGCCAGAAATTTGTGGAGAAACAGGTGACACTCGTGGAAATCGATGAGAAATTTACATTTTACTCGTCCATTGCGGAAACGCTGACCACCCTGCCCAAGTACCAGGACGTCAGGTGTGTGCGCATAAATTTGCAGCCATTGCTGGATAGCATAACGCAACATGCTAAGGATTGGTGCACCACGCTGGGCGAGGAGCTCCTGCACCATGTCAACGACAACATGAAGGCAATGCGTAACGAAATCAAAGTGAGTCCGTGACCCAGCTAGCTAGATTTCCTTCTACTAATCTGTGCAAATCTGCGGCAGACCCTCAGCCTGAATCTCAATAAGACCACACGTGGACTGGAGGACTTCAAGCTCGTGATGCAGACCATTGCCACGGTGCAGTCGACGACGCTGACCAACGAGCAGAAGATACACGAAATGCAGGAGACATTCACCATTCTAAGCGAGCATAGAATTATGGTGAGACATTTAAAATTTTCAGGCGAATGTTTCTCTCGGGCAGCTGCATATTTCCCTTAAATCCAATCCTCCTAAGAGCCCCGCATCCCCTCGATTTAATGACAGTTGCTTAAGTCTGCCACCAATGACGCTTATTTGTGTATTCAAATGAGCAGTTTTACAAAAATCCCATTGGAATCCCGCCCGAACTGGACTGTGACTGCGACTGCCGCTGTTTCTATTTCTGTTTACATATGCATATTTGGCGGTCGGTCTGGCTGAACCATTTGGAAATGGCTTTCCGCTTTCGGCGGACTCCCCACAAATGGTTACGTAAATGCAGCCAGACCATAGTCCAGATTAGGACCGAACCCCAACCTAACAGAGCAGCCAACTCCTACGTCCTGCGTACTCGTGTCTGTATCTGTGTGCTGGCCTTTTTGGGGCTGCTCCCTTCCGTTTGCCCCGTTACGGTCCGTTCATTTATTGATGGCATTCCGTTGCGGCGGCGACGTCGCTTAGCTTTGGCCAGACAAAACGGAATTAACTTGCATTTTATATAAATTAATGAACGAATGAACGCAAGCAGCCAGGCACAGAAACAGTGCGGCAGATACAGCTATAGCTATTACAAAAGTTTTAGTTTATTCATTTTTTTAAAACAATTAAAGGTTTTTTAAAGGATCTTGAGAAAACTACACATACCAAGGATCTTGAAATAAATATATAAATAAATATCTTTTAATGATAAGTAGTTTATGCAGTAGTTTATGTATTTTAACCATTAAAAATTCCACTTAAAATTATTTAATATTTTAGCCATAAAATTTTCCCTCACGTGTGTGTATTGGCATTGCAATTGCTGCAAAGGCCAAATGAAAATTTATGCGGTGTCGGCCCTGAAAGCTTTGCAATGCTATAGTTTTTTTTTGTGGACTCTGAGGGTTAAGGCTTGTGGGTTACGGGTTACGGTCGCCGGATTAAGGGGGCGGACCTGCCCGAACACCACGCTTCGCTGGTCGTTAGTGAATTTCGGCACTTTTCATGATTATTATTTGCACTCAGCGATAATTGAAGGGCACCGACTGCCTTTCCTTAATTTTTATGTGCGTTTCACTTATTTGCACTCGCAATTCAATTCCCAAACTCCCATTGCAGTTCCCCTACGAGGACCTGCTGATGGCCCACCACCTGGAGAAGCGATGGAAGCGACTGTTCCTATCGGCCCTGTACCGCTCAGAGAAGCTGCAACCAATTAAGCAGAAATTCGCCGACATGACTTCCGTCGAAATCGATGTATTCTGCGATGATGTAAGTTGTCAGAGAAAGGGGATGGCCTCGGGCAATGGGATTAGGAGCTGGGACCAAGGGAGGCACAGGCTGTCGACTTTGCATTTCCGCTATTTTGCGTTCTTTCTCTGCAATTCTGTTTTGTTTCCTCCCATTATTATTTCCTTTCAATGGCATTTTAATTGGATTTTTCCGCGCGCTCAACCATTATTGTCAATTGTTAGCGGCGACGACAATGACGACGGCGCTGTCGTCAGCGTAAAATGAATTAACTTGAAGTGTTTATCATTTGAATTAGGACGCAAGACGGATGTGGTGGGATGGCCGCGTGTCCGGCTCTGTCCTGCTCCTGCCCTCTACTGCACTAACCGCGTCCTTCCGTCTTCCTTTAGCTGGGCGAGTTTATCAAGGATTATGATGAAAACGGGCCTGGATCAGTGGGCCCTGAGCTGGAGCGCGGCGTGCGCCTAATGGATCCGTATGGACAGAAAATAGCCGACCGAGAGGCCCGTCGCGAGGAGCTGGCCAATGCAGAGCGACTCTTCGACATGCCCATGGTGGACTACCATGAGTTTGCTCGTGTACAAACCGAGTACGAGGGTCTGCAGCAGGTTTGTCCATGAATATATATCAATATCTTCAGGAAGATCACTTAATTTGTATTTAATTTTCTCTCCTGGCAGCTATATAAATTGTATAAAGCCCAGAAATACGCTCGCGAGGGCTGGGGCAAGACCCTGTGGGCAGACCTGGATCCCAACGTGCTGACCGAGGGCGTTGAGAGCTATCTGAAGGAGTTCCGGAAATTGACCAAGCCGGTAAGCGACTTCGAGGGGGAAAACTTTGCCAATTAAACAAAGTTTTCGGCCTGCTTGGATTTTCATAAAATTACAGACGCCTCAGAACAACAAAAGCAGAATACTTTTGAACTGTGAACTCGGTATGAAAGGCGTTTCACGAGGCCTTTATATTCTTGAAGTATGTCGGGCAACCTAAAAAGAAGATTTAATATTTTAAAACACTAGAGTAATATCAGGCAAAGAAATATCCAACTTGTTTGAATAGTTAAAATTTAGTTAATCTTTTTACCCTTACTGGGTATTCTGCATTCCTCTACCTTGACTTTATGGTCATGCCACGAGCTTTACTTAAACAAGAAATGTGAATTTTCTGGCCGCACCTTGCAGCGACAGAATTTTGCACCTAAACTGATTATGACAAATTGATTTATTTACTTCACTAACAAGTTTTTGAGGAATTTCGCTGGCTGGGCCAAAAGTTTGTTGCAGTCGAAAAGTTTTCGCCTTTCGCCCATACCAAATGAAGTGGGCGTGTTTCCCCTGGGACTGGGATTGGGATTGGAATTGGGAACGCGGGAACGCGGGAATCCGGCTAGGTGGTGAGCCTAGCAGAGGGGAAGATTAGTATGGCAAATATTTCAAAGCGCCACGATTAATATAAATAGCGCGGAGGCTGCCAACAAATTTGAATATAATCACACGGCGCACGCACATATTTTAATGCAGTTTTATCTGTGCATAATTTCGGCTGGCAACACAACAGGCCCTAAAGCAAACTACTGAAAGGCTCTACACATAATCAGCGTCCTAAAATGTAAATCAATTTGTTCAATATTGAAAATAATTAAAATGCCAGCGGGATGCTGCACTTTTCCCTCGCCTCCTGTCCTGCCATCGACTTGTTGACAGTCCTATGTTGCCGTTGCTGTTGTTGCCATTCAATTTATGTCCCTGAATGGGTCCGGAGTGCCATGCATTTTCCATAAGCAAACAAACGGACAGCCCGACATGCAAACAGAATGCGCTTTTTGGCCAACAGCAACAGCGATGGCAGCGGGCAGCAGCCAGCGGGAAGCTAAAACATAACCGAAACCAAAAACCACCGGCCACAGGGACGCACGTTCGTTATAATTCAAATGGGGGCGCAACCGCAGGCGGCAACCACACTATTGTTTCAGCTGATTTCCAGCAGCTAACTAACCGTGCCCCCACTCCCGACAGGTGCGCACCCTACCAGTTGGCGTTCAGCTGGAGATTCACATGAAGCAGTTCAAGGGCACCGTCCCCCTGATGGTGAGCCTCAAGAACGAGGCTCTTAGGGAGCGTCATTGGCTGCAGCTGATGGAAAAGACGGGCCAGTATTTTGACATGTCACCGGCCCGCTTTACCCTAGAGAATATGTTCGCCATGCAGCTGCACAAGTATCAGGAAATTGCTGAGCAGATCCTAACCAACGCCATCAAGGAACTGCAGATCGAACGAGGTGTTCAGGCTGTGGTGGAGACCTGGGCGAATATGAGCTTCAAGACGTTGAAGCACCACAAGGGCAGTGAAGATCGTGGTTGGGTGCTGGGTCCAGTGGATGAGATCATGCAGATACTAGAGGATAATGCCATGAATCTTCAGTCTATGGGAGCAAGTCAGTAAGTTTTGCCTTGTCCTTAGATTTCGTACTTTATCCTGATTCGATGAGTCACAGTCTTGTAATGTTAACTTTTAATTACTTTCAGGTTCATTGGTCCCTTCCTGGAGACGGTCAACAAATGGGAACGCACGCTGGCCCTCATTTCGGAGATCATTGACGAGTGGCTGCTAGTTCAGCGCAAGTGGCTTTACCTGGAGGGCATATTCATCGGCGGCGACATACGGACGCAGCTGCCGGAGGAGGCGCGGAAATTTGATGACATTGACAAGGCATATCGCAGGGTGAGAACTTCACCAAGCCATGGTTATTCCCGTTGCCAATCCTTGCTATTTGCTCGTCCTGGTTGTTTGGATATTGGGTATTAGGTATTTGGGGTTATTTGGCCACCGAAGGAGAAAGAGCAGAAGGACTCGCCTTGGCCAAAATACACACTTAGTGTCTGCTACAATTTATTTGAGTTGATTTAATGTGTGCCGACAATATGGCGACTCCTTACTTAACGGTAAACATAATACGCATGCAAACGACTGCCTTTGTGTATGCGTAATTGTGTTGCGGCACACACACACCACCATACTCGGCTTGAATTCACACGAGTCCTGCCACATATCACACATACGCAACGTAAGCCGAGGCTGTGTTTACAAACGCCAGGCACTTTCACCTTCCACTACTGCCTGCTTCCTAAACCAATCTGTTTGTGTATGTGTTGCGAGTGTGCGAGTGTGGATAGGTTTGTGTGCGTGTGTGTGCCAGGCGCTTAACTTCACTTAACCTTGCCAGCCACTGGCTTCGTTCGTTTGCTTTACGTTTCATTTGTAACATTTGCCGCCATATTTGATGCCATTTGTGAAATGATTTATTATTTTGATTTGCTCTCGACATTCGTGTTAAGTTCCATATACTCTCAAGTAGGTGAGGAGCTACTCCTGCTCGACTTGACAGGCTTCAAGATCCTTAAACTGCAGTGCCATTTAAAGTCCCCCAATTTGTATTATATTGTTTAGTTTGTATTCGAAATTGACAGATTTATTGATTATTATCGTGTATGGCATAAATTTTAGTTTGTAGTTAGCACAGAGATGATTATTTGATTATCTAATTATACCATAAATTAGAAAACATTAAAAAGCTTTGAAATTATGCGAAATTATTAGAAATTATTGTTAACATTTTCTAGTCATTTCCTAAAGGCAATTAAAATGAACTAAATAATTACCTGACTTGTTAAATATATTATATTTTCTAATCCGTTATTGCTTTTAAACTTGCATAAATAAGGCCTTTCTTATTTTTTGAAGAGCATCTGAGTTTGCTATATTATCTAGATTCAACCTTTCTCCACTTTCCTCTAATATGTTTGATTGTATTTGGGTTGGTCGTTGCGCTCATTGCTCTTCATAATAATTTACTGCCTTGACTGGCGCTGGCGTTCACCACTCACCACATCCTGCTTCCTGATTCATCTTCCTCTTCCATTGCAGATCATGGTCGATTGTGCCAAAAGTCCGTTAGTGGTGCCATTCTGTACAATACCCGGGCGCTTACCGGAAATACAAGGTCTGGGCATTGGCTTGGAAAAATGTCAGAAGTCGTTAAACGAATATTTGGACTCGAAACGCCGCATTTTTCCGCGTTTCTATTTCATATCCACCGATGAGCTGCTCTCAATCCTGGGCAGCAGCGAGCCATCTGCAGTGCAGAACCACATCATTAAGGTGGGTACCGCTTCAAGTTTTTGTGGGAGCCTTTTTGGGCATCGGTTTCGGTTATGGGGGTATGGATTTGGGGTGCGGCTCTGGTGGCTTGGTGTGACAACAACAGATTTGCCAAACTGCCAGTGACATTATTTTTATGTACGACGGGGCGTGTGTGTGTGGAGGAGCGACTTGCCATAAAAGTTAATGTCACTGTTTATTCGTTCTGGCCAATGTCCACGGCGGAAATTACACCAATTTCTGCAGCACATGCATGGGCCCAGACCCCGGGTCGCAGGTCTTGGAGCGGTGGTAAATTTTTATGAATTTATTCGGCTTATAAATAATATTTCTCCCACCCTGCATCCGCATCCGCATCCATATTCTCATTCTCATTGATTTTGCAATTTTCATTTTACTTGCCGCCCGCAGATGTACGACAATATCAAGTCGCTGCGCCTGGTCAAGGAGGGCAGCCAGACGATTGTTACCGCCATGATTTCCAGCGAGGGCGAGGTCATGGAGTTCCGGCGAAGCGGTAGGTACCGGGACAATCCAGCATTCGGCATTCAGCTCCACGCACTGATTGCCAATTTTAAAATTGAACTTTTTTATGGCAATATTGTCTGCTTGCTGGCCCGTTTGGGTCTGGCCAATTTCTTTTAATTAATTTGAAGCCAGTTGGCATCAGAATCGGCATCGGCATTGGGCATCAGCATGGCTGGAGATGATTGCTTCGTCTGCTCTTATTGCCCCGTGCCGCTTTTTATTGTTGTTGTATACACTTATTGATATTGGCAACTGGGGTTTATTTATGCGGTTATTGTCTTTTCCTTTCTCCCATCTTCCGGCGGTGGTGCACAACAGCCCGGGCAGCGGGTCGCGTGGAGTACTGGATGAACGATGTGCTGGACGAAATGCGTCGCTCCAACCGCTTCATAAACAAGACGGCCATCTACGACTTTGGCACAGATCTGCAAATTGCAAGGTAAGTGCCACCGTCAGCTGGGTATAAAACATATTTTATGCCTCCTGCTCCTGGTCCTGCTCCTTTCTCTCGCATCCTTCGTCCTCGGCCGGAGTGACACTTCGGCAGCCAATTCCTTTTATGGCCGGCGATTTACATTGCGGCATTCGAACTGAGGCTGAGCCAGTTCCCACTCCTGGCCTCGGACTGTATAATTTTGTCATTTCGCGCGATTTATTATTTTGTTTAAGCCGTGGAGCGCATGGCCAGGCATATTTATGGCCAATTGTATTAAATTGACAGTCATTGGGCACTTTCGATTTTCCTCCAACTCTGTTTTGTTCTCCAGGCCCGACTGGCTAATGAACTACCAGGGCATGGTGGGCCTGGCGGCCAGTCAAGTCTGGTGGACCGCCGAGGTGGAGGAGGCCTTTGACCAGGCCCAGAACCATGGCAACATGCGAGCCATGAAGGATTTCCTTAGCAAGAACAACTACCAGATCGAAGAGTTGGTGTTGAAGGTGCGCTCCAATCTGTCGAGGAATGATCGGCTCAAGTTCAAGGCCCAGTGCACAGTGGATGTCCATGCCAGGGACATCATCGATAACTTTGTACGCGACAATGTCCTGGACGCCGCCGAGTTTAGCTGGGAGAGCCAGCTGCGCTTCTATTGGGTTAAGTTCTATGACAACCTGCACGTTCTGCAGTGCTCCGGCAGCTTTGACTTCGGCTACGAGTACATGGGCCTGAATGGTCGCCTGGTCATCACTCCGCTCACGGATCGTATCTATTTGACGATCACACAGGCGCTGCTCATGAATCTGGGCGGAGCACCCGCAGGACCTGCTGGCACAGGAAAGACTGAGACCGTTAAGGATCTGGCCAAGGCCATGGGCCTCCTGTGTGTGGTCACCAACTGTGGTGAGGGTATGGACTACCGGGCGGTGGGCACAATTCTCTCGGGTCTGGTTCAGTGCGGCGCTTGGGGATGCTTCGATGAGTTCAACCGCATTGATATCTCGGTGCTCAGTGTGATATCCACGCAGCTGCAGACTATCAGGAATGGTTTGATACGAAAACTAGAGCGGTTTGTGGTAGGTTTACATTTTTATTTTAGAAAAATTGTAGGCTGTTTAAATCGAAATTCCTCTCTTTCAGTTCGAGGGCGCTGAGATTAAGCTGGATCCCAAGTGCGGTGTCTTTGTGACCATGAATCCCGGTTATGCCGGCCGCACAGAGTTGCCCGAGTCGGTGAAGGCGCTCTTCCGGCCGGTGACCTGCATCAAGCCCGATCTGGAGCTTATCTGCTTGATCTCGCTGTTCTCCGACGGATTCCTTACGGCCAAAGTTTTGGCCAAGAAGATGACAGTGCTGTATTCCCTGGCCCAGGCTCAGTTGTCGAAGCAGTGCCACTACGATTGGGGTCTGAGATCGCTGAACTCTGTGCTGCGTATGGCAGGCGTGATGAAACGCCAGTCAGAGGATCTGCCCGAGGCCGTAGTGCTGATGCGGGTGCTGCGTGACATGAACTTCCCCAAGTTCGTGTTCGAGGATGTGCCACTGTTCCTGGGACTTATCAAGGACCTGTTCCCGGGCATTGACTGCCCGCGTATCGGCTATCCGGACTTTAATGCAGCCGTGCGTCATGTTCTGGTCAACGATGGCTACGTCCTGCTGCCCGATCAGGTGCGTCCTTCTGTCCTGTGTGTCCTGCCCCGTCACTGCCGTGTGTATGTGTTGACAGTGGCAACAAACCGTAGTCAGCCACGTCACTCTTCCGGTCGTCACTTTGACACTTTGTAAATTGCGCCATGTCGCATAATCGCAAATGAAGAAAATGTTACAAAGCATTTTGCCCGGCTGGCCGGCCCCACATCCAATTTCAACTTTGCCCTGCTCCGCAGCCTGAGCTCTGACAATTTTCACTAATACAATTTTCCATTTCTTGTACTCTTTCTCTCTTTCTCCTCCATCTACGCTGTACTCGGACTCCTGGCAAAATCCTTGCCACTTTCATCAAACAAAATGTTGGACCATCGCCCGCTCGACTCCTGCCGGAAATGGACAACTGCTGGACATGCAATGTCACCCTGCTGGCCGTGCTTACGCTGCTGCTCCTGCTCCTGCTGGGCAAAATCATTTATGACAACTAAATCCCAACAACGGCAACGCCTTCGCCCTCGCCCTTACCCTTTGCAGGAGGACAAAGTGGTGCAAATGTACGAGACCATGATGACCCGGCACTCGACCATGTTGGTGGGCCCAACAGGTGGCGGGAAAACTGTCGTCATAAATGCCCTGGTCAAGGCGCAGATCCACATGGGCCTGCCCACCAAGTGCATTGTGCTTAACCCGAAGGTAAGTGGGACCTCTGAACCATCCCCTAAATCCACACAGGCGCACAAATTGCCGCCCCCTGCGAGCACTTTTAGTTTCCTCTTATTTTGCAGTCCGCTTTCTTGTCCGGCTTGTCCTTTATGAGCTTTAGGGGCAGGTCCTTTGCTCCGTTCTGTCTTCAAATTGCACTTCTCGCTCGCTCTGTGTCCCTGTGTGCGTTTTCGTCTTTCGTTTTTGCAAATGTGAGATGTTAAGTGCTTGTGAAATTGTTCAATTGCTTGGCCTGTAATTAGTTGAGTTGCTATATTGGAATGCCAGGATACGAGCAATTGCAAAGCAATCAAACTTCAATCCAAACATTTGACCATTGGCTTTACTTTAATTATTGCTGAAGTATATGCTAGAATTTTCCTGCCTTTGCCTTTGCTTATTATTATATTTTCCTCTTGGCAGGCCTGTTCTGTCATCGAATTATACGGATATTTGGACATGGAAACGAGGGATTGGATTGATGGATTGTTTTCAAATATATTCCGTGAAATGAATAAGCCGATCGAGCGTGAGGTAAGTGAACGTCGTCCTGTGGGGTGGGATCAGGCAGGGGGGGGCAGCAGACACCTGGGCTCATTGAGGGGAATTCAGGAAAAATGGAGTCGCGCCAGTCCCATGTGAATTAAAGTGCCGCATCAGCGAATTCGCATCCACCAGCAACCCGGCTCAGTGTCATTTCGGCTGCTGGCTCCTCAAATGCAGGTGCTTGGTGGCTGCGCCGGCATCATTCATGCGGAAATCGCGTTCGTACAGTAATAAGCCGGGATTGCATAACCATCATGTTCATGGGCATATGCATTATCTGGACTTTAACTCTGGAAATTTTAATAAATTGGTTTGCTAATATATAATATAGGATTCTGGTAAAGAAGTAATTTATTTAAACAGCCCAGACTAAGATTAAGAATAGGAATATCCCATTAATGCCCAATGACAAACATTTTTAACAAATTCAAAATCAACTTTAGTTTTTTTTTAATTTAAAGAGATTTTCTACGGTAAATTTCAAACCCATTTTAAGCCATTCCTGGTAGCATTTTTTATATTCCGACTGCTGTCCTCGCTTTCGAACCCATTTATTCGGCTCTGTAGAGTAATCATTCGTGGGCTGGGCGCAGTCACTCCGGTGACAGGCGTTGTGTAACGCACTTAGGCTAATGCAACCCCACAACTTCTCCATTTCCATCCCCACCGCAGGAGCGACGCTATGCCTGCTTCGATGGCGATGTGGATGCCCTGTGGATCGAGAACATGAACTCTGTGATGGATGACAACAAGCTGCTGACACTGGCAAACGGCGAGCGCATCCGTCTGGAGAACTACTGCGCCCTGCTCTTTGAGGTGGGCAACCTCAACTATGCCTCGCCGGCGACAGTCTCCCGGGCCGGCATGGTGTATGTGGATCCCAAGAATCTGCGCTACAGTCCGTATTGGCAGCGTTGGGTGCTCACACGGCCGGAGCCGCAGCGCGAACTGCTCAATGACTTCTTTGAGAAGATCATCAACCAAGCGATCGGCTTCATTCTTGAAGGTATTGACGGCACCACACAAGGCAATCCCCTGAAGCTAGTCATCATGCAGACAGACCTTAATATGGTCACGCAGTTCTGTAACCTGTACGACGCCCTGCTGCCCAACTACGGGCCCGGAGACGGCAAGAATTTCGATGAGATGGTGCCGCAGGTGTACAACACGGACACGCTGGAGTGCTGCTTCCTGCAGGCCGTCTATGGCTCCATGGGCGCCTGTTTGCTGGAGAAGCACCAGCTCATATTCGATGAGTTCATGAAGCGCATTTCCGGATTCCCGCTCGTGCAGGACACGGCGGAGAATCCGGCCAGCGGCGGACAGTTTCCGCAAAACAAACCGTCGCTCTACGATTACTTCTGGGACATCAAGGAGAACGTGTGGAAGGCCTGGGAGTGGGTGGTGAAGCCCTACACGCACGACCCGGCGGTGAAGTTCAGCGAGATTCTGGTGCCCACGGTGGATAACACGCGTATCAACCGGGCCCTGGCACTCATGAGCGATGTGAGTTATAGGGCAGAGTGTGTGTGCTTGTGTGGGAATGTCATTACTCCCGCTTCCGGGATGCCTTATTAATGTTTGTCCCTATTTCGGTTTGCAGATCAAACGACCCGTCCTGCTGGTGGGAGAGGCTGGAACATCAAAGACGGCCACCATCATGCAATATTTGCGCAATCTCAATCCGACTACCAACGTAATTGAAAAATCTCTCGCACAAACGTCGCGTTGACTAACATGGCGCCCCCATTCCTTCCCTTCGCATCCCTTTCAGGTCATACTCAATATTAATTTTTCATCGAGAACCTCATCGCTGGATGTGCAGCGCACCCTGGAGGCGGCCGTGGAGAAACGCACCAAGGATACGTACGGGCCACCGATGGGCAAGAGAATTGCCTGCTTTATTGATGACATGAACATGCCGCAGGTGGATGAGTGAGTGTCCTCCGTGTAATGGTAATGGCTGGAAGATGCTGACGAACTCTCTGTTCCCTTACACAGGTACGGCACCCAGCAGCCAATTGCCCTGCTGAAGCTGTTCTTTGAACGCGGCGGAATGTACGACCGCGACAAGGATCTCAACTGGAAGAAGTTTAAGGACCTGACCTTCTACGCTGCCATGGGAACGGCGGGCGGTGGCCGCAACGAAGTGGATCCCCGCTTCATCAGCATGTTCTCCACCTACAACATCGTCTTCCCCAACGATGAGTCCCTCATTCAAATCTACTCGTCCATCTTCAAGGGGCATTTGCAGTTTGTGAAGTTCCAGGACCGCTATATTCCCATTGCCGATATGATTGTCAATATGACTTTAAAGCTGTTCAAGGTAAGTACTTGCGACACACCCATATTTATATATATTTATCTGCGACTCTGGTTGAGTTCATTTGAATATATAAAAGGACACCTTGACTGCATTCTGTGTAAATTCAGTTGAAGAAATCAATTCCACACTGAATAATGCTTTAAGGCCTCTCACAAATTTTATGAAATTCGATTTACATATGCAAATAACGACAATTTTTCATAATCTGCTTTGCCTTGCCCGGTGCCCTGTATCCTCCACCGCGTGCCCCTCTGTATGTACAATGGAACTGGGAATTATTCAATGGTCTGTAATGCACTGCGACGTTGAGCTTCGCTTCACTTCGTCCTCTCCGTCGTCCTTGTTCTCAATCGTGGCTGCTCCATTGCCTTTTCGAGTGCAACTCAGTGCCGTAGTCGGAGCCTCACACCACTCAAAGCCAGCCTCTCCACTCGGCGGCACTCACAATGGTCACCCGCCTCGACGGCTGCCTAGTTGACTGTATCTGTATCTGGGCCTCGGCCCCAGGATGTACATATCTCCGTCTGCCTGGCTGGGTGCTGGCTGAGAGCTGGCTGCTGGCTGCCTATCTCCGCTGGAATATCTTGGCCGGAGCGAAATTTGATTATGTTCAAGTATTGAACTGTGGATGGCTCTTTTTCGGAGCAGCAGTGGGTGGGCGTGGCTGGGGCTGGGCCGAAGGCATTACTTTATGTTCCTTTTAACAATTGTTGACACTAAAATATTATCGCATTTCATTGCGTTCAGATAAAAATGCATTTGTCGCCGCAATTGCCACAAGCAGCCCCTCTGCTGCTCCTCTTCGTTATATATCCGAAAATGTTTGGAGTGGGAAAAATGATTTACTCACACCTGCAGACTTTGAGACCCTCAGACCCTGGCCACCTAGCTCCCTAGTTCGTATGTCTTCCTTACACACTCTGGGCAAGGATATTAATGCGCCACGAAATGGAGTGAAATGAATTATTTGAATAGAATTGCCGTTACTCAGAGAAGCAGCGGTGGCTGCAACTCGATAATGGCTGTAAATTCAGCAACTTGGCAACGGGCCCTAAGGGCGTGTAGAAGGTCCTTGTGTCCCGGGTGAACGCATATTGCTAGTCGAGATAAAATTGATTTGTGTGGCGTGGCCTCATGGATGGGCCCTGCAGGATGTAGGGCCTAGTCTGATTACGCTAATTGCTTCCTGACCCGCAGATGGTGATTGTGGACCTGCCGCCGACGCCCTCCAAGTTCCATTACATCTTCAATCTGAAGGATCTGTCGCGGATCTTTGCTGGTCTGCTGCTCATCGAACCCACCAGCTTTAAGGGCTTGCGGGACCTGATCAGGGTGTGGCGTAACGAGTACACTAGGATCATCTGCGATCGCTTGATATCAGACAATGTAAGTATCGAAAGGATGTGCGTACATTTTCAAAGATAACACCAACTCTAATCCCTTTCCAGGACATCATGAATGTGCGGCGTAATCTGGCAACTGAAGTCGGTGATTCTTTTCCGCCATCATTTGAAGAGGAGCACGGTTTCATAGATGCCGACGCTGCGGAGGCGGAAGCCCAGGCTCGCCTTCTTTACGAGCCTTCCAAGACCGAAGACCCTGAAATCGGCGAGGAGGAGGGCGAAGAGGAGGAGGAAGGCGAGGGCGAGGCGCCCCAGGTTATACTTTCGCTTAAGGACTATGTACTCCGCGATCCACTGCTCTTTGGAGATTTCCGCAACTTTACCAACGAATCGGAGGCCCGCTTATACGAGGATCTGCTGGACTACAACTCTGTGTTCTCCCTGTTCACCGAAATCCTAGAGGAGTACTGCGAGCGGAAGGTGAAGATGACCCTGGTCCTGTTCGAGGACTGCCTACAGCATTTGACTCGCGTCCACCGCACGCTTCGTATGAATCGCGGTCATGTGCTACTCATCGGCGTCGGCGGCAGTGGCAAGAAGTGTGTGACCCGCCTGGCCGCCTTCGCTGCCGAGTGCGATGTCTTCGAGATCACCATTTCGCGTGGCTACAACGAGGCAGCCTTCCGCGAGGACCTAAAGATTCTGTATACTATGGCAGGGGTCAAGCGAAAGAAGGTGGTCTTCCTGTTTACCGCAGCCCAGGTGGCCGAAGAAGGTTTTCTGGAGTTGATCAATAACATCCTGACCGTTGGCCAAGTTCCGGCCTTGTTTGCGGATGAGGACAAGGATGGCATCGTCAATCAAGTGCGCAAATTTGCCGAAGAAGAGGGAATTTCGGCTTCCAAGTAAGGACATTTTACTGAGAGACACATGTCCCTCTTACGACAAATATTTTCGTTTCCAGAGATGCAGTTTGGGCCTATTTCCTACGCACCTGTGCTGAAAACCTTCATGTGGTTCTGTGCATGTCTCCTGCTGGCGATGCGCTGCGTAATCGCTGCCGGAATTTCCCAGGACTTATTGGTAGCACGTACATCGACTGGGTGTTCCCGTGGCCCAGGCAGGCCCTTTACGCCGTGGCCAAGCTCTTCCTCAGCGAACACGCCCTAATTCCGGCTAAACATCGCGATGCCATCGTGGAGCATGTGGTCCATGTGCACACCACCATACAGCAGTATTCCAAAGACTATTTGGCAAAGCTGAGGCGTAATAATTTCGTGACGCCAAAGCATTATCTGGACTTCCTAAATACATATAGAGGATTGCTGGGTAACACACGTTTTATTTATAATAAAATATTTCCTAATTCATTTTTCTTACAGAGGAAAAGGCGAAATTCATAACCCAGCAGCGCTCCCGTCTCGGCGAAGGCATCAAAAAAATCGAAGAGGCCTCTGTTCAGATCGACGACCTGCGGATTATTGTCACGGAGCAGAAAAAGAACGTGGCCGTCGCCTCGGAGGCGTGCGAGGCCATGCTGGTCACCATCGAGTCCTCAACAGTGAAGGCAAACACAAAGAAGGCCGAAGCCTCGGAGAAATCCGTAGAGGTGGAGGTCAAGGGCAAGCAGATTGCCATCGAAAAGGATGAAGCCGAGGAGATTTTGGCGGATGCTATGCCTGCCCTGGAGGAGGCCAGGCGGGCCCTGTCCGAGCTGGAAAAGGCACAAATCACCGAAATCCGATCCTTTGCCACTCCCCCGGCCGCTGTGCAAGTGGTCTGCGAGTGCGTGGCCATTCTGAAGGGCATCAAGGAGATCAACTGGAAGTCGGCCAAGGGCATGATGAGCGACGTGAACTTCTTGAAGAGTCTGATGGAGATGGATTGCGAGGCCCTGACGCAGAAGCAGATCACTCAGTGCCGCCAGCACATGAAAACACAGAATCTAGACGACATGGGCAAGATCTCCGTTGCCGGAGCCGGCCTCCTCAAGTTCGTCAAAGCCGTCCTGGGCTTCTTTGAGGTATACCGCGAAGTTAAGCCGAAGAAGGAGCGCGTAGACTTCCTTGTCGAGGAACAGGAGGTGCAGATTAAGCTGCTCAACCACCTCAACAGTGAAATTCAGAAGCTGGAGGAGAAACTTCAGGAGTTAAATGAGAACTATGCAGTGTCCATGAAGCAAATGCGTGCCCTGACCGAGATGATGCAGCAGGCAGAGCGGCGTCTGATAGCCTCCGACAAGCTGATCAGCGGCTTGTCCTCTGAGTTGATCCGCTGGAGTAAAGAGATGGCCAGTCTGGGGCAGCAGCTGACGGATAGTGTGGGCATGTGCCTGATTAGCGCCTCATTCCTGGCTTACACAGGAGCCTTCACCTGGGAATTCCGCAAGGCGATGGTGTTCGAAGACTGGCTTGAGGACATCATATCCAATGATATTCCCATTGCCCTGCCCTTCAGGATCGATGGCTACCTGACCAACGAAGTGGAAGTCTCGCAATGGAGCAATGAGGGATTGCCGCCGGACGAGCTGTCCATCCAGAACGGCATCCTCACTATGCGCGCCTCCCGCTTCCCGCTCTGTATCGATCCCCAGCTACAAGCGCTTCAGTGGATTCGCAAGAAAGAGACGCGAAACAATCTCAAAGTACTCTCCTTCAGCGACTTTGACTTCCTAAAACAGCTCGAGATGGCCATTATGTACGGCAATCCCGTCCTCTTCGAGGATGTGGACGACTACATTGACCCGGTGATCGACGACATTCTGCAAAAGAACCTCCGCACTCAGGGCGGGCGCAAGTTCGTCATGCTCGGCGACAAGGAAGTGGATTGGGATCCCGGCTTCCGCGTCTATCTCACCACCAAGTTCTCCAACCCCAAGTTCGATCCGGCCGTCTACGCCAAGGCGCTGGTCATCAACTATACGGTGACCCAGACTGGTCTGGAGGACCAGCTACTAAGCGTAGTGGTGGGCACTGAGCGTCCCGATCTGGAGGCGCAGCGCGAGTCTCTCATCGCCCAGACCAGCGAGAACAAGCAACTGCTGTCGCAGCTCGAGGATTCTTTGCTGCGTGAGCTGGCCACCTCGACGGGTAACATGCTGGATAACACTGAGCTGATAGAGACGCTGGAGAACACCAAGACCAAGGCGGCCGTCGTCATGGAGCAGCTCAAGCTGGCCGCCGACACGGCTGCAGATATCGAGGTGCTGCGTAACGGCTACCGGCCGGCAGCAAAGCGCGGAGCCGTACTCTTCTTCGCGCTGTCGGACATGGCCACTGTGAACAGCATGTACCAGTATGCGCTGGCCGCCTACCTAGACCTTTTTGTCTACTCGCTGCGCAAGGCAGTGCCGGATGCCAGTCTGAATAAGCGCCTGAACAACATAATCAAGACGCTGACGGAGAATGTCTACTGCTACGGCTGCACGGGCATTTTCGAGCGGCACAAGCTGCTCTTCTCCTTCCAAATAGCCACCAAGCTGGCTCAACGAGATGGTATATTGCAGCAGTCCGAGCTGGACTTCTTTATCAAGGGAAACATTGCCTTGACAAAGAGCGAACGTTCCAATCCCTGCAAGTGGCTGCCAGAAAAGAGCTGGGAAGATCTGCTTAAGTTGGCTTTCGACTTTCCTGAGATTTTTGGTACCGTACCGGATCATTTTGGTCGTTTCCTGACGGAGTGGAAGGAGGTGAGTTCGAAATGGATTAATTTTTATGACATTATTGGTATTTAGAATGATATCGTTATACAGATTTTTGTATTCGTATTTAACGAAACGGTCGATATATAAATCAATATATAAATGGTTTTGTATATTTTCTTTACAAAACGTTAATCTGTTTAATATATTGAACCAAAGCCCGTCTGTTTAATTAGTTTAAAAAATATAACAAAATTAGCTAACATGTTTTAATAATATTTATATTAAAAAGTTAACAAATTTCAGCTTCTTAAAATGTCAGTAATTTCGATGCTATTTTAAATGAAGAAGATATGTATATATATTTAAGTTTGCTTTAAATTGTATTTTTGACTAGCATAAACAAATTAAGAATATTATTAATAGAAAATATAAAACTGGAACTATATAGA
Organism: Drosophila mayri; assembly: GCA_008042485.1. Lineage (NCBI taxonomy): Eukaryota > Metazoa > Arthropoda > Insecta > Diptera > Drosophilidae > Drosophila > Drosophila mayri. Next base: position 668,777 of record VNJN01009363.1, read on the forward strand.
GTGCACATTTCATATATGTATTCTCCTTGTTAAAGTATAGTTAAACCCACATTTTTAAGTGCCACAAAAAATGCACATCCCTGAACCTTAAGGGGGATTTAACCCTCTGCTCTGTTAAATGTTCATGTTTTCCATATTTATTTATTTTTGGTTTTGGTTTTTTCCTTTTTTCTTGTATTTTCCATTCCGATTTTCCCGCTGCTCGCTTGGGTGCATCATCTTCAACGTCAACGTCAACTCGGATGCCGTTATCAAATTGCTGCTACTGCCACTGGAACTGCTCTGTGGACGATGCTATAAAATGCACAACAACAATGGCAACAACCATAAACAACAACAACGACCTGGACTCGGATGGTCGATGGGACCGTAACGGCTCCTTCTCCCGGTTCTGATTCGGATCCTGACTGGCATGTGGCATTCACTGACTTCCGTTCCGTTGCCGACTACGACGACGCTCATTTTGCCTCGCACTTATCGCCATCGCCATCGTCATCGTCATCCGAATGCCCATGAACTGGGTCCATCGCTCAGTGGTTCGACTTGGAGAATCCCGAGGAGGTGGCATGTCCGGGCGACTACAACATCAAATGCAATGCATTCCAGGCAAGTGCCGGCCCTGCCGCTGCTGTGTATTCACCCACTCGCTTTGCATGCTTTCAGCTTTCAGCTTCGAGTGGTCCTGGCCAGGAGCTCCTCCAACTCAAGCTTCAGGTCCTCTCCACAGGCCGTTGCTGTTGCTGTTGCCGTTGCCGTTGCCATTGAGCGTTATTGGATTTCGTACTTTATGCTCGCTTCTAGTGGATTATTATGTACAAGCCAGGCCAGGATAGAGCCACACCCACTGGGGGATACCACAGCACTTTGGGCGTTTAGTTTTACTCGACTTTTGCTACGTCCTGCAACTTTGGCGCACATTTTCTTCTCAAGTTATTAGCAGCCTGTTTTTGTCAGCCAGCCTGCTGTCTCTATATGGATGTCCCTTCCTCCCTCTATGCCTCTGGCCTGCGTCTGTGTGCATTACCATATTTTATCAATTTTCCAAACCATTAGATGAGCGGCAATTTGCGCCCGCAGTCGCACTTGAAACCAGCACAGCGCCAAGCCAAGCGAGCCCAATTTGCACTTGAGTTGTGCTGGAAGCCGCAGAAGCAACAGCAACAGCAACGTAAGCCGCCACAGTGGAGAGGAGCTACTGGCCAACTACATTGGAGTGATGATGACGAGCTGTCGCCGGCTCATTGTCATTGTGGCGGGGTATTAAAATGTCTAAAGCCCAATCTCTTCTCCCACAGAAATTAATGTTCCTGCGGTGCTTCCGCGTGGATCGCATCTTCCGCAGCATAAATCAATATATTGTCGAGACGATGGATGAGTTCTATATAATGCCGCCAGTGGTGAGCTTTACGTCCATCTTCGAGCAGACCTCCAGCACGATTCCCGTCTGCTTTGTGCTCAGCGCCGGCTCGGATCCCACTAATGATCTGATTAAGCTGGCGGATGCCATCGTTGGCATGTCCAACTTCTGCCACATATCGCTGGGACAGGGCCAGGAGAAGGCTGCCTTGGGTCTTTTGGATATGGCCATTAAGCAGGGCATGTGGCTGATGCTGCAGAACGGGCACCTGCTCATCAGGTTCGTGCGGGAGCTGGAGAAGTACCTGGACCGGATGGAGAATCCCCATCCGGACTTTAGGCTGTGGATTACCACAGATCCTACGCCCACATTCCCCATTGGCATCCTGCAGAAGTCCCTCAAGGGTTAGTCTGTGTTAGCTTTTCTTACCAAGTTTACTAAGTACCAAGCCTTATTTTTTCGCAGTGGTCACGGAGCCACCCAATGGCCTGAAGCTCAATCTGCGCTCCACCTACTTCAAAGTGCGTCAGGAGCGCCTCGAGAGCTGCGCCAATCCCGCCTTCCGCCCGCTAGTCTATGTGCTGGCCTTCTTCCACGCCGTCGTCCAAGTAAGTGCCATAGATAGCGCAATTTACAGTCGGAGCCCAGCTGGTCGAGTGTGTGGCGTTGTTTATTTATTAATCTCTTAATTTCTAGCTGCTGAAAGCTTTTCGCAGCACAATTGCACAATTGATGGAGGAGCAGCTCTGCTGCTGCAGCAGCAGCAGTTGCAGCAAATTGATATTGATCGTCCAGTTGCAGGCACTCCGATTAATCTGTGTAAACGTTTCTCCTACTCTCCCCCCTTAGGAGCGCCGCAAGTACGACAAGCTGGGCTGGAACATAGCGTACGACTTCAACGACACCGACTTCGAGGTGTGCACAGAGATCCTGCGCACCTACCTGACGCGCTGCATCGGTGGCAAGATGCCGTGGAACAGCCTGAAGTATCTCATTGGCGAGGTGATGTACGGTGGCCGGGTTATTGACGATTTTGACCGGCGCATCACCAACTGCTATATGAATGAGTACATGGGCGACTTTCTCTTCGACGAATTCAATTCCTTCCACTTTTACGAGGACGAGAACGTGGACTACTGCCTGCCAGACGAGGAGACAGTGCTGAAGGAGGACTACATAGGTGAGCGATGGGGGCTATGGTTGGACGATCTCCCTGGGCTACTTACACGTGTAATGCATTGACAACAGCGCACATCGACAAACTGCCGTTGGTCAACAAGCCGGATGTGTTTGGTTTGCATCCGAACGCGGAAATTGGTTATTACACAATGGCGGCGCGCAACATTTGGAACAGTTTGATTGAGCTGCAGCCGCAGACGGGTGAGTGTTCTGGCCTGGTTGGAGGCATTCAATATTTAACCGTCGGTCCTGCGGGCATATCTGCTCGAGATAGCAGCTCACACACACCCATTATTGTTATCGCTATCCACTGATAATTCGAGTCGGAAAAAGCAATGATAATAATGTAATATAGGTACGCACGCTCGCAGCAGCCCTGCCTGCTGCCTGCTGCCTTATGGTGGTAAATGGTTCAATTTGCATGCAACGTGTGCCAATTGTCAGCCGTTTATTACATTTTATCTTGTTGATTTTCATTCCGGCGCTCTCCGCTGCGTTGTATTTTTGGCATGTTGAATTTTTAATTTAATTTAATTAATTAGTTGCGGTTTTGCAATTAACTTTATTGCATGCGCCATTATAGTCGACGCACAACAGCAATGCACACATTAAAAATTAAAATAGAACCGCACACATACACGCGTTCAGAGATTGGAGGGCAGTGTATGTATGTACATGACCCACTCCCATACCCATTGCCACTGCCTTTCCCTCCGGCATTCATTCACTTTCATCGGGCTGCCGCAAATCGCAGCGAATCGAGTTCAAACCTCACCGCAGCCACCGCCGTCAGAAGTACCAAAAAACGGTGGAAAACGTCACACAAAAGTCGATAATTTTGCGTTACGTGGTGTTAAAACCGCCATCAGAGTGGCTCCCGATCCCGGTCCCACCTTGCACCGCCCATACCCCACCATGCATATTCCCCCATATGTATGATGGCCTTGTAAATAACTGTATATACAATTTGGAATACTTTATTTTTTTAAATATATTCGCACACACACATGAAGTGACCAAGTGGACACCGACCGAAGTCAATCCTGGTAAAGTATTCCCCAAACACACACTGCCGTATTTACCCGCTGGTGGCCGCCCATTAAGTGTAAATAAAAATAATAATAAGAACAAATATTTCCACTGATTAAAAATCGAGTTTAACAATTTTATTTCAATTCAACGCGATTCGCACCAAGATATACACTTTGCAGCCGAAAAGGTTCAGCTGAAAGGACTTTTTAAAGCCGCTACTAACAAATTTAAATAAATCTCTGATTAAAATATGACTCTATGACAATAAATAAACAAATTAACACATTTTTACTAACAAACTAATATTTAAAAGTCAAGAATTTCATCAATAGCTAACATGCCATGCAAACATTCCAGTAGAACCCAGAAAAAATTCCAATAATTTGCATATTCATGAGCTTTAGTATTTGCTAATTGACACTTTAACAAAAAAATAAACCAGCCAAAGGCGAAAAAACCCTATTTGGGTGGCAGATAAAAAGGAAAATTAATAAAAAAAAGCAAATAAATGGCAGAAAGAAGAAATGCATAAAGGCAATTGGGAAAACCGCAGACCCTGCATATATTACTACAGCTCTTTTTCCGCGCCTGACACCTGCCTCTGTAGTAATCCTTATTTCCGCCGCATCCAGGTGAGGGCACGGGCGGGATCAGCCGCGACGACTTCATCGACTCGGTGGCTGCCGGAATACTGAAGAAGCTGCCGCCCGCCTTCGAGACATGGCGCATTCGGAAACAGATCCAGATGAGCCTGTCACCCACCGGTGTGGTCCTGCTGCAGGAGCTGGACCGCTTTAATCTGCTGGTGGTGCGCATCAAGAAGACGCTGGAGCTGCTCCGCAAGGTAATTTTCCCGTGGGGACTGTCAATGATGGCCGCACATAAATCCTTCAGCCTTGTTTTGCATTTCCCATTTGTTTATGCATTTGCCAAGTTGGCTGGCGACCAAGCAAACAATGTCCAAATTTGAATGTGGGCGCTGGGGGAGATCCTAGAGCTCCCAGCTCCCAGCTAAGGCTGCATTTTGTTGCCAAAATAAATTTACAAATGCAAATGAACTCGGCTTCAGGCTTTGTCTTGGCCCCGTCCACGCCCACACACATGAATGTGCCTCCCTACATCAGGCCTTTTAATTTAATTGCATCCAATGCTCTCTCCGCAGGCCATTGCCGGAGAAATCGGCATGGACAATGTGCTGGACAACATTGCCAACTCGTTGTTCAATGGCCTCCTGCCAGCCGCGTGGAGCAAACTGGCGCCGGCGACATGCAAACAGTTGGCCAGCTGGCTGGAGCACTTGCGGGTGAGTTGTCCTCGTCCTCGTGCCTCTCGCAGGCGCATTAATCAGCCGGGTTCCCGAATCAATCAAGGTGAGTTCGTGTCCACTAATCAGAGCCCTCCTTTCTTTCGTCCCCCAAATAGCTCCGGGCTGTGCAATACAAATACTGGACGCTCTCCGGCGAGCCCCTGGTCATGTGGCTGTCAGGTCTGCATATACCGCAGAGTTATCTCACGGCCCTCGTGCAGGTGAGTCTGGGCATTGTCGCACCTCTTAGCCATTGTCATGGCCATTGCCATTCCTTTCCATCCGGTCACCTTTGTAGATTGCCTGTCGCCGAAACGCCTGGCCCCTGGATCGCTCCACGCTCTTCACCTACGTTACGAAATTCGCAGACCCCGACGATGTGGAGGAGCGCCCAGTGACGGTGAGTGGTTGCAGGAGAGGGGAAAGGGTGGCTATCCCGGATTCTAAATGCAAAACGATGACCCAGCCCAGCTCCATCTCGGTTCTGGGCAGGGACTGTGGGGCACTAATTTCGTAATTAGGAATTCTGTTTGCATTTTAATCGCTCAACTTTTTGCAGGGCTGCTTTGTGCACGGTCTGTACATCGAGGGAGCACGCTTTGACTTGGCCACTAATCAGCTGGCGCGTTCCCATCCCAAGGTCCTGGTCGAAGAGCTGGCCATTCTGGCTGTGGAGCCCATTGAGGCGCACCGTCTCAAGCTGCAGGTTGGTATCGGTAACGAGGGGAAACGGGCATTGGACCTGGTTAGGATAGGATAGTTGCTGGCTAGCTGGATGGCTGGCTGGCGTTGCCGCCGCCTGGCAGTGACAAGTACTAATGTGCGCTTGTATCTACATATGTATGCCCGGGGCGACGGCGACGTGGCCACGCTGATATTTGTTTAAATGCATCGCACTAAATTACCAACAGCTTCCGCCCTCGCCCTTGCCAACTAATGGGGCATCTGTGCTTTGCTAATTGTTTCCGAGTTTAAATGACGGCAGCTTCTCGAATGGGAGAGATGCTTTAAAGTGGAAGGCTTTGGGAAGTGCTACTGCCATCATCCTTAATACTATCTCCTTTTCAGAACACATTCTTGGCCCCTGTTTACACCACGTCGCTGCGCAGGAATGCCATGGGCGTGGGCCTGGTGTTTGAGGCAAATCTGGCCACCAAGGAGGATCTGAGTCACTGGATATTACAGGGCGTCTGCTTAACGCTCAACACGGATGTCTAAGACTATATAGAAGACTGACTTATTTTGTTTAAAATTCATTATTTTTCATGCCATTATTTTTACCTAACAACAAAAAAATTATAATTAAATTTTATACAGTTTTTTCGGCTGTTGAAACTTGGAAAAACTTTTTTAGATTATGTGAAAATTTAAAGGGTTTCATAACTGATGGTGTTTGGAAATTATAAAAAGTTTTTCACTAACAGTTTTTCCTATATTATAATATATATATTTAATATATTGTTGCTTTACTTTATTTTTGCAACAAATATATGCTTTGGTGTTTCCTATTCATTTCTTATTTCAATAGAAATAAATAGAAAGCACTTAAAAAATTAAATTATAATTCCCTGAGGGATAAAAATATTTAAAAAAATATATATAAGTATAAAGTAAAACACAGAACTACTCTTCAGTATTGATTATTATTTATCGAATGGATTTTACTAAAGCCAAATATATCTCTATGTTTACAGCTCTGTAGTGGCAATGGAGTTTATCATTATTAAGTACGTTGGTTGCTAGTGCCTGTCAATAACGTGATTTGTGCCTGAACCGCCTGATATGGCTCCGATCCGCCTGGCATTACCTGCGCCGCCAGCAGCCGAAGCAGCTCTTGAACTTGTCCAGAATGGTGGACTTCATGGAGGGCAGCAGGAGCTCGAGATTCTGGGTGCCTGCACTGTCGTCCGACTCCAGATCCGAGTCAATGGTCATTTCCTGTATGCTAAAGGTGTCTGTTAGCTCGTGGTTCTGCTGGCGACGCTTGGACCGCTTTAACTGGGCCGGGAAGAAGGATATCTCCTCTGCCTCGTCGCTGCTCTCGGACTTGTAGTCCACCAAAGGCTTGTGCTCGGGCTCGCCGGGAATGGGAAGTCGATTGATCGGTATCAAGGTGGACGATTGTGTCTTTGTAGCCTGTGATAAGGGAAGACTTTATTGTAATTTCAATGAACAATCGAAGTAGTCTTCGTATTGCTCACCTGCTCTTCCTGGAATTGGGTGTAATTCCGCCGGGCCCGCTCGACCTTCAGCTCTAGTTTTCGCTGCAGAATGCGGCAGGTGTTTGGTGGTTCGTGGCCCCGACCGGTGGCAGCGGCCGCTTCTTCTTCCTCATCGATTTCTATGGTCGTGGGGGCATACACCTTGCTGGCGCCCCTGAAAGCCACCTCAAACTCCAGATCCGACATATGTTTGGGGGCTCCGCTGGCCGTTTTCTGCAGTGACGTTGCCCATAGAAAATTGCATTGTTTCGGCCGAGGCCGTTTGTTGTTGTCACTCACCAGCAGGCCTGCGGCCCCATCCTCGTAGATGTTGGATTGCCTGTCCTCGCTATCGATGCCGCTGTCCTCCATTTCGGTAACTCTGGCTGGACTCTGTGAAACTCTGTTAAATTTACTTTCCAAAGCCAATTGCACGCGATGGCAATACAAACAAATTTTTTTTATTGTCTTCCTCTGCTACTCCCGAAAACTCCAATCTCCCAAATCAACCCCGGAGCGCAGGGCGCAGACTCCGGTGAACAGCTGCGGCGGGAAAAGCTCGGAAAAATCAATAACCCCTTGGCCCTCAGTGCTGCCAGATGGCTTGGCCTTTGAATTTGGAAAATGCGAAAATTCGAAAAATAAAAATAAATTGTTTATACAATATGCACTCTTTATTATGTACTTTTAATTTATTTACAATTATTCGTTTTAGGCTTAAATGCTTTAATCGTTGCACAGAAATGTCGTAGAACTAGAAAAAATGTTGAATGCAAATTCGTTTTAGCCGCTTTTCTTGATGTTTTGAATTTAAGGTTACTCCGTAATCAAGAATAAATAGGAACACAAACATAAAACACACTAATACTATTTGATTTTTGTTCTGGAAGAAGGTAAATACTACAAGTTCGTTCGTTCTTGATCTGTTAGGCTATGGCTATGGCTTTTTGGTCTCTCTGCTATTAAAGGGACGCCCGGCTCGCTCCGTCTGCCAGGCTGCCCGCGAATGTCGATCCAATTATTCTTGCGTTTAAACTCAACTCAAATTCAATGCGAAAATCAAACAAAAATACTCTGCAAGGCGTGGAATTACAGGGCATTGGGATGAGGCGACTGGAGCTGGCCCGCCAGGGTGCAGGATCGGCAGCAGAACTTCCGGTAGTAAGAGTTCGCGCAGTACTGGCCCTTGACAATCAGCTTACAGTTGGCGAAGTACGGATTGTCCATGCACTCGGGTGAGACGGGAATAACAGCTGCAAAGGGAAGGGATTTTATATTAATGAATTTTGTAAATATACAAAATGTTTAAATAATTCGTTAGTTAATACTTACATTGAATGTTCACCTTCACCTGGCCATTGGCATACGTGTAGGCATTGCTGGCCCGGCAGATGTAGATGCCCGAGTCATCGACGGTCACGTTACTCAATACCAGACGATGGGGCTGGGCTGTAGTTCATAGAATTTAATTTGGTTAGAAAAATTATTTAAACTGCTCTGAGTGTAACCTAAACAATACCCACCTGTAATTTGCACACGCTCATTCTCATACAGAGGCACTTCGTCCTTGGCCCAGGTCACATTCGGAGCCGGATAGCCCTCCACAGAGCAGCTCATGGCTATGCTGGAGCCGGCTGTGTAGCTGTTCTTCGGATCTAGAGCCACCACGGCATGGACATTGACTATTGGGTGACACAAAAACATATTATAATCATCATGCCAAGACCCACTTTTTCAACGAAACAAAACAAACCCATGCCAGGCCAGGAGAAGCGTGCAGAAAACTCTACTTACCGGTGGGAGGGGGCACATAGGCCGGTCGAGTGGGTCGGTAGGGATAGCTGGGACGCTGGGTAACCGGGGCCGTGGCCGGGTCCAGAACGTACTGCAGATACTCAGCATCCTCGTGGGTCACAGCCCGCGCTGGACCCACCGCCTTCAGGGTGACGCGCAGGACTACCGGACGCTGTTTGTTATACACTTCACAGGTGTACAGACCCAGATCCGACAGTTGGATCGTTTTGAAAACCAGTGAGAAGTCTTTGGCCATCTCGGCGCGGTTATTGGCATTAAAACCAAAAATGTGTCCGTTGCGCCACCAGCTCACGTGCGGCCTTGGATGTCCACCGGCCGGGCATCGGATCACCGCCGGACGGTTCAGGTGGACGATCTGGGTCACGTTCTTCTTGCCGTATATGTAGGCGGGATAGGGAACGGCAGCTACCGTCACCAAGATGCAAGCAGGGGATTAAAAAAGCAGGCAGCATGCGCCAAGGATGCAATGTGGAAGCAGTTAGTTACTTATAGCCAACACCAAATGGAAAGCACAAAGGCATTATCTGGGATCCCTCAACTGATCAAGATCCCAATTATTTGCCTTCTTATAGTACATAGATAACCCATTAGGAACTTGGTTTAAAACATACCTGTCACTTGGAGGGCAACCTCTCGACGCACTGGCTCTCCCAAGCCATTGCTCGCCACACAGACATAGGTGCCATCATCGGTTTGACGCACCTGGACAATGGTCAGATCACCGTTCGAAGTCAGCACATAGCGGCCTTGGTTCGTATCGATCTATAAATCAGTCCGTTAGGCAATGTTCGACATATCTAAGAGTGACTCAAGGATTGACAACTCACCACCACGTTCCTGAGGGACCAGGTGATGTTCGGCGCCGGATTGCCAGTGGCGTAGCAGCGCAACACGGCGATGCCACCAATGGAGGCCTGGTTATCCAGTTCATGCGGCTCCTTGGGCTCGAGGGCGGCACGGCTGTCGCCCGGATAGACGACCACCGATGCCTGGGTGGTGGGTTCCACAATGGGGCGACCAGGTCGCACACAGAGCTGGCCGCAGCCATCGCTGCAGCACTTGTTGTCGCCTCGGCAATCGGCATCGCTGTAGCACTCCCGAGCACAGCCGCTGGCATTGGCCGAGAGGTAGGGACACTCGCCGGGCTTGTTGATATCGCGGCAGACGGGGACAAACTGGCGGTCACCAGCCACCTCGATGGCGCACTGCTGGCCTTCAGGACAATTTTGGCCGTCGCAAGGATTCTCGCACAGGCACTGCGTGCACTCTGGCTGGGATTCTGCAGCCACGCGGCGTACGCCGTAAGGACAGCGAATCTCTCGGCACTCGGTATCGTAGCTGTCGCACTGGCCCTGATCCACCTCGTTGTTCGCGTTGTTGTTGTTGTCGACGGGTCCTGCGAAAGGAGAAGGTGGATTCGAGCTGTTCAGTAAGGGCAGCATCTTCAGCATCAGGCCCCCAATCCCGTAACCCGTGCAAGTCTTAAGCCTAGTGAAAGTGCTCTACTCAAAACTACGGATGCTACTTCAAAGTTCTACAAAGTCAAGCGGGTTTTGGGTGAGCGGTCTAAGTGCAACGTGCATTCGGGGGTGTGGGTGCAGAGTGCTCTCTGGTGCAGAGGTGCTGAGGTGTCGAGTTTCAGAGGTGCAGAGTTTGGAGGACAGGCTTACTTCCGCACTGATTCGTGCATGCCTCGAACGACCGGAAGTTGTTCTGGTTGCCGGAGCAACCCGAGTAAATGAAGGAGACACAGGTGCCGTGGGCGTCGTCATAATACCAACGGCGTTCATCCGTCGAGAGTCCGTTGCAGCGGCCCACCGCCACTGGCTGCATGCAGATGTCTACTTACGCAAAACGGGAGAAGAAGCAACGTTAGCTCATCGACTCCTCGAAGGATACCGCCCCTCCCCCCGAAAATGTTACCTTTGCCATTGCCAGTCGTCGGCTCGCGGGCCGCTATGCAGACCGTCTGGCACTCGTATTGGTTTTCGAAGCGGTTGCCGGTGCCATCGCAGCCGCCATAGGTGAACGGCTCGCAGGCTTGAGTCCTCGAGTTAAAGTAGTAGAGCGTCTGCCAGTGGGTGCACGGACCCGTGGACACCGGTTCATGACAAACGTCTAACGCAACAGATTAGTTTACCTGAAAGACTAACGCCCCGCCCCGGCTGCCCACACTTACCCACTCCCTTGAATTCGCCGCATTGCCGTTCGCATTGGTCCCGCGACTCGAAGCGGTTTCCGTTTCCGCCGCATCCGCTGTAAGTGAAGGCCGTACAGGCCATCTTTTCGTTGTCGTAGAACCAAGCGGTGGTGTGGTTGTCGCACTCGCCCGCCTCCGGGGCCTGCTCGCACACGGAATAGGTCTGAAGGGACACCAAAATATAATGATTAATATTAAACTAATGAAAACTCTGTTTAGCTAAGCTTTACCGGTGCCGGTGGCTGGGGTTCCACTTGACTCTGATCCCGGCAGTAGGATAAGCACTCGCCCTCCGACACAAAGTTGTTACGATTGCCGCGGCATCCTGTGAACTCGAACTCGTGGCAGGCGCGGCTTCGCTCGTCAAAGTACCAGCGGCGCGACAGTTCTCCGCAGCGACCTGGCTCAGGTGGCAAGGAGCAAGTGTTCTGGGCATCATTGCACTCATTCTGGCACTCTTCCTCGGTGGCATAGTTATTGGCATTGCCGCCACAGCCTGTAAAGACGAACTCGTCGCAGAGTCCCTTCTGGCTGTCGTAGAACCAACGCGTCTCGTTCTCATAGCAATTGCCAGACTCAGAGGCCAAGAAGCACTTGGAGTAGTCGTTTTCGGGACGGGACTCGGGTTCCCGGTCTGGATCCTCTTCGCCGAATCGGTTATCTATGCTGGGAGAGCAGCGGGTGGAGCAATCCTGCTCAGAGTCAAAGCGATTGTCGTTGCCGCCGCAGCCGCCGTAGTAGAACTGCTGGCACCGACCCGCCGTCGAGTTATAGTTCCACTTGAGCACCCACTCGCCGCAGTCACCCGGAGAGGCAGGCTGCTCGCACTGGCCCACAGATGGCGGAGGAGGCTGCCTAGATGGACCAGGAGGCGGTGTGGCAGGCTCCTGGCTGTTGCAACGCTGCAGACAGGCTGCCTCAGAATCGAAACGATTGCCATTGCCGCCACAGCCGCCGTAATAGAATTGACGGCAGGCAGAAGAAGACCGGTCAAAGCTCCATTTAATCTTGTAGTCATCACAGTCGCCAACGGCGGCCACTTCGTCACAGATGTCCTGGGCACTGGGCGCCGGGGTGGTGGTGGTCGGCTCGGGCTTGCGCTCGCAACGCGCCAGACAAGACTCCTGGGTGGTGAAGCGGTTCTCGTTGCCGCCACAGCCGCCGTAGTAGAACTGGCGACAGGTCGCATCCTTGGTGTCGTAATACCAGTTGGCCACGTAGTTGGCGCACTCGCCCACCTCGGCAGGGATCTCGCAGATGTCCTTTGCTGGTGGGGATTGGGGGATGGGCAGAGAGTGTCAGTAGGGCAAGATGTTTGTGGGAACGGAGACGTGCACCACACATTTAAAGCAACCGCCGGCGGCACACACACACAGAACACATAAAGCTTACCGACTTGCCGCGGGCAATGGTCCTCGCAGGACTCCAGGGTGGGGAAGTTGTTCTTGTTGCCACCACAACCCGTGTAGTAGAAAGGCAGGCAGCGCTTCTCGGTCTCGGAGAAGTGCCACTTGGCGAGCCGTTCGCTGCAATCACCGGTTTGCTTAGGAAGCGAGCATTGGTCTGGATTGGATGGGTTCATGGTGGACGTGGACGTGGAGGTGGGTGATGCGATAGGTTTGGGTGCAAATTCAGGAGTTCGGCATAGCAAGTAACAAGCAATCATGCGCATAGACAATAAACCAAGTAACCAAGCAAGTTTCGGAGGAGAAGGAAAATGTGGGAAGAACATACCATTAACCAGGATAAGCAATCAGGAGGATCAAGCTTAAGAATACATAAAAACCCAAGCAAGGCGCAATGCCAGTAACAATCCCAACTACCCCACAAGTACAAGTAAAACATTGTCACTTAGTAAATCGGATCTCAAACCTTTGAGCACGCCCGGCTGGCGGCAGTTGTAGCTGCAGGCGTGTTCCGTCGGATAGTTGTTCTTGTTGCCCTTGCAGCCTCCGTAGGTGAAGGGGCGGCAGATGTCCGTCTGGTTGTCGTAATACCAGCGCTCAAAGTTGCCGTTGCAAGGTCCGCTCTCCACAGGCTGCTCGCAGGTAGCTACGCCGAAAAAAAAGAAATATATCATATATATCACATATATAAATTAGGAAATATTTTGCATATATATAAATCAGGAAATCTTCTGAACTTACGGATGCTCTCGCTGATGGCACAGGTATTCTGGCACTGCTCCAGGCTGTCGAAACGATTGTTGGTGCCATAGCAGCCGCCATACTGGAACTCCTCGCAACGGTTGCGGTCTGCATCGAAGTACCACTTCTTGGTAAAGCCGGAGCAGGGGCCGGCGCTCTTGGGCAGCACGCACACATGCTTGCCAGTGTACTCCTGACAGGTGTCCTGGCACTCGGCCTCGCTCTCGAACCGGTTGGCGTTGCCCTCGCAGCCACCGTACCAGAACCGAGCGCAGCCTCCGTAGTTGGTGTCGAAGTAATATTTGACGCTGAAGTTGCCGCAGGTGCCGGTCTCCTTGGGCAGGCCGCAGGCCTTCTGAGGCGGCTCCTGGACATTCTCGCAGCCTCCGAATTTCTCGTCCGTCGCCGTGCTGACGCCGTCGGGACAGCAACCGAACTTGGTCTCCAGGCAGGTGCAGCCCTCGAAGTTGGGTCCCTTGGCCGGCGTCTTCTCGTCCTGGCAGCACTTGAACTCCGTCTGGGTGCAGTGGCAGCCATGGTGGTGCGGGCCCTTGGCAAAGGTGAGGCCATCGGGACAGCAGCCAAACTGAGTGGTTTCGCACGGGCAGCCCTCGAACTTGGGTCCCTTGGCGGCTGTGATCTTGTCCGGGCAGCAGCCATGTTGGGTCGTCTCGCAGGCGCATCCCTCCTGGTTGTAGCCACGCGCAGGCGACTTCTTGTCGGGACAGCAGCCGTATGGCGTGTAGTGGCACTCGCAGCCCTCGTAGTTGGGTCCGCGTGCGGCCAAAATGTTATCGGGGCAGCAGCCGAAGCTGGAGTCCAGGCAGCAGCCTTCGTTGCTGGGACCGTGGGCCGGCGTCTTTCCGTCCGGACAGCAACCGAAGCGTTCGCGGGTGCAGGCAGAGCAGCCCTGGCCATCCGGACCGGCGGCAGCTGTGCGACCATCGGGACAGCAGCCATGCGGGGCCTTGTCGCATCCTCTGGGTTCTGGGACTCCCAACGATGGCGCTGCATCACAGCCCTCGAAGTTGGCACCCTGGGCGGGCGTCTTGGCATCGGGACAGCAACCAAACTCGGCGTAGGAGCAGGATTTCTCTGAATCCGGCTGTCCTGATCCCTCAATTTCTGTTGTAGTCTCCGGCTGCGACTCCTCCGTGGTGGTTGTGGGCGGCACAGTAGTGGTCTCGGGACATCCTTCGTTATCCTCTCCCTCGGCGGCAGTGAATTTGTCGGGGCAGCAGCCGAATAGCGACTCGGCACACTGGGACTTGGGACAGCCCTTGTGATCTTTGCCCTTGGCCGGCGACACGCCATCAAGACAGCAACCAAACTTGGAGTCCGCGCAGGTCTTGACAATGGGGCATCCCTCGTCGAAGGGTCCCTTGGGAGTGGATTTGCCGTCCGGACAGCAACCATACTCAGACTTGGCGCAGTTGCTCTTCTTGGGCTTGCACTTGCGAGGCTTGCCCTTGGAAACAGTAGACTCGAAGGTATAAGGAGTACTGGATTCGTCATCCTTGTCGGTGGAGCTCCAAATATCGGCGGTGCTGGTCTCCAAGTCTGTAGACACAGAGCTATCCGTGGATCCCTCTGTTGTGCTGTCTGTAGATCCTTCGGTGGTACTCTCCTCGGTCGGGCCACTTGCCGTGGTGTCGCTGGTGCCAGCGCTTTCTGTGCTTTCAGTGGACTCGGTAGCGCCTGTGGAGGCAGCCTCGGTGGAGGCTGTGGATTCCGTTGGTTCCGTTGATCCAGTAGGCTCAGTCGAAGACGAAGCTTCCGAGCCGGTGGAATCGGAGGCTTCTGTTGAGCTGGTCGATCCGGAGACACCGTCAACAGTGCTGCCCTCGGTAGTCGAGCCGTCAGTAGGACCAGTCTCCGTGCTTTCGGTAGAGCCAGTCTCGGAGGCTTCAGTAGACACAGAAGAATCGGGAATCTCTGTCGAGCCATCGGTGGTAGAGTCGTCTCCAGGGCTAGTAGAGCCATCAGTGGATCCATCAGTGGATCCATCAGTGGATCCGTCAGTGGATCCGTCAGTGGAGCCGTCAGTGGAGCCGTCAGTGGAGCCGTCAGAGGTCTTATCAGTAGAGCCATCGGTGGAACTGGCCTCTGTCGTTGATCCATCGCTGGACAATGCCGTTGAGCCTGTGACTTCCGAAGAGGAAACTGCATCGGAGGTAGAAGAGGCATCGGGGGTCGAGGAGGCATCAGAGCTTGAGGAGGAATCGCTGGTGGAGGAGGCCTCGGTTGTGGACGAGGCATCCGAGCTGGTTGTGTCCTCTGAAGTGGATTCAGTAGATGATGAGGATGAGGACTCTGAAGAATCAGACGTGGCGGCGGATGTGCTGTCCGAGGAACTATCCGTAGAGCTGGATAAGTCGGATTTCTCAGTAGTTGCGTCTGTGTTGTCGGTAGATTCGGATCCAGCCACAGTTGAAGATTCACTGGCATCTGAAGTTTTGTCTGAGGATTCAGTTGAACCATCTGTGGCCGCAGAGTTATCTGTAACGCCATCTGTTGAGCCATCCGTAGAGCCTGAAACATCCGTAGAGCCTGAAGTATCCGTAGAGCCTGAAGTATCCGTAGAGCCTGAAACATCTGTAGAGCCTGAAACATCTGTAGAGCCGGAAACAGCGGCTTCTGTAGAGCTTGACTCGTCTGTGGAGCCACCAGAAACACCTGAAGAGTCAGTGGATGCTTCAGTAGAGTCACCAGAGCCGGAGACCGAGGATTCTGGGTTTTCAGAGGTCGAATCGCTGGAATCGCCAGAGCCGGTGGTAGAGTCGATGTCCGTAGAGCCAGACAGATCGGAGGAGGCATCTGAGGTGGCATCCGAAGTGCTTTCGTCATCGCCGCTTCCCTCTGTTGAAATTCCGCTGTCAGTGGTTGATTCTTCGTCTCCGGATCCCTCAACAGTGGTGCCAGTCTCATCGATCGGCGTAGAATCAGGGCTGTCACTGAGCATCAGTTCCTCGGCCTCAATGGTGGATTCCGTCTGGGATTCACCATCCAAGTCAACGCCATCAGAGCTTTGGCCATCCTCCGAAAGGCTGTCGGTGACCAATTCGATACCATCCTCATCGCACTCCTCTTCATCATCCTCAATGGGTTTGTCGGTGCTAGTCAGGGGCAATATCTCGTCTTCAGTGCAGGCTTCTGGGTTGCATTTCTCGGATATAGATTCCACATTGGATTCGTCGCAAGTAGAGGACTTGGTTCCATTCGCCAAACACAAAACTTCACGAGCTCGCTCACCACCTCCACAAGGTTTGCTACATTTGCCCCAAGGACCAGTGAACCACTCGCCAGGACACTCCTTCTCTTCGCCCTCGCAGTCCTGTTCCGCTTCCGGCTTCGTTGCCTTGTCGCATTTAGAGTCATCGCTAGCTGGAGTCACCGTCTTGCCATCGAACTCTCCGCAGATTACGATGCGCGACTTGACGCCCTTGCCGCAGGCAGCGGAGCACTTGCTCCACTCCGAGGAGAACCATTGCGCCTGGCACTTGGGGGACTTGCAGGGTCGGGACAGAGATGGCACTTCAGGTTCGCAGAACTTTTCAGGATACACCTTGCCTTCCTTGTTGCCGCAGATAGCTGAACGCGTCTCCGTGTTCTGACCACAGGCATTGCACTAAAGGATAGTGAATAATAATAATAATAAATTATTAAAATAATAATGATTATAATAATAATAAAAAACAATTATTTTGAATTATAACAATAATTATTAATCAATAATTATAATCCCATAATGTCATTCCTTATTAATTATTATTATTAATTGTACTAAATTAGCAGCAAAACCTACCCCGCTCCATTGGGAAATAATCCAGTCAACACCCTCGCAAGGCGCCAAGAGGCAGGTCTTCTCCGCCTCCGGCTTCTCCTCAACGCAATCCTCTTCGGGCAGAACCCGCTTGCGCCCATTCTCCTTGATGTAGCAGGTGACCTTGCGCGTCTGCTTGCCTTCGCCACAGAGCTTGTCGCAAGGCGTCCAGGGTCCCAGGTGGTATTTGGGGCAGTTCTTGACATCCCGATTGCACTCCTGGGTGGTGGCCGGTTTGTTGCCCACCTGCTTCAGGCACACAGCATCCTCTTCAACGGTGTGCTCGCTGCATTTAAAAAATCTCAATAAAAACTACATCAAATTTATTTAATTTTTAAACTCACCCATTAGAGGATATCCTCTCGCAGGTCACGGTTCTGTTTTGGAAGCCATCTGAGCCGCAGCCCTTGGAGCACTTGCCCCACACACCCTCCACCCAGTGGGGGGCACAGGGCTCCGTGCCGCAGGCCTGTTCTTCGGCGGGTCTTGACTTGGCATCGCACAGGGCTGGGTTAACTTCAGCCAGTGTGAGGCGGTTATTGCAGGTCACACCGCGAGTCTGAGTTCCGCCGCCGCAAGAGGCGGAGCAGGGACCAAACTCGAGGTGCGTCCACGTATGAGTATCCGGCTGCGAGTGACTCAGAGACTCCGGGATGCTGTACTCGTAGTCGAGGCTGACGTTCTTCTCCTGCACCAGCATCACGATGAAGATGCTCTCCGAGATGGGGCCGCTGCAGGTCAGCTGATCGGGGGCCGCAAAGCCCATGGGCTTGCGCTGATAGTTCCACCACGAGTCCGCAAAGAACATGGGGCGAGGGAAGTCGATGCGCCAGTCTCCGTTTAGGTAATAGTGTCCACTGTGGTTACGGCAGGCCAAATAGTTGCTAGATGGCGCCGTCTCCTCCACGCGGATATTGGTGGCGCCCTGAGGCAGGAGAAGCAGATCATTGTAGCCAGCGGCCAGATCCTTGGTGGAAATCGTATTGCGGATGGTCTTGCAGGTGCTGCCATCGCCGCCGCACTTGCGGCACTTGTCCTCCTTGGCATTGCTGCCGAGCATCATGTCGCAGCCCACGGGCATGCACTGCCCATCGACGCACACATCCAGATCCTTGTCATTGCACCGAGTGCCATCAACTACCTTCTCCTTCTGCCGGTAGTAGAACCGCTCGCCCTTGGGCATGCAGTTCAGCTCGCACGGATTGGGCGCATTCGTGTAAGGCACCCACTCGTGGAAGATGCCATCGAACTTCTGGTCGTCGAAGCGAGAGCATTGCAGGGCCCGGAAGTCGGGCTCCTCCTCGGGGCAGTCTTGAGTGTTGCAGGAGTAGTAGCGGCGATTGCCGCCGCTGCAGGCTGCCTCACCATAGTTGCTGTAAATAAAAACCATAAGTAAATTGCAGTTATAAATATTATTTTCCACTCACTCTCTGCGCAAACACTCTCGCGTCTGGTAGGACACGCCACCGCCGCAGGTTCGGGAACAGTCTGAGGGCGAGCTCCAGTCGGACCACTCATTGGGATCATCACCTTCTCCGCCAGGCGTCACGGAGCTCTCCGGCAGATACATATTTGCGCCATATTCTCGTTTTTGTCTAAGTCCGGGCTGCAAGGAGGAAAAGTTACGGAGGATCAGGGCTAGGATCTCCGTGAATCACAGCCGTATTTCACTTACGAATCTACTCTGGGAGTCGTGGATGCCGGCCAGTACAATGAATGCTACCAAGGCAGTTGAGCTGCAAGGGAAAAAGAATGCCTAAATTAATGAAAGCCAACCAGAGGCATGGCCTAGCTCTATGCCATTCATTAAAACCATGGAACCAGAGTCACGTGTTTACTTGTTGCACATATTTGTTGACTCCATCGCACGCTTGGACAAACTCATTAGGGAAGCAACAGGCTGTTCTCCTCGGGAAGAGGATGGGTGGGGGAGGTGTTACTGGGGACAGACTTTCTCAAAAGACCAGGCCACAGCGCGTCCAGCGAAGGGGCACAAACAAACTTTTGTGGGGCTTCGCGGCGGCAAGATGATGAACTTGTTTATGGTCGCCCGGCCAGAGCAAGCAAACATTGAACTTGTTTTTGTGGCAGCGGTGGTGGGTCTTGGGATGGCGGAAAGAATGGGACTTGGTCAAGTAACATTTGCAATGTCTTCTTCGGTAACAGTTTTTTATTATGCGCCGCCGCACGGACCATAAATATGCAATGCCACATAAACAAGACATAATTTAGCAGCGCTTCCTGCCGATTTGCCAAAAAGAAGGCACCAAGGAGACCAAAGCGACCAAGGAGCCCGGGAAAATAATAAGTACCGAGCCAGGGAATATACGATTATGCCGCAGACAATCCGACGCCGCAGTCTGCGTGCAGAGAGGGGGGGGAGAGCAGGACCTGCCCGAGGACAAGAGTTGCGTGAATATGTCAAAGGCGCTCAATGTTGCAGGCAACGCTGCATCCTTTGTTGGGGGCTTGCCAATTTAATTTCTGACGCTGCGTGTGCGGGGAGCTGCCTTCGCTTCGTTCCGCTTGGACGCCTCCGACTGATGGCGCACTCCGCCTCCGGGTGTCCCTGATATGGTCCTTGGTCCTTAGTCGGTCGCCTTGCCACAGCAGGCGTGCTGCTTATGACAGGGCGCCAAGTGTGGCTATAATTTTTATGCTTCTGTGTTGGCATTTTAATGCAATTTGAGCGCATTTCCCTTTTGAAACCAATGCCAGGACACCTATTGCTTTGGCAAGGACAACGGCAAACCGACAACCGACAACGGCACACATTTCACAGTCCATTGAGTTCGCTGCGAGGGCAGGCGGGGCGGCGTCTCCCAGTCGCCTGCCTCCTCCAGCAGCAGCAGCAGCCGCAGCATTGCGTCATGCAAACAGGACCTAACCAGGACCAGCTCCATTAATTGGCCAGCTCCAAGGGAACTGCTGAGGCGGCAGAAACCGCAAGAGCTTCAGCAGGAGCGTACTCCGTTCTTGATTTCAATTTTATACGCGACGACGACGACGATGGCGGCGACGGAGGCTGCTGATTACGCAAAATCCTCCCGACCAGAGCAGTTCCGGGCCGGGGGAAAAACATTGTTATTGCCACATGCGGCGGATGCCACGTGACACGCGGACAAACATCGAGTGAGTGAGTTACACATGTCATGTCGTATGCCACCGCAGAAATGTCAAACAAACAGAGGAAATGCTAAATTCGGCGGAAACTTAACGATAATAGAGCCATGTACAAATGTCTGGAGGCGGAGGCCACCAGTCCTCAATCCCAAATCCCTGACCCCGTTCTCTGGCCCTGATATATGACCAGGATTTGGAATAGCAACGAGATCAAAGCCAATTAGCGGGCCGGGGCCAGAAATAGAGCCGCTTAAACAGTCCCCCTTCCAGCGGCAGTCCCATTGTTCATTGTTCAGGCCGCATTACAATGGGCCGCTCTAAGCGGTGATAATATTTAAAGGGGCAAGCAAGCGCTGCATAAAAGCGGAGAGAGTGCTGCAAGTGCTCCCCTAAGCTCCCAGCAGCCTCCACAATTGCAGCCATTATCAGTCAACTTGAACAACTGCAGCGTGGATGCGAATCCGGCCGCAGATACACACAAGCTATGGGATACACTCTCTCTCTCTCCAGTAGCTCCAAGTGGATAGAAAATAGAAGATACGCATCGATGCCGGAGATATTTTCATGATCGTGTAATTGCATTCAAATGCCTGGCATGCAACAAGTGCATTCTGAGGGATATGATGAAACACTCTAAAAAAACTAAAAGGGAATTCTGTTTTAAATTAAATAATAAAAATGTAAACCTTCCAGCAACAATCTTTAATCTGTCTGCTGATTACAATTAAATTGATGATCATAAAAAACTGAGAACTGAATCTGTTTAATATGTAATTTTATGAAATTAAATAAATACCAATTAAAGCCATAAAAAATTAAGTAAGGGGGAGATTAAAAAATTATTGTATTGTATAATCAGTTGTCGAAACTCGTGTTGGATTTGCATACTGCGAATCTTTTGACAAATAAGGAATTCCATGAATTCTGACCCACAAAATTGGTTCGAAGAATAAATTGTGTTTAAAAATTCGAGGTATATTTTAAATATTTAAATATTTATGAGGAAAACGAATTGATTTAGAAGAAATTGTATGTAAAAACGAACAAGCTTTGGGGATTATTAAAATCAAATTTTAGGCTAACCATAAAAAAGAAAATAAAAATAATCTATTTTCCAACTATGAAGACTATTATTATTTTGTTTACAACGTAAAAAAAATAAGTCTAAAGGTTCTGGCTTTTTATACCGAAAACGAGGCGCGTGTAATTATAAGTTTCGCATTAAAATTTTATTAAATGCTGTGTGCTGATGACAACAGCAAATACAATCTTTATAAATCTATTATATAAATTTCTCCTTGAGGATTTCATTCATGGACATTAAACCAAAGGGTTTTGTTTCTATTATTAATTAATACACATCTCTCTTTCTGTGTAGAATGTTGCAATGACCGTCGTAAATTAACGCGGCTGCTAATTAGCCGCCAGCTGAATCCACGATTATCTGCGCCACTTACTCCACAAGTGCGTGCACTTAGCCGCCAAACTCAAGAACGAAAACAAATTACTGATCATTTTATGCCAAACAAAATGTAATCTCCAAGTTAACCCCAAAAATAAGCTCAAAATCCAAACAACCGCCAGCCTCAGCACAAATAAATTCTGTCCAGATTTCACACCTGTCCATTGATACTTTTGTTTACATGACTCATTCTCGAGGTCGATTCTGTGGAAGAACTATTCACTAACCCCGAGCCTTTCCCATGCCAATTGATCAAGGCCCATAGTTCCTGGAGATGCAGTTCCATCAAGCCAATCGAAAGTCATGGCATGCCCCAGCTGCCCCTTTGATGAGGATGGTATGCATGCCCATGGTTCCCAGCTCTGCGGCAGCTGCAACCATTTGACTTTTGCGGCCCCCTTTCGCTTTTTATGTTGATTGTAAAAAAGCGAGAAGGAATTCCTTGCTGCAAATGCAACTGATTTAATTGCTGCAACTGAAAGTGCGTATAAATACACACCCCACTTGCCGCATTGCAGAATTGGATTGAGCATCTGGAGGCAGTAGATAAAACCTAAATGTGTGGCAGTAAAAGGAGCGGGCGAAGATAACACATCAAAATTAATTTAAGCTTTAAGAAAAGTAAAAGAAAATGCCATAAGTTGTTTCATAAAGAAATGAGAATTATAATATAATACCCCATCCTTACAGCTAACCTCTTCTTTATCTTTCTTTTATATTCTCCTCTTAATGTATCATCTAAGATTTGAATTTAAATTTAATTCAAAAAATAAACCTTAATTGATAAACCTATTCTGAAGTCCCAATCAGCTTCGTTTTATTTGCTATGCGTTTTAAGCAGCAATTAAGCACGGATCCAGCTCATTAGTTGCAGGGATTAGTGCCTCAGACACACACGCACACCTGCTCACGTTTGCTCAAATACAATTACATAGTCACACAATTATCGAAAGACAAACACAGACTAATGCAAAACGCCAAATTGTGGCTGAGGTGTGGCCGGGTAAAGACCCAATGCTGCTGCCGCTCCTGCCGATGCTGTGGCTGCTGCTGCTGCTGATGATGATGATGATGACTCTATGCCGGAGGAGCACCGACGGCAACGACATTTGTTGCAACGGAAGTAAATGTTTGCATTGTTGAAATTTTAATTGCATTTGCATAAAGCAACGCACACACACACACACACAGAGAGAGGGGAGCAGCATCCACAGATCTCCACCCACCCGCTCCCAGTGGCAAGTTGCTGCTGCCATTTTGACTGGCAGCCAAACACTTGCACAGCCCGGCCGAGCAATTATCAATTTCCAAATTAATTTAACTTAATTGAGTAGTGAAAATAATAAACACACGCACGAAGAGAGAGTGCCTTTGCCCCCGAGTGTTTACCAAATGCAGACTATTGCTGGGGAGCGAGGCTCTGGGATTATGCAACATTCTGGCTTTGCTTACAGAGTTGCAGTGCTTTTTGGGGCCAAAAGGCACAACAAAGTTGGCTCAAATGCTGCCTAATGAAATATTTGCCACGCGTTCGGGCCAAAATGAGCAAACAGAATGCACAGCAAGGCGAAGACGGAGACGACTAGAAAGGGAAATAGTTTCACTGCGTTTCACTTGGCCAACTTACTGACCCATAAATTTCACTGTCCCGTCAGGCGACGGCAAACTAAATGTTCGGCTTGTAAACAAATTTTTACGGCCCATGGTGCAGCAGCAGCAGCATCGGGAGTCGAGCTGCCATAGCTAATTAGAGGCATCATAATGCCGCCGTCGCGATTCCGCACCTCCTCCTCGTACTCAACCAAACATTGGCAATTTTCTATTTGCCCAACTCATTCGGTTCGAGATTTGCAACAAGCTGCTTGACTTGGAGTTGTATTCACTTAAGGCTAATAGCACTCGAGAGGGCCCAGAAACATCAACTGTTGCACTCCCTCGAACTTTGCCCTCGCCTGAGAGCAGGTGGAAGAGACTTATTAATCAGGTCTCTGTGTAAACATTTTAGCGCCCAGTTGTGATAAAAAAAATAGAAATACAGATTCAAGAAATATCTCACAGGATGCCAAATTAGCTTTCAGCGCATAATTAACAGGCAACTATTCGGCTGCCTAATAAAAGAAAACCCCCCGGAAAAGTAAATAAGACTCGCTGAATTTTTTGCTCCGCATGAATGCTATTCTGGGAAAGGCAGCTTTTTATAGAATTAAAATTATGTTGGATCATAACTTCTGGGCTGCCAACTAGGAGAAGAACTTGGATACATTTGTAATAAACCGAATAATTTATAAACAAATTATAATAGAAATATCTGACGTAATTTCTACAACTTGTCGGAATCTAAGGCAAACAATGACCAGGCTCCGATGCCTGACGCACACGAATTTCAGTTATTTATAATAGCCTTCCAAATGAAATGGTAAGCCATTCAATTGCCTTAAATTGTATCTTGTCAGCAAGTACCTGACGGATAAAATGTGGAGCAGACATTGATTTATAGCGCAATTACGGGTGCTTTCATTGTTTCAGAGGCGGCAGTGGCTTCTCTGGAACTCCTGCCGCCTGTTGCTTAGTTGCAGATTCGAAGCAATGAAGCTCGGCACAGGGTTAAGAGTATCCTGCGTCCCTGACCCTTGAAGGGCCCTCAATTTGGACTGCACTCTGTTCATTTGCTGTCATCAAGATGCGCATCACGTTCCCAAGAACACCCCGGCAACCGATCGTCGCCTGTCGTCCGTCAAAAATTTTTATGGGTTTTATTTTTTTGGTCGTTTGCTTTGGCCTGGCTGGCGGCGAATATTTCACTTGTTGCTGCTATGCAGAGAGAAAAAATTGATAGCTTATCAGCTTATTGGCTTTTAATATAGTTTTCAGAGGAATTTTAACTGCAGTTTTTGTGATGATAATATTTTAAGAACTCTCTCAATCCCGAAAATTTATAAAATACAAATTCAAACATAAATATGAAGGTTATTTTGAATTTTTTTAGATATTTCGTAAGGAAAAACATAAAAACTTTTAAGATTTAAGTTCTACGAAGGCTTTTTAAGATATCAGGGAAATGTCTTGTTGAATTTTTAAAGATCATCTAAAAAATGTATCTTTAATAAGTATCTTCAAGTTTTTCTGTGTGCTAAGGCTCCTCTCCTTTCCGTTTCGCTTTCCATTTCTCCCTCCTTGTGGCTCCCCCGGCTTCAGGCAGAACTTTTTAGGCACATTTAACTGCATGTGACGCATCGTTTGGTTCCTCCTTGTTGAATCTGCAGAATTTTTGGATATTCTCGCAGCCGTGCCATGGTTTTTGCTGTTTTGTATTATTCTTCTTTTTTTTTGGGAGTTTTGTATCTTATTCTCTGCCTCTGCAATTTTGAGGCGGCATATTTTGGGGCATCCTTTTTATCTTCCGCGTTGGCAGGGTGCATCGACCCCGTCTGCGGTTGATCGATCCGTATCTATGTATATCTGTGGCACTGCCCGGGTATTTGCCCCTTTTCGCATTTATTTATGATTTAGCGCTGGACTATGGCTATGGCACAATTAAACACCGCCCCGCCGTCGTCGTCGGCAGCTTTAGTTAATTAAGCATAAGACATTAAGTCATGGGAACGCGATGTGCCAGAGGCAAATATTGCAGATATTAACCCTGCTGCCACAGGGGGTCCGTTCTGCGATCCGATCCGCAGCACATGTGGCCAATGCAGCGTGCAACATTGCCGCCATGAACTTGGGAGGTAATTGAGCCGTGGAAGGACTGCAGCCAGGGAACAAGGAGTGCGTTTGTCCAAAGGGGCAAACACTGGGCATAATTTGCCGCTCATTTGCCGCATCATCCGATATTCCCGAGAAAAATAAATCCAGCCCCATCCCCGGCCAGACACATTTCCGGGGGATTTTCCCCCAGCCAAGTGCCAGAATGTGCATATTCTGCACACACTCTGTGCTTTGGGCACCCACTTGGTTAGATCAACATTTGGCTTTCCGACTTATTTATAGCCATTAAGGATCAATTATGCAATGCCCGTGTTTATAACCGACTCTCGTGTGCATGATTTTCCCATTTTCCGTAAGATGTGGCTAGGGGCTAGTGGCTAGTTCTGATTTCAAGGCAAACACGCTCTCTGCGTGTATCATTTCCCAAGCATAAATTTTCAAAAATTCACTGTTTATACTCGCCCAGATCACACTCAATAAACAATTTGGCCCAGCAACTATGTTAGTGTTATTCTTGCTGCATCCACATTTTCCTGCCGGCCTAAGGTTGTTGTTGCTGGTCCAAATTTAGTGTTTTCCGCGGAATATTATACTTGAAACATAACAAACAAGTGTGGTTAGGAGTTGATCGGGCAAAGGTAAGGCCTTATATTTAGATTGGGCAATCTTATTGAATACACAAGAACCCAATTTTCTTGGATTTCCCAGAACGGCTGATGCGCTGTTCGAATTCGTCTCGTTCAGATCGACGTCCAGCCTCAGCTGGAGTCAAGTTCAAAGACGTCACGAGTCACAAAGTTTGGCTTAATGTAAGCTTCATTGCGGCCACTTAATGGCCACACACACAAACCCACCCAGATACAGATACCGAGATATTACCCACAAGATACTCGCGTTAAAACGTTTAGTTTGTACCATTAAACTACAGACATAATGATGTCCATAGGTATCTCAGGTATCTGAGTGTTGACCCGCCTGGACCTGGACGGTACTGAGTTATCTGCCCGCCGCCTGCTTGATACCCTTTCTGCCTTCAAGTTGATTTTCCATTATTAAATTAGCTTCTTTATCAGCGAATATTTTTATGTTTTTCTCAAGAACTTTTCCATTAAAAAAATCACAAAAGTTGTGCTAGGAAAAACTATGATTTCCTGCGAATTCTGATTAGGCACAGATACCAGGCACATGTCCCCAAAAACTCTGGCTAACGGGTCATGTGTTGGCCATATTTTATTATTCGCAGACGGAACAAAAGC
Organism: Drosophila mayri; assembly: GCA_008042485.1. Lineage (NCBI taxonomy): Eukaryota > Metazoa > Arthropoda > Insecta > Diptera > Drosophilidae > Drosophila > Drosophila mayri. Next base: position 695,386 of record VNJN01009363.1, read on the forward strand.
CGAAACAAGCCAAGATATTTGACAAGGGACAGTGGGCCGGAGAGAGATTTTCGTTTTCAAGTGCCTAACGCACAATTTTCGCGAAAAACTTAAAACAAAAAAACAAAAAACTTGACGAATGGATGCGCTAACTGCCAGTTGGGCAGCCAGGGAACAAGTTTCTGGCCCCTTTTTACGAGACGGCGACTTTATGGCTTTGACTTGGCCAAAAATAAAACGCACGCAACGCCGCTGCGGTCAATGGGCTGGAGATTCTGGCCAAGAGATAGGTCCAGCATGTGCGTGAGAGCAGCCGAGGAGGTACCTCTCTGCTGCCGCTGTCAACTTTGAACCGCCCTGACTGGTATCTCTGGTCGCGTCTTCATCGGAGAAGCACTTCCTCCGGCGGAGAGGTGGGCACTTCAAAGCGCACGCACTTCACCTACGCTGGGCAGCCAGTATTCGAACGCAACTCTTTGGGATAAATATTTACATTTCGATTTGAAAATTTGATTTGGTTTCCATTTTTCTATCGTTTTTTTTTTTGGGAATCGCACACACATTTGGAGAGCCAACAAAGGCAGCGGTGGAGACCTGTCGACGAGTTGCAGGTGAGGTAATGGCACGGTTTCTGGGCCACCGTTTGAAGTAATCGTGCTGCCGGAAATTGAGATGTTAAAAGGGGCAGCTGATTGAGCTAGCTGCTGGCCATTACCAGGAAAAATTAGCTTACTAATGCTGCTGAATTAATTTTATTTATTTTGAATTTCCCTGGTCAGGATCTGACTCTGAAATAACCATCACTTTTCATACAACTTACGGGCTTAATTTCTAATGAAAATATGTATTCTCGCAGGACGATGCCAATCAGGGCGCACCCACTAGAAGCACATTAAGAGAGCTTTGAAAATGCTTTGAAAAATGTTGCAATTTTCATTAACAAACTTCAATTAAGTTGGCAATGTAATTTGGCATGCAAACAGAATGCTGGCCAGGATAATGGCAGTCGCGCAATGTCAACATCGGAGCGGAGCAGAACGAAGCGCCTGTTGCACAGTCAGCACGTAGCCAGGACATTGGCAGCACCTCCGCCCACATCCGCCCAGCCGCACATGTGGACAGGACCCTCTCAGAGGACGAGAGCGAAGGGGAGCAGCAGCAGCCAGTCGGGAGCCGTGTCAAGTGTTTGCGCATGTAGTTCAAACGGAATTAAAATTCCCATTGACACAGTAATTTGTTGGCTACACAAAGGGAATCAATTTCAGGGATTGCAGCGCCACATCCGTCGCGTTCGAATGGATGGATACATGTTTGTCGGATGCTTACCACAACCGCCTCGATAAATCCATTTTGCGGCTCCTTGGTGTCGCCTGTCTCTCTCTATCGCAGGCTCTGTCTCGGTTGGCGGCGTTATATCGCGGCTATAATGTGGCAAATATTTGTATCGAACACACAGGCACTCGAGAATCCCCACTTGAGTTTTAATTATTTGGAACACTTGTCTGGAACACTTGGGCTGGACACTTTGCGCCTGCGCATTGCCGCAGGACGTTCGCGTTACGGTCACGTATTTGTTAGGGTCCTCGCAAGGAAGTCGTCGACGAACTCGTTCTTCTTCTCGATCGACACACACCCGCAGGGTTAGAGCGCACGCCAGCAACTGATCGAGTCGGAGCGTATACGATCGCTCTAATTCTGTTTCACTGCCAGCAGAAGCGGCAGCTGTGGAAGCAGCAACAGTGGACGCAGCAGTAGCAGCAGCGGCAGCAACGGATCGGCAGCCGCACCAACGACAGCAACCGAGACGATAGCTGGAGCTGTGACTGTAGCTAAAGTCAGGGCGATAGCGCCACAAAGGACGGCTTCCGCCCCTCTAATCGCACCCGAATTGAAGGGGTTCCGAGCTGTGGCTTCTGCTTCTGCGGCAACTGCTTGCTTGTTGCTGTGGGGCTTTGGCTTAGGCGCTATAAATCTGGTGAGTTTATGGGCCCAACGATGCGACATCCGAGATCTGAAATCCTTTGCCAACTGGCCTCCACTGGGCTCTGCAGACGAATGCGGTTTCTGCACTCTGCACGTTGCTCAGCGGTCGCTGGCTGCAACTGGTTCTCCATCAACTCTCACTGATCTTCATGCCCTGCACGTGTGCGAAGCTGCAAAGTGATTTACTGGCCCCTTCCCTGCCTCCGCCTCTTCGCTCCCTGTCAAGATCTGTCGGCGGTACTAATGAGCCGCCGCTACCAACACATGGCGATCGTGATCCTTGTCGATCCTTCGGGCTAATTGCTGGCAACATGTGTTTACTGGCGTTGTGTTTACTCTGATTTCCATCCTCCCGCTTCTCATACAAATTTTCGGGCATCCGATCCGGACCATCTCATGGTGGTATAATTGCAGTCTGGCATTGCTCCCTCCGAGCGTCATTGCCGCTGGATATCAGTTGGCCTGTGGCATCGATTTCATGAAATTCAAAGAGTATTTCATTCATGAAACGCTCAAAAGTCTGAACGATGATTTCCGCATTCCACATGCCTGAATAGAAACTATATTTAATTATATACATATCTAAAAACCTAATCTCAACCACAAGAACTTCCGCCAAAAATGTATGCTGATAATGCCCAAAAGTTCGAGAAATATCTTAAGCTTAAGCAGATCGGTTATATAACTCTGACTAACGCTAGATTCTATTTTTACAACCGCCGACTTATCAGGACTTGGCCAGGGAAAGTCGGCCTCCAGTTAGCTAATAAGTAGCTACGCAAAAAAAAAAGAAATATAACAGAATAATTATCCACATTTCAAGGCGAGTCTCTAAACGATTAGCTTTATATGGAACGCACTTGGTATTATATAAATTTTGCACACTTATACGATATGCATATATGTATGAAGTCATGGAGTACAGGGCGTGAAATATAAAAAGGCATTCCATTCATAAATGTAGGACTAAGCTCTAATTGGCTGCGGCTCAGCGGAAGCCAGCTATCTGCAAGAAGTCGCTCTGGTCTACGGCCGACGCTGCCTCCAATTAGCATAGCGCTGACCCATTTTGAGCGCAGCTTCCGTCATGGGGATAGCCAGGGGCGCTTCTCCCACTGTCGCTTTCCTTATCGCGGCCAGTTCCGGCGCCCGAATCGCTGCTATATCGCTGCTATATCCTAAGCGCTAAGCATGTGGGTGAAGGGTGGCAGTGGGAACAACAGGAAGTCGGATAGTGGTTTGTTTTATATAAACAGCAAGTATTTAATAGAAAACTATTGATACAATATTCAAAGGCGATAACGGAGGAAAATAGGCAGTTTTTCAAACTAAAAACCTGGATCCCAGTCCGTTTGCTGGGCCTCCATGTGCGTGGTGTAGCACTGCAGGATGTCACCGGGCTGGGGCAACACCTTGGTGTCCCTAAAGCGCAGTCCACACTCCACATCCTTCTTTATTGTATCCACTTCATTCTTCAAGTGTCTCATGGACTCTAACGGACCATCGTAGATTGTTTCTCCATCTCGCACCAGGCGGAACTTTTGAGCTTTCTTGAGCAATCCTTTAGTGCAGCGACAGCCAGCCACGGGCACCTCCTTGCGTCCCTCGTTGATGAGGAAATTCTGCAGGACATTTGCCTCGCCCAGCACCTCCTCCACCTCCACGGGCGGCAGCTTGCTACTCAGTTGCTCCTTTAGATCATCAATTAGTCGATAGATAATATTGTAGCTGCGCACATTCACATCTTTGGCGACCTTAGGCTGCGGTACCTCCACCGCGAAGGCATAGATAATGGCATCGAAGGCCTTGGCCAGCTCGAGATCCCCCTCTGTCACATTCCCCACGCCGTAGTGAACGATGTCCAGGCGGCAGCTATCGTGGTTGCTGTACGTCTCGAGGACATCCAGTATGGCCTCCACGGAGCCATGAACATCGCCCTTAATAATGACACTAACTCGTGGCTTACCTTCATTATCATCCAGCTGCTTCACCCGCTGCCCACCGCGTACCCGAAAGCGTCCTGCCAGGCGGCGTGCCTCTCGCTCTGCCCGGTACTTGGCCTGATGCTCCTCCTCTTTCTTGCGAATATCATCGCTGCTGGACTCGATTTTCTCACGCTGAGCCTCGTGCTCGCGAAACTTGAGCACTGCATGGGCTTTTTTCTCCGTTTCCACTTCGAGTATGAGATCCCCGGCCAGGGGCAGTTCGCGCCAGCCGAGAATCTCCACGGGAGTGCCCGGCGGAGCCTCGCTCAGCGGTTGGCCATTGTGATCAAAGAGACCGCGCACTTTGGCATGCGACAGACCACTTAGCAACACGGAACCTTTGCGGAGAGTGCCACGTGAGACGATGGCCGTGGAGAGCTTTCCGCGTCGCGGATCAGTCTTGGACTCAACAACAATTCCCTCGACTAGACCTGTAGGATCGGATTTTAGTCCCATTAAAGTGGCCTGTGTGCTGACCGCCTCGGCCAGTAGCTGCAGGTTGGTGCCCTTAAGGGCGGATATCGGTATCACCTGGACATCACCACCATGCTCCTCGAGAGCAAGTCCCATTTGGGCCAGCTCTCGCTTGCTCTTCTCCTAAGATGAAGATAATAGTTTAAATTTATAATTATTCTTTTTCAAAAATATTACTTTAAACTCACAATATTCGCTTCCGGCTTGTCGATCTTGTTTAGCGCCACAATGATGGGCACCTGAGCCTCCTTGGCCAGCTGGATAACTTCTTTCGTTTGCGCCATGACGCCATCCTCAGCAGCCACCACCAGGACTATAATATCCGTGGCCACAGCCCCACGAGCTCTCATTGCGCTGAAGGCGGCGTGTCCCGGGGTGTCCAGGAACGTGACTCGTTCTCCATTCTCCAGGGTGACTGTGAAAGCGCCTATGTGCTGCGTTATGCCGCCCGCCTCACCGCCAGCCACATCAGCGCCGCGCAAGGAGTCCAAAAGCGTGGTCTTGCCATGATCCACGTGACCCATCACAGTAACTACAGGCGGCCGCGGTTGCAGTAACTCTGGCGGAGCAGGCGGTCGGGGGGCCACGTCGCGTTCCCGCAGATCATCTTCGTTGGCCATTTCGGGGGTGGCCACCACGCGGGTTTTGGCCCCCAGCTTCTTGGCTATTTCCTGGATGATCTTGAGATCCGGCAGCTTGGCGGCAGCCTCTATGTTGTCGGCGCCTTTAACATACAGCATCGCCTCCTGGATGTCATCTGCAGGGCAGAGAATATACCTTATTAAAGCATTCTATTAGAAGTTTAGTACTCACCCAAAGGTCGCTCCAGCTCCTTGGCCAATTGGGCCACGCTCATGTGCCGCCAGATGTCCGAGGCCACTTCCTGAGCCTTCTTGGGGGAGTACTCTATGATTCTAGGGGATTTCTACATAGATTAGTGAGCGTGTCCTCTGGGAAACAGGATAATGCATAATGTCCAAGCCCAGTGCTTGTCAAACTCACCTTCTCCTCGGCTGTTTTTCGGCGTTTCAAGCGCGCGGCATTCACGTGGAAGCCTTGCCATGACGCCGGTGGCTTATGGCAGTTCGTGACAGCTCGGCAGGTGTGCAGTGTATTCGCCAGTCGACTTAGGGAAATGATTCGAAGCATTTTGTATCGCTTATTTTATATTTTTCATTGATTGATTTCGAAGTTAATTTTAATCGCGTAACAACAACTGTGGTGCCAGTTTAGCTTAATACAGGCTAAATCTGGCATATCTGAATAGTTATAGCTTAAAAAATAGCTATTTTACCATTCATCCAGAATATAAGTTTTTGATGTAAATTTCGAAATTGACAAAAATCGTTATTACTTTGGCTAACATGTCGAATACATAAAACATGTAATTTTACTTACTGAAGACCAAGTAAAATGTGTGTGAAACGTATTTCCTGACAACACTAGCGCTCCATTGCTTAGTTCTTGTTTTCGCCACTAGAGTAGAAAATCGAATATAAGAACGATGCTAAAGTTTTTTCTGAGTAAAAACGTTTTCTTTTCTAAAAATGTTGTTTTTTATGTTTTTGTTTTTAACCGATTTATTATATTGCTATTTATATATATATTTTTTGATTTTCTATTCCCTAACGTAAAATATAATATCTGAAGCTTGCTTCCTTTCAGGATCCTTTGGCAAGCTTTGAAAACCAGTTAAATTTTAATTAATGGTGCCTCGCGCGTCCTTTAAATTGCCCCTCTAAGCGTCCTGCGTGAGTGTCAATCACTGCCAATGGGTCTTCAGCTTCAACTGGCAGCTAGTTTGGCCTGGGATTCCAGGATTTCGAGGAGCGGAGCGGAGCCCGGCCGGCCCTGCTCTCGTGACTGGCGCTGAATGCCACTTAATTCGGTTTTGAAGCGAGTTGCATGTCAAAATGATTGCTCTTCTGCAAACAGCGCATCTGTGTTTGAATTATGATGGAGCGCGCAAATATTCCAGATGCAAATATTTGCGCAAAACTACACACACGCATAGTCGCCACACACACACAGCCAGCCAGCTAGTGACTTGAAGTGCGGAGCTGGCCAGGACATGGATACGGATACAGATACAAATACAGGGCCAGGAGCAGGACTCATGACGCAGGACTCCCTGGGACAGAGATGCCTAAAAAGAGGTCAAAATGTGGCTTTTTAAGTGCAATTAAATAATATAAAAATATTGAATAAATAATAATATTAAAAATCTTTATTTTCTTATCAAATTTAGCTTTGAATTTATATATCTTAATATATTTTTCAAACTGCTTCCAAACTTTATGTAACCGAAGCCTCCTTTAAGCTAAATCCTGCCCAGAAAAAGGACAAATTGTCAGCTCTGGCCGGAACTGGCCCCCAACGCAGGCGACTAATGGCAGGCGTGCTACGTTGGCAGCGCCAAGCACTTTTGAAAATGTGTAACCGGCACTGACTGACTTTCAGCCCAGGACGAGGAGCAGCAGGACTCGTTTGGCCGGAGCCAACACTCGATGGTGGTGGTAGTGGTGGTGGTGCATCCGCTGCCGGAAATACGCTTACAAACGCAACCAGCACGTACACGGCGGCATGGGGAGATGCCAGTACCCTTGCCAGTACCGCCTCGTCCTGCCAGCCTGCCCTACCTTCTATATCATCCTCGCCTGCCGTCCTCGTCCATCGTCTGTTTACTTTGCAGCGCTGAAGACGCCGGCTGCGACGCAAAGAACTCAAACAAAATATAACTGTTGGAAGAAGCTGCTCCTGCTGCCGCTGCTGCTGCAAGGACGAAGGGGGGCAGCGTGCACAGAAAAAGTTTACAATTTATCTAGTAAAATGTAATTAGGATCCTGGGTGCAGCCCCCATCTCCGGGATTGCTCCGGGATTTAAGTGCGTGCAACTTTCGGTGCTTTCAGCTGCTAAGCTTAAAGTTGGAGATATGAAGGATTTAGGAAGAGTAGAAGATGGTCTGAGGGAGAGCATGTCTTAGGGGTTTATTTAGGGATTAATAAGGGGTTCTGCCAACAGAATGTAATTCAATGTAATTAATTAATTTAAAAAAATATAAAACCTTTGAATGGAAAATCTAAATAAGATTTAAGAAACTATTCTTTTTAAAAAGAACAAAACTTATCTTACACCCAGCATTATTGTTTCATATTTTAAAAACGATTGATGAAACTCTTTTCTTAAACCCTTTTAACTTATAATTTTATTGTAGCTTAACAAAATACATTTTTCCTTTAAATTTCCAGAAGGAATTATCAGATTAATTGAAATGAAATATAGTTTTTGTTTAATCAGGAATTTAAGCTATTTTTATTAAGTAACACTAACAAATATTTTGTATTGTTTTAATACAGTAAAATAGTCTTCGCTTAAAGACACTAATTATAAAAGAGTTCCCTTCCCTTTCTTATTGAAACGCATGCTATGTTATTTGCTTGTTTTATTTTCACCTCAACATATTATTATATTTTTCAATAAATAAAAGAAACCCCATTTCAAGGCCCCCTTTCTTATATATTGCTTATAGTTTCAAGTTTATAGTTTTCCCTTAAATTTCCGCACTTTTCATGCTTAGAAAAGTACTTACCATTGCCAACTGATGATGGCCGAACGGATGTTTGTTGAATGTTTACCCGTTGTTCGCTCAGCTAATCCGTTTCGCATTAAAGCTGCACCGACCGAAGTGTTTGCCTTGGTCGCATCTTAATTTCGCTGCCACAGCCGTGTGTATACACCCACACACACACACACATATATATATGGCCGCAGTTATTTGCTGAGAAATTGATTTTCGTTAATTTCTGCCACAGCGAAAATGGCGTGCAGCAGCGAGGGTCGCTCTATGGGTTTCCCCATGCCATTCGCTAAACTTCTGCTTTGGGAAAACAAACTCTTCGCTCGGCTTGCGCATAAGACATGCGCAAGAGCGACTGAGATACAGAGATACTCACCAACAAGCATAGATACAGATACACACGGATGCGGCACAGATACTCGCACACAGGAGAGCGCACGCACACAGCCACGCCGACGAGGCGGAGCAAAGCAAACAAACATGGCCGAAAATGTTTGCTGCTCATAATCCGATACAAGTGCAAATGCCGCACACACACACACACTGGCACACCCGCTCGAGCACACCTCGTTCGCTCCTCGCAGTTTCCAACTGGCTGCCGATTCCATCTCAAGATGTGCGAACTTCTCGCCAGGTGTTAATCACGGAAGCCATGTAATCGCCTTCAATAATTCAGCTACTTTGCCTTTTTTTTTTTTTGGTTTTTTCTTATTTTCGGAGGCTCTAAGTGCTCACTCAGGCGTTGCCAAACGATTCCCTCGAATGTGGTAACAATTCGAGCCAAATTGGTTGGCAAAATAAAGCATTTTGCAATTCATTAAGCGCTAAAATCTCTGGGGAATTAATTTTTAAAAAGTACAGAGAGAAATATTATAAAAAGGCAGGTGGCAAAACGCATATTGAGTCCCTTGGAAACTGCCAGATTTATTTTTAAATTATTTGTTCAAAGAGTTAAACTTAAAGGTGATGTTATTAAAAATATTAGATTGATTGAGATTTTAAGTATTATATATTTGTAGATTAATAGTTTTTCTCTTTATATCCCAAAAATCAAGAAATAAACTTCCAAATAAAATATTACATTAATTTATCAAGATCTATTTTAATTTTAATTCTTTAAAAATATTAACGTAATTAGAAATTTTACTTCAATATTTTTAAGGGTTTTATATAATATTTAAGATAATATTTTGTGGGAGTCACTTATTAAATATAAATAGCTTTTGCTATAAAAAATATATGAAAAATTAATTAATTTAAAAAAAATCCAATTATCTTCAGGGTTAAATAGGAATATAATTAATAAAATTATTATATGATTAATGAATTAAATTATCATTAAGCTTTATAATAAGAGTCAGAAACTCTCTAGAAAATTCGTCTTTTCACTGAAATTTCCAGCTAAATTTAATCATTAAAGTACCACAAGGAAATCCGGTTCTTAAATTAAAAATAACCAACTAAAACCTTGAAAGTAAACTATATTTCTCAGATACGCATTCTTCCAGCTATCAGCAGTTCCTTTTCCGCTTGTTTACCTCGCCACAAATTGATTTCAAGTCGAGCCCTCAAGTGCCAAGACCAATCTTCAATCATTTATAACCACTCGAAGTAAATGGAAATTTTCGAAGCTTCTTTTTAATTGAAGAACATTTGCAGCTAATTAGTGGCGAGTCCCCAACTATGGAGGGGAAGAGCTACTAACTGAAATGGAAAATGGAATCAGAATTGACCCTGTCACATAGGGACACTTGAGAGGGCCGAAAAACTTGGTAACTTCAAAGCTGCCACCGCCGGCACTCGATGTGGAAAAGTGTCTCCGTGTGGCCACTTGAGTGCACCTACCACAGCGTCCGATCTCGGGTTTTGGGTTTTTTTTTGTTTTTTTCGCCAGCGTACAGGTAATCATCATCATCATCATCGACGGCGATGGCGGCTTTCAAATATAAGCAAAATATTGACAGAGCGGCAACCTCCAAGGCGCAAAGGCCCCGACATCGATTTCTGGACAAACCCAAGTCGTATCGCAGTCCAAGTCCAAGTCCGCATATGCATATGCGATATGACGTTGCCGATTCGATCCCATCCGATCCAGGTACCAGGCAACAGCGGCAGCGGCCACAGGTAATTCGAGTCCGTTCGCCGGGTTCCACTGTTTACACACATTAGAGCCCGGCCAACATCCGTTGTAGCCGTTGCCGACTGTGTCGCATTCAAATGTTGTTTTTAGCCATTGAAGTGGTAAATTTCACCTGTGTGCGAGGTGGAATAGCATCGGCGGCGGCGGTGGCGGCGGCGGCCCATAGACACGGCCACTTACAACAAATGCATTTCTGGGCGGCGAGCGGCCTTTGATAGTGGACCACACACATACTCTGCCTTTGGATGCGGCGACACTTGAGTTGATTGATTTCGAGATGCGAGCATCCGCGAGATGCAAAAAAAAGAAAAAAAAAAGGAAGGGAGAGAGCGTATCCACGCTGGTGGTCCTCGTTACCAATCATGAGTCGTGATACCCTGTAGGAGGAGGAGAAACAAGGGAGCTTAGGGTATGGACCGTCTTCAGGCTTAAAGAAAATCATTTTGAAGGTAATGATTAAAATCGAAGATCCCTAAAATGTATAATTTTATAATCTTTGTAATATTTTGGTTCTTAAAACTTTAAGCATAAGTAGGAGAATATTGGAGTTGTATATCCTTTGATATGATATATTAAGTTGTTGATTTTTTTTTACTAAATTTAAAGTTATTTAAAGTCAATATCTTCTTCACATTTCAGTTGCATTTCCTAGTTCTATTCTTTCACTCTCTTAAAGTTTTGTCAGTCCAAGCTTTAATGATATTATTTCCTTATTTTTTTTAGTTCTTCTTATTATATAATTAATCTTATATTTATTCAAGAAGTATCTCCCAGTGTGCTCCATCAGCAATATTAATTTTGTCCCCCAAGTTCTTGGCATCAAGCGATCGGCCCTGGCTGTTAATTTGCTGGAGGAAGTTTCCATTTAGCACTTGGGCAAACAGTCTCTGGTTTCTGCAGTTGTCACCGAGCACATTCCAATCCCCCGTCGCCGTCCGGCAAAGTTCGCCATAAATACAAAATATCAAAAATATTATTGCGGCTGCCAGAGGGTGGCGGCAGGCAACCCGCCTTATTGTTGCCTCTCTCTGTGTTTGCGGTTTGCTGCTGCTTCAAGTGCCATTCAGCTAAATTGTTTGTATGTCAATCAAAGATGAAAACGCGCAACGGAAAATGCGAAAATTAAACAGAGGACTACTGGTGGGTGGGTGGTGCTCTCTCAGCAGGATCGCAGGATGGGCTGGCCGTGCCACTTAAAGTTCATTGAGGTGACGCCTGTGGCCAGCAAAAAAGCGATGAGGGGGCACGGGCACAGGCACAATAACGCGGCACTACAGCAAATTGCTTTGCTACACGAAAGCGTCAAAGGACTCCGGTTTAGTCGGGTTGATCTGAAGGGGTGGTGTAAACACAAGGCCGAATAATAAAGCAATAACAAAAGCGGTTGTAGCAGCAGCAGCAACAATAACAACTGCCAGGACACTTAATCAAGCGGAGGCTGCTTGAAAACCTCTTTATTCCTGGCACAGGACATGCACAAATAATGTTTTGCTAAAATATTGATTCATTCCAAGGGTTCGGGGTATAAGTTTGCATAGTAAAGTGTCTAACATGATGTAAAAAAATATTGTTAATCATGTGGGTTACCTTTGGAACGGTTTAATTAACAAATTGAAGTTAATAAATATCGTAAATAGGATGTTAGGAGAACAGATTAGGTTTCTGTTAGTAACGAGTTTTATTATTTCTAGTAAATAAATTAAAGATTAAAAGAAATTAATTTCCAGAAATGCATTCATCAGATTTTCCTGTTTATTTTGAGTTTAAATATTTCCATAATGTTTCCTTTAATATTTTCTTAATTTTTCACCCTGTTACCTTCTACTTTAGATTTGCCAGTTTTCCTAAGCCCACGTTGCACCTTTTTTGCTAAAGAAAAGCTGTCACTTTAGTTTCCCATTGATAAGTTTTACCCTATTCTTGGTAATTTATGCTGTTCCCGCCTTGACTTTCGACCCCCAAACTTGTCTGCCGTCGTCCACTGGTCCTTCCTTCGTCCTTCGATGCTCCTCCGGCATGTTCCTCTTGTTGTTGGTTAAATTTACATTGAAATGCGAGACTCGAAGTAATTCGAAAGTTTGATTTTAATTTGTTTTCATTTCGCATTAGGTAGGGCCCAAGCAGCGCTCTCCCTGGCTCTGTCTCTCTCGTGGCGTCCCATGTGTGTGGGGGCTCTGTTTCTGTCTCTGTTTACACGCCCAGTTTGCATCGGAAACTGTGACAAGGCAGAGCTCCGCCTCGGATGGAAAGCCATCATCATCATCATCACATCCACATCCACATCCACAGCCACTGCCACATCCACATCCCATGAGATGGTTGGTCTGGGATATTGCTCCATTTGCGCGCCCTGCTGTCTCTCCTTTTCGTCACGGCTCCCTTAGTCGCTGGTGTTGGTAAACTTTTGCCTGATTTTGTGTGCTTTTAACAGTTTTAATCAAATAATTGCACATGTGCTAAATGTAAACATATTTGTTCGATTCCACTAACCAGACACGCCCCAAACAACAGTCGGGCGACCTACCGAGCGACCTCTCTCTCTCCTTCGCTCCTGCAAATTGTGCAAAAATTGCAACAAAAAACAGAAAAGAGAAGGTTGGCTAGTGCACATTTGCAGCTCCAGTTGAAGCTTTAGCTCCACAGGAATATTTACAAATGCAAACGAAACAGGAGAAAGTTCAAACACACAAACAAATGAGCGTGCAAACAGCACCGAAGACATTTGGCAGGAAAAACGGAGAAAGGAAGGCAGACCAGACCCACGTCCAGTGGGAATATTCCCGGCAGGATTTGCAGGACGCGTGCCTCTCGCATTTTTAATTTTCCCATTTACTATTTCCACTTTTCATCTCCTCCATTCTAAAGCCTAAAGGATAATAACTTGCAGCCGAGGCAAAACTTCAGCGCGTGCTTTTGTTTACACGATTCACGTGGCTCAGCGCCCGTCCGGGGATTAAATGCAACTTGAAAATATTAAAACATTTTGCGACAAGTTGGCAAATGAAAGCCCACCCAATCATGTCAACAGCCAAGTGCCAGAAGGCGGGAGAGGGGCATCCTACTAGGAACCAGAACTCGAACCAGTATCCAGGGACCAGGGACCAGGCAGCGACACCAACAACAGGAAGGAATGATTTCTTGTGCCAATATTTTTCCAGAGCACACAATTTCGATTTGTCGAGTGCAACTTTGGCGCTCATCGTACTCATCATGGCTGGCGCTCAGCATTTGGCTCCGGTCCCTTTTTGCCTTCGTCTCGGTCCCTGCTTCTGCTTCCCTTTGGTCCTGCTGGGGGCTCTACGCCACGTCCTTGACACCCAGTCGACAGTCAGAGTCGCAGTCGGCAAATCGTCCGTGGATGTGAATGTCTCCTGCACGAATGTCAACGCTGAGCTGCTGAGGCACTGAGGAAAAACTGGAAAAGTACGAGGAAACTAAGAAAACATCCTGGAATTTTATTTAGTATTTTAAATGGCATTAAATGATTTAGGATTTTAATTTTAATAATAAAGGAGAGGTTCGTGTATATCTATCTATAAATTAGAAAAACTTTACTTTGATTAATTCATTTAATTACTCAATTTTTTCTTTGTTTATTAATTAATAGAAAAATGTATTTATAGAAAATTTATAAAATGTATGTAAATATCAGGCTTTTCCTCTCATTTATCTCAGTGATTTGCTGCTAAAAAATACGTTGGGCGGAGAGTTCACATCCTTGCACACCCACACACATACACACTGACACACTCGCTTTCACAAACATAAACACACACACACTTACAGGAGTCACTGGAGTCTGGCTGGGCGGAAGGACAGGGTCGGTGGGCTGGGGGCTAGGGGCTCTGCTACTCGCTTGCAAATCAAGTGAAATGTTTGCAAATAGAATTTGTCTGTGCTTGCTCGAGTGTTTGACTGAAATCTATATACACATATAGTTAGGATGTGTGTGTGTGTGTGCCAGGATGCTCGCTCTCTTTCTGTGTGTGTGTACATTATGATCAGTACAAATGTGAACATAACTGCACAAATATGTACATAGCAAGTCGCTCGAGCCACCCACCGGTCGCCCCTCGGAAAAGCCAGGCGGCAGGCGAGCCAAAGAGTCGTCGTATCTCTGCCATGACTCCACTCCGCTCCGTTCTCTCTTGGAGGTTGTCCTGGTTCCACGCATTCCCATCCACCATGCGCCCTTTTGACTTCGCCGGCGTAAGGATTAATTAGCGAGCAAGTGCGGCATAAAGCAGAGCAAAAAAATATTTAAAAAAGCTGCGAAAATAAATAAAATTATTGCCACCAATTGCATCCACAAGGTAATATAAAAAGTATCTCAATTGCCCTGGCAGCGAAAGAGTTCTTTGGCCCCACAAGATAAAGTCTTGAAAGCTTTATCTTTTGGATATATCTGAGTCAGAGAACACCTTCTCCTCTTTATCGGAGATGCGATATAATCGGAGCAGATAAGAAACCAAGGCAATGCTTTCAAGATAATAAAGTATGAAAAGGTGATTTAACTGCCTGCAAATAAATATATTACTCAACTTTTGTAATTATTAATTTGTTTTTTTTTAGAGCGGAAGTTTCTCCTTTGTTTAAGACTATCACGTCATTAATAGGATAATACAACTTTGAATTAACCTTGTTGGACTTTCACAGCTCAATAATTGCAATTCAAAGTGACAAGGCAAAGCAATCCGTAAGATGCATCTCATAACAACAGTTCAGACGGCTAACAAAGCACTCAAATAGCGTATTCCTCCATTCACGATAATTAAGCACCAAGTCTCGCCCTGTGACATTATTTATATTTGTGGAAATTAGTATACTCTCTATAGGCACGACTTTGTCTCATTCGTATTTGAATTCAATTAGATGTTATTGCTCTATTATCGTCCCTGCTGCCGTGCTGGGCTGGCACTGTGGAAATTATTGTTTGTCAAGCGAATTAGTTTGTTTTCCAATGTCATTTAAAGTACACATGTTCCATGCACGCATTATAGCTGCCGATTGTATAAATCAATTTGGAATTTACACGGGAGCATATGGAAATCATTGGGAATGTCAGAGAATAAGAATTAAAATATGTTTGAATTAAATTAACTGACAAAAAGGTTTCCAAAATGTGATGTTTCAGTATCTGAAAAAGTAAATATGAATAATAAAATAATGCTTAATAGAAGTACTGTTCAATAAAAGATCAGAAACATAATTTACGTCCCATTTATTTAACAGATAAAAATAACCTTAATATACATATATAAATTATTTCAATGGTAAACTTAAATTTTACTTTTTAGTTCTTACTTTAGGAAGAAAAAAATCTTTAACCCAAAACCTCCTTCGCTTTACCTTACCAAAATATCTAAGAAAAGCCTATCATATAGACCCGATTCATTGGAATTATCTCGGTTTAAGCCTCCTTTTTTTGGGTTGCAATTTGCACAGCTCTTCATTATCACATCGCCAACAAGATTATCGCCTGATTAACATTCCATTTCAAGTACATTTGCCCCGTTTTCCGGCCGAGTTGCGCCGTGTCCCGCCGTTCATTAGCACAGAAAATTATAATTTTTTGTCAACGCAACGCGACGCGGCTGCTGCTGCTGCTGATGCCGGTTAATTGTGCCCGGCAATCTTGCAAAATATGCAAACGTTTGAATTTGACATGCACACACGAAACGGTTGGCAAATAGCAGCCATCAGCCAGCATCCATGGAAACTGGAGGGCAGGACGGAGGCTGGAGCACCTGCATGGCAGTGCAAACAGAACGCAGCCTGCGACGCAGTAGCCTCCCTGCCTCGGAAAAACTGCATCGGCATCGGCATCTGCATGTCCCGGGAAACTGCGAATGCAATGCTGCAACGCAACTGGAACTGAAACTGAAGATGCTGCTGCTCCGGCTGCCCCTTCTCCCGGCCAGACTGGCGAATGACTTTGAAGTGGCAACGCATATAGGGCAGGGTGTTCTTAAAAATTCATTTCATTGTCCTGCATTGTCTGGCGAGAGCGGGCCAGGCGAGGAGCCGAGGGCAAATACAGCTTTCTGCAGCGGTCGCCGATGCTCCTGCAGCCGCCATCATTTCCGTTTTAGAGCTGTGCCTGGCTGCCTGACTGGCAGGGTCCTCTTCGGTCCTTCGCCGCTCGGCAAAAAGATGCAAAGACAGCTAAGCAAACATCATCAGCACAAAGATGGCAGCGACAGGACGCAGCAGCAGCGACAGGAGCAGGAGCAGGAGACGGAGCCTGGAACAAGCTCTGTTTGCACAACGTACGACGGATATTGTGCCGATGTTTAGTAGTGGAAAGTAGTAGATCCTTTGCCACACAGGACAAAATCAACCAAAAACTAATAAATCCAAATTTTTTAAAGAATTTGTATTAAAGAAAATTATTTAAAATTATAAAAAATATAATAAACTTAATAAGAAACATTCCCTTTCCTTTGAAACTTAAATTTATCTTTACCTGGAAGCTGCTAAATTTCCTTAAATCTTCAATACAACATCTACCATATTTTTAGGAAAGCATTTAAATCTTAAATAATAAAGAAATTACCCTGCAAACTTTAGTAAAATTTTCTCTCTGTGCCTGAATGCAGCAGCGGCAGTCAAGCATTTGGGCAAACACAGAGGAGCGGAGGCGCCGGCAAAGGAACCAGTGCCCGCGGCCATAATAAGCGTGGCCAGGACGAGGAGCAGGAGCTGCCCGAGCAGGCGGAGCAATCCGATGGTCAGAGTCGCTGGCCTGCAGCGGAAATCCGGAGCTAGGCCTAACCCTAACACAATTTGAGGCAGCCCTAAGACGACAAGCGGCCAGAGAGGCCGTGACAAGTGCAGCAGCAAATATCCTGCGGCAATTCGGCAGAAACAGTAACAACGACAGTAGAAACAGCAGCAGGAGTGGGAGTAGGAGCAGGACCAGCTGCTGCCCAAAATCACGCCAAAGAAATCTGTCACAATTACAATAAAAAGAGGACCAACAAAAAACTGTCAGGCGACTTCAACAATTTATAAATATTTAGCCAGCCGACAGAAGGAAATGAGGTGCCAAGGAAAATAAGAACCAAAACGAATTTGTCATTGTTGTGCCATTTTGGCTCATAAATTTCACCTTTTGCCAAATGTTGTGTGTGTTTATATCCCTCCCCTAATGGGCCATGCAATGTGTCTTGATGCAATAGCCAGGCTAACGCCTGTTATCCTGCCATCCTGCCTGCCTGTCTGCCTGACTGGGGTCTCCCGCTGGGCCATACAAATCGCATTACACGACTTTTTGACTCTCGCATTCAACTCTAATTACCCGGTAGTGGATTGTGTCCAGGCAGCTCTTTGTGCCTTTGGGTCCTAGGTGTACCCCGGATAGGGGCGTTATCTGTGTGCTGTCCTGTGAGGAGCATCCCCTCCTCTCTCCCCTGCCATGTAGCAATTTGTCGACACTGCCTCGGTCGAGAAGAAAGCGACTTTCACACGCCGCAGCAGCCTACGTCAAGTCGAAGGTCATTTGGGGTCGATCTCCACCCCTAAAGCATGCCCCTTCCCAAGTCACAGCTCACAGCTCGCAGCATGTATAATTAAAAGAAACGAGGCATCGTTAGGAGCCTTATCGCCGACATATTCGGAAGATAATGCTAAATTCAATTCTATTGTCCGCCGCAGAAACAACTGTGCGGCTTGTTCAAATATTGTATTGAAAGAGTGCTAAATGAAAAATAAGTATCTCTCTGTTTCAGCTAGGTAAATAGAACGCCTCGAAATTGAATAGAAATAAAGAAACAAATGGGCGAATTTTCCATCAAATATTAGGGGGAAGACTCAATGCTCTAAACTGTAAAGTTCAATTACCCTAAACTCGATTTTATAATTTCTTATTAGAGATGGAAAGTTGAAATAGAAGGGTAAATCTATTAAGAGCTAAATATATAGATATTTCAGGGAATAATTTGTGGATATGAGAAGTGGTTTACATACTTTAATACTTGTGTTCCACTTATACTAAATCTTTCATTATGTTTGCTATAGTTTTTATAATAATTAAAATGAGATTAAAGTAAAAACCTTTCAATAATTTTAAGAGCAAACTCTTACTTATTTTATTCTAGAAATTAAGTTTTACAAAATGCGATTCTTTAAATAATTTATCTATAAAATTCCCAAATACTTCCTTAATTAATTATAACTCCCGTTTAGTGTAGATCGATCTCCATGTGGCCTAGCGATGCTGTCGCCTGTCTGTCGGCGACCGTTCATCATGTTTCTAACTTTCCAAACAGCTTTCATTATCGCTGTTGGAGCTGTCGTTGTCACTGTCGTTGTCGCCTGCTATTTGCACAGTTGCTGCATTGTCAGATCCAGCAAAAATTCCAAATAAATGGGGAAAAATACAAAACGAGGAAAAATAACAAGAATGACAAGAATAACATTGTCGCGTTAGGCAAACATGATCTGGCATTCGTTCCAATTTCAAGCCTATCAATACTACTCGAGCTCGGTGTTTGCTCAGGCCGCAGAATCGAATTTAGTAACGATCTTGGCCATATCTTTGACTCGCGTCAAAACACACGTCAAATGTTTGCACACCCCTCGGAACGAACAACAGGAACAAGCCCAAAATCGAGGTAACAAGAGGGCCCAAATGGCCCAAGGGCCCAAAGAAGCATCTCTAAAGAAACTGCTGCTTCCGCACATTTGCCGGCAACAATGGCCTAGGTAGCAACCTGTCAGGCCCAAAAAACATAACATTGCCCCCGACATTGTCATGATCCACACACAAAACACATCCGGCCGAATGACAAATCTCGTTTGGTACACACACACACACACTCCGGTGCCGAGCCTGGCCGAGAAAATTTCCCCAATCCGCTTGCCATTATTACGAAATCCGCCCGGCTTCCGTTCGCCGCGGGCCAAGATCACTCCGGAGCTCACCTCACGTCTCAACCCGATGGCATACAGTAGCGGATGCTGTATGCTAATTCCCAGCCATTGAGTCCAAGTGCCGCCAAAGAGGCAACGGCGCTGCTCCAGCGGGGGCTTGGCCAAGTGCTCCTCCGCATGGCTAATGAGGCAGGGCGGCCCCATAAAGTTGGTCACCTAATTGGGGCCAAGTGTAGAGGAAGGTAGAGGAGGAGAAGGCCTGATTGAGGCGCAAACATCTTGAAATTGAAACTTTTTTACAACCAAAAAGAGGAAGGGAATTAAATAATATATAAAGGAGCCTAAAGAAAGGATTTATTTATTAAAAAATATGTTTACTTAGCTTACTTAAAAAAATTAGAAAGTAGGTATAAGAAAATACATTACAAATGCTTTGCAACTCTTACACCTTCAAAGGACAAATTGAACCCAAAGCCTAAAAGAATCTCTCTATTTTAACAGGATTTAAGGACCTTTGAGAAGATTTGTTGTAATCTCATTAATTTTCAGACATCTATAAGATTTATAATCATTTTTCTTAACGACATTTTTTCAGTTATCTTTAAATATTCAAAAATAAATGAATTCTTCATTGCTGAAAAGAAATCCAATTAATTTTTGAAAACAAGCCTCCCTGCGATAATCTCCAATTTGCGATTCTTAAGAGGTAATCGGTAATGTCTGATGTGTGTGTGTTTTTATTTAGCTTTCACCAAAATGTTGATTCATTTTGTTGCCAAAAGTCATTGAGGCGGCTTAATGCCTCATATTACGGCTGATCGCGCGTATTGAGTGCTTCTGTTTCGCTTCGGCTCGGTGGCCGGTGCGGACTTGATATTTGCATTTGTAATAATTTTTAAAATTAATTACATAAATATCTGGCAAATCTGTTAAATAAATTTTATAATAATTCATTTATCGAAATGCACTTTAAAGTGTGTTTGTGCACACGCGGCCGGGCACACACACTGTTGCCAATATTAAACATTAAATGGCCAATGCCAACAACATTAACGGCCATTATTTGCATGGCCCGGACTGGCGGACTGGCGGACTGGCGGAGTGGCCGAAAGGCGGGAATGGTGGCCCGATGTGGCCGCATGAGCCTCCAATTAGCAATAACTGTAAATGTGAAATTTGCACAGGCATAAAAAGCCTTTAGCCGCCATTTTTCATTTGTCAATCGCCGGTAAATAGAGCAAACCAGCCGCTATCCAAAAAGTGGTAACATCCAAACTTAAATTCTGCATTTCACAATAACTTTAAGATATGGCCCAAAGCAATCTGTTTTTAGGTAACAAACCCACCAATGTTGTATGTGCCTGAAGTTTGGAAAATAGCAAAACGCATTCACATGTAAAATTCCATCAAAAATCGCGGCTTTTTCACAAATGAAAACTCCAAGCGAAAATTAAGTTTGCCTTTGTGGTAACATGAACAGAGGGTTTCCTCGCCTGGATAAATGCAGAGCAGGCGTAGAGATGCTCTTATGGATAATTAGAAAGGTTTATTTAAATATAAAGATGGTTTTTATTATTGTAATAAATTAATCATTATTTTTGTGAAGCCAATTTAGAGTTAAAATCATCTGGAGCAGAGATTAAACTAGCGGAGTTTCGAGTAAGGCTTCAGTTTTCCATGAAGATATATATCGTTGACTTGGAAGCTTAAATTTAAAATTTAATAAAGAAATAGTTTATTACAGGCCTGTCTCTTTTAACAACAAAATAAAGTATGTAAGGGATAAAGGTAGTTTTACCTAAAGAATACATTTTCCACACCCTTCTTCCTTTCCTAAGATCTTTATAGTTTCATCCCCTGTTGCCAGGACATCTTCCTTATAGATTTCTTCTTTTATTCCTTAAACAACCTTAACGAATCGATGTTCTCTGGTGGTTTGTCAAGCAATTTAATAACTAAATCTAGCTTAGGAATTTCGTAAACCCTAATCATTCAGCGACTTATTTGCCATAACAAATTCCTACTGGCAGGGTATCAGCAGGGCCTTCGTTGTGGAAAATGTAACCAACTCCAAACCAACTCACTTTACCCTTTTTTGTGAACCCTTTCCGGCGTTTTGCATTGTACTTGAAGTGCAAATATTGTGCCGCTGTCGACTGGAGCGGCGGCTGCTTCGAAAATCAAATTCCAATTGCAACGCTGCGTATACGCAACGCAATTTTTCCACAGAGCCAGGTTGTTGGCCCGACTGCCTCTCCGTCTTCATCATCTCCTGCAATTCGCTTTATTTGCTTTCACAATTTCGGCTGTTTGTTGTTGTTAGCCCGGCTGAAGTTGCCCTGGTTGTTTGTTGTTTCTGAAATTGTAACGTCCTCATTTCTCCGTGTCTATATTGGGGTATATAAATTCTCATTACGAGCCGGGGGGACATGGACATGGACACGGGCACAGACACCTCTTACCGATTAGTCAGCGACTGAGTTATTTGTCCTGTTGCAGTAATCAGACGATGGCGGCGGCGTTGAGCAACGACGTTCGCTGCTATTTGCCTTGGCACAAATCCTGGCCCCCCCTTTTGGCCGGCTCTCTGGCAATATTTGTACAATTCGCAAGCCCAAGCGCTTTCCAGTTAATAAAAATGACAATGAAGCTATTTTCGCTGCGGGGGCGGAGTGCAGTTGGTTTTATTTTCCACTGCACCCCGTATGTCATCAATTTTGGTTTGTGAATTTTTAAAAAAGCTAAATTGCCTCGGCCATTGTTGTGTTTAGTGAGCGATAACCAGGCGACCAACTAATACAAAAACACAAACCTAAGGGAGAGGCCGCAAAAAAAGCCGAGGAATGCGAAAAAATACGGGAAAGAACACACACCAAACACACCACACACAACACACTATATACGCATACACACAGCGTCGGGACCCAGTTGAGTGTGAGTTTTTTGGTTAAATATTTTATAATTAAAAAGCTAACACCGACTAACACCGTGCGAGGTGTGTGTGCAAACAATAAACAAACAAAATCCTTTTCAAATATTTACCGTTGGCATATAGCAAACGTTGACGTTGACGTTGGACGTTAACGGCAACGGCAACGGCGACAGCGACGTTGACGCTTGGTCGCATGGCGAAAAATTTAAAATTTCTATTTAATTTCATTTTCCCCCAAAACGCTCCCAGGAAAGTGACAAAAAAAGAGAGCCCGGCTGCATGTGTGTATGCCCGCCTCTGGGTCATTTAATTTTGCATAGTAATTTATTTAAAGCAAAACGAATTCTTTATTGGGCTTTATGTTTTAATTTTTTAGCACTCCGCTGCCGAAACAATGGCCAGCATATGCCCGTAGTCTATTGGCATTTCAATTGCATTGCTTTTTGCTCCATTTGTTTTTGAGTTCGGCCCGTGTGTGCGTCTATCCTTTATTTATAACTTTGCCAGGACATACACACAATGCGACGTGGGTGGGTGTGTGCTGGTGGGTGGGTGTTTTCCGGGGAAGTTGCCAACGCGGCAAAATCCTGCGCATGTGTCACATTTTATCGCAAATTTTCACTGCGTGATGAATATTAAAAAAGAAGTTTCAAAGCCGAACCGAAAAGAGAAGCAATTTTCTATATGTATGCGTAGAATGGGGGCAAGTTTAGGGCAGGGTGAAGCCTAGGTGCGCTAGGATGAAGGATAATGACTGCGAAAATAAATAAATATACAAGTTTAGCACAGCTTTAAGTATATTTTTTTAAATAATAAACAACAGCTGAGTTATTGCTTACCTGAAATATTAATTTTATATTTTTTAAACAAATATTTTAAGCTAGAAATTCAAAGTCATTTAGGGAAATATATATTAAATATGAGAATAAAGCCAGTAGGATTTTATTTTAGTTTTAAGTGATATTTTATAGACTTTTGTAATTTAACTTCAATCGGAAAAGATCAACATTAATCTTAAATTACAATTTTATCAAAAGAAATACATTTTCATAACCATTAACATTCAAAAAAAGTAAAAATATCCCTTTAAAATTTATAAAAAATATTTTAAATCCCTTTGTGGTACTTACAGACACAATTTCCAATCACAAGACAGCTCGATCCTTTCCGGTGTAGCGCACATGGGGCTGGTAAAATTCTAATAATTTTTGCGCACTCCAGGCACAAACCGAATCCATCATAAATCTCGGCCCGGCTCGATGACAATGCATCATCCGTGTGCAAACAGAAGGCTAAATCTCTTATAATATCCTTTATGTCCAGGATGCGCCATATGCGTGTGTAGGCTAAGGCAAGAGAAGCACACATCCAAACACCGATATAGAGGATATATATATGAGGCGAGTGTGGAACGGGTTTTCGTTTTCAACTTGTTAAATTTTTCAGCAAAATTGAGAAGCAAGGAATAGACTTTAAGCGGCTAGGAAACGAAATGAAAAGAAGGCAAGTGGCCAACGTCTCTGTTCGCCCTGCTCCCTTGTGGCCCGTGTGTGTATCTACAAGATACAATAACTTGGACCACTAGTGCCTCCTTCAAAAGTAGCCGAAAAGTACCGACAAAGTATCTGCAAACAGGAGGCCAAAAAGGAGAGCGCACATAAAACAAATGAAACTCTTGTAGCAGCGGCTGCCGGGAAAAGCACAAGAAAATTTCAAGAAAAATATTAAGACAACAACAACAAAAGCAACAACGAAGGCAAAAGCTCGAGTGTCTGCTTAGGGTGGAGCCGGTGCCAAGAGCGAAGGATGAAATGTAGGAGGAGCCGGCTGCCAGCCATTTGTAATAGTTGCCAGGCTGCTTCCTGTTTGGCAGCCAGGCATCCTGCTCCGGGGGCCATCTCCTGCTCCTCCCACTACTGCCACCCCTCAGCCCCTTTTCGCAGCAGACGGCAATAAAATGATATAAAAGTAAAAATCAAAAGTAAAACAAAGGGTGGGAGGGGAGAGATAAAAAGGGAGCCAGTTCTTGATCTGCTGCTACTGCTGCTGTTACAGCTACTGCTGCGGGCTATTTCACGTAGTCGAATCAATTCAAAACAACTGCGAATGCAATTTAATAAAATCCGTGCACGGGCGAATTTCTTTCCGCTAGCTGGCTGCTCTCGCTTCCAGCTCCTGTTGGTGGTGGGTTGCTGGATGAAAGTCCTTTGGCAAGGAGTAAAGCCAACCCGGCGCAAAACAATAAAGCGAGCTTGTGTACACAAGGGATATGCTCCTGTCTTTCAGCAGGAGCACACACACACACACATTCAGACTCACTCGGAGCCAGTCAGGCGCTCAGGCATGTGAGTCCTGCGAAACAGTCGCCATATTGGCAGTCGTCCTCGACTGCTGCTGCAGCTCCTTGTTTGCCGAGCGCTGTTAATTTGGCAATACCCGCTTTCAATTATCTTATAAATATGAAAATGCAGCAGCAAACGCTGCAGGCGCAATCCGAATCGTAATGAAAAACGTTTCATTTTTCATTAAGAATATACAAAGACCCCACTGTGTGCCTTTCAGATCAATCAAAAAATCATGACGTTCCCGGCTCAAACACACACTTCTCTGATTCCTGGCTCCTTGACCAGCAGCCGGACGGAAGGATTGGCAAGACGCATGAAAGTGGCAAAAGTCATGGGGATTCGCGTACGTGCCACCTGCATTATTCATTGCCTTCGTTGCTGCTGCCAGTGCTACGCTGCTGTGACGCAATGATGGGTATTACCACCGGAACGGGGATTGGGATTGCGATTGGGAAACATCGGAGCAGGCACGCACCTTCCTTTTAGGCGGACTAGGCGAGGTCGACACTCCGTTGCGCATCTCTGGCAATGCGCAAATATGTGCTCATCAGCAACATCCATGGCAACAGCGACATCGACTGCACTGGAAATAAAACAAATCATTTTAATAATAAGTATTTTTAATAACCCAAAATGTAAACAATAAAACATATAAAACCCCCTTAAAATAAAGCTTGTAACATATATAAATTTAATAAATCTCTCTAAATTTAAACACAATTTCTATCAGTGCACTTGGAATGATCGCCGCAGCGACACTATTTCAATTAGCAACTGCAATGCACGCGCTAAAATATGCAAAGTGCCTGCCACTCGCATTCGCATCCACGTTTCACGTCATGGCAGTATGAGCCTCGTTGCTCCGCCTGCCTGCCATACCCACCAGTTGCCTCGATCTCTCTCGATCCGCCGATCCGCCGATCGATGGAGCACTTGACCCCGCCGGCGGCAATGTTGTTGCTGGCACACTTTGCACCGCACATGGCTTATTGGGCGTGTTTATGTGTGTGGGCAAATATTTAACGCGAAATGCCGCAGCAGCGCAGCAAATGGTGGACCAGTGGTGGCCACAGTCGAGCAGCCAAGCGAGGCTGTGACTGCGACTGCGGCGACGCTCCTGCAAAATGTTGAGCAATCTTGCGATCTGGTCAATTATCGTCTGTTTGCTGAAGGAATTCCGCAAAGTGACATTGGAAACTATTTCGTAGAGCAGATCCTCAACGAGATCGGGAGCAGAGACTGCAAAAGATACATTTCTTTGGGAAAACCATCTTAGGGGCCACTTCAAGGGTAGTACATTAAGCCTATTTGTCTTGGTCGAAAAGTAGGCTAACAAAAAAGAAATAGCGCCAGAAAGGAGAGACTCTTCCCGAGGGTACCCTAGGATTTTAATTAGATGCAAAGAAATCCATCTTAGAAAAGGAAATTGCTTACATTTTAACTTTGATTATTAAATAAATAAAACCTGAAATTATTCTCCTCTTACCACCTGCTAAATATCAATTATTCTTTTGTTTTATTTCAGTTTAAACCATTTTCTACTTGTGTTAACCATCTACCCTTTTCTCTATGATATTATAGGGTATTTAAAAACATGAAAAAAACCTCTATCCACCATTTAGAGTCAACCGAGCGCGGCATTTTTGTTGTACGAGTGCCTCGTACTCGTTCCAAACACTCATTATAGATCCGAGATGTGCTTGTTTGCGGCTATAATGACGCTCAACGCTGGCTCGGACTCGGACTTGGAGTCGCCTTCGTCGTCGCCGTCGATGTCGATTCAACGTTAATCACGACTTTTACTTGTCTTTAATTTTTTTGGCAAATAACCCGGGAAAGAAGGAGAAACGGCTCGAAACTCTCGAGCGTCTGAGAAATGGGCGCGGACGGATCGAGTTAACATATACAGAGATATATATAAGGTGGATATTTCGGGCTAAGTATGGCCCAAGTGGTATGTGTAAATTTTCACTGTCGCTTGCTTATTTTTTTGGTGTTTTTGTTATTGGTTTGGTCTTTTTTTCCCCCTTTTTTTGTTTCGTGTTCGAATTCAATTTAAAATGCACGTAGTTATGTCTGTTTACTTAAGTTTTTGACGGATATTTTAACGATGTGAGCTCAACACAAATTCACTTTAAACGCTGAGAAGGTGGGGGCTCGGATGGGGGTTAGTAGGTGGGGGAAAGGGGTTGGGAGAAGGTAGAAGGGGGCAAGATACATCCGCACCGATGACGAACGACAACGGCAAACATGTCGAGATATTCACGTCCGAGTGATAATGAGATGCGCGCCTTTTTCCAGTCGGTTTCCCTCTCTCGGTGCCTCTCCATCATCATCTCTACTCTGTCTCTGCCTCCTCCTTGCTTGTCACTTTTCTCTCCAGCTTTCTGCTTTTTCGCTGATAAACAAGATGGAGTTACATTTTTAGGTTAATTATGTGCTAAAGTGTGGGAAGGCATACGAGCAGGCAGGGGGCACCCCTCCCCTGAGAGGAAGGGGAGTTGGAGAAACCCTGAGGTTGGTTATATAAAACCCAGCTACGAATATGATATCATGCCTACGAAATTGAACATCCAGCAGGAGTCAGGCAAAACACGAGATTGGCTGCATCAATGGCTTGCCCACATTTGGCTATTTGCAGGCTCGTAATTTCAGGCCAGTCCAGTCAGCATCATTCAAGGACCTCCGTCCACTCAAATACACAAATCTTGTTTGTTTATAAATACATAGATAAACGCATATGCAGGTTTACGATATAAGGAGGCTATATTAGACAGGACATTAAGCTTAAGAAGGTTTGAATCATTAGAAATCTAAAGATATTATGTTGGTTAATTTTTAAAAATAACATTGTAAAGGTTTAAATTTGCAATTAATATTATTGTGTTACAGGAGCTAGAAGTTTAATTAATTTAATTACTAAAATTATTCTCTTTAATCAAAATTCTCTCATGGATACCCCAACATTCGATCATTCCCCAAATGTAATATTTTAGGCCTTGATTTCGTATCTGATGAATTTGTGCTAATTTATCAAAAATGACCAAAAACCAGACATGGTTCAACACAAGGCACAAGACGTTTGCTGATGCGGCAGGTTGTCCTGGAAAAAGGAGCCCCAGATCGCCTGGCCGAGACCCAGAACTGGGGGACCGGAGCTCGGAACTAGCTGCTGATTCATTAAATCTGTGCTGGGGAACATGCCTGTTGTTGCCTAGTTTATGGACACGGACGAAACCGAGTCCTCAAAGCGAGGCCAAAACCGACAGGAGCGGAAAGCGGAAGCAGTGGCGTTGCACTAGCCGAAAGCTGTGCAAATATTTTATGCAAATGTCCGGGCCCCGTCATTGCACGGACCCGGCTACAGCTACGGATATAGCTACGGCTTTGGCTACTACGGTTGGGGCCACTGAAACGAAATTAATTTGTGTTTATACATAATATGCCTGGGTCCGGGTGTGTCCTGTTTTCCACTCAGTGCACAGTCACACACACACACAGGAGGAGAGGAGCAGGAGTGTCCGTGTGTGGGCTTGCCGCAATGAAATTTCATTATGAATATGCCGGCCAGCATCATTATCAAGAGCGGCAAAACAACGCAGTGCAGCGCACACAGCAAAGGATATGCACATACAGATGCGCGTACACAAGGATGTGCGAGCGCTTTTATATGAGCTGATGTTGCTGTTGTTGCAGCAGCTCCTGCATTTGTTGCTGCACTGCTGCTCCTGCTGCTCCTGCTGCGGTGGCTTTGTTGTTGGCAGTGTTCCTGCGGTCGGATAGAGAGCGTCCGCCAGATAGGCAACAATAATGCACATGTGTCTAAAATTGAGTTTAAATATACATACGAGCGAGGGGGGTTACTAAAATTTAGAGATGCAAATAATAAAATTCAGAATTAGAACAATAAAAATAAAGATTAACTAAAATAAAGATTAATTTGAAAGCTGATTTATTGTTTTAGAAATTGTAATAAATTAGTTATAATAAAAATCGGTTTGAAGCCCTTTTTACTATCTTAAAAAATGGAAAATTTGTATATTTATAATACATCATATTAAAGTATTGAAAATGTGTTAAGGCTCATTGAATTAGGATATAAAATAACATCAAACTCTCCTGAATTATTTATATTTTAATTACCTGCAAAAAAAGGAAGTTCCTAACTAAATCAAGACAACTTCTTGTTCCCTCCTCTGGCTATACGTATATTTATTGTCTGTACATATATGCTGGCAGCCGGACGACCAAAATCTGAAGTTAAATATTTCGTATTGCAGCGGGTTAAACTTTGTGTTGTGCGGGCGACACACACCACACACACCCACGCACTATGGACGAGCTGATCTCAGCCACTATAAACGCACATGTACACTATAATTTGTTGATTCTGCCACTTAAAGTCAGCTGCAGTGGCACCCACAGCTCCTTGCTTCTTGCTCCTTGAACAGCCCATCCTTCTTCCACTCGTGTTTCATGTAGTTTCCTTTTTTTTCCCTTTTGGAAATTATGCCGGCACAGCAGAAAATCGTTGATTCATACGGTTGACTCCGCTATGCAAACCCAACTGGCTGTAAATCGGGTAAACTGTTGATGCATGTGGCGGCAGTCGCTGCAAACCGGGCCGAGAGTCCTGGCAAAATTCAGTTACCACCCCACGGGAACTGGCCAAGTCATCAGCCGTGGGCCGTATGCATATGCAGGCAACTGCGATATTGCTACTGCAGTTACTCCTCCTGTCGGTCCTCTTGCCTCTCCGCCTTCATCTCTCTTTCCTGCCGCTCCTACTGGCTACTGCAGGTAGCGGTGGTGGTGCTGGTGCTGCCGCTGCTGTTGCTTTTGAGCAATCAATCAGCGAGCAAAAGTCAAACATTGACTTACAATCCAATCCACGGATTTAAATTGACGTATTTACCTGTGCCGGGCAGCAGCAGCCTCACAGCCTCGCAGAGCCGCAGAGTCGTAGACAATGGCGGAGGTTCCGGGTTCCGGCTGCCGCACTGAGAGCTACTGCTGCTGCTGCTGCAGTTCCGGCTGCGATGGCCTGCGACTTGGACTCCCACGCACTCATTGCCAGCCCACTCTCTGGCATTAAATTGGGCGATTCGCCAAATTATTGAGTTGTCGCCGGCAGGACGCTCCAATGGCCTGCAGCCGCATCAACAGAGGGCAGGGTGAGGGAGGGAGGGACAGAGTCCTCTCAAGGGGGTGGAGCTCTGGAGCTCCTGGGGGTCGCAACTTTGGGCCTGCTGTGTGCGGGCACGCTGTTTGGCCATTAAAGCTTCATATTTGACTTCTGAATAATTCAAATTACTAATATTGATTCGGGCCACGAGAAAAAATGTAAACGCATTGTTGTTGTTGTTGTTGCCCCGGCCGGTTGAGCGACATTTCAGCATTTTGCTATGCAGCAGCAGGGACAACAAAAACAAGAGCACTGCAAGAAATAAGGAAAGATTCCCCAGCCTAGAGAGATTACAAGTTTTTCCAAGACTTCAAAACCTTCTTTTCTATTAAGAAAAAATTAAATTTAAAGATAATAAATAATATAACTTATTTCTCTCACTGTATAGCAACAACAACGGGGCCAACGGAAACAGCAACAGCGACAATAAAACAGTCAACATTACAAACGTCGCGTCGCTGACGTTGACATTTGGTTGATTGGCGCCCCAGTCGTATACGTAATCAACGGAATGTTGACCACGTCCACCACGCACACACACACACACTCGGTGGCACACACTTATGCATAGGAACATAGCCTGGCCTAGCTATAGCTCCAACGATATATGCTTGATTGGATACGCGCGTATACGGAAAAATGCCAGTCGGTGGCTGGGGGGGGTCAGAGGCCATCAAAATCGGAATGGAAATAGGGACTCGGTGGAAATGGAAATGGCTGCTTGTCATGCGAGTGTCAGCTCCACTGGGGAGCTAGTCCGGATCCGGATTCGGTATGGATCCAACTGCTTATTTCCTTTTTATTGACAACACCGAGATGGCAGGGGCGGGGGGCGGAGCAACGGCCAGCAGAGTCGTAGCTTTTAACTAGTGTAAATAACGTCCTCATCAAATTGTCATAAGGACTCACCAATACACGCACGACAGACAGACGGACGGACAGTTGCAGGCGTAATATGCAAGAGGAGAGCAATGGCAGACAGACACGCCAAGCGGACTGGGTCCCCAATAATGGAATACCCTGTCCTGAGGGGGTCTTTGGGAAAGTAAATCAAAGTTGGAGGGAAGTTAATGAGCCTTAAACCAAAATTAGAAAGGATAAGGGTTTTATATAGATCACTTTGGAACAATGAGATCATTTTAGAAAATTTAAAAATTAATTAAATATCATGTATCTTTATCTGAAATAATTTTTTATATCTGGAAACGCTTATAAGGAGATAGACAATATTTAGATAGTTTTAAATATTTAAATTTAATCAGAGTTTATGTCTAAAATTAATAATTATCATTATTGTCCTTTAAATATAATCTGAAATGATACTAAAAATAGTTATTTAACACCTAAATTTCCCTTTAAAGTATGACTTTCACCATTAAGGACATATCAAACTCTTGTTAATTGAAAATACATATTTATTTGGTTAATTCTTCATTAATTTTCCTAGCAATTAAAAACAATAGTAGTAAACAATAGTAGTATCCCTGGCCTTAGGAAATCGTTTTCATTTTCCTACAGTATCTTTGTTATTTAGGTCGCCCTGCCTGTGGTCGTTGTCCTGGGGGAATGTGACTGCCCCGCCGCAATCCTGAACTCACTCCCACTCCTCCACCTGGCCTGAACTCAAACCCACACCAGATAGGGCGCGATAAGCAAGGCCAACTATTTTCATTGTCTGCCATGTTTGCCAACTTGTTCTTAATTAAGCCAGGTTGGAGGGCCCGGAGTACCCCGGCCAACACTCGGTTGGGTCAACAAGCTGTTCACATTTCCAGAGCCGACAGAGCGGCCACCATTTTGTGAGATTCTTGCCTTAATCAGCAGCAGCAGCAGCCATATAGGAGGAACGGTTGGCCAGCCGATAAGAGCCCAGAGCCGGAGGAGCTGGAGGAGATTGGCGAGTCTGGCCAGAGAGAAGGCCGGAGGCTAAAGCCATCGCTATATATAGCTGCACACACAGTCGGGCCGGTGATTCCCGTGGTCTTGGGCGTTATCTTCGCGTTTGCCTGCCAGAAGAAGAAAGAATTTGCTCTGTTCTTGGGTCTGTTTGCTCGCTGTCCCGTCTCCGGATGCACTCTCCGGACTCCGGGCTTATCGCAGCCCCGACAACTGTCTCATTATACGCGCTGCGATCGCGGCAACGATCTGCGGCGTTATTTGCATTTATGCAGCGTCTGATTAGATAAGCACCTCTCAACAGATACGGATACGGACAGCAGTGCTTTGTGCGTCTTCCTGTTCTCGAGTCGAGGTACGGAGCAAGCCCTGATCCAGATAATGGGAACCGACTTTATCGTGGTCGCAGATAAACGACGGGTCTTAGCGTTGATTCTCCTCGCCGCCTCGCCTTGTTGACAAAGTGCAATTTACAACTTTTCCGAGAAGTGTACAGAGGAAAATATGCCGCCAGGTTTGAGTCTTAATAAATGCAGTAAAATAAAAAAAAGAGACAACGCCCATGGAGTACCTCATGGAGCTGGGCCTGTGACAATCCCCTCGTTGGCCGATCCAAAACTTAATGCTTTCGCAAATAGTCCACAAACATCCGGTGGTCACACTCGAAATGCCACATGTTGTTCGCTTTTGAATATCCAAATTTGTGTTTGACTTGCTGCGGCTTATTTCCCTCGCAGTCTCCATACTTTTGAAGCGAAAAATTAAGATCACATTGGCAACGACAATGCGTCAAAGTAACCAAAACCACTCAAATGGGTAAACAAAGCCAAGGCTGAAAAAAAGGCTTGACCGACTGAGAGGGCTCCGAGCTGCGAGCTGCGAGTTTGGTGTGAAAAGCAAAAGCTTTGCGATTCCCAGAAATGCCTGCTGCACTCTTATACAGCGGACAGGCCATTAACGGGGATTCCCTGTACTTAATGGCAGGCTAAGTACTCCTTCGAGGGGCAGGAGGAGCCTTAAAGTGTGTCGAGAGAGCTCACAGGATAGCTAATGTGCTTGGTATCAGTATAGGGATCCCTTCTATAAAATTATTATGAACTGTCCGATGTTAGTAGGCTTAGAAAACGACTTTAATTATGATCCTAAACTTGGAAATTGTTATTTAAATTAAATTTTCTTAGATCAGTGGATCATTTCGTCATATTCCTGACTTAAATTAATTTTTTACTAATTTACAAAGACTAAAAGTACCTTTTCTTTATTACTATTTATTGACTTTCCCTATCTCTTCAACCTAAAATATAAATAAAACTCAAAGTTCAAAAGTTTCTTTAAGTATAAATCATACTTTAATGAAAGAAAAACTTAATTCCCTTGTGGCTAATATTTGTTGATTCCCCTAATCAAAATTCCAAACAGACTCTCTTATCTCTGGACGTCTTATCTGTGACGCCTGAAGATTTGCTAAAGCCTATTCATCCCGCTGTCTTATCAGCTAGTTTCCAGCTCTATCAGTCCAATGAAAATCCCCCCACATACGGACACATTTTGCTGAGCTCAGACAACTTAAGACCCGGCTGTATGGTGGCTTCCTAGGAGCCTTCCTCTCCGGCTAATTGTAATCCCCGTGTTTACCTATGCATATGACTGCCGGGCCGCCTTCCCTGACGAATCGAACATCGATTGGCAGTCGGCGGGGGCGGCGGCATGTTTCGATTGTTTATTATTATCACCTACCTACAGGTGTCATTCCATAAACATTTTCAAACAAGGCCACTCCAGCTCCAAGCCGGGTAGCTGCTGCTACATGGCCCAAGTAGGAATCCGAGGGAACCGGAGACGAGGACGTACCCGGAGTCGACTGCCTGTATGAATTGAACAATTGCTGGCTTCGTTTGCGCAAAGCAAATATTTTACAAATCAAGCGCTTTTCTGATTTTGTAAATGTGGGCTACCAATTTCCCTGGCACACACTCACTCGATGTGGTGTGTGTACACACACCAACGAAAGCGCAAGTCATTGGCAAAGATCTACATAAACTCACTCGCTCGCTCGCACTGAATAATAAAAAAGCAGGAAAAAAAGGAGGCTCGTGCCCTGCAAGCCCGCAAGAGGCATTCTACTAACAATATTTAACTGAAAAATATTTATTATTTACCAATTTGTTTGCTCGACTAATAACAATAATCGTAGCAGCGCAAGAACAACAACGCCGAGAAGCCACCACAGTAAAAAAAAAATAAAAGAAAAAGTCATTCATAGAGAGGGAGAGGGAGAGGCTCCCCCAATGCACATAACCCCCACCGATATGCCCGCTTCGATTCCAGTTCCAGTTTTTCAACACCCCCTCCCTCCCGCCGTCGGCCAAGGACACTGCACCGCTATGAAAATCGAATACGAAACAATCACAAATATTGGCAGCCAGCAGCGACTGCAGGCGAGGAGCAGCAGGAGCAGCAGGTCGCCCCCACTTGGCACTTGGCAGACATGCGCTAGACGGCGGCTTGTGTACACTCTGCCCGCCATTTGCCTGCGACTCCAAATGCACTGGGAGAAACATTAGGAGAAGGTTTAGGAATTTCTTTAAATATTTTTATGCAGAAAGAAAGTTTCTGTATTTTCGGAATATATTTCTCGCCGTTGTCGAGGTACTTTCCTAAAGACTTACAAGTCAGGGCTTAGTTTACCACTATCTTAAGCCCAATTACCTGAAAACTATATATATTTCTAACCCAATTTTGACCTCAAATAAAATCCTGTTAACATATCCTTTTTTTCCGAGTGCCTGGAATGGAAATGGGAGCAGCGGCACTGCCTTCTCGCCATCGACATCCTGCCGCAGCGGCATTGTTTTTGTTTGCCTTTTTGTATTTCTATTTGCTCGCAAGTTTAGTTTGAGTTTAAATTTATTCCCGCCGCCCACACTCACCGCCCACCGCCCATCACCATGCGTCCTCCTGGTGCTGGCTGGATTTCTTGTTGATTCCGCTTTGGATTGCGATGCGCTCCGCTTCGATTCGACTCAATTCGTTTCGATTCCCATCCAATTGGCTGGGATATGGCCTTGCCCCCCAACCCCCTTTCCCCCTCCTGGACTGCATTAGAGCCGAAGTTGTTAAGCAGCGCTAGATAAGTGCTCGAATAAACATAAATAATAAATGACATTTACTAAATAAAAATATTTGCGTTCGCATAATATTTGAGCAGCAAACTCAAACTCGACAGCTAGCTCTGGCTCTCTTCCATGGCTCTTTGGGGTTCTAGCTCGGTGTTGTGTGTGTGTGTGTGTTTTGGCCAACATGGCCAGCACACACACACACACACTCCTGCCTAGCTTTGGCTTTGGTTGATTTCGGAAGCAATTTTGGCACCAAAGTGAACGAACTTCGCGCTTTTCCCCAGCTCCACCGCTCTCCACTCTGAACTCTGTGTGTACTTGTACTACTATAAAACGAAGAAAAAGCCAGGAAAAAAAACATGGCGAAATTTGTGCTTTCACTTTCATTTGTTTGCTGTAATAACAAGCGCAAAGGTAGCAAGGTAGCAAG
This sequence comes from Drosophila mayri, assembly GCA_008042485.1. NCBI lineage: Eukaryota > Metazoa > Arthropoda > Insecta > Diptera > Drosophilidae > Drosophila > Drosophila mayri. Next base: position 730,306 of record VNJN01009363.1, read on the forward strand.
CGAGCGCATTCGAGGACTGCGACAGCGGCGGCAGGCGGCAGGCGGCGACTATATTGTTCTGCAGGAGATGGAAGCCGCCAGGCGACGCCTTCTGGGGCGGCTCGCTTTTGTTTGCCCTCAGCTTTGACTGTGCATTTGTCAATGCAAATATATACACAAAATTAAAATCGTACCGAACAGCCAAATGCAGGAGGGAAGTCATTGACATTGACACATCGATTAGCTCCAAAGTTTAGGCGATTGAAGAGCTTAGAAAAGGGAGCTAATTCTTGTTTAAATTGAAATATGGAACCCTAAATAGGCCTCGATTAGTCTGCAGATCTTAAATTAAATTTAATGAGCATTATAATAATTAAACAAAGCATAAGTTTCACTTTTAAAAGCATATAAAATACTTTTATAAATTAGCCAATAATATAATTATTTTTTCTGTATTACTTTTATACAACTCTCTAAATAAATTAGTTATAAAAAATAGAAAATATTTAACTTATCTGAATCAAAACTTAATAAACCTTTCCTTATGCCTTTCCAAAATCCATTACATCTCCAATAAAGCAGAAATAATTTCATTTAAATTCTCCAAACCTTTACCCATTTTTTTAAACCTGTTTGAGCCTAAACAAACCCTGATTAATATGCAGTTTCTGGCCAACTTCAATGACAATTAGCCACGCTAATTATGCAAACTCAATTAAGAGATTTTCAATTGGATTTTCTAGCTGAAAAAACGTACGTAACTTGTAAATTCATTCAATCATAATTATTTCCAGCGATTTTCGCGACTTTCCTTTTTGGCCAAGACGTTCAGGCAATTAGGCAGCCTTGAAGAAATACGAAAAAGCGAAAGAAATTAAACTGCAATTGACCAAGTCAAAGTCAATCAACTGAGGAGTTGGCCAAAGTTTTCTTTTTGCTTTTTCTTTTTCTCTTTCTCTTGCCAAGATTAATGCAGAAATGCCTGCAATTAGCCTGAAGTATATGCAAGCAACGTGAAGAGTTTCGGATTCAAGTTGGCTTATCCTCCGGCGGACAAACAAATGTCCGGATTTGACGGCGGAATAAAAAGCAATCAAAACAACTGCGGCAATTGCACCATCGCTAAGCCGCAACAACAACCATTCATCCAACCAAACGAAAAGGCTAAACGCAGTTTTATATTAGCCCATCGGTGTGCAATATCAATTGTATTAACGCCGCCGTAATCAAATCAAGATCAGAATCAGCCTCAGTCACAGCCTCTGTCCTCGCACTCCGGGAAAATCAAAGTTCAGGCTCACTATTAACTGCCAAAACGGAGAGCTGGGAAATCCGGGCACAGTTGGATTAACATCAGCAGCACCACCCCTGCAATCAGTGCCACATCTACATCGACGTCATTTTTCACCCCCCTCCGGGTGCCGGGACCTGCTCACAAATTGCTCGCCCCTTGCAGTCACACAAATGAATAATGAAACGCTTATTGTCGCAATTATTTTATTGCCCCGATATCTGTAGCCTCAAAACATACACCAACGAGCGAAAGGAGAGCACAATGTCGATGGAAATGACGACGATGAAGAGGAATCAGGCCTCGCCAGACTGGGCTGCCTTTGCTGGGAAATAAATCTACTTTAAGGGTGATTTATAAATACCCTTAAATTATAATATTTTATGTCAAAGAAACTTATAAGGTAAATATGCTCAAGAATCTTAAGAATTTTTTTAACCAAAAAGGAAATATGTATACAAATTATAAATTCATTTAGCAAAAGGATCTTATATCTCATTAAGATTGTATTAATATTTGCATATATAATTTTCTGAACTTTCATAAATTAAAATATTATCTTTAAAATAAAATGCAAAAATTCCTGAAAACATTTTTCGCATTTTACTAAGCTAAAACCTATCAAAAATTAATAATATTTCAAGTCGAAAGAGTATTTTATTTTAGCCTTAAAAACCCATCATAGTTTCCAATCCTGCCAGGACAATGCACTCTTTCTCCCTCTGTCACTCCTTGGCCCTTCGCTGCTGCCCTGAGTCCTTCGAACATGAAAACCCCAGCCCCTCGTCCACGTCTGAGTCCTGATGTATGGCATAATCCTTGCTATTATTTGGGGTTGATTGTTCGTGAATCGGGAGTGAGCCCGGGACCAGACGGCCGTTTTGTTGTTGGTTTGCCCTTGTTTAGGGGTTGTCCTGGCCAAAAACAACAACAGTGCATTAGCACTTTAATGCGGCTAGTGAGCATAAAATGTGGAAACAAACGCTCGCGCCCATTTCAATTAAATGCTACACGAGGCAAAGGCGGCGGCAAGGACAACGGCAAGACGGGGAACAGCATCAGCAACAATAACAGCAACAAAGCCGCCCCACTCCCCCGCATATCCTGCGAGCAGCAACCCACCACAAAAGCACCCACCGCTTGCTGGCACTTTCATGTCCTGGCAATTTATTTCGAGGGTGTTGATGGGCGGTTTTGTTTTCATTGGATTTCTGTCGCTGTTATTCTAATGCCCAGCCTAGCCGGCTGGATATTTCCAATCAAAAGGCGACAGCCCTTCCTCCACCACCAACGGACGGACAGGCGGAGGCTGATTCCGGGCTTATGCCCCGGAACCCAGAAACCTGCGTGTTAAATGCCAGCATATGTGAAAATAAGCTGTGACAAATGGCTTAATTTAGATGTCAGCGAAGGGGCCGCGAGAATTGTTGAACATGTTTTAGGCATGTAAAAATATTGGCACATTAGCCAGAGATAACAACAACCTGGCGGGTAAGTTCAGGTTGACAGTGCACTTAAAGAAAAGTCTGGGAAGTATGGAAGAGTGCTTAGATCTACTGGGAATTGCTTGAAATCAGCTATTAAAATTGGGCTTGTTAAAGGTTTTAACTCCTATTAAGTCATTTGCATTCTTGATGGCTGAAAGATTAGAAAAAATTGGTTGGAAAATTGGTCAAGGCTTTATTTCAAAGGATTGGTATAAATAGAATTTAATTTAATAATTCTCCACTTTTAATAATTACATAAACAACCTCTACCTTTGCTATATCAAAATAATTCTTAGTATAATCTTTCATATCTTGAAAACAATATATAATAAATTCTGTAAATTCTTAGCTTAATCTAAACAATTTTGTAATTTCTTCAAGTGTTTATTAGCCATCTTATAAATCATAATAAAAAACATAGCTGGCTAGTTGACCTTCTGTTAGCATTTGTCAGAGTTTAAGACCAATATCTGACCCCGGGACTTGCACCTGCCGCGAGCTCTGACATTTATTTGCATGTCAGTCAGGTTTAAAAAACTTTCGGGCCCTAGAACATCTGCCAGTATATATACTATATATATGGTAGTTGGGGTTGCTATTCCTATTCCTATTGGTATTGCCGCTGAAAGAGTGGCGACGTTCTGTCGTCGGACTGGAACTGATTGACAGCAGTCTTATGAATGGGCACCCATTGTGCGGAGCAGGTACTTAGCCGGTTACTGCAGCATTACGGATTTTGTTGGGATTGCACCCGCGGCGACAGCCGCTAAGCTTCACTTCGCCCCGCTTTGCCTTGCTTTGCTCCATGCGCCGATCAATTACAGAGGATTTGGCGGACTTGACATTTACATGAGTTGCGGTAAGCTTTAGCGCCGGGGTGTCCCAGGGTCTACCGGCTGCCCTGCTCAATTGTCCGGAAAAACTGTTGAGCCCACTCGAACACATGACTGGAAAAGTGCATTTCCATTTTTGCTCATCGATCGCTGCTCATTTGATGTTCCAATGTGCGGGGAATTCCGCCTGCTTAAATCTTTTTGACTTGCAATTCGGAAATGATGGCTTATCCTGTTTTCTTTATTGGTTAAAGATGCCGTCTCTAACCGTCTCTGAATGGTTTTTGTTTTGATGGCTTAGCTTGGCCAAACAATTGCAGTTATATCCCCTCCGGTCGTTCTCATGCCAAATAGGTTCTGTTGTCCTGTCCCTCCTGCTCATCTCCTGGCCATTTATGAATGGATCAATGCCCTGAGCCTGGCGGGCAAAGGGATGCGATGATGCCTGTCTGTTTTTGGTGGAATGAATGTAACTGATCTGTTCACAAAAAATGCAAGACAACAATTGCTTTTAATTGAATAAATTTGTTTGCAAATTTTAGGGAGGAAATATATGGTAATTTTTAAAGGAATTAAGCAACAATAAATAATATTTTATAACTACTTTATTCTTAATTTAAATTTATGTCAAAGGGATCTATTTGAAACTCCTTTCTCTGGTTCTGATTTTCCAACTCAAACATCCACATACCGTATATCGCAAAATACCCAGAAATTAGGGCAGCCGGTCTGTGTGTCAGCCGGAGTCCTTTTTGGGTCCTAAGGCTATTGCTCTACGGCACTTGAGCGATTTTGAAGGACACACATGGACCCTAGGATTCGATTCGGTTCCGGAGTCTGCTCCTCTTGCTGAGCTATGCAAATCCAAAAGCCCAACAAGGCGATGCCAATGGGGAGTGGATCTGGGAGAAGCGGAGGAGCACGAGCAGGCGGAGGAGGAGAAGGAGGCTGGTGTGGCGCCCACTTGACAAATACCATTTTCGAAATTGAAAGACAAACTTTTGAACAGTCGACGTCGGCTGCTGCCGCCGCCTCTGCTGCTGCTGCTGAAAATGGAAATGAGACACAATGTGCAGCAGTGGCGACGGCATCCGCATCCTGCTGACGAATTTGCTGAGTGTGTTGATTTGTTGATTCGTTTCGCCTAATCGCACCATCACCACCACCAGCTCCGGCTCTGGATGTGGCCCTGGCTCGGGCTCGGGCTTGGTCTTTGGCTCTTCCGACTGAAGTTGGACCCATAGCCGGAACAAGAGCCAGCCAGGCATCCGGCTGGATCAGTGCTGAGAAGAGTCCATTTAGTTATAGGATTCCACTTCTACTTTGAGATCTTTTTAATAAAATTAGAAGGGGGTTTCATAACGCTAATTATGATGAGATATCCTTTATTGCATATATTATAATTGAAGTCAAAAGAGAAAGCTTATTTTCTTTAATTTCTATATAAATTTATTAGGAATATAACTTATGTATTAAGGTATCTTATTCCGACGCAATATTTTATATATTTCCAGCAGATTTCCTTTATGAAAACAACACCCATCTTGTCAGAAAAAGGACTGCTGCTCAGCACTGCTCAAAAAGGATGCCCGGATGGCGGACAAACTTGTCCAGTCGACGAGCTAGCGACGAGCCAGCGCACATTGTCCCAAGTTGGAAGCGGGCCAGGCCGGGCCCGGGACAGGATAGGAAAGGCGGCTCCTTCGTCCTGCGTACGCAAATGTGTTTGTCCTGTGCACGGACATGTGTGAGTCGTCCTGGAAAGTTTGACTCTCGGCACTCGGCACTTGGCGTGTGCCTGTGTGTGGGTGGAAATGTGTTGAAAATTTATTGACATTATTCAATTAATTATTGTGCAAATATTTTCGCTTGCAAATACAGATACACTCTCACACACACACCCACAGGACTGGGCTCGTAAGTGGCAGGGAATTTGTCATTAATTGTGAATTAGATTCCATGAAACTGTTGCCGGTGCCAAAATTGTTTATCCTTGTTGTGCCCGTTGTGCAGGCACTCAATCTCTCAATCATTCACACACTCACTACTCATTCGAGAGGATGCGCCATGACCATGTCCATGTCAGTTTCCGTTGTCCGCACACCGGAAGCGGCGGCCAGCTATCGATGCGGCGCTCCTCTAACCCCTCTTGGCCCGGCATGATTTCACATTAATTTCGCCTGCGTATGCAAATACAATTCCAAACAAATCGAATTAATTTAATACGAGATTTTGATTTGGTTTTTGCCAAATGCTAAATGTATATATTTTTCCCCTGTTTGGCAATGTTCGGGCATTAACTTAATTGCATTTAAATTGAAAATATCGCAAGTGCATTGCGAACGAGTTTTAATTAAAACGAAAATAAATAATCAATCGCTGGATGTGAAGCATTGAAGCACAGGAGCTGGGATATTGACCGTTTTCTGGTTACCTTTTTATGGTGCAGATAAAGAAAAGGTTTTTAATGAGGGAAATTAAAATTAAAACTGCAGAAATAATGATAATTAATAAATAAGGAAATGATATGATGAGTAAATTAACTTTTTAAACGAAGAGGACCCCCTTGCTTTTAGGAAAACCTTCGAGTTTTCAGGCTGCAGTTAACTTGCAAGTTAAATAACTTTAAAATAAATCATAAATAAAAATTTGAAGTGTTCTTTATTATGTTTTTAATAAAAGTTATACCGCTTTAATCACTTCCTATAAGGACTCTTGGCCAAACATGGTCCGGTTCATTCATCATACTCAACTGCTAATGAGCTTGGCTACCCATATAGCTGCCACCTTCTCCTCCTCCTCCTCCTCCTCTTGGCGGCCTGTCAAAACGCAATTTGATTATTAGATGCCATCGTGGCGGTCGTCTGAAATTCCATCCAATCGAATGGGCTGCTGCTCCGCGATAAAGGTGTGTTACGGCTGCCAATCGATAAGCGCCGAAGCTCTGAAGCGCCTTCGCCGAAGCGCCCTCCTTCCTGCACATCAGTCACTGTCACCGAACCAACCGCAAATGGGCAACCTCCATGGTCCCACTTCCAGTTCCGATCCCACCCACTATCCACATGCCCGCCACCCCATGCCGAAGCGTGATTAATGCGTTGACGTTGCAGCTAAGCCCGCTGTTGCCCGGCCATCAGCGGCAGATACAGGCCAAGATATCGGACAAAAAACGTATGGCCCTGGCTCTCCAGATAATGCCACGTCTATGTCCTGCGCCGATTTGTAATGTTTTGATTGCCGGAGACGCGTGGCAGGACTTTTGGTCCAAGGACACGTGCCCGCATTTGCGAGCGTAAGGTTTCGCGGATTAATTTCAATTTGTGAAAGGAGGGTGGAGCTTTGCTGCTAATTATGTGTGGAATGTTTTGGATAAACACAATGCATCGAGGAACAGGAAAAGGGGCACAGGCACAGGAACGGAGACAGGGATTGCAGCATAAAAAGGACAACCAGGCCAAAGGCGTCCACTTGCTGCCAGTGGGTGTTGATGCTGCTGCTGCTGTTGCTGATGTTGCTGGCCTAATCCGTAAGTGTCGTTCTCAAGCACGCAGCAGCGACAAGCGCTGATAGAGCACACACATACACCCGGAACCCGGACAAAGGAGGAGGACATTGGACTATGGACTCCAAGCCTGCCGCCTGCTGCCTGCTGCCTGCCTTCCCGCCCGCTCATAATGATGTGGGGCTGTCGCTGTCGCTGTCGATGTCGACATCGACGTGTCATCGACGACCGGCAACGGTTTTGGGCGGGGTCCGCAGCCAGCCTGTTGGTCAGAGATAACAGCAATTTATTTTCAAGTCATCATTTTAATTATCCCGTTCGCCCGGCACTGGCAATGGAAATGCTGGCAAACCTTGCGACTGAGCTGGGCGCGGCTCGCATTAAACGTGACAACCAACACAACAGCAACAACCGTCGCACGACGTCCGCCATTTTGCTCATTAAAATATAATATGTATTTTTTAATTTCACAGAAATGTTTGCACAAAAATTTTCTCGAAACAAAGTTGAGAGAGCGACGACGCCGTTGTCTCCCACCAATTTCCTTTTTTCCTTTCTGGCCCGGCCTCGTACATTTCCATCTTTTATTCCATGTCTGTCTCCGGCTGCAGCCCGAAAAATCCTTTTTTTCTTTTTTTTGTTTCCCTTGTTATATTCTCTTTTTTTTGCGTTTTCCATTTGCCTAACCAGGACTAACCCCAAAGCAGCTCCACCTCCGCCCCGGACCGCGCCCCAAAGTTTCAACCCATCCGCCATCAAGCGTTTTTATAACCGGAAGCGTTCATGAGAAAGTTTCCGCTTTCATAACCGAATTTTAATTAACTTTCGAAAACCTAATTACAAAGTATTATTATAATGAAAAAGCAGTGCACAAAGCGAGTGGAGAGGCGCCGTAAGGCGGGTCTGGAGTCCGGGTCCGGGTCCATGGGGGTCTCCACGTAGAGAGCAGGCAGCCAACCGTGCGAGTGCTGCCCCTGCAGCGACATCCACGACTCCATCCTCCAAGCTGCGTGTTTGTTACACTACAAAAAAATATAGAAAACTTTATAAATTCAGGGTAAAGCTTTTCTGATTAGAAATTTTAACTTGTTTACGTAAAAAGATTTTTTAGGAAGTCTAAACTAAGAAATACACTTGAAGCCATTCTCTCATATATAGATTTATTTCTTTATTAAAACATTCATTTCATTTCTTTCACTGCACATTCACTGTCTTTGAGTGCCTTCGTGCTCCGGAAATCTGAAGAGGGGAGAATGGAGGTCGCAGGATAGCAAAGGCACTACTTCCTGTGTATCCATCCGGCATAAGCTCAGGAAAAAAGGGTTGCCCGACCACTTTTTCAGCGCCAACCGGCAGGAGCATCTCCTCCTGCTTTGTGTGCCCAACTCTGGCTGCTGTGTCTCGTTTTAAAATTAAATATTCCATTAGAAAATTACTACAAGATTGTGGTTCTTTATTAGCAGCAGTAACAGCAGCCGGCTAGCTGCCTGGCTGGGATAGAGACTCAACCAAATCCAACTTTGTTGGCCGCAAAAACCGAGCTGAAACAGAAATTGGTCTGCTTTATAAAATGGCCAAAAATGGCTACTTGCCACTTTAAAACTTAATATTTTTTAGGGGCTTGGTAAATAATAGATTTTTCGGGAAAATACAGCAGACATGCAATGATGATGATCATCAATTTTTAATAACCAAAATGTCATGACAAAATTTTTCCTATTTGCCAATTTCCTAATGGTTTTGTTTTCCAGTTTCTAGTTGTGAAAGTTGTGCCGAGCTTAACTTGTGTTTGTGGAAATGGAATTTTAAATTTGTGCCCGAATAATGGCAAATTGATGCCATGCCGTGGCGGGGCATTTATGAATAGATATGGGGAATACTATGGCCGGGCCTTGTCTAGAGCTAAAGCTCAACAAACTCTGAGGAACCCCCGGCTCCCTCGAACGGCGTCTTCAGCGCGCATGTCTGGCATTAAGGCATCGATATATTATACTGTGAGGGGTCGAGTGGGTGGTTGTTGGGGGTTGGGTGGCTGGGTGGTTGTCTCTGTGGAAGGAACCAACCCCAAAACACAGATTTCCTAAGCCAGCCACGATGGGGTTGTTTGCCAGCCGGGTTGAAATGAAGAAACTCCGCCAAAACGAACGCTCACTCACTGACAGTCACAATGTCAAGGAAAAATCGAAATTGAAGCGACAACAAACCAAACGCCATTTTGTTGTGGCTCCCAGACCGAGGCCCCGTTCCAGTTCCATCTCCTCCAAACCCTCATGCCCGGGGACAACAAAGCGAGCTCTTTATGGAACAGCAGGCTATAAAAAATGTATTAAAGCCAGTCGCCCCCACATGCACATGTATAAATAAAATGTCGCCCATAGAATATATAGAAATTGTGACCTTCCCGCTTAATTAAAACTGACAACAGCTTGTCAAACATGGCCCCAGCCGGGCTCTGGAGATAAGTGAATCGTTGGCGGGCAAAAAAATGTTAATGCCTACGGAATGTCCAAGGAGAAGCCGTTCCTCCAAGTGAATCACACCGATGTTAATCAACGGTGGAAGGGTTCTTCTGGTTAACCGTCATTACCTGCGCTTTTCAGGGGGAATTGCGTCGGATCAGGCTGTTTATTATATATAGCACAGATAAGGGCCACGATAGGGAACGGGAACGTACTCGTACTTGCACTCGTACTGCTCCATGAATATTACTAGAAAGCAAACAGAACGGCAGGGAGCTGGGCCGAGCTCTCGGCGGTCTTGGGAAGAGGGAACAGGCATTGGGATAGGTGACAGGGTTGGGCCTGGGCCTGGGCCTGGGCCTGGGCCTGGGCCTGGGCCTGGGCCTGAGATGGGTTAGTCAGTATGTCAGGTCCTGGTTGTTTACCTTCTTTTCCATTCCGTTGCAATTTATGAGTGCAGTGCGATAAGGGTTTATCATCGCGTAGCCGGGGGATCGCGGATCGGGCTCGGGCTCGGGATCGGGTGGAAAAACTGCACTCTGCATCTGAGTGACACCGATAAGATAGCGTCTCCTGGAACCACCAGGCTATCGGTCGTTCAATTCGCTGCATCGATGTACTATATAGGGAGATATAGCCAGGCGATACTCGACAGATAGGCCAGCCGAATCAATATAGAAATGATTGTTGGAGGTCAGTTGTTTGTGTCAACAAAGGTGGCTGATTGCTGGCAAATGAAAACTAATTTATGATCTTTTTTCCTTTTTTTTCTTGTATTTCAAACATTAAAATAGTCGATTTGTTGTATTTTCTCTTTAATAATATTAATTTTAACTAGCTTTAGAGTTGGATTTGAATTCTTGCATTGACATTTATTGAATTTTTATATTGTGTATTTTACAATAATTTTCATGTTTGTGTTTATATTTAGACTATTTTTTTGTTTTGCTTTGTTATCAAGTTTAATTAATTAGCTTAGCTCAATGTAAAAATGGTTCATTCGCTTTTTATGGTTTTTTTTACGCTTGCTTTTTCGTTTTTTGTTTACGCACAATATAACTAATATTAAAAATTATTGAATAATAATTGCAGTTTTTTTCGCTTTTATGTGGCGCTGGTTTTCCATTTTTTTCTGTGTTTCGCTTTCATTATTTATGCTAATTAAATGTTAAATGCTATACAATATTTATATTTATGTTATATTTATTTCCATGTGGTTTTGTGGCATAATTTCATACAATTTGATTAATTCTCGAGTTAGTTAAAAGTGGCTGCTTGCAAGGGGGCTCATTATGTTAGTTACTAGGTTGGGGTTTCCGCTTACAGATATCTATTTATAGACTATATACAAAATGCCTTAGACTAACGAATTCGTACAACAACTGAAGACACACACAGAATGTAAATGAAATGCTGGCTTATCGGCGAATATTGTTATATAAAAATGATAAATTATATATATGCATGGCCAGATTTTTGTTGCTTAGATAGTTTTGAAGATTCATAGGAGTTTTTGCTGGGCGTTTTCTGCTGAATACGATGATTTTTTAGTTTGTAGAATTTTTTGGTTTTTGATCATTTGCGATTCGAATTCGATTGCGTTTGCGATTGCGACTGCCTTTGGGTAAAGGTTTCTAGTATTTGTATCTTTCCTCTTGGGACTGTCTTTAGTTAGGCTTTTGAAAGGACATTACACACGATCCCTATCTCTCCTCCTCGCCCTCTCTCTCTCTCCGATACATTTAAAATGCTTTAAATTTGTAGTTTTAACCGCTTTGATTGTTATTGCTTGTTTCGAAACAACGAAAACAAATGGCACGGAATTATTATTTTTGTGTTTGTATATTAGCAAAACATAAAAATGTTAACAAAAGTTCTGCTGCACTTACAACTACATCACTTTTTCTTTCGATTCTCGAATAAACCCCCACAGAAGGGCTTGGACCTGGGGCTAGAGTCCTGCCTGAATCCACAGAATAGGGATTATGCCTCAAGGAATGCAAAGTTTCTATGGATATTTACACATTTTCTAGATGCTTAAATATTTTCAAATACGATTTAAAAACTGAAATTAAGATCTCTGAACCTCTGCCTCAAACTCTGTGGATTCAGTCCAAACTCTAACCCGAACCTCGATCGCTCTATGTACAGGTGCGAGGCGGCCAACTCACGTGCTCAAAGGATGCGCCCAGGTGCTAAAAGCCGCTGGCACGACACTCGCTAATTGGCGGGCGGACGGATGGAGGAGATGGTGATGCCACTTCGCTCCCGCTCCCACTCCCACTCCCGCTCCGAGGGCCAGCTTGGGGGCTACAGCTACAGCAGGTTCTGCAGGGCGGCGGCTCCGTTGAAGGTGAGGCTGTGATTCCAGTTCCGGTAGCCGGCCGCCGCGGCATACTGCTGGTAGTTGTTGTACAACTGCTGCTGCGCCGCCTGGTGCTGCTGCAGTTGCTCCTCGCTGAGGTCGCTGGTGATGTTCGAGGAGTCCTCCTGCAGCTCCGCCGCCAGCTGGCTGTGCAGCAATTGCTGCTGTTGCTGCTGGTGTTGCTGCTGCTGCTGTTGTTGTTGTTGATGCTGCTGCTGCTGTTGTTGTTGCTGCTGCTGCTGTTGCTGAAGTAGCTTCTGCGCGTAGCTGGAGCCCCCTGATCCTGATCCCGAACCGGATGCCGAACCAGAGCCGGAGCCGGAGCCTGAGCCTCCAGATCCCGATCCCGAGCCCGATCCCGCCTTGCCGCTGGCCTTGGCTGCCGCTGATGTGGTGTTTGAAGCGGATGTCAGTTGCTGCGCCGCCTGCTGCAGCTGTTGCGCCTGCTGCTGCTGCTGCTGTTGCTGCTGCTGCGCCTGCTGCAGCTGGTGCTGCTGCTGCTGGTGGTGGTGCTGCTGCTGCTGCAAGTGCTGTTGCTGCTGCGAGCGCAGCATCTGCTCCGCGCGTCCTTAAGCCAGCGGGTACTGGTGGTGTCACAAGCTCGTGGTGCCGGCGGGCGCATGGTAGCCGAGGCTCTGGTAGTACGAGTCCTGGCCTAAGGCAGCGTGTGTGTTGGTCAGCGGACTGAGCGCGTTGTAGCCGGCGTACTGGCTCATGTCGTACATCTTGATGTCCGCCTTGGACTCCGTGGGCAGCAGGCGATTGATGGAGAACGGGTGGCTGGAGGGTGTATAGCCGGAGGGCTCCTGCTTCAGCGGATGCATCGACGAGTGGTAGTCGCTGATCAGCGACGGGTGGCACCTATTCGCCATCATGGCCGACAGCTCCTCCTGCTGCAGCTGGTGATGCTGGTGATGGTGGTGCGTGGGCACATGCTGCGGCTGCTGGCTGAGACACAGCTCCGCATTGGCATGCAACATGGCCAGCGCCTCTGCATCCTTGCTATGCGCCGCGCTCAGCACGTTGACTCCAACGCCTACGCCAACTCCAACACCGGGAATTGAGGAGCCGCCCGCATCCTTGTGATGCTGATGATGATCCAGCCGACTGTGGTGGTGATGGTGCATGTGATGCGAATCCTCGTGATCCTTTTTGCCCGGACTGGTCGCCTCCAGGCTGCTGTGCGACGGACTCTTGTGCAGCTGCCTAATGGCCTCCTTCTTCTCGTCCTTGAAGCGCTTCTGTCGGCGCAAATAGCAACCGTTCTCGAACATATTCCCCGAGTCCGGATGGAGGGTCCAAAAGGAGCCCTTGCCGGGCTTGTCCGGCGTCCGCGGGATCTTCACGAAGCAATCGTTGAAGCTCAACGAGTGCCGGATGGAGTTCTGCCAGCGCTGCTGGTTCTGCCTGTAGAACGGGAACAGGTCCATGATGAACTGGTAGATCTCGGAGAGCGTCAGCATCCGCGTCGGGTTGTTCTGGATGGCCATTGTGATCAGCGAGATGTAGCTGTACGGCGGCTTGGCATGCGTATAGCTCCTGCGGTAGGTGGTGGGCTTGTCTACTCGCGATCTCCCCAGAGAGTTGGGCGATCCCGTTTCCATGTCCCGCGATCCCGTCGGCATGCCGCCATAGGTGGCATTCAATCCCGCCGCCGACATACTGGCCGCCGACATGGCCATGCATCCGCTCATGTTGCCAAGCGGCGAACCCATGCTGGCATAGCTCATGGAGCTGGGGGTCATGCAGTTGCCGCCCATGGAGTTCATGGCCGCGGCACCCATGCTGCCGCTCATGCTGGCCACAGCCGCTGCCGAGTCCAAGACGCTGGATCCAAAGGTGGCCGCCGCCTGAGGCGACACCGAGGACATTCCTCCCACCGGCAATCCCATGGTGTTCATCGTGTAGGCGGATCTGGCCAGAGGGCTCATGCTGCCGCCGCCGTTGCTTGTGGGATTTGGATTGTTTTGGCTGCCGGGTGGAGGTGGTCCTCCTCCGCCGCCACCGCCCCCGCCACCCGACGCAGGACCGCCGGAGCTGGCCATGCTCACGGGAGCACTGCTGGGCGGCGGCTCCGCGTAGAGCTTCTGCATGATGTCAATGGTGGTCTGGTGGGGGCTACCCTTCAGGAAGCTGTTCAATAGTTGCGCCGTTATGTTGCCGGCTTGGGGACGCTGCACCGATGGAAAAGGCAACGCGTGCGGGGGACGCGTTCGTAAAAAGGAAAATCAAAAGAGGGTCCCTTGTGGCTTAAGCTTTTGTTTTTTTTTGTTTTTGTTTTTGTTTCTTTCAGTGCACTATCACTGCTTCAATGGGTTTGCATATTTCGGGCATTCTGGCCGCTAGCACTGTCACTCACTGTTGGTAGTTGCTAGTTGGTAGTTGGTAGTACTAGGTTGTGGGTTCTGGGCTTTGTTTGTGCACTTAAACACTGGGCACTGGCCTTAATTTATTTGTGTGTTGCCGCCGTTAAATAACGTGGCAAATATGGCTCTATTTTCGTTACGATTCAGCTGCCGCGCGCCGCCACAGACAAGACAAAACCGACGCACGAACGTGGATAGCTAACTGGCTTTTGGCCACTAAAGTCCAAAGCTGGGAGCTGGGAGCTGGAGTTGCAGCTGCCTTGCTGCTTGCTGCTTTTTCTGCTGCTGCTGCTGCTTCTAAAGGCTGATGCTGATGCTGAGGCTGAGGCTGAGCTGTTGCTGGTCCGCTCGAGTGTCTCTTTGGCTTGAGCTCTTGAATGTGACTGTTTGCAGAGGGGAACGCTTGTCTACTATTTGGCTTGCGCTTGCTGCCAACAAATATTGTTCGAGCCGCGCTCAAGTGCCGACGCCGGCAGAGCCGTCGACGCTGTCAGCGGCAGCAGCAACTCCTACTCGTTCTCCCTCGCGCGCACACAGCCTGCCATAGCCGGCTATCTCGCATACACACACCACCAAGCCGGACCTGGCCAATGGGGTGCCATTACTCTCTTACGCACACAGCGGTAGGGCGGCGCAAGCGCATTGGCCAAGCGGCTCTTGTATCAACAGAGCAGCAGCGGCGGCAGCAGCAGCAGCAGCACTCGACTGCCTTGCCAGCCAACTGTGCGTATGAGTGTCTCTGTTGGAGGGAGGCGTGGCCAACGGAAACGCCCTCGCAGCTGCGACACACACACACTTAGAGAGACACAGGAAAGCTGAGCGACGCCATGTTACCAGTTAACGATTTTCCCTAATGCGATCAATAATCGCTGGCTCTCTCTCCCACTCTCTGGCTCTTCCGCTTACCAAAAATATTTTTTATAAGCTGCAAAAAAAAAGTTGAAGAAAAAAAAGAAAACAAAGTCTGGAGACGCGCTCTGTTTTGGCAGAGAACCCGACCCGGCTGGCTCCGTTCTTTCTGCTGCTGCTGCTGCCTTCTGCCATTCCTTGGCTCCCCAAAGAAGACATTAATAATGTGTGTGTGTGTGTGTTTTTTCGTACCGCTCGCCTGGCCTTTTCGAGGTTAAGGTACGCCAATGTCACTCTCATTCATTCCCGTCCGTCCGCATTCGCATTCGTGGCGAGGCCTCGCGACCGGCAACAGCAGCGCAGCGTTCTCCTTTTTTGGCAAGTCATTGCGAAAGTGACCCAGTTCTGCGGCCTCAGCATCTCATCTCCAAACCACATATATCCATCATCATGCATCTCCCTTGCAGCAGCATCCTTCCAGGTAGCAGGACAACGCCGTTCATTGATGCCGCCGAGCGGAGCCAGCGCGTGCTGGCGACCGCCACTTCCTGGTAGGAACACCCAGACCTTTATGGCCGCGGATAAAACGCATTTTAATTTCGGCCATAAACCAGATTCGGAACGAGACCAAATCGCTTGCCTTTCATTCAGTGCACATTCCGCTTAACCCTTTCACCCCAGCCAAGTGTTGTGTCTGTGACAGTGTCCTCTCTCTGTGTGTGTGTGTGTGTGTGTTGTGTGTGTGTGTTGTGTGT
Source organism: Drosophila mayri (assembly GCA_008042485.1). Lineage (NCBI taxonomy): Eukaryota > Metazoa > Arthropoda > Insecta > Diptera > Drosophilidae > Drosophila > Drosophila mayri. The sequence continues at coordinate 746,192 of VNJN01009363.1, forward strand.
GTGTGAGCCAAACTCATTATGGCAGCCATAAACCGGCAATTGTCTCTTTTCTCAATGAAATTTCTTCCTCAATCGATATCTGCAGATCTACCTGAATGTTGGGAAATGCTAAGAATTTCCATATTAGATGAAGTTCAGTTTCCTATATAGTTTCATATTTTCTTGATCGAAAATGTGTATCAAAATAATCATAGAAGTGATCCTTCCAGGCTTTACTTCTCGCTAAGCTCGACTCTGATTCAGTTAGGATTTATTAAAGCCCTACAGAATTATATATAAAAGCATTTATAAAGGAAATTATTTATAGAAATATTTATAATGAGAATATAAACAATTTCTTGTCTTATTCATAGTGTTAATTTATTAAAATTCAACATTAACACTATTATTCCCCACATAGCTACAATTATAAACATTTTGTATTTAAGATTTAAAGAAATATTTACATAATATCGAGTTTCTGGATCAGCACACTTTTAGAACTGGAAAATTATAAATCTTAATTGATTTAAAATTGATTTTTGGTAATGTAATAAATAAAAATTAAAAGCTTGGATTATTTTTCAGCTATACATAGTATATAGTTAGTTATTACAGAACAGCATCCTTGAGGTTAAGCTAGAGTGTGACTTCTTGGTCTGTTTAATAAAAAACTCTTCAGTATGTCTTAAGATACAACTGCTTTCCAAGAGCCAAACAGATATTTTGTCAAAGATTAATAGTTATAAAAAAATATATAAGAATATAAATCATTACTGGAAAATAATGTTATATTAATTTATACAAAATTCTTACAGTCTGGCAATCACTTTAAGGGTTTCCCTTATAAGTTCCCAATCCTCCTTGGATTTATAGAAATCACTTAACCATCTTATCATCTTTAAATCACCTCCATATTATGGATTTTATATATTCTACTCTAAATATTAATATAATTTAAGCAAATTCAAATAAAATATATACAAAACTCCCTAGACGAAGCTCCAAGTTAAATAATTACCATCGATCAGCCATTGTTTATTATTAAATCCAATCCTAATATCCCAGTTCACCAATTGTTTGTTAGACCCAGAAAATAGTTTGTTTGTGTGCACAGCAAGCAGAGCAGAGCAGTGAAACTCACCGCTCAGATATATCTATCTATATCTCATCATCATAATCATTACACACCAAATATCGCTGGTGTCTGAATACACATTTGGGCTTAAATCTTTATGTGCACTTCTAATAACCGTAATGTGCTTAAATATTTAATATTTTTATTGTATTTCACAGGCAATTCAAGTGGCTTTGGCTCATTAATGTTTGCCATCGCAGCAGTCGTACGGCCGAATGTGTACTTTTTTTGGCGTAGACTCTCCGCAAATAGTAATGCCAGCAGTCCAAAAATGTGTATTTATTTACCTTTTAGTCATTTATCTATTTATTTATTTGCTTTAAAAGCGCGCCACTGTGGGTCGGATTTGATACAGTGCCACTTGCCGTACAGTGGGGCCCCGTTCGGCTGCACTCGGCAATCGAGCGGGTCTAAGCCATGCTCAAACTTTTTAATTAGTTTCAATTGTCGGCGCCCCAACCCCCCGAATGGGGGATATTTATGGAAAATATTTGCCTTTCTGCTTTTTTCCCGCCGTTGTTTTGATTTTGTTGTCGGCGGTGGAGCTGTTGATATTGCTTTAAAACGCTGCGCTTTCTGTTTGTTTTAAGCATTTGTGTGACGCATGCGCCGTGTGGCAGTGACTTTACAAAAATATATATATATTCCCATATTCCCATATATATCTATCAAATCGTTTGACCAACATTTCTCAGCTGGACGCATGTATCTGTGCCTGTTGTATCTGTGTCTATATCGGTATCGCTGTATTGCCATAATATGTATAATATTTATTTTTATTGTTATTATTTGTTACTGTTGATTTATTTGTTTGTACAACATTTTCACACAAATTAAAATACCCGGCCACGTCGGTCATCAATGTCGTTTAAATTGTTTTTATTTGCTTTATTTGCTTTTGTGTGTTTTTTTGGCTTAACCCAATTATCGGGGCTTATTAGTGATTATTTAATCATTTGCCACAACAGCAGCGGCAGATGATCGCAATGTTCTAATATGCGAAGTAAACAAAGATGCTGAGAGAGATCTTGCAGCCTCCGGGGGAGTATTTTTTTGGAATAATTAAAAGAATACGCGTGAGTTGAAGTTTCTTGAGAATATGTATTAAGATTTTCTTTAAAAATAAATTATAGCCAAATTATCGAAGGGGGGAATTTCCCTGAACTATAAGATTTAGTCAATGTCTAGTGGAAATTTTTTGTTTATTTTTTACTAATCTCCTTTAGTAGTAAACGCACGTAAGCAAACTGGTTTTGGTTAGCAGTTATCATAAATGTGGTTTCGGCTCTTTTTAACTTATTAGTATTTAATTTGTACCAATATTTCCATGAAATTAATTTCTAAAGACACAGTTTTGACTTTGTTTTAAAAAATATTCCTTAAAACCTTTAAAATTTAAAACTCCGACTTGCAGACATTAGATTGTTATTATTTTAAATTTGTTATGACAATCTTATCTTGTTTAAAATTGTTCATTGTTAAGGGTTCTTTAATTTAATTTCTAAATACGCAGTTTTGACTTTGTTTTTTTAGAGTTGTATTCCTTAAACCTTACATTTTCTTTAATTAATTGAAATGAATTTTTAGAACTTATTGATTTCCAGGCATTTGATTATTATTATCTTGTTCTAAATGATTGATTTTTAAGGGTTCTTTAAAGTTTTAATTCCTTAAATTATCAAATGCAACCTAACTTTTCCGTGGCGTTAGAAATCTTTGTTGATTTATTTATTTATTTATTACTTGTTATTATTCGAATTTATTTTATATAAAACCTTTAAAACCAAAAGACAGATTTCAAACATTTTTGCCGTCGATTTCTTTATATAAATATTATTACAAATATTGTGTTAAACCTTTAGAATGAAGGGCGTATCCTTTAAATTTATAAAGTATATTGAAATCACCTCAGTTACTTTTATGAAAAATATTTAATTATTTATATTTATAATTGATTAAAAATCATAGTTAATAATTTGAGTCATCTTAAAACATATTCCATAAATAATTAAATATCTAGCAATATCTTCGAATGTCCAAAATCCGATTACGTAACATTGCTATCCTGTTTGCCGCACTTTATTGAGTCTCGGCTGCTTGAGGTGTATCTCCTAGATACTTTTTGCATAGCTCTACGTATCGGCGGTATCCGTATCTGCGGCTGCGTGTGTGTATCTAGGTCTTTGTATTGCGTGTGCCGTAATGAGCGTGGCCATAAAAGCGTCTTTTGTTTTACGACCGCATTGCGCGCGTGTTTACCGTAGAAAACAATGCCAATTTTATGACCGCCTGCCCCTGCCACGAGGAGCCGCATCCCGGTCCAGTCCGCCGATATCCCATATAGCATATATAGTACTGGTACCTTATGGCATGGTACAAAGGTGACACCGAAACTGGAGCAGTCGCTGCATTAATTAGAACGCTCCGGACAGGCACAGGGATGGGAACAGGGACAGGGATTCGGATGATAGCACTTTCTTCGAGGCCATAAAATGCCGCTGGACTGGACCAACCCGTCGGCGACGATGGTGGCGGCAGCGGCAACGGCGGCGGCGGCTCTTATCTAAATTAGGATGTTGCTTGTTTGCGGCTGTGTCTGCGCATCGCCTGCACTATTTGCGTAGGTGTTTCATTTCCGTTTCACAATTTATCCGGCGAGTGTTTGCCAACTCTGCTCACCTTTTGCCAGATTTTCATTTTCATTTTCCGTTTCTTTTCTTTTCTTTTCCTATTTTTTCCGCCTGCATTCCCCTTACTTTCACACGTGATTTTCTTTGTGGCCTTATCAGCGTAGTTGTAGTAGGTCTTGTCGTCATCGTGACTCACTGTTTTCCCCATGGAAAAACTGCAGTTCCAGTGCAGTTTCTACACCCCTTTTTCCCCCGGAATTTGGCGCATTTGGGGTGTGTGCGTGCCTTATCAGGGAATGGAGCCCCGATGGGGCTACGACACTAGATATCGCATAAATCACAGCCTAGTCGCCGTTTTCGCCTGATTATTTCCATTTTTATCTATTTCGCTGCGGCTGGCTATAAAGTTTCTGGTCTTTATCTTTGTGCAAACAGTGAAAAGCAGCGCCATTAAGGCCCTGGCGACCTTATTTCCTCTGGGCGGCCACAAGAAAACAGCGAATTCTATTCTTTTAATTAAAAAAGTACTACAAGAAGGTGAAGTTCCTTTTACGAGGAAAATATTAAGGGTTTTTTATGGGGCTCTAAAATTTGGGAATATTTCAAACACACTTTATGGGAAATAATTCTGAAAATTAAGTTTAGAAAAATGGCATTTAAAAATGATCTTTACTTCTAATTTGTTTGCTCATATTTCAGGCATAATCTCTAGTTCATATTCATAGGTTTTCTGTTCAAATAAATAATTTTCTTCAAATCAATTCAAATAGTTTAATTGATTAGGATTCTGAGCCGGTTTTTCTTCTACCATAAAACCAGTTTATGCACCACCACGGGGCCCAAATTGATCATGCGAAAGAATGTTTTTTTGTTCGCTTGGCGAGATACGTTTCTGAGATTTTCAGAGGCTCTCAAAAATACTCATGGAACTTAGCACATGGCTGCTAATTATTTATTCGTTGCCTGAAAAATTAACTTTCCAGCAGTAGCAGCGGCGACAACGAGACTGCTGCCCGAAAAGAATCGAAATATATATAGAAGAAACGAACAAATCTACAAAGTTTTTTATCTACTGAAATGGCAGCCGAAAAGCTGTCAAATTGTCGAAAAAATTATTGTTATCTTGCTACGCGTTATTGAGTGGCCGTGTTCACACGCCGTTCGAGCCACAGCTCAAGATACAGATACAGATACAGCGACAGAGATACATTTGTATCTACACATGTCCGGGCAAACAATTCAATTAATTGTTGCGGAGCGGAATATGTCACGCCGGGGATATGGATGGACAGAGCTCCTAAATCCCCCTATATATGGTATACATATATATTTTTTTCGGTAGTTTATTGATTTACAAGCCGCCGGCCTCCCTATCGCAAGTGAAGTTTAGTATAACTATATAGTAAGTACCCATGTAGTATGCTCGAGTTTATGGGAGGCGGCGTCCGTCCGTCCGTCCACTGGAACTGGAACTTATCGCAGTTGTGGCGTTGTGATTTTTGGAGTGTCGAAACGCCAAAGCAAATATGATTGGGGAGAGCTTTATTGACTCAGGCCCCTCCGATTGGGTCTTAATTACTTCCGAAAACAATGACAACGATGACCAGTGGCTGGTATCAGCTCCGGGCCCCGCTCTCCGACGGATCGATCCCAAAGCATTAATCAATTTACAACGAGATTTAAGCAATGGCATCGGTAAATAATAAAATAAATACAATTTGAAGACCGGTTTGGCATTTTCTGGCTATCATTCATAAACTTTTGCCCGCCTGACATGAAAATTAGCTCTTCAGCCAAGGCAGACAGCGCACAGATCGCGCACTGAGATCCGAGAGATCCCAGATCGGAGTCTAGAGTTGAAGAGCTGCAGACTTTGGAGCTCTGTGTGGTTCTGTTGGGGCTGAAGAGCACCCATGGGTACCCATGGGCTGTTGATCACGGTGATGACTGCGTAAAAACGGAAAAGTAAAAACACCAAACTGGCACACAGCTTCGGATGCTTGAGATGTGTTGGCCGTTTGTGTTAATCCCATCAAGACCCAGCACATTATGAAGTAGCAACACCAGCAACAATACCAGGCAGCAGCACCACCACCGCCAGCAATCTTGGCCTAGCACAAACTGGAGCTGCACTGTAAGAAATTTAAATATTTACAAATATTTCATTTAAATAAAAAATTTTAACAGTTTTTCAACTATTTTAAAAGGCATTTTAATTGTAGATCTCTTCAAAGAGGCACAGATACTTCTTGTCAGTCATGATTTTATTTTAGAAAAAATGTTTTCTGATGTTATATTAAATTTAAAATTAGTTAATTAAGATTCTTGTAAAGTATTTACGATTTTTGATTAATAAATAAAGTTTAAAGTCACTAAAATATAAAGAAATATTCATTGCTGCTTTCCAAATTCTCTCCTCATAATTTCTTTCCGTGTTTTCTGAATCTAAAGCTGGAACCTGAAGTTGTAGTTGGAGTTGGAGCTGCACATGGTGAGTGCTCATGTGCTCCATTGGAGGCTCCATCTCTACATCACCGGCACAAGTGACATAAGTGGCGCTTACCCGATGATGCGTGCGCATCCAACGAGCAGCCAAAAGTCAGTCCAGTCCGGAGCTTGTCTTCATCGTTTTGTAAGAGTCATCACCACCGCCGCCACCATCATCTTTGGGTGATGATCATGATCATCATCATACTCGGTGGCGGCGTCTGGGCCTGGGACTGCCCTGATAAGAATGTGTGATGTGCCATGGAGTTGTTAAAAGCAGCGCCGCCTTCGTGTGTGGTCCATCGATTTGGGATTGATAAGAGAATTTTGGAAGGCTCAGCTCCATGGGTTATACTGTTCCTCCGGCTGCTGCTGCTCCAGCTGGTTAACTCTCCGGGTCTTGGCTTGGCCTAACCTAACCTGGCCTGGTGCGCATGACGTGACGGGCCGCTGACGTGCCAAGTGCCATTGAAAATGGCAAGTCATTGGCATTTCAACTGGACATGCGGCACCCTTGTTAGCCAGAGCTGTCTCTGGTTCAAACCCTGCTTCCTCTGCCTTCGACTCCGAGGCTCAGCAACTGACTGAACCCAAGTAACATCCTTCGACGCATAACGGACTGGACAGGACTCCAGCTCCGTCTCCCCCTCCCCGTTTCTCCCTTCGTTGATGACGCAGCAATCGGCGAAAGCGTTAATTCAATAATGGCCAAAAACAGAAAGCAGTCGGTTACAACAATAATAATAATTTGGTGCAATTCGGAATATGTGTGTGGCACCTTTCCAATGCGGCGGGAGGTGTATATTTGTTTTCCCCGTGTCGCTGCCCATAATTGTTACACTCGGCTGACTGCACCAAAGTCAAAGCTGCAAAGTCAATGACATCCTGGGCAAACAGCCCAGGGAGCCATGGCTGGGCAAAACCGAAAGTTTAAATCAATCAATAATAAGTGAAAGGGAGGGAAAAGTCAAAGGAAAACTCCTAGACGAAGCTCACGCACTCTTAGGGTTTATGCTGCAAAAGGCGAATGGATAAAGATTTGGCTAAAATAAGTGGGAAATTGAATTGTTACAAATTAAATGATTAATAAATTAAAGCATATGCTGGTTATTTTAGCAAAGATTTTAATTAAATTGTTTGGAAACAGGGAAGTTTTGTAAATATTTAAATACATTTGCCTTCATCTGACTTTAAGAACCCGACTCAGAGATGTCTTTCTCTCCTTGCAAAAATGTATGCATTGTGGCATTAAGGAATCGTGCCTTTTATTGGCCGCCACAATAATTTGCTAGACAAACACTCAGGCTCCCTAGGCTCCTCTGAAATGGCTGCCACTTCATAAATAGTTTGCACTTGACAGCTACTGCAGCGGCAGCTCTTGATTTGGACTCCTGCCCCAATCCCAGACCCGATACCAATCCCTATGCCTTCCTCAGAGAACCCTTTGGTGTGAAGTTCTGCTGTGTGATTCACTCGCGGTGCGAAATCAAAGAGATTGCCGGCCAAAAGCATCATAAAAGTGTTGTATCTTGCTGCCAGCAGCAGAGTTCATTGATTTTCTGTTGGGGCAACTCAATCAAAAAATCAAAAAAGCAAAAACAAAAAACGAGAAGACATAAAACATAAGAAGACCAAGAACTTGGGAAAACGCGCACGGCGGTGGCACTCTATTAGCACCTCTAAAGCACAATTTACAACAAACATTTACAACTGTCAATTGGCAACAAAGCAAGAACGTCTCAGAGAGGAGATCTTACGAAGAGTCGGTGAATTAAGGATACAGGTCACACGGGGCACAAAGGGACCGACTCCGACTCCGGGGAGAAAACTGTTCCAATAACCCAAACTGCTCGCTGACGAATCGCTGGCAATTTGTTAGCATTAAACAAAAACTAATGGGTGCCATTGATGATGATGAGAACGGGTATCAAGAACATTTAATAATATATACACCATATATGCCTGTCACAGTCAGCATGTTGTGTGTGTGGTGCAGTTTAAAAACGAAATTAATAAAAATTTCACTTGAATTGACAAAGTGCCCGAACGCCGTGACGTTCAACTGACGACAAGTGCCACTTGACAAGCTGCCGAACTTGAATTTTTTTACCCTCAGCCGAGCTCCGTCCATATTTCATTGTTATTTAGAAGTCTGACTCCTTGTCTGGCTCGATTCGCTGGCTGATTTGCCGGTTGGCTGCGATGCTACCTGTCCGCTAACCTCGTCCCACAGCTGGCGATCAATCTTGACATTGAGTTGCAGCCAAGAGACAATAGCCTCAAAAAGCCGAATGCCCGAATGGCATATATAAATGTTCGATTCAATATTGTTGACAATAAATAATTTAGCGGTCTGCAATGGGAGCTGAAGAGCCGATGAGCTCAACTCTCTCACAGTCCCATCCGCTGGCCATTGCATGTGAGATCATTATCATCGGGGGGAACTTGGACTCACGTGCAGAGCACGCGGCCACAGGGACTGGAGGACTAAGGACATGTAAATGGCGGTACTTGTACTCGCACTCGTAATAGATTCCCAGGCCAATGCCTGGCTGCTTCACGACAAGTGCAGGTCATCATAATCAGTGGCATCATCATCGACCATGGCCGCCTCATCATAGGCAACCGCAACTACTTTAATTACACTGTTGGCCGCAGGGCAAATTACACTGGTGAACATCATTGAAGGGTAATAAATTGGAAGAGGAATCCATGGGAAATATAGGAGATTTATGAAAATATAAATGATGTATTTTATTGGGATTTCATATATAAGAAATGAAAATCATATTGGGTTAGGAGTTGATTATTTTGTAGCTAAATATTTCGGTTAGTATCCTCACCCATTCATTGCATTTATTTAACGTATTTATTATTATTCGATTTTATAATAATATGGCTTTATAAATATTATAAAAATAATATAATAATACATGTCTTTATAGATAAAAATAATATAATAGTAATATGTTTTATACAACTTATACAAATATTTAAAACTTAATTTAAGCCATGAAGATCCACAAATAAAATATTTCATTAAAATATTTCTACAAGAATTCAATAAAAATAATATAAACTATCCAAATTTTAATATTTCGGTATGCATAAAAATGTATATTATATATTTTTATAACCACATATTTTGGAGCCTCATAAACCATTTTCTGCATCTTAATTCATTAAAATTGAAATAAAACTAATATAAAATCTATTTTATTATTAAATGTTCTATAAATGTAAGGCAAATTATCAATAATTTTATTGCTAAGCATTTAAATTCTTTAAAATTGAAATAAAACTAATATAAAATCTATTTTATTATTAAATGTTATATAAATGTTAGGCAAATTATTAAAATTTTTATTGCTAAGCATTTAAATTCTTTAAAATTGAAATAAAACTAATATAAAAATCCCCAGAAACCTCTTATAAAATATATATTTTCATTAAAAGCCTAATTCCTTTCCTGGCAAGTGTAAGCTGAGGTTAATAACTGTAGCAAGCCGTGGGCGTATATCGGGGGGATCTGTGGGGGGGGTCCTTGTTCGTTCGCCCGGCAATTGTAATGCAAAGCGCGCACGTGTGCGTATGTGTGTGCGAGTGCTTCGAGGAAGGATCCCCTCAGGCGTATTGCAAAATTCAGTTTTATTCGATGGCAAAAGTTGGCAAAGAGCGCCTCCCCGCCCCCGCGGTCTCGCCAGGCCGCCGCTCAAGTGCCAGCCCGCCGGGCTATTGACAGAAATCAAAACGGTCCACGTTGGGCCGGGGACTTGCTGTGAGGAGGGATCAGTGGGCCAAGTGGCAAGCGCAGCCTGATCCCAGCCCAGTCGGTTGGCGGCTTATCACGGCATCAAAACAAATTCGTTTGAAATTAATGCGGAGATTTGCTTTCATTAGGCGGCTTGCCGGGTGCAGAATGTAACTGTAAACACACAATGGAGAAACGAGAATCGAGATTTGAGAATGGAGAAACCACCGGCCCAACACGTTCTCGCTGTGAGCTGCGGCTAATCCCTAAGCTAAACTTTTCGGCTGGTGGAAGGTCGTTCCAAGTTTCCAGCCCTCCTCCGCCCATCATCCACGCCACGTGGCCCTCAATTGTTAGCCACCCTGCTGAAACCCAGTTCAATTCCGGATTGTGTTCCGGAATCGCTTTTTGAGCTGCGTCATCACTTTCGGCGTTTCGGCGACGACGATGACGATGATGATGATGAGCACACGGGTGGGTAGTAGTCAGTCCTAATGTGACACTTTAATTGCAGGTGAGAGGCGCAGGGTCGCGTGGCCAGGAAAGCGGCGCTGATGCAATTAGACTGCCAACGACTTTCGCATTGTCCTGCCGTGACTTCACCCGTTGAGGCAACTGTGCGGGCGTCCTGGTGGTAGCTTCTGTTTTGGTCCTGGGTTGGTGCGGGTGTACCTGGTCGTAGCTCTTTTCCAGCTCAACTTAGATGACTTTCTAACAGCTTTTGTGGGGGGGATAGCAGGGGTATTGTTCCTTAAAGGTGATCTTTAACTAAGGACACCATGATTTTTAATACTAGATATATTTTTGTAAATGTTTATAAAATGTTTTTAAACGTTTAAGTACTATTTTTATAAAATGTAATATTTATTTATAGTTTTTAGCTTAATGACAAGTCTCTAAATATCCTTTATATTTTTTCAATAAATAATATTAGTTATTTCCTGTTTTATTATAAAAATGCTGTTTAAATCTAATTATATATCATTCAAAAACTCTGTCTGGTTATAAATCAATTTTTGGCACGTTTCTCTGGGGAATTCTAAGGTCAATTAACCCATCATTATTTCGGGAAACTTATTCTCAGGGACTCGCCCTCGCGGCCAAATAGATCAAAGGCGAACCCCCAAAACAACCAGGACTCCCACTCGCTCTCATCGTCCTGCCGAAACTCGACCACCGACCGACAAAAACTTTCTCACATTACATCACGGCCCAGCGGAGGACGGCTAAAAACAACAAGGACAACAACTGGAGCGCTCTAAATGGACACCGAACAACATCGTTTAATATTGATGGACATTGTTTGAGCTCTTTATGATGGGAAAGTGAGGCCATCGCTGGCTCTGCCTGCCGGTGGTTCAAGTGAATATTTAATTAAATTGTTTTCTAATAACCACGCGCAACTTTGTCGGACTCGAAACACGCGTCGACAAGCGGCGGGCGGCGGCCAGGACACGCGGCAATCGGTCCGGGCCAGGACACACCTTGTTGTGCCAACAACATTAGCAAGAGGCCCAAATAAAAATCGAGAGCGAAAAAAAGGAAACGAACGGAAAACGAGAGCCAAGTTGGGCAGAGCCACCCCTTTTTTAGCTGCGTATCCTGCTTCTAATTTTCCAAATTACGCACCATCAATCATCGCTGGCTTTGACGAACGTCGAACGGTAAAGTGGTCGTGGGATGTGGATGTGGAGGATGTTGATGATGACGTTAGAAACTACCCCCTGCCTCTGGAACCAGGAACCAGGAACCCGTGAAGCTATCAGCCAATCCCCTGACGCAGCGACGACGCTCTGGCAGCCGCAAGAAAAAATTAAATTAAAACTTCAAGTGGCCGCAAGGACCTGCTGCAGCAGCAGCATCCTGTCTCCCAGCGTATCCCGTCCAGCCAACCATATTTTTCCTCGTAATTAACGCTAATTGCGTTTGCTCCTAAGCCGGACTTTTTGACTTTTCCACGTGTTTTTCGGATTGTCCCATGGATTTTCCACACCTAATCCGGCCCCCGCCGAGCCGCCTGTGTTTTTGTTATGGCTTGACTTTGGCTGGCTGACAAAAATATTTGCATTGCATAAATAAGCAAGAGATAATGCTGATCGGAAGTGATTAACATTGGTGAGTTTTCCCTAGAAACATTCCTGATCCCGGCCAGACTTTAAAGACAGTTAGATAACTCAGGACTGACCCTTCCCTTCCTCTTCCATCTGGTAATTGAGAATGCACTCCAGCTAATGAAAGTGGTCGGGGAAGGGAAAGGGTCTCAAGGATTAATATCGCACTGCAATTAAGAGCTCAATCACAGCGACTTGGACTCCGGCTCTTGTTTGCCTCTCTCTGATTACATTTATGAAATTATTATTGATGTTTCGGCAGTGACCATCGTCCATCGTCCATCGTCCACCCTGAAAGCCAATGGCATTTCTAATTTTGTTGAGTAGCCCTAACTCCTAACTGGCTTGGCCTCCTCCTTCGCCCGGCCGAGACAGGCCATTTTGATTGAAATGCAGACACAAAATGCTGGCAGGCAGCCATTATATTTAAGCTGGGACCCCGATCTATACATAAGTATGTGCCAGTGCGTGGCTACAATGGGGCTCAAACTAATAGAGCTGCTAGGAATTAACCACATTAGGTAATAAAATATTTTATAAATTTTAATATATAATTTTTAGATTTTATTTCTTGGCACCTTCAACCGCAAATAAATTTAAAGCATACAATAGTTTAGGAACCAGTTTATTTATAAAAATTTAAGACAGACAGACTTTTATTATATTCAGAGGGCTGAGGTTTAATGAAAAGCTATTAGATATTATATCTTATCCTTTATGTACACCAGTTTCAATATAATATTTAATTATATTTGATTATTGTCTTACATTTCATTTAGAGAAAAAATATGATAAACTTTCAGAACAATTAAACTATATTTCAATATTTAATTCATCTTAAAAATTTTAAACATCATAGATTAAACTATATTGAAATAATATCAAGAATATAAACAAATCTTAGACAATTTCAAAAGGGATATTTTTATATTTAAACATCAATTAAAATCAGTTTACTATTCCTTTTTGTGGTAGCCTAAATAGAAACCAGTATCAACCCGAACCTTTGCTTCACTTGAATTCATAGTAAATTATCACAAATTTTATATGACATCGATTTAAATAAATAAATTTAATTAATTTTCTTCATATTTTTATAAACATTCGACAACCCCCATTAATAATTATACCATTTAAGCTATTGTTTCACCCGCCGCTGTATGTGCATCCCATATATCCTCTCACACTAATCTGTATTATGTACACAGTTGATTCGCCTGCCACTCACCCAGGCCCACTCCCACGGATCCCACACCCACATAACCAGGACATCCCCTACATAAGTAACGCCACATATGATTTCATTCATATGCAGAGGAACTATGCTCCTCCCTTCTGCAGAAGGGCCCATCATTGATTTGCAATGCCTAAAATGTTTCAGCCTGATGATGTGAATTCCCTTCCTTGCTCCCCATCCTCCGTCGCTTCTGCTGCTGTTGCTGTTCCGCTCTGCCTAACTGCCAAACATTCCGAAATGCCGGAGTGCGTGTCTGCCTGTGTATGTGTGGTGTGTTTGCCATCGTTTTTGGAAATATTATATGCTCATACCTCCGTTTTCGAGTAAATTGTGTAAATATTTGCGCTCGTAAGTGGATTGGAGATGGATGAGTCTATCAACAGAGAAGCCGGCGTCACAGCAGGCAGAGCCGCTGGCATGGCCATCATCATATGCGTACCCCCCGGCCAGGTCCCCAAATATACATGCTCCTTTGTAAATTCAGTACAGCTGGCTACCTGATATCCTCTTCGCCAAAAGCCGAAGCTGAGGGAGCTTGTTGCATCCCAACGATTACGTTCTGACAAAGAATTTATTCACTTATACATTTAGAGCAACGCATGCACAGCCCAGGAACTCACTAAGTGGGTCATTCAAAGGCCAGATATTAACTAACAGTTTTCACAATCCCACAATGACCTTATTTGGCGGCCTTCTTGCCAGCTTCCTTATCCTTCTCCTTTTCTGGCTCGCTTTCGGTGGTCTCGCCCTCATCTTCCTCATCATCCTCGTCGTCATCTTCATCGCTATCATCCTCATAGTCCCCATCGGACTCATCATCATCGTCATCATCGCCGTAGGAGTAGCCGCCGCTAGCTCCACCGCCATAGTAGCCACTGCCACCGGCTCCGTAGTAGCCGCCGTAGCCCTCCTCGTCGTCGCTGCCGCCACCTTGTTGCTGGCGACCGAACTTGTGCGAGCGCGTAGACATGCTCAGATCCTTGGTCACCGAGGTGTCGTAGTTGCACTTCGGACAGGGAATGGCCTTGTTCTTGTCGTACTTGAAGCCCTTGCGACGCACATGATCCTCGCAGTAGCAGGTCTTGCAGCGGAGGCAAGAGTACTGGCCCAGTCGGTTACAGGACTGGCACTTGTAGTTCTCAGACTCCAGCACCTGTAAATTATCAAAAGAGATTAAATAGGAGCCTTAAAGGGGGATAATCCAAGAAACTAACCTGACAGCTAGCCTGGTGCTCGAATTGGTCGTCCTCGCATAGGAAGCCATTGCAGAAGGAGCACTTGAAGATGCGTCCACCGTGCTCCCACACTCCACGCTCGCATTCCAGGCACACAGCATTCAGCAGTGGGCACGTGCAGGCGTGGTTTTGAAGGCACTTGCGTCCGTGGCACACCCAAGCCTCGCAGAAATCGCAGATGGCACCCACCATGCCCAGTCCGGTGGTGTAGACTCCGGGATGTTTCACCACACAGTCGCCAGTCTTCAGCATGCACTTGATCTTGCCGCACTGGGCGCAAATGGGCAGGCGCTGGAGGCTCTGGCAGAAGTAGCAGAAAGCTCGCGACTTTTGCTTCTTCTCGCACTTGTCACACTCCATTGGCGCATTGCAGGGCAGATCGGCCAGCGGCACCTCGCGGCTGCGGATCTCCTTGAGGCGCAGTTTCTGCTTCTCGGCCTTCTTTCGCTGTCCAGTTTTCTTTTTCGGCATTTTGGAAAACCGGGAAAATTTATTTTCCTTTTACGTGTGCGATAAGTGTGACTGCAAGCGGTAGCGGTAATACCGTAACTTCTTGTTTCAATTAAATCTAGTATATACTGCTTCCCTATACCTGGCAACCCTAGTCACGTAAGGTCATACTGCTGTAGAAAAAATAAATAAAAATTAAAAATCCGTATTTCTACATCAAATCAAATAAAATAGAGCGATGCCGAAATACTATTGCGACTACTGCGACACCTACCTAACCCACGACTCGCCCTCGGTGCGGAAAACCCACTGCACCGGCCGCAAGCATCGCGACAATGTGAAGTTCTACTACCAGAAGTGGATGGAGGAGCAGGCCCAGCATTTGATCGACGCCACCACTGCTGCCTTTAAAGCTGGAAAGATCACAAATAATCCATTCGCCGGAGGACCATCTTCAGCTCCTCCGAAACCGGCGGGCGTGTCTATACCGCCGCCCAACATGGGCGCTCCACCGCGTCCCGGCATGCCTGGAATGCCCTACATGCCACCGATGATGAATCCCATGATGACGGGCATGCGTCCGCCGCCAATAATGAATCCCATGGCCATGATGGGACCGCCGCCACCGTTGGGCACTATTCCCGGCGTGCGTCCGCCCATTATGAACGGACCCAATTGACAAAAAGCTGGGATATCCAGTGCACAGAAGGATTCCACCTCTTGAGGTGTCCTAATTAAGTTCGTAGCCTTTAAGTAACTAAGATTGCAACCAAAAGAAATTATGTAAATTTATATAAAAAAGGAAATTTACTGAAAGAATTATGTTTTTAAGGGGTGGCAAGCGGTGGGTTCCTAAATGAAGAAATACATTTTTGTAAATAATCACAGAAAATTGGGATATCCAGTATACAGAATGTGTCCAGCTCTTGAGGTGACCCAAGTAAATCCGTAGCCTTTAAGTAAGAGCTTTGGCAACCAAAACAAATTATGTAAATTACAAAAAAAAAAAATTAAATTTACTCAAAATATGCTAGATTTTATGGGGAGCAGGCGGATTCCTCAATAAGGAAATACATATTTCTATAATAATGACAGAAAACTGGGATATCCACCACTGAAGGTGCTCTTTAAGTAACAACCAACCAATAATAATAAGGAAATAATGTTTTTAACAGGGAGCAGATTCCTAAATAAAACAGATGTCGACTTCTATAATAATGAATATATTTTGGAAACATTCAAACAGTGTTCATTCACAAATGCCTTTTGTCTACAATACAGTTGTCATCAGCAGTTTTTGTTACAATTTTCGTCTTACTTACTAGTTAAGTTTATGTGAAGAGAATATAATGTGGATTATAATTGTTAAAAATACGAATGCGTTTCGGGTTTGAAGTGTTAGTTAGGTAGCTTGATATCCTGGCCATTGTCCCGCTTAGGCGCCGCTTAAACTAAACTGTTACTACACACACTTAGGATAAGATAAAAGTTAGGAAATTTGTCAAGATCAGGGGCTATCTGGAGACGCGCTGGCGTTTGCTGGGCGAAACCAGCACGGGAGATGGTTGGTGGCTTCCGGAGATGGCGTCAAATATGCTGGTCTCCGAGCGCCGGTACTCGCTGCCAATGTTTTCCAGATTCAAATCGGCATCGAGAACCAAGACCTGAAAAAAGCAGTTGGGTTAGTGCTCCGAGTCTACAATGTTTACAATGTTTCTTCTTTACTTTGCAGGTCTGCGGACGTCGGTGATGTATCAGCCAATCCTCGTGTAGCTCGTGGAGGTCCTGCAGGTACTTTAGCGGCACACAGCTCTCCTCGGAGCGGGCCCGCTGGCGTATGCGCTCGTGCGCCACCTCGGGCGAGGTGCGCAGGTAGATGATGAGATCGGCTTGCACGTGAATGGAGTCATCGATGAACTTGTACCACTCCTGCAGCGTGTTGAACATGCCCTCCTCCAGGGAGCCATTCCGATGCATGTTCTCCACAAAGCAGTAACTGCAAGGGAGAGCTCAATTAATGGCCTGGCCAAACCGGTTTGCGGATGCACTTACCGCGAGCTAAAAATGGAGCGCTCCATTATTTTTAGCTTCTTATCGGTGGGCGCAGTGTGCGCCTGCAGCATGGTCAACGTGACATAACTCTGAAAGGGCATGGCCCACTTCTCGGGGTCCTTGTACATCAGCTCCAGCAGATTGACGCCGTTGACGTTGCGCCACTTCTCCACGGGCTCGGTGAGCAGGCAAATGTCGTTCTTGTACTTCTCGAAGTGATTCAGATACGTAGTCTTTCCACTCCCGATGTTGCCCTCGATGAGCACCGTGAAGGGCTGCGTGCCCTCGGCGAACTTGCGTCCCTGTCGGGCACTGGATGCTGCCGCCGCCATGAGTCCGGACAAACCGCGATCTGCACGTGAAGATTGAGGTAATGAAGTTTGCTGGGGTACAGTTACTGCTGCGCTCAGATATTTCGGGTACGTGGAGTGCAATCTGTACGAGGTGGCGGGTGAATTCGGACTGAACCACCCCGCTAGAGAGACACAGCGATCGTCTTTTACCGCCGATATTCATACCAAAAGAGCGGGAACCGCCATTTCTGTTTCAATCGGGTTTTCCTTGTGTTTGTTTTTGTTAACCGGCTGACGCGGAGTGCGTGTGCTTGTGTGTGTTCAGTGGATGTGCGTGAAATGTTAAAAATTTAAACAAAGATTGATTTACCTATAAAACTTAATATCTCTCGTCTCCACATGTCAGCCATTGGCCGTGTAAGCAGGATAATTAAATTAGTACATTACTAAATGTACTGTATTAAATGCAAATCGACAAGTAATTTAATCTCTAATATTAGCCGGTTTGGTTTTTTTTGTATCTTTTTTCTTAATTTCACAAAATGTGTTTTGTTGTTATGATGGCAAAACAGCTGACTAGTCGATTTTGCAGACATCGAATGTCTACTATCGATACCCGGCCATCGCTAAGAAGACGCATTTTTTATCAATATTTGTAAACTTTTATAAAAACCTGAATAAAAACTTGCTCCAAGGGGTAATTTTAGCCAGGCACTTGACTAGTCATGTCTATAGAAATCGAATCAGCCGAGTGAGTATCACAAATTATAATTTAATATGTTGTAAAAGCAGTTTTCAAACAATCTGAATTTCCTCTTTCTCTAAAAGTGTGATCCGGCTTATCCAGCAGTACCTCAAGGAGTCCAACTTGATGAAGACCCTGCAGACCCTACAGGTGAGTCCTGCTGCTACTCCGAAAACCATTTAACAACACATTTATCCCAGGAGGAAACGGGCGTCTCTCTAAACACAGTCGACAGCGTAGATGGCTTTGTGCAAGATATATCCAATGGCCACTGGGACACTGTGCTGAAGGTGACGCAGTCGCTCAAGCTGCCGGACAAGAAGCTGCTCAATCTGTACGAGCAGATCGTGCTCGAGCTGATAGAGCTGAGGGAATTGGGTGCTGCCCGATCCTTGCTTCGCCAAACGGATCCCATGAGCATGTTGAAGCAGCAGGAGCCGGAAAGATACATTCATTTAGGTGGGATTAAATTCATTTATACCGAGTTTTTATTAATTAATATTCATTAATTACAGAAAACATGCTGCAACGCGCCTATTTCGATCCCAGGGAAGCCTATGCGGAGGGCAGCAGCAAGGAGAAGCGACGCACGGCCATTTCCCAGGAGCTAAGTGGCGAGGTGCATGTCGTACCCTCCTCTAGGCTCTTGGCCCTCCTCGGCCAGGCCCTCAAGTGGCAACAGCACCAGGGATTGCTGCCGCCTGGCACCACCATCGATTTGTTCCGCGGCAAGGCAGCCATGAAAGATCAGGAGGAGGAGATGTATCCCACGCAGCTCTTCCGGCAGATCAAGTTTGGCCAGAAATCTCATGTGGAGTGCGCCCAGTTCTCACCCGATGGACAGTACCTAATCACAGGCAGTGTGGATGGCTTCCTCGAGGTGTGGAACTTCACCACCGGCAAAGTGCGAAAGGATTTGAAGTATCAGGCGCAGGATCAGTTCATGATGATGGAACAGGCGGTGCTGGCGCTTAACTTCTCCCGTGACTCTGAGATGGTGGCCTCCGGAGCTCAGGACGGTCAGATCAAGGTGTGGCGCATCATCACCGGTCAATGTCTGCGGAAATTCGAAAAGGCTCACACCAAGGGAATCACCTGCCTGCAGTTTTCGCGTGACAACAGCCAAGTGCTTAGTGCTTCCTTCGATTATACTGTAAGGTTACATGGCCTGAAGTCGGGAAAGATGCTAAAGGAGTTCAAGGGTCACTCATCGTTTGTAAACGAGGCCACCTTCACTCCCGATGGACACAGCATACTCAGTGCCTCCTCCGATGGAACTGTCAAAGTGTGGTCCCTGAAAACTACCGAGTGTGTGGCCACGTACAAGCCTTTGGGCAACGAACTGGCCGTAAACACCGTCCTCATACTGCCCAAGAATCCGGAACACTTTATCGTCTGCAATAGATCCAATACGGTGGTCATTATGAATATGCAGGGACAGATTGTGCGATCCTTCTCGTCGGGTAAGAGAGAGGGCGGCTCCTTTATCTCTGCCACTCTGTCGCCCCGCGGAGAGTTCATCTACTGCGCTGGCGAGGATCAGGTGCTCTACTGCTTCTCTGTCTCATCGGGAAAACTGGAACGTACTTTGAATGTGAGTTTGGAATTTATCAAGAGCTTCTAGAATTGTTTGTTTATGTTAATTTCTTATTTAGGTTCATGAAAAGGACGTTATTGGGCTGACACATCATCCGCACCAGAATTTGCTGGCCAGCTACAGCGAAGATGGCCTGCTGAAGATTTGGAAGCCCTAAATTACATAAGCCATTGACTTTTACTCCTAGTTTTAGTTTTAAACCACCAAAATATAGCTACTGTCCCCGAAAGTATTTACGGTTTTGTATTTTCTCAAGCCACCAGCCATACCCCCATCAATATCTTCAATCATGTCTCTCTATATGAAACAAATTGACTTTAATTAAAAATTATGCAAAGCGCTAATCCGCAGAGTTTGCCTCAATTGCTGGGCCGCAGCGCTTAAATTAGTCGAGCAACGACACTCAGCCGGTTCACTTGCCAGCCATGAAGAGCGACGAGATCATTGAGAAAATCCGGAACAAGCTGAAGGAATCCGATCCTGCCCGGCGGACTGTGGTCAATACGTTTCAGTTCAACTTTACCGACTCGGATGGCAATCTCATCAAGAGCATGGGTGAGTACGGCGCTTGTAACCTACTTTGGATAAGTTGAACCTGATCGTCTTATCGCAGTCTTTGATTTCAAAGCCCTGGACATCTACGAGGGGTGTTCGTCGAGTGCCGATGGACAGGTAACCATTTCTGATGAGGACTTTTACTTGGTGGGCACGAAGCAAAAGACTTTCCAGGAGATTCTGCAGCAGGATAAGGCCAAAATAGACGGCGACGAGGAGGCCATTAACAAGATGCTAGAGAAGTTTCGCTTAAACACGCAGAACTAAGGATATATCCAAAATATCATGAAGTTTTAGATGTATAAACATATAAAATATTGAAAATGAGAGCATTTAACATTTAAATATCCGTATTATCCATAAAATATTTAACGTTTTCGTTGTATTTATAAAAAGACATTAATTATTGGCCTTAAATTATGTTTAATGATGTTTTTTCTGCAACGTCTACCACTCGCCCCTATAGACTGCAGAAATTAAAATTAAATAATAAAAATGAAATTCAAAAGTATATTTAATGTAGGAATTTAGTTAACTGGCTATTTTAGGCATTCTATTTAAAAGGCATTCATTAACTTGGTTTTAGTATTCATTTATTTAATTACCTTTATTTATATTTAATGTTAACATGGAATTGTTTTTGTAGGTGTTTCCTTTTAATTTGAAATTTGCTGTTCTGCATTTTATTATTCAACTATTTTGTTATTCGGTTTCTCTTTATCTCTCGCCATCATGTTTTTTGTTGTGCCAATACTTTGGTTTGTCTGGCTTCTGTTAATGGATTTGGTTTTGAAAAATGTCTCTTTTTCTCAATTCAAATATGTGTTTGACTCTCCGCTGCGTGACTTATTTATAGGTTTAATTGTAATTTTAACATTTGCTCTTTTTGGGGGTGTTTTAATTTAACCTTGTGTTACTTTAGTAAACGTTTTGTTTTTAGTTTAGAACATTTTGGTTTTTGGGGGCAGGTTTCTTTTCTTTCTTGGGGACTTTCCATCTCGAACATTTTATTTGCTTTTGGTTTTAGTACTATTTTTTTCTTTTTCTTTAAATTTATGTTTAATTTTTATTGCTAGAACACAAATTCAGAGTTTTCTTTTTTATTATTAACTAATTGAATTGTTCTTTTTCGGTTTTAATGTAATACAACAACAAAATTTGTACACTTAAACTAAGGTTTATTTTCATGAATTAATTCTTAGGAATTACTTGATCATTATGCTTTTTTTATGCAACAATTTAACAACGTTTTACTTCTTCAATGTAATTGTATTTATTTTTTTGGTTTTTATTTCTCAATTTTTATTTTTATTTTTACTTTTGTTTTTATTTAATTAATGTAGCATTTTTTGTAACACCTACATACGTTTTTTTTATAAATGGGGTTTTTACGTTAAACGGGTTTAAGTTTCCATTGCTGATTTAAGCCATTTATTTAATTTTTCTCAATTTGTTTTCTTCTTTGCAAAACGTACGTGCGCTATGAAACCAATAATTATTATTTATTAGACGAAATTTCAGGGAATTTATCATCATTCGTCTCCAAAAAGGAGGAAACTGATATGAACTAAAACCGTTATTAAATTCACAATAGGTTTTGCATATGTATAAAGTTGATAAAATAACGATAAACGTAAAGTATTTCATACACAAACTGAAAGGGAATTAAATGTTGGGTTCCTTGTGTTTTTAGATCTCTTTTGTTTAGCTTCTTGTATAATTTACTTTATTATTATCGTTCCCTTTAGCGTATACATTTTTATAAATATTCTTGTTCGCCTTAAATGTTTATAAAAATGTGCTTAAATAGACAAAAATCTTTGAATTTATTCTCTTTCCATTTCTCTATCGCTTTTCATTTCATTTTCCATCTGCGGGCCGCTAATGTTTATTAAATTTCATCTTTTATTCTCATATAAACATCAATCTCTGTTCATCGATTTAGCGTCATTTAACTCTTTGCTTTTATTCTTTGCTGGAAGATACAGTTTTGATAGTCACTAATTCTTTATTTATGCATTATTTCATCTTCAACTCCTCCTCTTTGTTGTTGTATGTTTGATTTGTGTAGCTTCAAGGGTCGAAGATTTTTCATATTCATTGTTTCTCTTTTTTTTTGGTTTTGTACAAAATGTATAAATAAAAAGTCATGCGCATATGTATAGGTAGTTAATTATTATTGTTTTATGCCCTTTAGTATGTTGCTGCCGTTATTCGTTATTGGTTTATCTATCGGTTTGCGAATGTGTGTGTGTGAGTATTGTTTTATTTTACGCTTACGCTCTTCGATTCTCCTGTTTGTATAATTAATTCAATTTATGCTTCACCTAAATATTACTCGTATCAAATATAAAAATCAACAACATTATTTTATTTCTTCTTCGTCCTGTCAGCGGTCGTCTCCTATGGCTGTGAAAATGATTCCTTCCTGCACTTCCGCCTGGTTCTATCTTGCCCATTTCCGCTTCACTTACTTCCTGCTTTCTACATACATATTCCGCCCATACGTATTTCGCTATGTGTATAATATAGTTTATTAAATGTAGCTATTATTTGTTGCTTATTCTCGCGCCCCTCACGCCCTCTTCACCTTCCTTACTTATGTGAAACGCTTCTGGCTAATCAATCGCAACTACAAAATGCGCGCGCCCTACTTTTATAGCGTCGCATTTCCGTTTCCTTTCCATCTATAATTCCTACTATTTGCGCCCCGCTTTGATCGCCATTAAATTTATGTCTTAATCAATTCGCATTTTTGCATAATTTCTTGTCTTTTAGGTATTGTTAACTTTTGAATTTCTGTTTCTGCTTCCGTTTCCGGTTCTCCACCTGCTGATTCCTCCTCTGTTGTCGCTGTATGAGCCTGTGTATCCTGTGTAAACTACTACTCTTGCTCTGCAAAGTTGCTTTGTTCGCCATTACCTAGTTTTTTAGCCTTATTCTAAATGCGTTTTAAAACCGAAACTGAAGGTTGCGATAAAAGTGCCTAAGACTCCGCTTCCGTCGAACCATCGTTAGACGTTCGCCATTTGGTTGACATGGTCGATATTATCCTCATCGAAATGCACATCGTTGATGAAAATGTCCGCGGCCAGCTGGTCCTCGTCCAGCTCCAGGTCATCCTCGTCGTCATCCTCCCCGCTCATCAGTCCATGGCCCATGTCCACGCCGGCAATGCAGATGTGGGGCGGCGGCGGCACACTGGTGGGCGGCAGGGGAGCTGGCGGTATGATCAGGTTGCCGCTGTTAATCCCATGCAAGCTGCCCGCAATGCTGGCACCGCCGCTCTGCAGATGCCGGCGACTGGAGCTAAGACCTGCTGTTTGGAGGAAAAGTGGGATTAAGTTATTATTAAATTAATTTTAAATAAAGTCTAAAAATAAATTGAAATCTCTAGAAAAATCAAATAAAAACGTAAAAAATTACCTTGAAATAATGTAAATAAAACCAAACTCAAAGAAAACCTGCACAAATAAAAGGGAAATTTCATATTAAGAATACATTTTAGATTATATTTCTTTATCCTATTAAAAAAACACACCTGTGGCACTCGTCTGCGAATCGTAATGTGCATTGCGATGTAGGCCCAATTGACGGACATGGTTCCTACGGTTTCTTCTGGAGTGACAGAGTATGCATAGGAGACAGATTAGGGACGAGACGACGAGAAGTGTTATAATTATTAGAACGTCGAAGTCCTCCTCGGCCGCTTCCGTGGTACCTGCCGGAATGTAAAGCGTTTTGGGGGGAAAGAAAAGGGCAAGAGCATAAAAAAGTTAAATACGTTAGTGAATAATACGGCTTAGATACGAATTTTTAGTAATAGGGATGGTAAACAGTTGGGCATGTTTGTGTGTAGATCTCTGGAGGAAGTAATCCCAGAGAGTCTTGGGTGTGTCATGAACTTGATGTTCTTGTTCTGAGTGCTGTGTGTGTGTCGGCTGTTAACCTTCACAAGTTACAAAGTTTATCAATAGATTTAGGATTAGACGGTTTAGAATATATATATTTCAGTTCAGTTTATCAGCGGCGGCACCAGGAAGGTAACAACAAATGGACTACGTGCGGTGCACATGACAAAAGGGGCTGGGGGGTAGGGTGCAGAACATAAAGAAGCCAGAACCAAAAAACAGAGACTACAACTTTGGCATGCTCGTCAACTCAACAACTCGTACAATGCAATCGAAATAACTAAAGGCTGCAACTCAAGAGAAAAAGAGGACTTGTATATCGAATATAGGGCTGTGAACTGTGATCTTCTGTTGGTCAGGACATCTACGGGGGTTCGAGAAGGAATGCATTTCGAGAGGAAAAGTCCGATATGATATATTTACAAAGTTTTTACGCTCAAAATCATATCTTAAATCTCTTTAAGTTTGATAAATAGATTTATAGCACTTCAAAAAATATCAATTTCGGCTTTTTCCTAAAATATCAATCCAGTTTCGGGGTATTTCGAAATTTTCTTTCATTCCTAGATTCAAGCTTGAGTTTATTTTCGAGTGTTAAAGGATCTATCTCTGGGTTGAACTCTGTGCATGTCATGAGAGTGGCGTGGCGTGGAGTGTTGAACGATTGTAAAGGCAAGCTAATGCAGAACTCACGTGTTAATTGTGACCAAACAGTTTCTTTACTTATGTAATAGAGTTAATATTTTTTTTAGTTTTTTTTATGTTTTTTGTTTTATTTTGTCGCTTTGCTTGTTGTTAGAAAAGTGAATACGAATTCTCGCGCTATCAGAATGTTTGATTTATCTTAATAATGTTGCTCGCTTTTGATTCTCGTGGCAATTCCAATTCCAATTTGAAAATTTTGATTTTTTCAGGTTTCATTTTGTTTTTTTTTTTTTTTTTTTGAGTTTTAGTTGTAAGTATTTAATACTAATGCCGTAATTGCTAAAACAAATGTCTGTAGAAATGTGGGCAAATGCGTGGACCTTGCGTCACCTGTGCCAGAGGTTTAGGGGTTAAAGGGGGTTTATTTTGTTTATAATAAAAGTTTCACAGTCGAACAGTTTGTAGTTGGTTTTTGTTGGTGGAGACAAAAGAAAGAACAGAGAGAAATAGAGGGAGAATTAGACAAGTAGAGAGAGAGAAATAGAGAAAGATGAGTTTAGTGTAGCATCACTGGGCGTGGCAGGATGGGGAAGGGGCTGAGATAGTGACTATATAGGGATGAATATAGAGGGGAAAAGACCGATTAAATTGGGCACAGTTCAAAGCATTAAATAGATTATTTATAGATTTATAAATCTCTTTACCCAACTTATCGATCTTTTCCGCCTTCCCTAATTTGTTTAAAGAAAGTGTTCTGAATGCCATTCGAGGTGAAGGACCTAATGAAAAGGGTTTATGGGGATCTGAGCTCAAAATGTATGTACAAAGGTCTCTGGCCAAAACACAAAACAGCTAGTAAATGTAGTTAGAGTTCAAAACACGAATACTTAGGTGCAAGAAGACTTAGAGAATAAATACAGGATAGCTTCGGTTGGGCCTTTAGCTGGTATTTAGGTTAGTATGGATTATTTTAGTTGCTATATTTAGTGGTTAACGCTTTGCAAGTGTTTCGTCGGGTTCAAGTTTTCTTTACGCATCAAATGAAAAGTGTAAGAAACTAAATCGTAATCATAATCATAATCTGATGAGGTACCAAACCGAATTAAATGAAATTGGAAACTATAACTTATATATTGGCCCCATGGATTGGCACTGGAAACACAAACACGAAACAAAACTTAATCATAAAAGTAAGTTACATAAACTTAGGTGGAAAAAGCAAATAAAAATTGAACTGAACCGTTCGACTCACTCACGACTCACAGTGCAATTCGTCAGTGTCGTCGCCGGGCCCGCAGTTCTTGACGCCGTCGCAGCGCAGCTTGTCGGAGATGCAGTAGCCGGCGCCGCACTGAAAGTGATACGTGGACTCGCAGTGCAGACCCACGGATGGCGGTCCCGGGCCCGAGTCCTGTATCTCGGTCCACACGATGCGGAAACCCTGAAAAAAATATTAACTATTCCTATCCTTCCGGCTGTAGAAAGGAGGAGTCACAAGCTCACCTGGGCGCCCACTGTCTTGTCACTGGTGGTAAAGCTGATGCGCGCCGTCTGGCCAGTGGAGGTGTAGTGCCAGTGCTCCACGGGCGGCTTCTCGCCGCACAGCTCCAGCGGTGGCTGGTCGGAGTCCACATCCATCCACAGCCGCAGCACAGCAGCAGGACAGCCGCGATCTGGAGAGTACAGAAAATATAAATAGATTTCAGGATGAATAATTTCGTTGACTTACTGGCTGGGTCTCCTTCCAGGCCAAACTGCTCAAAGTGTATGGACAGCTTGTAGCCGGGACGAGCTTTCATCACCCAGTTGCAGGCATTGGAGGCCATGCCCCGGCCGGGTGCCTTATAGCCTGATGGCCAGTTGGGCGAGGTGATCAGTCCCGAATCCTGATTGCTGAAGTTGCCGCCACAGTCGCCGGCATCCGATTTGGCCGACTCGAAGAAGTAGCGCGCCTTGAAGCCGCTGGCCACGCTCTCCTGGTCCGTGTGCAAAGTGATGCGCAGCCCCACCGCTCCCCGGGGGCTCTCGACGGGTCCGGGGGCTGTCTGACCGCAGTAGCGGCCCAGCAGGCGGTCATTGTTGTCTCGGTAGACGACATACATCTCCAGCCAGTCCTCAAAGCAGGCACCAGAACTGACAGCGTGATGATTATAAGGAAGGTTGTATAAGGAAAAGTATTTATAAGGCAGCATTACCCATAAGCTCCTGCCGTGGCATTAGCATTGTTGTCCGCCTTGATCTTGAAGTGATCAAACACAATGGTCACCTGCTCATCGGCCTCGGCCAGGAAGAGGTACGAGCAGTTTGTGTCCGAAGGATAATTGGAGGGATACCGTGGACTGTTCAGTTCGCCGCGCTTCTTGGAGCTGCTCACATAGGTGAAGCTGCAGGTGCCATCCGGCGCCGCAGTGCCCGGGATCTTGTACTCTGTCTCAAAGGTGTACTTGCCCTTAAAGCCGCGACCTTGAAGCTCACCGGAGCTGAAGACCATGGCCAGACGGGGTCCCTCGCTAATCACTCGCTGTGTTTCATTGCCACAGAGCTCGTAGTCGAACTTGTCATAGGCATCGGCCGTCTCCTGGCCCTTCAAATAGATCTTCAGATAGCCGTCCGTGCAGTTGGACCTTGAGGGAGAGGGGATTAAAAAAATATATAGAAATTTATAGCCAAAAAATAACTATAATAAATAAAATAAATAATTATTCAAAGGCTTTGCTTACTCGCTCTTGTCCTTGTGCTCCACCTTGGGAATATTGAAAGCGTTAAACTCGAGACGTACACGCTCCAGATGCTGGGCATCCTGCATGCCATAGATGAAATATCTAAAGGACATACACATTTATTAAAATATCATCCTTCATTTAAGAGGATTAGTATCAATTGCACACTCACCTACACACAGTTTTTGGTATATAGGGGTAGGGATAGTTGGGTGAGAGCACAAAGCCAGTGGATTCCTTCTTCGATAAAATCTTTTGATCACATTCAGAGCCACGTATGTGAATGCCATCATTTTCACCTGATTTTGGCATTTTGATTGTTCAGATTTTGGGGGAATTTC
This sequence comes from Drosophila mayri, assembly GCA_008042485.1. Classification (NCBI taxonomy): domain Eukaryota; kingdom Metazoa; phylum Arthropoda; class Insecta; order Diptera; family Drosophilidae; genus Drosophila; species Drosophila mayri. The sequence goes on from VNJN01009363.1 coordinate 774,069, forward strand.
GAAAGTTCAGATCAGAGCCAGATAGTAGTAGAAGTCATCAGGTTAAAGCGCAGATATAGTTTTTGTTTCGGTTTATTTTTTGATAGAGAGAAATTGTGAAAGATTAGAATTTTTGTGTCGAAAGAGGTTAATAGGTTAAATTGAAATAAAAATGGCATCAAAACTTAAACAAAGCCAGTGAATAGGTGGGTTCAAGCACATACAATTAGCACATAAATGCTACCATTTTGGGGCCCTCGAAAGTAGGCAATGAAACCCTTTCGAAGACACCAAAATACAACAAATTTCCATAACTGAAACGACAAACAATTGATATTTAGGTAACGATATTACTTACGTATAAAATCTAATTTAACAAAACTCTCGCTAAATTCATAAATTCCTTTAAAGCCACGATTTTGGGTATTTGCGGTGCGCGGTAACGTATAAAAATGAACGAAAAGGCTCGACTCGCTCGAATACAAAACTAAGTTTCTTTGCTGTCCGCAATATGTACCGATTAATGCTGACGAATTATCTGGACCATCGTACACTTTCACATAGTCAAATGGGCAGCTGTTTTATGGTTTAAATAGTTGTAGTTGTAGTGTTGATTTTTGATTGATGTAATTTTGTTTGTTGGTAGAATTGCAGATGGAGTAGAAGTTGGGAGATGGAATAGAGAAGAATTTTTGGTTTTAGATAGGTCACAGATTAGGTGTGTTTTCAGTGTGTGTGTGTGCTGCTAAACAGAGCAAGTCCTTGGGTCTATGGCAGGACTTGCTCTGATCTTGACTCTTGATCATGTCGTGTGTGTGTTTAGCTGTGTATTTCTTAATTGTGCAGCATTAGAGGTACTCACTGTGGTCCACCAAAAAACAGATCAAAATCACGAAACTCTAATCTAACTCTCTGATTCGATTCACCAAGAAATTGATATGTGCATGACATATCCTTCGGATAGGCACCTGGATAGGTTGGCGATATGAGCGCACCAGTTTTGTTGACGCTCATGCTTGGCGTTATGGTGTAGGAACATGGCGAGCCCGCAATGGGAATGCCGATTTCATATTCCGCTTTTAGTTTTTGGGTTTGAGGATAAACAACAGGTCAGAGGTCAGGGAATATTCTACATATATTCCATATCTCTACTTACATGCATTTATAAACCTAAACGTGCCCTCGAACAGGTCCGTGGTCACGTTTTTGTTGCTAAAAAACGAAATCGCAACTGCCCGGTACATGGAAATGCGACGACGAGGCGGAATGGTGCCGCAGTAGCGGCCACCGAATGGCGAATTGATCAGTTCCGCCGGCTCCGACGACTGCACCTCCGAGTATATATCCATGTACTCATGAACACAACTATGGAGGAGGATAAGGGAAAACTTAAAGATACTGAATAAGCCTTAATTTCCTGAATGTTTACCTTGGTAATTCACCGACGGCCGAACCGCTGCAAGATGGAATATAAAAACAGGACAATATAAGCATTTCCTTTCCCTTTTCTCATATTTTCCATTCTGTACTCACTCTGGCGGACTTCCTCTTAAATTAAACGATTTAAAAACTACTTCCACTCGCTGTCCAGGTCCTGCTAGGAAGGTGTAGAGGCATTGGCGTGAGTGATTGCGATGGTTGTGCAATAGCGGAGCCGAGAAGCTGCCATTCTGTGGACCGCCGATCCGCGACACAAAGGTCTGATCACACTCTGTTTACAAAGAGAGAAGGGGAAAGAGAGCGGCGCCAATGGCAGCGTTTCCGGTTAGTTTACCTTATTTCCGGTTTACTTATGGGTTAGACATAGACACACACAACAATACAGAACACATACACAGAACGTAGCATCGCAACAAGAGCTGTTAACATGGCATCTCAAAGTTGTTGGTTGTTGTTTTTGTGTGGGTGTGTGCATATGGTATGTATATATGTGTGTGTATGGACAGAGATAAATATCATAAGGATTTGCTAGGGAATTTTTAATTAAAAATATAACAACTGGAGAGCCAGTTAGGTATTTATTAAAGTTTTTATGTATTAAATTTTAATCTGAAGTGAATTAAATGTTTATTAATCACTGTTGCAGCTTATTTGTAAAAATATACCTCCATTTGAATATTTATTTAAGCTTTTTTATATTGAGTTCTAAATGAAAGCGTTTTAAATGCTTATTTTTTGTAAAATCAAACTCTAAAATAGATTTTATTAAGCGATTATGACATTGCACATTTACACAGCCAAACAAAATATAAAAAAAAGGCTACGTAATAATAAATTTATGACTTTGCAGATTAACTTTTTTAGGATGCACAGATTTGAAACTCTATTTATTTTAATTTGTGTTATGATAAAAGAGAGCTCTCTTTATAAATATTAAAATTCCTTTTTTAAATTATATTATTTTATCAATTGGTACACAAATTAAAAACTCTATTCAATGAACTTATAGGGAATCGTTTTATAGTTGTCTATACAAGGCATTCCTAAGCTCATATTTTTTAAGGATAATAAAGTTCATGAATATTTGTAAGTATTAGAACGTTTTGAGTGGTAAATAGGCATCAGTAAGTTCATATTTTTTAAGGATAATGAAGCTTATAAATATTTGTAAGTTTTGAAACATTTTGAATAGTAAAAGGGGCTTTTTTTATTTATTTATAATATTTAAAATTCAATTTCCTAAAACCATATTCGCACTTTGGATAATTCATATCTTTATGTATTATTTATCACATATAGATTTATCTTTTCAGCTAAAATTGGAAACAATAAAGACTGAGTTATAACTTTATGATCTTTTCTCTGTCTGGCATTGGTTTTGGTTTTGGTTTTCTGGCTTTTTACTATGTATGTTCTGTGGTGTACAACTAGAAGCGTTTTTGGTTGGTCAACTATTTATGGCAACTTCAACTACGGGTGGACATTGAAACGTAACTGTTACAACTACGGGCCCACACACACACCAAAAACAGCAAACACACACTCACACACAGCACGCAACTTAACATCGAGAGCGGGGGGTGGGGTGAGACTGTGTGTGAGGGTGTGTGTGGTTGTGAGAAAGGAAGAAAGAGAGACAGAGAAAGTGAGATGGCGCCACCTACTTGGCGATTTCGTGGGACGCGACGACACCTCCAAATAGGCCACCACCGGCTGCATCCAAGGCTCGCCGTCAGCGCCGTTCGACTTTAGATGAGCGCCACCTTTGCACCGCAGAGGAGGAGGAGGTGGTGGTGGTGTGGGGATCAGAGGGGGGCGGGTGGTAGTTGGGAAGGTAGACAAATACACAGTGTTAATGATTTTGATTTAGCAGGGAATGCGGATGCTGGATGCCCTCCTCACTTGACACCCGACATGGAAATGCGCTTCCCGACTTTATGACAGCTGTCAGTCCGTCTGTCCATCTGTTTGTCTATTTGTTTGCCTGCCAGCAGCTCACACGCTCCGCCATGTTATCTATCTATCTATCTATCCAGCTGGGGGACTCGGATAACCGCTGCTGATAGTGCCCCGCGAAGAGGAAATTTGTGTACTCATGGCGTATACGCAATATTTGCTGTGGGTGTGTGTTTCAGGGGGATGTCTGCAAGTGTGGGTGCCCCAAAAGCCAGCGGAAATTATTTAGAGCTTCGGGGAAGGTTACCAGGCAGTAGGAGTTAGAGATATATATCAGGATTTATTATCCATATAAATATCACACTTAATCTTGAAATTATTGTCAAGTTTGTGGTTTAAAATATTTAGTAAATTGAAATACTACGCATTTAGAGTTCAAATATAAATTTTATTTTATATTCATTGCCAACAATGTTAGTTAAGACTTATAAATGTCTATTTATATCGGTTTAAATATCCAGATAAACGAAATATCAATATTTAGTGCCATTTTAAGTATAAACTAATGAAACTTTACAAGTTTTTAAGTTTTTTTTCCTTTACACGACTTCCTTCCGAATTTCTTTTTTAAATTAAAAATTTGAAAACCTTCTCTGAAGGAATATTTCTTTCCTAACAAATTTTTAAGCTATTAAACTGCTCAGAAACAAATCAAATAAATACGATTTCCTGTTTAAAATGTAAATGACATCTTCTTTAGGATATGTAAATGATTGATCCCCATAGTTTCCCCAAGTAACCGCCGTGAATTACACATAACTGGCTGCCGCTTTGGTTGAACATTAACCGACGCCTTGCGGGCTTCGCTTCTAATTAAATTCGTTTCGAAACAGAACACATAATAAATGAGTTGGCCAAGAGAGAGTGAGCTGTGTTTGATGTTCCGGGCGGAGGGGAAAGGTCGGTCTAGGGCACGCTTTGTGTTGGCTTTTGTGGGTTGCTCAGCTGCAGCTGCTGCGGTCTCTGGCAGAGTAGTTTTGGGGCTAAAATCAAATTCGCAGTTTGAGGGGGAAAACCCAAAAAGAGCTGGGGGGCTAGGCGATAAATAATGGCATGCCTCCTCACCAACAACCGGATAAACGGTTTGCTGTCTATTGATTTTGTGATGTTGACACCAAAATTCCATGTCAACTAAAGCCCCAACTAAGCCGTTTACATAATTTCCACTTAATTATTCACGCAACGAAATAGAATCCCTTTAGGCAAGCGATCAGGGCGATTATCCCCCCTGCCGTTTGGGGGTATTTTAAATTAATTTTCGAAAAACCCAGGACCACGCACACGGCGACATTTTATCTGAAATGCAGTTTACTAAACAGCAAATAAATGGCGCACAAGCACAAAGTTTGCTCATTAAAATGAGAGCGGATTTGTGCGGCACATACCCACCCATCCACACACACACACACACACACTCGAACTTGAGCGCCCACAACACAGCTCACATTGCGTGCAGCAAAGGATATAGGATAAAAAAAGGAAGAACAAAGCCATGTAACCCGACTATAGAATACTGGGTATTCTGGGTTTAAGAAAGCTGTTAAAAGGAAATATTTTGATGCATAAATTGTAATTTTCTTGGATATATAAAACTGTAAGAAAGATTGAATTAAACTTGGTATAAACAATAATTGTTGGAAATATAGGAAATATAAAAAAATGCGCATTAAATCTTCAAAGTTTCCTAAATTCAATAAACTAAAATCTTCATTTGAAAAGCAAAAGTAAACCCCTTAATGAACTCCTAGAAAATATATATTATGAAGCTTAAAAATGCTGCCTGCATTATGCTACACAAATTCCTAGCTGCACGTTAATATCCTTGTAACCTACTCGTTCGTATCGGGTGTAAAAACGCCTGGGGGAGTGTCCCTGAAGGTGGGCGTAACAATGTCAACCGCAGCACAAAAATGCTGGCAAACGGATGCTGCAACGTTGCCCCTCCTCTGGCACCTGCCCACCCCCCTTTGCTGGGCCACCACAATGACAATGCGCAGTAAAGTGTCAATAAATTTTATGCAGACGCCATTTGCATTGCCATAAATATTTTTGTTGGGTTCCGCGAGCAGAGTGCGCTCAGGCGTTGTGTTTTGCTCTGGCATTTGTTTCCCTGCCAACCACTCGCAGTCTGTCTGTCATTATGTTAATTTACACCTCTTGTTGGCCGCACCTCAGTTTCAATGCCAAAGCATGGAAAATGGAAAGCTTGCCCGAACAATACAGATTTTAATTGCGAGCCGTAAAAACTAACTGAAGCAATGGAAAAGCTGCTAAATGGCAGCCATTCCGCTGTGCAAACAAGTTGTCTGCTAAATATATTTACCGTTCTGCGAACAGGTGTAATTGCCAAGGATCCTTGGGATCCTTGAGCTCAAATGACGCCCGAAGGATGCGTATCACTAAATGCTCCCCGACCGAAACTGAAGCCGAGACGCATAATGATGTCGATGACGGAACTGTTTCCCCAGGAGGCACGTAATACCACTAATAACCACAGTTGCCACACTCCCACACGGACTCGAAGTCCTGCCAGGCGACAATCAAGCGAAGGGGAATTTATCCTGGATTGTGTGGAATTTAATAATCAATAAACAGAATTTCACACGAGTGAGATGTTTATGCACTGTTACAAAAAGGGTTATTTCTAGGATTTATTAAGAGAATAATTTAACTAAGTAATTAACTAAATGTTAAAAATGTTAAGGGCATTTTAGTTATAGTTTTTACTTTTACTAAAGATTTATTATTTTCAAATTGAATTTCTTAGAATTTTTTAATTATACAAATTAATTTCCTTCCTTAACTCTTGTCTTTTTTTGTTCAAGTGCAGCTAAGCCCAAGTTTATCTTTCAATATCTTCCTACATATATAAGCTGCACATTTTCACTTGCTCATAAACTCTGGCAAAATAAATAAACTTAAAGTCCTTGAGATTAACTTTGCTGAGTGAGTTTAGCAAAAGTTTTTGGTTATGAGAAAACTATAATAGTAAAGAGGGAAAGGCATGTGTTGAAGCTTTCAAATCAAACCTATCTTTATTTTTTGGTGATTTCATTGCGACACTTTTGTCGCCCTTTCGCTCATATAATCCTGTCTGTCGGTGTCCCTGATCCTGCCCCTGTAATTTCTCCTTCTCCAGCTATCCCCCGTTGCTGTCTGCCTGGGTTTCCTGCTCGAGTACACACACTTCTTGAAAATTTAATGGCTGCCACTGCTGTTGGCACTTACACTGCCGCCCGCTCAGCCTCAAGACACCGTCTCTTCCAACCCAAAACCAGAGCCGAAACCCAACCCAACCACAGGCCAATTCACCAATTCCACTCCCCGTCGCGGAATCCCCTCTGACACCTTTTGTGGAGGAGCTCATGTTACAGACAATTTGCGTTAAATTTACAAGTAACACCGTTTCCCGAATGCCAGGCCAAAACCAGAGACGGCGAAGCACCTTATGTTGTTTTATTGCTGCCTGGCATGCCGCTCGAATAAAGCCAGAAAAAGCAAAGGTTTCACTGGGGGAAAATTTATTTAATAAATATATGAAATTAGCTGAGAAAATGCCTATTTTTTATTAGTAAAAAATATATCAAATAAGTTGATATGACTAATAATTTTATTGTTAGATTAAACATGAAGAAGGGCTACAAATTTGTAAATCAAATTGTTTTAGAAGGCCTTTTCTTAAAGTGAAAATATTTTTTACTAAATAAAAAAATGTGGTTAATTTTTAGTGTTAAATTTTAGGAATTATCTTAAGCTGAATGTCTTGAAATAAATTAAATAAACTGAAGATACAGTCTCAGCTATTAATTTTGTTTGATTCACTGTGATTTTCCTGTGAATTCATCTTCAAAAAACTAAAACAAATCCTACTAATTTTGAACTTTTACCCACATATCCTCTCAGTGTATTATATCCTACTGTCAGCCTGCCATAACCACATCCCCAGATGGGCCAATGGCAATGGCAATACCAACGCTGAAGCAGCGGCAACAACAGCAACGACGGCGTAACCGTAACAGCAATTAAAGTGGATTTTCATGAAAATGAGTTTTCCTAATAGTTTATTCTGGCCCGAAAAATAAAATCATGGCGATAAAATGCGTTGATTAAGACGAAGACGAAGAAGAGGAAGGCAGGTGAGTGAGACTAACAACGCCTAAACCAGGTGATGAGTCTCTATGGCGATGGATAAGCATCTCAGACACAGCTGCCTGTCAAGATGGTGTTTTGGCTTGGTTTCGGGTTACGGATTTTAGGGGAGGGGGATAATAATTATGCATATTATGTTGCAGGGTCTTAAGTGCATATTTGTGTAGGCCATCAGGTAAATTGATCCTAATTTATTGGCAATTAGCACGGCGATTAAATTCAAGTGCTTATCTTATGGTTCATTAATAGCTTCGCCTGCCTGCCTGACTGCCTTGCTGCCTGGTAACTTGGCCTCCCCGAATGGGTTAAATTTATAATTAATATCACGCATACGCCACAGGGGTCACCAGGGGAAAGAGACACACTCTGCGGGCCAAAAGTTAGTCCAACTTTTTGTGGGTCCAAAAGCCAAAAAGCTTCCAACTTTCTATATTGCATTTGAAATCTCTCTTTTGACTCTTCTGCATTTATTTATGCTTTTCACTTAGCTCGCTAACTGCAATTGAGGCGCCGCTTCAACTCTGAACTTTTCAACTTTTATCGATAAGTGGAAAATAAGAAAATTGGCTGTGGCAGCAGCTACTCACGCTTTTGATTGACTCTTGCGAACGTACCTGCAACGAAATAGAGAAAAGAAGAGAGAGTCAATATGAATTAAATGTATTTCGTTTCGAAGACGCCCTCAATGGCAGTTGCAATTAAATGGTGGCCTGGCAGGAAAATGGAGGAAAATTGACATAATGAAAGTGCAGGCGAGAGTCAAAGAGATCGAGGGGTGCGGATAAGAACACCGACAGCCACTCGAGCATCCTTCAGTGTCCTGGCCCGCACTGGCGATTCCAAAGATACAATGCAATATCATTAACAGGCCAGTTCCATAGTGGCCGTGGCATGGAAAAGAAAGGAACGAGAAAATGGCAAGGCGGCCAAAGGACCAAAGGACTCGGTAAGCGTCATATTATGCCGTCTGGTCGGGTTTCAGCTGAAGCACCTCGTGTTGCATGCCTGCTAATCAATCATGACAGGGGCAAAGGATTACACTAAGCAAAAAGTACTATAGAAAAATGAGAAAAGGTGTGCTCAGAATGTCCTGCCTTTTTCAATTTAAAATGCTTCAAGAAGCCTGTATAAGACATTACCTTTTAACTCATGTTTAAGCTTCCTAGTTATTGAAATATTTTTAAAAATCTTTTTCAATTCCCTACGATTTTTAAAGGCTTTTGTGACTGCCTTAAAAATATAATTTGTTGAAATTATTTTCTAACAACTATTCTTATTTTTCCCCCTGTTCATCTGATTTGATTATATTTTTTCTCAGCTTAGTGAGTTCCCAGCGAATGCTCTTCCAGCAGCTGCCTTCAATGGGCAATTATTGATTGATGCCAAGTGCACATTGCTGGCAAGGATGCGGAGGACGTGGAAACTGCACTCGGTGTTGCCACTGAAGTGGCCTGCACTGGGCCTGGTTGTAACCCTGATCTAGTGCCCCTTTTCTGCAGCATCTGCTGTCAATGTTAAGATTTTAGACATTGAATTATTCCCTTTTTGCGGGGCCACGAGGCTTAAAGTTTTAATTTGTTGTTCGTTGCAGCACTTCATGGGCTTCATCTGGCATTTTCCTGTTCTTTTATTTATTTTTGAAAGCTCTTCTAGGACTTCTGTTCAACACAAAAAATATATATATAGATACATTTTACTAGAAATTTTCATAATTACAAGTAGAGTGTTTTTTGGGCCGCAAAAGTATGCTATAGAAAATTATTTCCTCCAGATTTCCATGCAAAACGTGTTCCGCATATTTAAAGGCAGCCAAAGAAACCAAACAAATTTATTTAAATGAGTCAGGAAAATTAAGTGGAAATGCGTGTGGGGAAATGAGCAAAATACGCGAGATGTAGATAAGTCGAAGCGGGGCAAATTTTAATGCCACTCCAGCAGAGCAACCTTAGACAAATAAAACTATAAATATAGAGATAGTGCCGGGAGGGGGAATGTATTTACATAAGTGCCCAGTGACTGGCGCACGTGTTTGGTATTTCCCTTAGTTTTATGTCAGACAATGTCATTCCACACTCACACACACACATCGTCAGGCTGATACGCTGATAATTCAATAAACCAAACAAGATTCTGGCCAAGATTTATGGGTATGCTGAACCCGCACACACTAGTGGCAGCGGCTTGTGTGCGACTTTTGGGAGTTGAAACTGCTTGAGGCGGGTTTATAAATCTTCATTTCAACCCTCCCCCCATAGATCTTAGTCGCTTATTAAAATGCCATTTCGGGGCGGGGGAACTGGCTGGCTGGCGCGGCTGTGTTCATAAATTGCCAACACTTATGCTCAATAAATGGCCATAAATCTGGGCCCGACTTGTTGGCGGCATTAAAATGCGTAACGACACGGGCCAAGAACACAAAAAGCCAGTAGGAAAACAAGCCGAAAAAAAACATTGGCTGGAACATCAGGAACAGGAGCTACAAATGAAAAATATGCCCAATGTGTGCGTATATATGCGCGCGTGGGCGGAATCTCCGTTTGTCGTTTGTTTTGTCGAATCATTTTCCACGGCTTGTAATTTGGTTTTAAAAACAGCAACATTTGTTACATCCTGCGCTCTTAACGGTGCCCACATTAAATTGATGGCCCAGCCAGCCTTAGGACTTGCCCTAAATTGATTAATAGGCAGTTGACTCAGCGCCATTTTCCATGAGAGTCATGCCCCAAAAATAGGGCCAACCAATTGGGTTTGCGCCACATTTCACAAAACTGCATTAAACTTCGAGTCATTAGGCAGCAGTTTATAGCACTATCCCCTCCCCTTGCCTAATATATAAGCAAGTGTCTGACAATTGCCAACATTGGCTGGACATCTTCTATCTGCGCTTTACACATCGCTGACTGCAATTCTCGTAGCTATCGCGCTGCCATTGTGGAGAAGCGTTCATCATCATGCAAATGTCGGGGAAAATAAAAAAATCTAGTTTTACTTATGCGCAATCATCGAGGGGAGAAAGGAGAGGGGAGACACAGAGAAAAGAGACAAACTTGCATAGAAGATTGTGGGGAAAAATGACATTTTTATATTGCCATTTTCATTTTTCAAATCATCGTTTTGCTCGGGGAATTCACCCATTTCTGATAAATGAGAGAAATGTGCAAATCGGTTGGCAATTTAAGGGAAATATTGAGGAGTTTAAGCTGACTGATGTTTATTAATTTAAAGGGAATTATAATTAACTATTTAAGAGAAGATATACATTTAAATTTTAAAGAGAAATAGTATTTATTCACATTAAAATCTCTTTGTTTTATAAATTAATATTTAAGTGCCACAGAAACTAACTATAATTATGAAATTGCCTAAAAATGTTTTTAAAAATATGAAATAAAATATTTTTGCTTTTTTATTTATTATATAAAAACTATGGTATATCTTATATATTATTTTCAACTTTTAAGGACATTCGTTAACCTTTAATCCTCTGTACTTGTATCCTACTTATATATCTCTATAAGCAGCTGATTCTCTCACAAGTTGTTACCTATTTTTTCTGACATTTTTGTGTGTGTTTAGTTTGGTTTTCGATTTGGACCTTCTAATTGAGCAATTTCCTTCAGATAATTGCTTTTGCGCACTGTCGGTTCTGGATTTGGATTCACATTCCGATTCAGATTCACTTCCGCGCCCACCAATCTGGCCACCAATGCCTCACAATCCTGTCCTGGAATTGGACAATTAATGTCTATCTGCTAGCAATTCATAAACAAACAAATTGAAATTGGAAGAAGCGGGCCATTTGCATAATGCTGACTAAGTGAAAGCGAGGGGATGAGGTAAGCCAGGTGAGCACTCGAGCGAATGCAGCTAACACACACTTGGCAGAGGCTAACATAAACAGAGGAAAATTATTAGTGACTTGGGATTCAGAGGGAAAAATCTAGACTTTAAGTTACTGCAAATGGCATTTATTTTTTAGGCTTAATTTTCAGACTCCTTTATATTTATTTTACTTATTTATATTTATTTTCAAACCCCCTTAAATAAGGCTTAATTTTCTCAGTGCCATGAAACTGTTGATATGCAAACGCAGTCATAAAACGTGACATTTGCCGTCAGCTTCAATTTGGCCAAGGCATTGAATCGCCATAAAGAGTGTGTGTTGTGTTTGCTGCTGCTGCCTTTCTCTGGCAGGGCAAAAAGGTAGCAAAATTTCAAAATGAAATGTAATTTGCATATGGGAAAGGCGGCTGAGATGGAGAGGGCGTGTTCAAGCTGCTCGGGGGCAGCTTTTTATGCACACCCAGGCACACGGCCGCTTGTTGGGGAATCAGGTGAGTAAGGGCACAGGCAAGAGCTGAAGCTAAGAGGTACAGGTAAAGGTAGAGCCTTGGTCTAATCTGCATAATAATAAACCACACAAACACAAAAACAGGGAAAACATGCCAAAACATACATATATACACACAGAAACGCATAAATTGCCACCCTCAAGATGGGCACCCATTTTGCCATATTTAATACAGTGTAAATTGAATTTCCATCACTTTATGATTACTTGATGCGGACTGAGATGGAAATATTCATCAAGCTGACTTTTGTCCGGAGTCTATGAAGCCTTGGGCTCTCGCCAAAATGTATTTTGGGGCCAGGACTACCCACTCCGGAACCTGGATACCGGAGAAACTAGTCACTACGAACTGGGCATATCAATTTTAATCAAATTGACAGACACCAATAAAACTTTATTACCCACTCTCGCATCCTGGCAGGAGCAGGTGCCACGATTTGTGGCTGCTTTAAGCTTCGAGAGGAGGTCCTCGTGTATTCAAATTGAATTTGATTGCCATTTCTTTTTTTTTTCTCCATGGAAACTGCAACGCAAGTGTGTTCCGGGAAAGTACTTTAATGTTCGTATATATACGCTTACCTCTTTGTCTGTGCTTCCATTGTTGTTGATGTTTATATTTAATTAATTTATTAATTTATGCAGCGCTTGGTTGATCATTTGTTGCATATTCTGTTTGCTGATTTTGGCATTTGCATCGATTAAAATTGAAATGAATGGGCGCGGGTTTATATCGATTTCTATAGCGCACGTACGTTATGCATTAAATTGGGATCTGGGGTTTTATTAAATTACATTCAATGGCTTATTCAGGTTTCATAATGTTGCAATTGGGATTAAGTTGTTGTAGTTTTTCAGTAGTTCTAGTTACACGCACACGTAAAACTTATCCAAAAGTTGTTTGATATATAAAATGCATATCTCCGCTATATAATTCATATCTCCTATATATGTTGTAGGTATATATATATATATATTTATATCTATGCTCCAGGACGTAGCCTTCCTCCTTGCTGCTCTGCTGTGCAATTAACAAGTGCAATTGCTGGCATCCTTCTTTCCACTTGATATGATCTTAGGGCATATATATATAGTATATATTTAAACAATTGAGCTCTCCGTTTGCATTCCCTATTGTCCGATCCTTGGCCTGCTTATCCTCCTGATCCTTGGCACTCTTTAACTTTGACCTTGTTGGACATTTAATGTATACTTAATCCACTTATTCGTGTGGTATATATATATGTATATAACATCAATAAAACATCAATAAAAATCGGTTTGTTAACAACACTTTTATAAAAAAGAACGCAACGTTACGACGGTTGGGTTACACATACATATATATCTCTCTAGATATCTATATATATATCTTGTATTTATATACATTTATTTTATATATTGACAACACCTAACACACACTGAAATTCGCTACATGACGATGTGTATGTGTTGTTGTTATCGGGGGAGCGGAATGTTCCGAAATTATGTGTTGTTGGGTTGATTTCTCGTTTGGTTTTTGCTTCACAAATTCTAAAAATTTCACATCACAGCCAATGGATACTGACGATGGGACGCATTTTCTCCGCTCCTGCTACGGCTCCTGTTCCTGCTACTGCTCCTGCTTCTGCTCCTGCTCTTGCTCCTTCTTCTCCTGCTTGCTGGGTTTCCTGGACTAATTTTCTCTGGGGCGAAATATGTTGATGTTGATGAGGTGGCGCTGATATTTGCTGGCGGCCCCGGCAAACTAACAATTGGGGGGCCTCTGTTATCCATCTGGGAAGTTGCCAGGTCCCAGCTGGAGCATGTCTCATTTGGGCTCCTCGATCGTCTGGCCCACCACTATGATGATCACAATGAAGACGGCCAGCAGGACGAGAATACAGCAAATGGCCACGGCCACCATGGCGCTGTTACTCATGCGGGATCTGTTGTTGTTTTTCCTTTCCCTTAGGAGGGGCTCACTTCAATCTGTCAAGGGGTGAAGAGAGTGGATATTTGCATATTTCGTGGGCCTGTGATTGAGTTGGTCTTTCGGTGCACAGTTGAGATTATCGGGGCATCCACTGGGCCATCACTTGTCATAACCCAACACCCCGTCTGGCACTGACAAATGGGGGAACCTCCCATCGCCCACCTCCCACCTCCGCCCAACATTGGAAACAAATTGCCTGCCATAAATTGCGAGGACTGCCTATCAGTCGCTCGACTGTGCATGAAATGCCCCGACAGCCTGTGGACAGCCCAAAACTTGTCGCCCACAGTGCGTATGTGTGAAATGGGACCCGACTCCGACGGTGCGTATGAGTGATATTCGGCCCCCTTCCGACGACACATACACACTTCATCGGCTGTGGCCCTCCCTCGAGTGGGAATTTGCCAAAAAATCACAACCATGGGGAGGATGGGTCCCTTTGTCTGCCACTGACACATGATTAATGCTGTCCGGAGTGGGACCGGAGCCTTGCACTTCCTGCCAGTCAGCTGAATGCAGCTACAAGGGTCCTTTATCCTGCTGCCTAATAGCTGCCCATTCGACCTGAGCTGCTCATCTCAACTCGTCGGCCGAGTGCATTATGAGTCCTGACATGGCAGGACGACACGTTCACTTAATTATTGGGGGGAGGTTCGAAGGGGGGCGTCCGGAGGGGGGCGAAAATTCAATTACTTCGAAACAAAACTTGACAAGCCATCGCTGGATTCAATGAAAAATGAAAATAAAACATGAAAATAATAACGAAGCAATTGAGTCCAAGGTTGTGTTAGGCTAGTTGAAGTTTTGATACTCTTTTTTTAAGATGAAAACATTTAATAAGAAGTATGAAATAGTGTTAAAGTATTTTAAAGGAAATTATATAATATTTCTTTAAACTTTCTGGCTTAAAAAACGTAATATTTAAACCTCCTTCGAAGTCTAAATACTCAATTCTCTTCAAAGAGTATAAACCAATCAAATAAATGTTGTTTTTTCGCTACTGAAAATGGCTGTTGGCCCATTGAAACGTCGCTGACATTGCTGGCCAAAAACAGGAACCAGCAGCTACAGCAGTCTTTTGATAAGTTTTTTTTTTTTTGCAATGCCAAATGGAAGGTGAACGGAATTGAAATATAAAAACTAATGCAGGACCCAGTTCTCGCATAAATGGCCACAGCTGTGCTGTCAGTCGCTATCAATGGCGGCACAAATTCCATTCACTGTGACACACAAAATACACAAAAAATATAACGAATAACGAAGCTCGGAGAGCTTAAGTAGGAGCGGCTTTAAGCCACTACCCAGCACTTAAGCTTTAATCACTCGACGACTCTTGCTGCCAAAGGATCTCTCTATTAGCGTCCTTTTAATTATTTCGTTCACGCAAAATAATTTGCCTTTCGTCTGGACACTTTCCCAAAACTAAGTTGAATGGGCTTTCCTTGTTTTTTAAAAGGCTTGGCTATTTAAATATTTATTTTTATTTATTTGGGTTCATTTGTCGACGGGCCGCGGTAACACCGTTTACCAAAAACGTTATAAATACGCCGAGGCTCTAACTGGCTTTTTGGCCTTTATTATGCCTTATTTTCGTGACTCAATTGTTCTTTGTTACTGTCCCTCTGAATTGGTCAATTAATATTAATGAAATGCTCTGCCCTCTGGAAAACATTTTACCTGGGCATTCATTTTCCTTCTCTCGCCAAAAACAAAGTATATATTTTTCCACAAAAAACAAAAAAAAAGAAAACCAAACTGAAAAATTCCCCTGTCAGACGAATTAAGTTGTAATAAGTCAATTTATCAGTTTATTTCTGGCTTACACATGTAAGCCGCGGGCGCATCAATCAAATTATGTTTGCCGAGCGGCAAGCGTAAAATTAAATGAAATGCAGCCCTTGTTTGGGCCAACGTGGCGTATACGCAACGTGGCCAAGTGCTTGTGTGTTTTATGGCAGGGCGATAAAAAGCCAAAGCGCCTGAAATGATATTTTATATTTGTTTATTGTCTCGAAGACAGGAGCGGGGGAGTGAGTCACTTGAAAAGATTTACAACACATTGCACTGACACATATTGTTGCCTGTTCCTTCCTTCCGTCCGTCCGTTAGTCAGTCTTTGTCTATGAGGCTTAATTAAATTAGCGCCAGAAGGCGACGAGGCGAGCCACAAACGCAGATAAACAGAAAAGCCAAGATGACAGGATACAAGACAAAGGAAGCGCCAAGGAAAGGCCCTGTCACACAATGACTGTGTGTGTGTTTTTGTGAAATAAAATAAATTTTTGCAATTTCGTAAGTTTTATGCGCACATTTACAAAATTTGTTTATGCCTTGCCGAAAGGCGGCGGGTTTCGTCGGGGGTATGAGAGGCCATAGAACAAATGGGCCATGACGTGGGCAATGGGAATGGGAGTCGTCAGTCCACCCCCTCGGAGTGCGTAGGCATCGTTTCACTGCCAGTGACGTTGGCAAAAACATTTTCTGCGTGCTCTCTCGGAACACAAATTCAATTTGTTTCGTTGAAGGGTTAAGTTAACTTAAACCCCCCCAAGCAGAGCGCGAAAAATTACAGAAAATTGCTCGCTTTTTGAGGGCGGAGAGCAAAAAAAAAAAGCGTTTATGGAATTGCATATAAAATTAAAGACCAGCCCACAGAAATCCTTTGTCAAGTTCAACTGCATGGCGCACGACCTTGGCTTGGATGCGACTCAAGGAGTCCTCTCCGCCAAGAGCCGTGTATTCGTGTGTGTGTTGTGTGTGTGTTTGGCTGAGACAATAGCCGCATAAATGCTTGAACAGGGCTTAAAGCCGTTGTTGGCCTGTCTTGGCACGTCAAAAGTCAAAAGTGCATTAAAATAATTGCACTTGTTTAGGCGGCCCTTGGCAACTGCCAACTGCGAGCAATTCTGATTTACAAGCGCGCAATAAACCACGGTCAGGTGAACCACATCGGCCTTGGCTTGATCTTTGTGGTTTTTAAATAAAAATATTCAAATATTCAATAGAAAATATTCAAAAGAAATAACCTTTATTATCAGGAAAGCAATAAATGGTGATTTGCTGGTACTCCATCGATATTGGAGGCCAAGGTGTCTTTAAAGTTTGATTCTAATATATATCCTTACACTAGAAATGACAAAATACATCTATAAGTCAATCAGCATTTCAAATTCTAAGAAATTTCCATATAATAATCATCATTCTATTTTTTATCAATATAACAACCAACTTTTCCAGGTTTTCCCCTCTGAAGACATCCCTAAACTACTCCCCCTTAATTGAATTTCTTGCTGTGTATGTGGCAGCCTCACATTTCCGCCTTCAACTGCACTTAAACTTGATTTCTGTGTATCTTTTGTCTTAGTTTCTTGGCCAAGCGTCTGGGCCGCCTCATTGTATCCCCCACATGAATGGCAGATTTATACTCGCATGCTGGCGTCCGTGTGTGCCAAGGGTGTGGGTGGGTGTAACCTCGACATAGTAGCAAGTAGTGGCTGGGGATGGCCTTCTCCTGGCCCGCTTCCTGACCCAGCTTGTTGCATGTTTCGGGCGGAGGATGGGGATTTTTAAAGCTTACAGGCTCTCGTTTGTCCTTTTTCCTGAACATTCACGTATCACAAAAGAGATATTTTAATATGCCAAGGAACGTGCGACAAAGATTAATGAAATTCCCGGCTTAAAGAGCCATCCCTGGGAGTAAGTATTTTATACAGTGGGAATTTTTAAGCAGAAGAAAGCCAAATGAAATTTCCCGGAAATATTGTAAATTCAAATTGGGTAATCAGCCATTATGCCAGAGTAATGGCAGTTCTCTGTTTGCCATTTCCATTATAAATTAGGAATTCGCTGAATGCCGAACGCTGACTCGGGCTATTTGAATTGGCTTCCTGTTGCGGGTTTATTTTGTGCTCTGTTTATTTATAATTCGATTGGCAATGTGTTTGGCCAAGAAGAAGTTCATTTTGATGGCGCCACCTCATCGCATTTTATGACTATTTTGCGGTTTGTTTATCAACCACCCCTCTTCTTCTCTCCGCTTCTGTGTTTAGCTTAATTACCGAGGTATTTCATTCATATTTAATGTGTCGGAAAGTTCTGCTTGCCCACACAGAAACAACGGAGAACTCAAAGCAAATCCCATCGAATCGAATCGAATTGAATTGAATGTTTCTTTGAGTGCTCGGTTAATGATTTTTATTGAAATCGGCATAGTTTTCGCTTGGCTTAGCCATAAATACCTAATGTTTTGGGGGAAAACTTTTAGTGAGCTATTTACTGTGTCGAGATTGATCAAAAGATTGATGGTCCTGACTGCAGCTAAGTGAGAATGACTTCAACTTGCTGAACTGAACTTAACTGAAGCATAATTGATGGGCTTTGCTAAATTCTAGGAAAATTGCCTATTAAGCTATCTAAATAAAGAACATTTAAAACCTTTAAATTCTATTAAAAATATATTTTATTAGCCTGACATCAAGAGGAGCTCCTTTTTGAAGCAGCAAACTCATTAGCATCGTCCGCTAACTAAATACAAATTAAAGAAACAGCATCCACAGCTGGCAAAAGTCCGTGGCTTTCCCCCATTATCCTTGCTTTCCCCCTTCCCGCTGGGGCTGGCTGGTGAAAAGTTTTCACTTGGCAGCCGTCAAGTTGATGTAATGAAAAAGTTGCAGCCTTTTCCTAACAATATTTCTCATCCCATATCACTTGACGTGGACGCTGCTGCAGAAAGCCTTCAAAACAACCAGCACTCTCTCTGCACGGGGCGCTAATTAGTTTCGAGTCGGGGATTAAATACAAAAAAATATTTACGGAAAAAAATAAATGGGGGAAAGCACACATTGCTCATACGCAACGTTGGCCCGCGTCCATGGGGTATTATTATAATTTCAGTGGTGCAAATAGCTAAAACGGAAACAGAGGAGCAAAAAATTTGAAATACTTTTGCAAATGCTACCAGCACGAAAAATAAATAAACACTTTCTGCGGAAACCGACCGACCACGCCCACAGTCCTCCTCGGGCTCAGCCGGCGGAGAAGCCGAACAATGGGCCAAAGGCCAGCCATGTGAGCAAAGGGTTAGCTGGCGGAGCCCGGGCTCGGGCTCATTATAAAAAATAGCCAAAGTGAAAACCCCATTTTCAATTCGGAGGCGGGTCAAAGGAGAGCCAACCCCGAAATTCACTTTGAGGCCCCGAAAAGAAATTTTAATGATGCATATAAAAACCGAGCGACAGCAAATGAATAAATAATTTATGCGTGAGGGTCCTAAACACTCGAGTGAGTGGCTGCCGTCGACATTATTTGCGACTTTGCTCGCCAGCAGCCACTCTTTCCTTTGCTTTTTAACACACTTTCCACACGTAGCAAATTTTATCTCTCTATTACCTGGTGGCAGCAGCACCACCAGGAGTAGCTTGATTTAGTGGCAATGTCTGGGCTGGGATACAGAAACAAAAAAAAGGGTTGAGTCGGGCTTTGCCCTGTTTACTTATCACCTGGCCAGGCTGCCCAGCCAGCAAAGTAAAGAACGTTGGCTGTTGTTTGCACATTTGGCAGGTTTCAATCCCACAGCGATTGCCGAACTGCATGCAAATTGCAAGGATAAATCCTGACAGTTCCTTTTATGTCCTGGACTTCTAAGCTGCTTTGGTTGAGCAAAGAAAGTTTCTTGCTTTTGGTGAGAGATAAACTTTTATTTACGAGCAGGGAAAATATATATCATTCTTTATTTTCCTACGTAAAATCTTTGTTTTTTTAGCTTCATATAAATATCATAATTTCCTTATTTCTTTCTGTGCCTTTCCTAATTTTTTTTAGATATAAACAGAAGGGGTTATCCTTTGTCAAAGTTGTCACTTGTCAGCGGCAGACGCTCCAGCCACGAAGGAATTGGAAAGTTCGCCCAGACATTGACTCCAATTAAGCAGCTGAAGGGAACAGCTGAGAGCAGCATCATCGCCAGTTGTCATAACTGGACACATTTCCATCCTTTCTTCTACCTTTTCCTTAGCAGGATTTTATTGCTGAATGGCAAACAATACTTATAAAAGAGAAGGAAAGCCACCTTGTAAATCCCTCAACAATTGCTACTGCCTTTCGTTGTTATGTTATCATGTGTCCTGTGTAAGGACGCTCCAAGGAAAGCACTCTCAGGGTTAACGATTAGAAATACATATAGTGGCTGTGTGTATGTGAACTAATAACGCAATTGTGTATGGCATGGAGAGAAGGAGAGAGAGGTTTTCCGAATATGCATTCATCTGCTATATATATATGCATGGAAGACAAACAAAGGGGATTGGATTTGAATGGAAATGGTTTCTGTGTAATTTTCCAGATAGTTCTGGACTTGATAAATATGAATTAATGGTTTACAATAGACTAAAGGATCTAAGGAATTTCTTAGAAATATTTTTGCGGGAAAGCCTGATCATCAGATTAGTATTTAAAAACCTCTTTTAAAACCCAAGTGAGTGATCCCTCATACTCTTCAGATTCGATCTTTTGCCCCCTAAAATCTTTATATGTCTTATGAACACCCCAATATCTCAATTGTGCACCATGACGACCAAGGCAATTTCAAAAGAATATGTAAATCAGGCATAAGTTCCATTTGAATATTTACGTCTCGCTGCCAAGGAGGGCTGCTGCCTTCTCAATTGATTTGTAATTCACTTTTGTGTTGTACAATTTCCAGTTAAGCTCTCCTTTTCGGCTCGCTGGCTCTTATTGCCGGGATTGGGGTTCGCTTTTTGACACCGAAACGGAATGGTTAAGCAAACATAAATATGCAAAATAGGAGCGATAAGGCGGAAGCACACAAAGGGTCCGTCCAAGCGACCTTTCGTTGGTCCTTTCGCGTGGGGGAAAAGTGCGCGCGTTGCTGGGAAAACGGTTTTTCGTGAGGCCTGTGTCACACGTTGCGATTAATAAGACGCGTTTCCTCGAAATGAAGCTCAAATGGAAGCTGAATCTGAAGCGTTGGATTGCGGCGTTTGGCTGAAAAGCAAACTGCGTGTATGCGGCACGGCCGACAGAAATCGACTGAACACATTCGGCAGCTGCCACGGCTTTTATGGCAAAGATTCAAAGAGAAAGCGAGAGACTGCGATAAAGGCCAGAAAAGCGGGAAATGGGAAATGCCAGTGCCGAGAGAACGATGGGTGCTCTCGGCGATGACATCAAGCGAAAGCTTTCGCTACACAAAAAGGAAATTGTGAGCAAATTGTGGTAAAAATATGTTAATGGAATATTTGTATAATATTTAATATTTGTATAATAATCACTAGATATAATAAGAGATTTCTTACGATAAACAGAAAGATATTCGAACTAATTCTGCTGTTCAGAAATGTTAAAAACTTATCTTTTGAAGTTTATAATAAATTATTTTCATAAAATAGACTTCCATTTATATTATTTTATGAACACACAACCTAATCTCGTTCAAACCACAACTAATAATCATTTTCTTTCAGTGCCTTCTTTGACAGCATTTGAATCTGGAGGCGGTTAGCCCACCGCCAATACTGTACAGATGAAATAAATCAAATTGAATTTATGATTTCGTTTTTGTGCACTTCTTATTTTTCTTGGATTTGGCCCGGAACCTCATACTGCTCCTCCTCCTCCTCCACCACCGATTCCTTCTGGAGTGGCGGCTCCTTGGAGTTGTTTGCCCCGGGATTTCATTTCATTTCAGTCGCTCAATGAGCCGTCGATTCTGTTTGTTCGAGTGGCCGCCAAGGCAGGAGATGCCGCCTTAATCGCCGCCCAAAAGCCGCCACTTGAGACACCACCTGGCAGGTGGCAGTTGGCAGTTGCCAGAGCTCAGAGAGGTGGCCGAAAGCTGACAGGTGAAGAGTCCTGTTTGACTTTGGCTTCCGCTCATTATGCCGGCTCCTTTGTGCGGATAATTGCAGGCGAGGCTTTTGCTAATTTAAATTTGCCAGCAAACTTGGGCGCGCTCAATTTTCGATTTCATTTAATTTTTGGGAAAATCTCATTAGGTCTCGAGACGGAGACAAGATAAATGGGGATGTGTTCGAATTGCAGATACTTTGACCTGTGCCCGGGGCACTGTCTAAGTCTTGACTTTCCCGCTTTTCTTCGATGCCCCATTATTCGATGTCCGGCCTGCCAAGTCAGCGATTTATTTGGGCTAAACAAAGGGGCCAAAAGGAAGGCTAACCCAGCAAACAATTCGTGTTTGAGTGATAACAGCCGACGAGAGAGGAAAAATGATAACAAGGCTAAAGCCTAAGCGCAAGCGCGAGCTTTCCTCCATGAGCGAGGGAGAGAGGAAAATCTGTAGTTCTCATTTTCCAAGCGAACTGATAAGAAAGCCTGCATCTGCGGCTTCAATTGTCTTTAATCGCTGCTCAAATGTCGATGATGATGGCAGGTCCTGGGTGTCCCGCCTGATGTCCTGGGGCTTGGGGTGCTGGCAAAATCTGTGGGGGGACCTTTAACGAATTGTCATTGATTTCTTTTGAAATGGTGCCGCTTTTGTTTGCCTTCGCTTCTGCCACATTAGGCAGCTGAGCAGGGGCATCCCCTCCCCCGGCCCCTAATGCAACTCCTGCTTCCACAAACTGATCACAAATTGAATTTGCTCCAGCTCCAGCTCCAGCTTGTCTTAAATAATTATGTTCACATTTAATTAATAAGTTTGCAGCATTAACAAAGGCCACGAGAAGGGTCTGCCAGCATATTGTTTTGGCTGGCAAGCAATTAAGGCCCCAGCATATTGTCATCTAGGCACCAACCTCGCTTGACCCCCTCTAAACTTTGTAATAATTTTTGCCTTTCAAAAAATGAGCAAAGAAATAAACGAAAAAAATAAAAACTGTCACACAAAGAGTTTGAAAAAAAAGGGAAAATAAGAAAGAAAAATGGGAATCCAAAGGGATGCTGAGAGGGGATTGTTTCCTTCCTGTCAAGGGACGCACACTTTGTCGGTCATTAAATTTTTTTTCCGTCATTGCCTTTGGCAGTCAATACATATTTGGCCCGCGTACATAAATAATGAGCTCAGTTGTTGTTTGGCCAGATTTGCAAATGTTCTTCGACAGTTTCAATTATTTATTTAACAACCCGACCGACTACAGTGGCCACTGGGAACGAGGTCCTTAAAGCTGCACGAGCACAAGGAGGCTAGAGCTGCCACTCGAGGCTGGCAATTAGAGCCAGGAGAAAATTGCTGACAGGATATACAGTTCTCAGGGTGCTATGCGAGATGGCAAAAAAAAAAACTTTCAGTAGAATTAAAAGTCTGACGCAGAAGCTTTAAGGCAAAAAATAACAAAGTTTGCAGCAAGAAAAACTGTTGCTTTCGTCTTGTGATTCTAGTAAATAAATTCCGTAACTTATACAGAGTTAATTGGTTTTAATTTCATTTATGAAAGATTTTAAATGAATTTCAGTAACATATTTCTTCACTTTTGTTCATTGTTTAAAAAGTATAAAATTCATTTTAGGTTCATAAACATAAATAACGTTTTCAGACTATATTTTCTCCAAGTTTAAACAACAATAATTATACTCTGAAATACAACTCACCTGCATAGAATAAAGGCAGCAGATTGAAGATGATAACCAGCGGAAATATAGAGCGTGCAAACTTTTGCATATCCATAAGGATGCTGACAGCCGGATTCGTCGAAGTGGAACCATCCGAGTCCCTTGTGCTGGCGGCGTGTTGAAAGGGCTTTCGTTCTTTTTGGCGTGGTTTCGTAGAGTCCTGACTGAGACTGACTTTGGAAGATAGACGTGATAGGCAAGAAGTGCTCGTGGCATAGCAATCCCGCTCCGAAGTCCCTGCAGTAGCTGCCAAGCTGGCAGGAGCAGCAGGATGAGTGCATTTGTGTTGCTGCTGCTGCTGGTGCTCCTGTTTAGCAGTAGAAGCAGCAGCATGGAGTACAGCAGCACTGCTGGCCAAGGGATGTTGCATCCTGGTCGGGGTCTCGAGGCTAGCAGTGATCTCATCTGTGGTCCAGGACTCTCGTACATCATCTGCTGCCGTTGCAGTGCCTCCTGCTGTTGCTGCTCCTCTTGGTGTTGCTCTTGATGCTGTTGCCTCGGGTGTTGGCTGGCATAATGTTGCTTCTGTTGCTCCTGCTCCTGTTCCTGCACCAGTGACTGCCTCCGATTCTCTGTGTTTTTGTGTATCGCTTGGAAATAGCTTCCGCTTGTTGCTGCTGTTACTGCTGCTGCTGCTGCAGTTTCTCGTGTGCTGCTGTTGTTGTAAGAGTTGGCGTGTCGTTGTTGTTGTTGTTGAAGAAATTGTTGTTGGTGTGTTATAGAAATGTCGTATCTGTGCTGAGGCCATGTTGTGCCCTGAAATGGGAAGGAAAAATAGAGCATAAAGTAAATGCTTAAAAAGCCATAAGTAAATTGTTTTTCTGGTTTCGCTTTGATTATCGATTCCTGGAGCGCTTTTCAAAGATTACGGACAGCATTCGGGTTTTCTTGTCTTTTTAATCAATTTCCCGTGGTCCCGCCCATTTCGGTTAACGCCGTTGGGCAAAGGATTGTCCAGCTTTTTTTCGGACAAGCTACCCCCAGCTTCTGTTCAAAGGGTCCTCGGCTGAGAGTCCAATTCTTTTTGTTTGTTTTCTTTTTTTTGTGGAGCTAGCTGCCCCTTTGTGTGTTTTATTTACATTTAAGAAGAATTTAATGTGGGCTAAATATATATTTATTTATATTTATTCGATAAGCGTAGAAATCTTAGTTGTTTTTATTTTAATTTAATATTTTTTTAAATTTATTTTTAATTTTAAATTCCTATTGCAGTACCCACATTACGTATACGCCATGTCTTATGACAGAGCTTCAAAAATTTATAGCATATCTTTGGGAGTTTTGTAGGAAGTGGGGATAAACATTAATTTATTTATATTTAATTGTTGAGCATTCAAATGTTAATTGTTTTAATTTAAATTCCGTATTATTTATAAATTTTTTTCTGTTCTAGCTGTTTTTAAAGATTTTTAATTCAAATTTCTCTTGTATTTCTTACATTACGCCGTGTGTTATGGTACAGCTAACAAAATTTATAGCATATCTTTGGGAGCTTTTTACTGTAAAACGTGTAACCAACAATCCCTTAAAAGGCTTAAAAGCTTACAGGATAAAACAAAAAGCTTTCTAGCTGAGTTACAAACAAAAAGGACTCTTAACGTATACGTAATTTTACTGTAACTGTTAACAGCAAGCTTCTGCTGTTACAAAAAGCTCTCTTTTAGGGCCAAAGACTCTCATAAGAACCAATGATAAGAAATTGCCTGAAACTTGAATATGTATATAATTTTTGTTCCAATATGTATTATCTAGTTAAGTCCCAACAAAACCCCCACTCATGCTTTTTGTGCCCCTTACTAACAACGCCTCTGAGTGGCGCAAAAACACATTCCTCATTTGCAAGCCATAAAAATATGTAAAAATAATCATAAATAACCTACAAGTACACTAGATAAACCCTTGGCGAGTGCCACGCCCATTGGGTCAGAGACCGGCATTTATCAAATTTCCGCCACTCGAAATGTTTTCTGCCCGCAATAACAGACGCCGAAACAAGTTTCGCTCTGCCATATCCATCAGAGGGTTGGCTCTCTCCCAGTGAGCACCCTGCATGGTGTTGTTCTTGTAGTGATTACAGACGTTGATAATAAAGTAAAAATTGCAACAATGAACGCATAGACATCATGTCTATGGCAGTCCACGGTCTGTTGGCCAGGACCAGCAGCCAGAGCCCAGCATCAACGCCCACACGTAGCACGGAGCCATAAAGTGCTCGTAATCAACGTGAAACTGCGTCGCACGCACACACATCTATGAAGGAATTGGTGATGGGCGAGTGGGTGCACAGAGAAAAAAAATGTTATAGGTAAGAAAAAATATCGAAATTAATAATTTTATAAAGTTTACTTGTATAAATATTAGCTAAAATAAGTGTTTTAGGGAATTACATTAGAAATAGGTAAAAAAAACCTTTGGAATTTTAAAATGAATTTAAAAGATTTCATAGAAAATGATTGTAACTTTAAATAAAAATTTAGTATGACAGCTATTACCAAAAACAAGTAAGAAAAGCAAGAAATAAGCTTAAAAATGTATATTTAATATATCAAATATCATTTTTAAGTTACCTAAGATATTATTTCCCTAAGATTTCCTTTAAATTATATTTCGAAATATTAATAAACTTCTTGATTAACAAAACTAGTAAAATTCTTGTACCTGTCACATATAACCCTAAAGATCATTAATTTTATAGTAACCCCCCTCATTTTCTAACTTTTCTTGCTGTGCACATTTTGCGTGTGTCCTTTTGCTAGCCGCTGGTCTGTGGCTTTCCCATTTCGCCAACGAAAATTGTCTGCAATGCTGCACTAATGTCATCAGGGCGTATGCGTAACTAGGTGAATGTCGAGTGCGGAGTGCGGAATTTTCCGGCATGGAGCGGGGCGGGGCAAGCTGAGTGGAGTTTTCTGTTACGTTTCAGCTGTATCCATTAATTCCGGGCAGCTGGCAGCAAAGGATGTGTGTGCTCATGTGTGTATCCTGCTGAATAATTAAGGAGCCTGCCAGGCAGTCAGAACAGAGCAGAGCAGAGCAAAACCGAGTCGAGTCTACCATGGAGCCATGGAACTTTGGCGAACTGTCAACTGCAAACTGCGGCTGCCACATAATTGGAAATTATATGCTGCACTCGACACTGGGACAACTGTAAAATGCTAATTGCAGTCGAAAGTAATAGCCGCAACAATGGACAATGGACGCAAATAAATTGCAATTTGTTTGTGGCTAATGTTTATTCAAATGCTCATTTTCATTCCCACCTGCGGCTGACCTGTTTCTGTTTTTCTCGCAATTAGTCAGACGGACGATACTTTGACCCGTATCTGTGGCCCCGGCTAATTGTGCACTTGGCCAGCAATTTAATGAGTGTTTCTCCTCTACGCTCAAAGCTGGCGAATGCGAAAATAATAAAGCTGCCAAAGAAAAAAATATATATAGAGTAAAAATTAAAAGCCAGCCAGAGCCAATTAGAAAGGACTAAAGCGCAGGAACCACTTCAAAGCGGGGCAAAAAAGTGGAGAAAACGCAGCAAATAAAAGGGCAGCCGCAGCGGCGATACAGATCGTAAAGGTGCTTCAATGCCCTAACTAATTGGGTTCTTGGGGGATTTAAAGAATATATGATAGTAATTATTAATATATTGAAATATATAATTTAAATAATTTTTATAAACTCTTGAGATCCATTTTGTTAATATTTTAAATTCCTTTAAAAATTGATATTACTCGTTTTAACCTTTCCCCTGCGAAAAGAATTTTCCCCCTTTGTTTTTCTTTGTTATACAGACCTCGCTTAAGCTGCAACTCCTTACCAACTTAATGTCTTCTCCACTCTGCAATCTGGAGCGTTGCAAACACTCCAAAATAGTTATTAAACCCTTAGAGAAGGGCGAGGACTCTGAGTGCCTGGCCATGGGGGGGTGGCTCTTGGCTGAAACAAATGGCGCTCGATGGAGCACAAAAAGTTGCAGCATTCGCATCATCATCATCATCATCAACAGCAGCAGCAGCAGCAGCTTTGAGAGGGGTAGAAGCAGCAACATCAGCAACCCGAACCGCAGAAGTCTACACTTCAACGCCGCGAGTCTCTGGCATAAATTTAGCCATATCTGTAAATGTATCCACGGAGTCTGTACTCCCGGCTACAGATGCATTTATGCATTCCGCCCTCGGGAATTTACATGGCTGATTCCCAGTGGAGGGGCGTGGAAAGGGAGCCACAATATGCATTCACTTGGTTGATTAACATTCTGTTGGAATTAAAGTTTCAAAGTTTTTTGCATGCGGCCAACATCAACAAAGGCTGTCACACGTTTTTGTGAAAAATGAAATGCAGGCATGCCTTTTTCCCTTTTAGTTTGCCAAAGAACTTCATCATCGTCATGCAGCCAACTGGAATGGAAATTAGCCAGGACACAGAGCCTTGTACGCACATGTTGCATGTATGTATGTGTGAAGCATGTTGCATGTACACCGCAGCAGTGACAAATTGCAATTTAAATTTGGCTTTCGTGGGTCCTGTGTGCGCGCTCATTACGAGTCTCACAATTATTTGTAGTTTTTAATTAGAAAACTTGGCTCGTCGCCCTCTATTTCTGTTATCTACTTGTGTGTGTGCTTGTGTGATGCTTGCTCCTTGCTCCTTGCAACAACCTGCACTCCAGGCACATCAAAAACAAATTCATGAATATGCAATGCGCTTGTTAATAGTTCTGGGCATATGCGGCGTATGCGTAATGCATGATTTATAATAAAGTCGTCTGTCTGGTAAAGCTTAATGTCTGTATTTGTGTGTGTTTTGGGTGGAAGTGTTGTTTATAGACAAGAAGAAGATGCATTTAAAATTAATCAGCCGGAAGCCTAACTTGTTGAACCGCACTTTAAGCCAATCAAAGGATTAACGAAAAGGGTTCTCCCTTGTGAAGAGCAAAAAATAATATTTTCTTAAGAGAAACTACTTAATAAGCTTAATAAGTTTATGTATTTGTAGTGTTTTTAAGGGATTTAAATATCAGTATATCTACATTTTCTGTTATTTCTAAAGTATCACTTTAGTAAAGCTACCTTCTTTATTTTCAAAAATAACGAAGAAGTTTTAAGTAACTTGTAAAACCTTTTAATTAAATCACCTAATCTTCAATTTAAAATAAATTCCTTCCCAAGATATATCTTAAATCTTAAGTTCTTTAACAAATTTTACTTTAGCCACTCACCATATCGTCTGCATTTAGAGCGTTAGGGTACAACACGTCCTAATCACGGAATTTTCTGAGTTTCTGCAAAGAGAGAAGCGTTTTGGAGAACTGTACAAGGTGACAGGCGATGGCTGGCAGGACTTAAGTTTAACTTTAGCCTAGTTGTGTTGTGAAATAGATCCCATCCACCATCCACCGACAGCTGGCAGCGCTTAAGTAAAAGTTGCCAGCGAAAAACATTTGCAACTGCAGCATTAATGCGACTTGGGCCGAAAGTTGCAAAAACTTTCGACACGGCAAAAGGCGTGTGGGCGTGTCAAAAAGATTGTAAAGTCTCAACCGAAAAGAGAAAGAAAAAGGGGAAACTTTGCAGCAAATCAATTTCGCAGCAAACTAAATTAAACAACGACAAGCCAAAGCAGCTGCCAAATAGATAAAAATGCCGAACACACGTGCCAAAAGCGAGGACGAGGGACGGGTCGTACCAAAGCAGGAACAGGACGCGCGAAGCCGCAAACAAATTGTAAAAATGTTGGGGAAAAACGAGAAAGGAGAACTGAGAGAGATAGAGACACTGGGACTGAAACCGAGAATCGCGCATTGGCAGCGCCTTGAGTCGAGTCCCAGAGCAATTTATCATCTCTATGTTTAAAATTTATTACATTTATTTTATGTTGTTCTGGCTCCTTTTTCTGTTTACTTTTAACTGTTTTCCTTGCGCGTTTCCCCCTTTCTTTCTTTGCTTTCCTTGCAGCACTTTAAGGACCAAGTCAAGTGGATAAAGTGGCGGAGGCGGCCGGGATTCCTCTGCTGGCGCTGTCAGTTGAGTTATAGCGCTCGACTTGGCCCCACTCGGCTCTTGTAATTGAATTTATCGCTGTAGCAATATTCATCAACGTCGGGCTGCAAGGAGCAGCGGCAGCAGCAGGACTAGGAGCAGCCATAGGAGCACCAGCAGGACCAACAGTAACAGCAACCAGCAGGACTTGGGCTGCCGTCGAAGGCCTTACAAATGCCGGGCGATCAAACTAAAGTGCCAGAGATTATGCCATGCCTGCAGTTGCGTTGCGCATACGCAGCGTGGGCCGCACTAACAGTGGCAAAAATTGAATTACCCCCAAACCCGACCTCACAACCCACCCACATGGCCAGGCTTCAGCCCATAATCCACAATCCACCCTCGTAGCCATCCAAAAGCCTCCTCCCCCCCCTTCACCGCCCCTATCTTTCATCCGCAGAGGGCAGCGGTGCCAAATTGCTTTCGATATCAATTTCCTGGCAAAAGCTTTTGTTTCGCTGGCAGCTCCGGCCGCAGCTGCAACGAAATCCGATTAGAATTCCTGCACTGCCAGCCCCGGTGTCCCTTTTACCTCCCCTCTCTGGCCCCTGGCCTCTGGCTGCTGCCTCCTCCTGTCCCGCGTGCCTCAAAATCAAATTGTTTACGATTGCTACTGTTGTTGCCGGGCAAACAAACAGCATTGGAAATCAAGTGGAAAGGCTATGACTACGAGTGAATTTCTCTTTTGCTACATAGTTAGAGCTCAATAAAAGGATCTTCACTAAATTTTGGAAAGTGTATTAAATAGATTTCAAGGCTCAATGAAATGTTAGAGCCATTAGGATGAGTTAACTTATTTTAATAATATTTATTTTGCTTTTTTAGGCTCTTTTTTCTCTATTTAAAATATAAATTTAATCTTTATTATAATAATTATTCATTGTAGACTTAATCTTCTTTAAAATATTTGGTTTAAAATTAAAATAAAAACTGGAAACCAAAAAACCAAACCCCTGGCATGGCGTAAATCAATGATCAAGCGGCCGGAAGTCACCAAAAAAAGTAGAGTAAAGCGAAACCCGAAGTAAGGGAAGTAGGGAAAGGACACGACAGGAGCAGTTTGCAATTCGTGGAATAATCATGATAGGGTTGACTGCATGTATAAAATATGCATATCCTGCAGTGGCCAGTGGCAGGCGAACTCAGCCCTGAACGGGAGGACTAATGAAACCAATGCCAAGTCAGCAAATTGAATCAACTTTTTTGCTCAGACTGCAGGGAGAATTTCCCCAAACATTTAACAAATTGCATTTAATTTGAGTGAAACTTTTTGGCGCACTTTTGACGGCAATATTCGAAGCTGGAAAAGTTGGAAAGTTGCTCGACTAATTGATTGGCAAGTGGTTTCAAGGGGAAAATTAAATCTTTAAGAAGTTAAGAAGGCAAAGAAAATACAAATATTCAATTTGAACTAAGAATTTAACAAGCTTTTAATATATAAAAAATAAAGAAGACAAAGCTGGTTTTGCAGTCATATTTAAGACTCAAACGGAAAGCCTTAAAAGCAAATAAAATTATTAAATGAACAAAACTTTCTTCTCTTAATTCTAGCCAGGTTAAACCCCAATTAAGATGACCTCTGATTGGGTCAGGTTCATAGGCTGACTTTACCTAAAGCATTTAAGCCTAAGCCCTCCGGAGCGATGGCAATTCGCAAATCATGTTTCGAATCAAAAGCTAAATGCATATCGATTGCAGCTGTCAGTGGCAGGCGGGAGGGAGAGGAGTGGCCCGTGGCCAGTGGCATGTGGCATGTGGCAGATGCATTGCGCGGCGAGATGATAAATGGAGCCGTAATGAGTGTTATTAGACAGCGTCAATCGCACTGACCATCAATTTGTGCGGGCGATTGAACAAAAAGCTGCCGATGATTTCTGCTCCTCCTCATTCCCTCTCTTTGCCTGGCTTCCTTTTTCGTCCTTGGCCAGCTGACAGAGCGTGTGACAGGATGTGTCCAATTGAAAACGAAACTGAAGCCCCGTAAGAGGAGTGAGTGTGAGTGAGTGTCCTTGACAGTCGGCATAATCAATCCATGTCCTTTGTGCCGCGTGCGCTTTCGTGGAAATTGAAAAAAAAAGAAGAATAAATTCATTCTCCTCGGCAAGCCGGGTTGACAATGCCATCCTGGGACCCAGCAGATGCGGCGAAGGAAGCCGGGTAGCTGACTGGCCGGATGGCAAATGTGATATATGCTTATGGCCACCGTTGCCTGGGAGCCTGCAACATAAATTATCAAAGTGCAAGTTGCAAATTGCTTGGCCTTCAGCCTGCGGCACGAAATGTGCACATAATTTCAAATTTATTACGAATTTACGTGCCGTTGCGATATGAAAGGAAATCCCGAACACTCGCCGAGGGGAAAAAAACGGAAGAACTCAAAAGGCTACCTTCCATAGTTCGAACTATGTATACACTGAGAGAAAACCTACTAGTTTAAATAAATTCCAGCTCCTTATACAAATATCTTAATGAGAAGTCAGAATAAATATTTATAGCATTTTTTTTTAAGGATATCTTTTCCGATTTTTTGAATACTTTTTGGGCTCTACTTCTACCTATTTTCCCTCAGTGCATTTACCTGCATGGCTGCCACACATACTACACTCAGGTATCCATGGCACGTTGGGGCGTGTGTCACATGCAAAGCAGGTGACACCCAAAACGCCCACAAGCACGGACTCGTTACCGCCCAGGACAACGCCAACGCCGGCTTGGGCTAAGAGGAGACCTTTGCTGGCGTGTCAACTTCCGCCAGCCACGCCCAGGTGCTGCCTTCTGGTTTATTCCTCCTGCTTAGCACCCGCCCCCCTTGGATCCGATTAAATGCATCATTTCAGATGCAGCAGGAGCACGCCACAGGACCTGCAAGGAGCCACAGGAGTCGAGGCCACCGCATTTGCCATCCTCATTCCTCTGGCCAAAACACGATGCCCAGCGGGCAACGTCACTTGTTCCCATTTCCCTGAATCCCTACATCGAGGGAAAAATAAGGAAGGAAGGAAAAATATCAACGAGAAGACAAAGAATCAAGAAAAACATAGATGAAAACTTTATGTGGACTGGAAAAATACAAAATACAATTAGGGATGCCTGAAGGACACTTGAAAAATTTTCTAAAATTGGGCTAGATTCTACTTTAGGTAGATAATGTTTTATTGATTTATTAAAGTCATAAAGGAAGCTTTTTAATTATTTTTAAACCAATTAATCCTCTGACTTCATTTTCTTAATTTTGTTTAATTTTTCTTTCCTTTTTCAAACATTTTATAACAATAGTAATAGTTTAAGGAACAAATAAAGCATACAAAAATCACTCAATTAATAAAGGTTTTATATTTTCTTTTTGTGTACCCGCTAAAGAATGTTGTGCATTTGTGTTTGCCTTTGTGCCGCCGCTCAGCGTTGTCCTGGCTCCTGCTGTGTCCTGCGCTATGCTAACAATCTTGTACTTCGGAGCCCGCTTGAGTTTAACTATTGACGTTGTTGGCGCTGCTGCTGCTTCTGCTGTTACTGCTGCTGCTGCTGTCGTTGCTGTCATTGCCATTTTGTCGTTGTCCCCGGTAATGTTACACGGCTTTTTATACTCCTTGGAGGCAACGGCAACGACAACGACAACAATAAAGCAGGTGAAGGATTCGCATAAAAGTTGTAAAACTGATTTAGCCAAGGCACACACACACACCCGGATTGTGCGACGATATTAAAAATCAAATCAAATTTCAGCTTAGCAATTTAAGGAGCTAGATGGAGGAGAGGAACTGGTTGGAACTTGGAATATAGTAAACTTAAGATGGCTTTAAATTGAGCATAAAATGAGATAATCAAATGTGAAGGTCAATTTGGTTAGAGTTCTATTGTTATTTCACTTCATTTTTGCATTATTGAAAATAAAGGTAAGAGGTAAAATGAATATATTATAGTTATTATTTTTATAATTTATTTTATATATTAAATTGTGAAAATAAAGACTACCCTAAGGTTAAAGTGTAATTCTATCCTATAAATCCCCATCCCTAAAACATATAATAGTCTGGAGTAGCTCGAAAACACTCCTAAAACTCCCTTCAATTTACTATTTCCGATGTTGTTTTATCCTAAAAATATACACTTAAACCTCTGCCAACTGATTGAGTGCAAAGTGCCTAACTATTGACACGCCCAAAGACGATTATTAGAAGCTGTTGAAACACTCGTTACACAATCAGTTCTATTCGGGATGGCAATGTTCCGTAAATCAATCTCGTTTTGGCACTTCGATCGATGCACTTGCAAAACGCCATCAAATTACCATTTTTGGGCCAGACAAACATGGCATTTTCTTTTGTGCCAAGAATCTATTTGCTGCCGATTCAATAAGTTTCAAGCCCAGGGCCCTGCCAGCCCGCCAAAATCCAAAACCAAATCCGCATCCGAATCCAAAACCATCCTCTGGCTATTTGGCAAGCCTGAGCTGCATTTCATATCAGTTGATTAAGGATGAGAACGAGGATGAGGATGAGGACGAGGCCGAGGATGAGAATGAGGCTGGAGATGAGAACGAGGCTGTGGACACAATGAGGCCGCTGCCAAGGAGAAACTTTAATAATGGCCGGGAAACGACGGCGAATGAAATGTGAGACGCCAAATTAGTGCCGAGCAATTAGACGGCAGCCAAATTGAAAGCAAATGAAATGCCCCGTCTCCTCCGCCCTATAACACCCACAGTGGAAGCCAAGATGTAGACTGTAGTTGTAGGACCCTTCGAGCAATTAGCCGCGACACCAGACCCGTTTCCCTTTTCATTATTTTCATTTGAATTTTCGCATTTCCTTGGGGGCCCTCTCCCGTACTCACGTTTATGCTAGTTGCATCGCATGGCATTTGCTGTTCCAGTTGGGCCATGTTCTTTCCCCTGCTACATTTTCAGTTAATTGCTTCAGCCGGGCGACGAAGACGAGATCCTTCCTCTGCGCTGCAATGGAAGCCATACAAATGGAAATGAGGTTAGTACGCATATTTTGTGTAAGTAAGTGCAATTTGCAGTGGCAACAAATCCGCATGAGGCGGAGGTTGAAGCCACCACAAAAGTGGCAACCGAGAGAGTAGAATTCCAAAAAGATGAAGAAACACTAAATCATTCTAATGGTATGTGGGTTATGCAAGGGATGTGTGTCGAGATTAAAAGTTTGGTAAAATATTTGGGTGTTTAATGGGAGAAGCAATCCAACGATATAACTTAAGTTTGATATAGTATATTTTGATGTATAAATAAATATTACATTTAATGTTAAAATTATACATATTATAAAAAATTGTGTGATAATTCAAAGCCTCTAAATAATACTAAATAATACTTTGTCTGACCTTTCAGACAATTTTTGATAACATGATATTTATTGAGGATTTTTATTTTAACTTAATTTTATTTATATCCAATATAGTAAACAAAATCTCAATTTATCTCATATAATATAACATTTTTATCCTATCCAATGGTTTTACATTTTTCTCTGGAACTTAAAAACCCAAAACATAAACTAAAAATAACTTGAAAACAAAGAAAATATATTTATTTAATTTTTTGTATGAAATAAAACAAAATTTAACTTTAAAAACTTTTGTATATATTTTAAACTGATATTTATCCCTCGTTTTTTTATTTAAAAAATATATACTAAATCAAAATCAATTCCAATTTTTTTGTATGTTTCCTTTAAACTATCTTTTATTTATATATTTATCATTTGCAGTTTAATCGAATGCCATTAACAAGTTGCATTTAAATAAGTCATTAGGTCACGTAAATGAACTCTTGCTTCCATGAATTCTCACAACATAAATTTTAGTTTATTTTCCAGTTTTTTGGAATTAGTTTTTGTGAAATTATTTATGGTCCTGGCTGACCCATATGCTGTTGCCAACATCATAAATAATGTATTTGCAATTTTTATATGAAACTTGCACGTTGCATTCCTGCACAGTGCAGCCAGTGATAGTGATTCATAAAACATTAGCTTCCAGTTTGTCCCGAAACGAACCAATTATGCGACTCACGTACGAGGTGCTGTGTGTGGGTTTGTGGATAGATGGCCATAATTGGCCTATGACTATGTAAATTGCGACTGGCCGCAAAGTATGCCATACAAATAGTGATGCCGCAAATGGCATTAAAATGAAACACGCATCAACGAAAGTTAATTGGAAGCCTAGAAGGAGCCAAGGGACAGGAAAGACAAGGCAAACAAAGCTCTCCCACAGGCTTCGTATCAATCACAACAAGACACACACACGCACACACAACAGTTACATTTACAGATACAGATACATATATACAGATACAGTTACAGATACAGATACAAATACAGATTCGGATTCAGATACACACGCAGGCAATGATGGGAGGCAACTAAATTACAACCAATTTTTATTGCTGTGAAAACAAAAGGCGCAGCATCATATTATCACAAAATGGCGCTGGCAGGGGGCTTCCTTTTTCGGGGCGTGGCAGGACTATATATGCGTCTGTCTATCCATCTATCTGCGCTCGGCGCGCACGTTTTCACACAAAAGACACAATAAATGATAACACATAAATTCGCACACACAAGTTTCGTGTGTGTGTGTGTGAGTCGTATCGTTAAAAGTCAATTGTAAACTTGCGCGCTCAAAGGACACAATCCGCAACTATGATATTTGGGCACAGCAAAAAATGGGAAGGGATTTTTTTAATTTTAAATATTTGCTTTCAATAAATAAAGTCTTGTTATAAATTACAGAAAGAATGGAAATAAAACAAAGCATGAAAATAAAGCACGAATGTCCTTTGAAAGGCAAGCTTATATCAATCATATTTTGCAAATGGTTTCTCATTAGTCAAGATATGTGATATTAGAGGTTATTAATAATGATGAAATGTAGAAGGTTAGTTTATGAACTATTTATGGATTTGTGTTTTAATAGAGAATATAAATATGTCCTCAGTGTTAGGGATAAATTAATATAAGAATGCCTAAGGAAAGTCTTCTTTTTACAGAAAAGGTTGGGTTAATTAATTCTTTATCATCCTTATGGTCATTTTAAAGCCATCTATAAATCCTTATTCCTTAAAACATTTTGTACTAAATATCTACCTGTTTTTAAGTGGATATTTCTTGCAATAAAATAAATTTTAAAATTGGCAAGTCCTACAAAAATTGTAAATTTTTCACAGTGAAAAAAAACACACACTCAAAGTCATCCTGTGACTAAGGCAGATCGAATTATAATGCAAAAAGCAACTTCCCCTCGGCTTCCTTGAACTCCTCTGCCCCTCTGCCTGCTCCCCCCTTGAAAACCGATACCCCTCCCACAACCCCCCACTCTTCCCCCAAGAAGTTACGCGTAATGCCACCTTATCAGTGGCATTCAAATCAGAGTATAAACACACACACGCACCCACCATTCAGCCAGCGGAGCAGCGGCGGCGGCGGCGGTGCTGCAGCAAAGGAAACCAGTGAAGCGGCAGCTGGATAAAAGTTACATTGACATTGCCCACCATTGTGTGTGTGTTTGTGTGGGTGTGCGGCAAAAGAGAGAGCCTAAGAGATAGCAGGAGAAAGTGAGAGAAAGCGCCTGCGCTGGGCGGCTTACACCAACGAATAAGAGTCGCCAGGATAGACACGCAGAGAAAGCTAACTTTCCTCTCTGCTGGGCCGCCCTTTTTCCGAGCGAGGGGTGGAGGGAGGCTGGAGGCTGGAGCAGAGGGGAGTTGGCAGAGCAGAAACGTCGTTTTTGTTTTTGGCCAGGCTTGTTGTTTACGCTTTGCCGCATATGTCGCTGCCAATGTATTTAATTGTGAACTGCGCACAAAAGTAGGCAACGATAATTTCTGCTTACCCATACACTGTGTGTGTGTGCATGTGTGCCTGTGCTTGCTTAGGTGTGTGTGTGTATGTGTGATTGTCTCTTATTTATTTATTTTGTTTGCTGTGTGTTGTCCTGGGCCTTTTACTGGCAGTCGCTTAATGACGTAACAATTATCTTTGGACGCATGCTTATGGCACTCACGGGTGCGCTTACTGCAGCATCCCAAGTTTGCCAATTGAAATTGCCAGCAAAGATACACACACTGTGACACAGACACACACAACTCATGCCAAAGCCCCCGCAAGGATGTCACGTTGTGGCTTAGGATGGCTCACATTATATATGCCTTATTGAAAACTTTTTCAATTATGAAACATCTCCCTGGCACTTGGCAAGCGGATTCCAGTCCAGTCCATTAGCGCCCAAACGGAAGCTTAACTCGATGAAACTCTCTAATTGACCGCCGCTCCCGTTCCAGTACCCCCTTCTCCGCTCGAGCAGCCCTGGGCTAAACGTTTTGCAAATAAACTATTTTTTATTCATAAACAAGCAACAACAGCGTGGCACACTCTAAACGACCACTTAAGTGTGTTCCCCCAACAACAGTAGCAGCAGCAGCATTAGCAGCAGGACAGTCAGCAGAAGGACCAACAACATCATCAGTGCCAACAACGATGTGGCAAAGATGCAAGTCTTACACGGAGCGAAAAAAGAAGAAAAGAAACTAGAACTCAAAATTTGATAATTAAAATGGTGAATTATTTTTAATATCTTATAAGTGCGTTCAACTACTCAGCTGCTTCTGTCTGCATATTGAATAAATCATGACATCCTTTTCTTATTTAAAATCTAAAATAATTAAGTAGTTTCTGTAGGATATTTAACAGTGAAATAAACAAATAAGGAATACAAATTTGTATGTTTTAAATAAGTGCCACCCAAGAAGTTATAGCTTTTGATGACATAAAATATCTATATATCCATATTGAGTCTAGATTTAAATCAAAAATAGATATATAAATCGTTATTTTAATGTTTAGATAAATTAAATAAGTAAATATAAAATGAATATCTGTTTTATTCAACGGAAATTCATTGATTGATACAAATATAAATAATGTTACATATTAAAGGTCAAAGATGTTTCAAATATATTTGATAATATCAATATTAAAAGATTAAATTCAATATTTTTCTCATTTAAAAATTTTAATATATTAAACTCTATGGTAATATTGAAAACAAATACTTCTATCTGTATATCATATCTAGCTTTGTCTTTCGATATACTTTCCTCGGAAACTATTTACTTTAAATATATTTAAAATACTCTATTTATTCTTTCAAATATCCCTGAATAACTTGTTAATCTATTTAAAATTTCTTAGTTAAACTGTATGTATTATTTCATAAATAACATTTTCGATATCATAATGAGGGCTATATATTTATAGCTATATCATATCTTCCTCCCAATAAACATTTCTAGTTCCAACTATTTTCCCATTAAATAAAAATAGCCAACACTTCTGTTGTTCTCAATTATTGATGTGGGGGGTTAATATTAATGAGTTAGTTTCCAATTCTCATCACGTATTTCAGGAATGATGGAATACGGATTTGGGACATAAGTTGTCTAACAAGTTTACGATTACTTAACGAGATTTTGCAGCTGAGCCGGAAGGAGATGCCCAGACCCATAAACAAAACTCAGTTTGAATTTATTTCGTAGCATTTCCCACTGTGTAGGCCACCCACTGGCTCACACACACATCCGGCGGCATGGCCAGAGCGCATGAATGGATGAATGAATCCCTGAATCGCCACTGGCAGCCAGACAAGCCAGCATGTGAGGGGCGTGGCCAGCGGTTGGCCCCATTGTTGCTGCGGTGGCTGCTGCCTGCTGCCTGATGTTGCTGCTGTCATTACTCGAGTTGCTCGTTGCTCGCTGCCCGTTGTTTTTGCTGCTCTTTGTTGTGGACGCTGCTGGTGCTGTCGTTTCCATCTAAGTGCATGCGAAGAGCGCTCCAAGTCCTTTCTATTTTTTGTCTATTTTTTGCCCACTCCCCACATCCACATCCACAGTCAGAGTCACAGTGCCCCAGCATTTCCCCCTGGTGAGACTGTGTGTGTGTGTGGGGACTGAAGTGCATGGCTTGTTGCTGCAGGGATCCATTTGTGCATTATTATTTTTGCATGCGACTAGCTGAGTTCCGGGGCCAGGCGCCCACCTGCTCATGACTAAGAGATGTCAGCTCGGTCCTTTGTACACATCCCTGGCATATTCTGTGTGTGGGGCTGTGGCCATTTTGCAGGCAATTTATCTCAAGTGCGGTTTGGCCAGAACCAAAATACTGCTGCTGCTGGTACTCCTTCGGGCACCTTGACACATTTAACAGATCGAAAAAGCGTAATGGGCCCCCAGGATTAACCTTGAACTGTCCATGCAAACACGGACATCGATTGGTTTCCATTCGTGGAAGAAGGGCTGCGGACTCGAGAGTGACACAGCAGCGACAGACAACAAAACATTTGTAATTAAGAAAGTTTTCGCAGCTGAAAGGCACTTAAATGAAATTTTAATTTATTTCTAAAATGCTGCCATCGCCAATAGTCAAGGAGGAAGGCGGCAAAAGGAGAGCTAAGCCAGCAAGGAAAAAATAGAAAACACACAAAAACAAAAACAAAAGGCGAGGCGAGGCAGCTGCAAAAACTTTTCCAAAGTGACAGAGGCAGAGAGTTGGAGAAAAGGACTCACAGGACCGACTGACTGTTTGACTGACAGACAGACAGACATTTGTCGCTGGAGAAATTATCTGAGAGGCTGCCTCCGAGGCTAGAGAGATGAGAGAGCAAGAGTTGCAGGAGTTGTCTCGCACACACAAAAACCTATTAAATATTTAACCTTATCGCAGTCATTTCCACCGAGGCGACCAGGAAGTCTCAATGCGGCCAAGAAACCATCTGCAATTACCAAAAGCAGCAACAACAACAGGAATGCCTCGCAGGACAACAATTGGCAGCGTTTTAAAAAGCGCCTCCAGGACACGCCGGCCACATTATGGCGCCCCATGAAACGCTTAAGCCATCAACACAATGTTCGGTAATTAACCCGGCTAAATACGATACGACGACCAAATTATGCCTGACTGAGGCCCAGGCTCAGGCCAAGACGGAACGTGTGCTCCCTTAATGTCCTACGAATAGCTTCCTTTGGGGGCGTGGGCGGGGCACAGTCTCCGTTCATCCTCTCTCTCAAATGCGTATTTATCTGAAACCATCTCCATTATTAAATAGCTACTACATTTTTTGTTATCTCTGTGTTTGAATTTGGTTACTATTATATCCATTTTAGTGCTGTCGGGGTAGAAATATATATATTTCTTAATAGAAAATTAAGCGAACAAGTTCTAATGAGACTCTGCCTTTAGTTTGGGTTAATAAAAAGGGAAATACCTTAATAAGAAGGCCCTTGGGGGGTTAATAACTTGTTAGTAAGAAACTATTTCCTTTTAGAAATTAAGAAAATTAGCTAACTTTCGCATAAGTATTAACTGTACAAATAAATTCAATTTTAAATTATAATAAATAAAATTATTATGTTCATGTTTCATAAATTAAAGGATTTTTTATTATTTCAACTTTAAAAGTCCTAATACCAAGCCTAATAATAAAGCCAGCTCATCTTAATAAAACTTTAAAGCCTAAAATCAGGCTTTATTTTTATTAAACATGTAAGCCATTCTGAAAAACTAGTTTGATAAATAAATCATTCTAGTTTTAAGCAATTAAAATCATAAATAAACTAAACCTGTGATTAAATTCAAAAGGTGTTTTGGGATTCGATGATTAAAAACCTTTTAATATTCGCCATACAAACATTTTAAAGGCTTACTTTAAATCCTTTAAAACACAAAGAGCCTTTTTATATATTAATTAATTAGATTCCTAGGTTATTAATTCCTATTAGACGGATAGAAAATAAATTCCTTAAACATTTATCCTTTTCTAAAAATGTCTTTAATTAGATTGGCATCACCGAAAGTTTTCTAAATATTTTGTAAAATATTTAACCCCAAGTTTTATCTCGAACTGTCCTAATTTCTATTTATCTTCATACTTATTTTAACTTCAAGTGTATTTCAGAGTTCATGTGCGGCGGCGTGGGCTTCGTATTTATTTTTTTATCGGTGGCCCGCATTATCGCGATTAAAGTGTTGCAATTTGGAGGCAAGCTTTCCAGAGCCATTAACAACTGTGCAGCATTGTTATCAGCCACAGGATGCACCCCGCTGCCACAGCCACCCCCCACAGCACACACACACGCACAAATAACTAGAGAGAGAGTCCTGTGAAGAGAAAAAGTTTGCGGTTCTTGGGGGGTGGTGGTGGGATGTGGAGAGCAGCCCAGAAAAGAGACAAAGAGAAAAGCCTGCTATGTGTGTGTGGGTGTTGGGGGGGATTTGCCACAAATGTGAGAGACGGTAAACAACAGACTCTTGACTGTCGAGCCACCAGGACTCGGCTCAAAAACCTCTCGGAGAAGACGGATACGAAGACCGAAAATCGCCCATTATCCATTTTTATTTTATCATCAATTTTATTACACACAAAGTAAAGAGGCGCAGCCGAGCAGCAAGTTGATGATGTACCAGGCCATCAACATCAATGAAAAACGCCAAGAGCGAGGGCAGCATCAGGAACAGGCAACAGCAACAACAATGTTGCAGGAGAGCGTCAAACACACACACACACTCGCACACACTCATTCACCCACAAAAGAGATGCTGAGAGACGGAGATACAACACACGCCCTTTTGGTCGGAAAATGCCTCTGACTAAAAAGCACTCGACTGTCGACTTAGTGGCTATGTAAATGCTAATTGCAGGCGTACTTAGTCTTACTTACTTAGGGCTGCATCTGTGCAGCTCCTGTGTAAATCCTCGCTTAGGCGCTTTAAGTTATCCTGATGATCCTGTGATGTGAGGAGTCTTTTGTTGCTGAACACTTTCGTTTGTTTGGTATTTATTATTTATTTATTTTTTTTTTTTTTTTGTTATTTTCTTTTATTTGTATATCCTTTTACACACGCACTGGGGCTTGAGTTAGTGGCTTTCGCTGCCTTCTCAGCTTAGCATTTCACACTCGAGACACTTTCCTGGAGGGAAATTGAAATGATATATCACTTATATTTGATTCCGATTACGATTTCGCACCGCCGACTGTCCAAAAGCAACTAAAACGCAAATCACCAGTCACCTCATCGGCTTATGGGGCCATAAAACGTCTTTCGACGTTCTACAAGGGGGGCACCTAAGCAAATTTTCCTCAATTGACCGAACAATAAACTCAATTTGCATTGAGAAAACGCTCTGCATTGTGCGAGTGTTTGTTTTCGTTTCTCGAGTGCCTGGGCCTGGGCTTGATTGAATCAACGGCAAACAAGTGAACAGATTTAGATTCGGTTCTCGGCTCGGACACTTTAACTAGTCGCACTGGATTAGTGCGCTTAAGGGGCCTCTATTTGCCTCTATTTGGCACTTATTCAATTGAGCCATTTTTGGGGACATTTTCGCCAGTTCTGCGACAGCACCAACAGGAGCAAAGTAATTATATATATACATATCTGTTTAATGCCTAAGAAAAGAAAGCAAGACCTTCAGGGCGAAGCAACTAGGTCGTCCTATTGTCTGTTTTTTTTTTCCTTTCCATATAAAGCACGAAGGACTCATTATCTTTATCAATCAAAAGCCTGATTTTGTGACTTATCCTTAGTTAGGGAAATATTTTAAAAAGTTAAAAAATCAGCCTCAATATTTACTAGTATGAATCTAAAATATATTGAATTTAATTATTTTGTTTAAAAAATGTAAATATTTAACTAAATTATCCATACATGTTGTATTTGAAACTTTATACTTTAGAATTTCCTTTTTAATTTAAAGAATTTATGTGTTAATTTTGACCTATTTACAGTTTTAACAACTTTTATACATTCAACTTTTGTTCTACTTTTGCACAAGTTTGTAATTTAAATAAAAAATAAGCTGAATCTATTAATTTCATAAATTTAGCTTTTGTTTTTATTAGTTTTCTGTATTATATTCTTGTTGAATGTATTGGGTTTACTTTTTATTATAAACTTTACTATTTCCCATCTAATTTTTATCATTCTTTTATTTAACTTTTCCTCCATTTCCCTTGCCTAACTTTTGTATCCTTGTAATTTCAGTCTTAATTCTTTTTCTTTACTTTGCACAATTTCATAAGATTTTATATTACATTTTTATTTTTAATTTGTTTTTATTTAATCACCATAAAAACCCTTGTTGTTTAACTAATTCCATTTTTTAAGGTTTCGCCTCATTATTTTCGCGTTTCTTTGTCTGTTGTTGTGGTTGCTCTTTCTTTTCGTCCTGCTGCTGCTTCATCTCCATCTTCTTCTTCATTTTCCCTTTGCTCTTGTTGTTGTTGATAAATTCGGATTTTTTGGGAGCGGCTCATTTGCTTTTCTCTTAAACTTTTCCTTTTTTTCTTCTTTCTCGCGTGCGAAAACCTTTTGGCAGACTTTTTGGTGGAAAATGTATGATAATTTTACGTTAACTAGCAACAAATTAGACGGCAGAAAATAATTTTTAAAAGAAAAGCCTAACTCCCACGTTTAGCGGGGGGATTGATTTTTCTGGGGTTTACTTCTCAAGGCGCGGGGCTTTTTCCAAGGGGAGGGGCGGGCATTAAATTTGATGACGCGTTGTCTTTAGAAAAATAACTTTTTTACATTTAAAAATTAATATTT
The DNA here is from genome assembly GCA_008042485.1 of Drosophila mayri. Lineage (NCBI taxonomy): Eukaryota > Metazoa > Arthropoda > Insecta > Diptera > Drosophilidae > Drosophila > Drosophila mayri. The sequence continues at coordinate 818,154 of VNJN01009363.1, forward strand.
TTTGAGGTTTTTTCATAATTTAATGCTTTGGCTTTTCGTCACAATTCGCTTTTCCTTTTGCTATTTGCTGGACCGCACATGGAAAATGCTTGCAAAATGGCACACTGACCACACATAAACACTCGCACGCACACAGACACGGGGATTACAAGCTGGCAGAGGCTGCGACGTCGACAGAGCCAGCGACTGCGCGACCATTTCCATTTGCCTATTCCGCTACTTTTTGTTGTTCTGTCAGATGCTGTGTAGCCGTTGTTGTTGTTGTTGTGGTTGGTGCCACTTTTCCACCATTTTACCGAGCCAAGTTTCCTTTGAGCCGCATTCGTCGGCGGCACAACCGCCTCCGTTGAGTGAAATTTTGGAACTGGGTTATTTTGAACTTGCGCGTTTCAAATTTGAAAATGTCAGTGAGCCCGCTGGCTTTTCCGCTGATAATGTTGGAATTTCCGGAAAAGTCTCGGTCTTAGTGTGACCAAGTGTTTCAAAGACGAAAATGCATTCATCGCTGTGAAAAATTAAAATTGCATTATAAAAGAAACGAACGACGGGCACACTGCACTTTCGTTTAACAAAATTTTTTTATATAAGCTTCAAAATAAAAACTAAACTTAGTGACAGGTAAACAAACAACAGATTCAAGCTCTTCCAGCGATGTTACATATTTCCTAACATTGCTTTCCCTATCGATAGCTCAAAATTCGTGGTATAGATCAAGGTTCCAGACGCAGTAGCATCAGCACAACACCAAAACAACAACAAACAACCTGTAAGACCTTGAGGGGATTTTTTTTTTTGTTATTTGCATTAATACCACAGACAGACAATCTAATCTAAATTATTCAGCCAGGTGTGTGGATTCTTATTAATATTCGCTGTTGGGCCATTTCAATTAGCAGTTTGAAGCATCATGTCGATCCGTAGGACCATGGCCAGCACGGCCAACACGGCCAGCAAGGAGTGGAGAGATTACTTTATGAGGTTTGCAACAAATACATATACATAGATATTAGCAATTGCCTATTTATTTGGTTCATTCACAGCACCCACTTCTGGGGACCAGTGGCTAACTGGGGCATTCCCGTGGCTGCCCTCGCCGACACACAAAAGAGTCCCAAGTTCATCTCTGGCAAAATGACACTAGGTGAGGGAGAGGATAGTTGTAGGGGTTTTTAGCTAGAAAACCTGATTCCCAAACACGCGCCGCGGCATCGAAAGTTTCCGCTAAAGATGTCGTAATCAGAGCCGCTGTGATATGTTCCTGGCAAATCGCTGCCAGCGGCCTGATAAGCCAGATACGGAAACTGTCGAAGTGGCTGCCGATAAGAACAGCTAAGAAATCTGTTGAAACTATATTTTTTATTATATATAATATTTAAAGATATTCCCTCACTCATTTGTATTTGTTTCTTTCAGCCCTGACCCTGTACTCCTGCATCTTTATGCGCTTTGCCTACAAGGTCCAGCCCAGGAACTGGCTACTCTTCGCCTGCCATGCCACCAATGCCACCGCTCAAACAATCCAAGGCATTCGCTTCCTGCACTACAATTACGGAAGCAAGGAACAGGCGTAAATAATGGAGGCTCGCCTTGACACCCCCCCAAGAACGACGTGCGCTGATACTTCAAATGTTTACCCAACAGCAGCAGCCGCAGTTACTGCAATTTACTGCCACTAAACACACGCAACAAAAATCAACTAAATTGCACTGCCCCCCGAAACCCGAATCCACAAAGTGGTGACAGTAATGGCAGTGAAAAGCACACCCGCACACAACTTGGCTGAATCTCGAATTCTCGGGCTCCATCCCAATCCCAATTCCGTATGAGTCTAGCCTTGATCTATCCTATTTAGTTAATTCCCTTTCGGCAGTTGATCAAAAATTTCGATTTGGTGCAATCCTTAGTTAATGAACATAGAATATTTTTTATACTATTGGCCGCGTGTAAATGAAATATTGTTAAAAGTTAAATAAAGAAAAACATGAAACATGTAGCCCTGCTAAATGGTGTTAATTATGTCGATAAACTTTTAAGCAAAAAGCTATTCATAGAAAATCACCCAAATTCCAAAAAGCTAATCAAATACGCAAAGATATTTTATTTTTTTTTTATTTTGTCATGCTATGTAAGCATGCGCTTTATTGAAACAATTACGGTTATATATTCATATTTTGTAAAATATTCCTTTCAATTGTTCTTAACAATATTTTATTTTTTTTACATTTTTGTAACATTTTTTGTTCATCAATGGGGGTTAAAAAAAAACGTGTAATCTTTAGATATATTTTTTTTGTGATTTTTCATGCTTTTTTTGCAGATTACACTTAGGACGAAATAATAGATGTTTTTTTTTTGTGTGTGGGTACAAAAACAATTAAAAATTTTTAAGTTTTCTCAAACATAATAAAAATACAATTATAATTACAATCTCGCGCTCGATGGGCGCCTCCTCTTCTATGCCTATGTACGTGGCTTATAATGTTTTACGTTTTACATCAATCACTTGGGATTGATGTCCATGTTGGAAATTGGATTTCTGCTTCTCTCACTCTTTCTCTCGACTTCTACAATGACTACGACGACTCTTAAGTAACTAAACGAATGGATGACGACGACGAGGGGTGTCCTCGGACTAAGGCTATGCACCGCAATATGCGACATCGGTAGTAACGACAGTTATGCTATCTATGGCTAAATGGCTATGAGAATCTCAATGCTGCTCCTGCTTGACGTAGGTGCTGTTCTTCCGCTGGCGCTCCATCAGGTACTTCTTGTACTTGCGTTCCATGAGCGCCACCTCATCGGCCTGGGCGCGCAGACTCAGATTCTCGGCCATCAGCTCGTCCTCCGCCTGCTTCTCCTCCTCCTCGCGCTTCTTCGTCTTCCGGCGCGAAATGCGGCTGGCCTCGTTGTTCTTGATCCTGTCCTGGTACGCCTTCCGCTCGTCGCCGCTCATGCGGGACATGAGCTCGGGATCGGGTCCGTCGGCATGATCCTTGGCAGGACGGCCACGCTTCCGCTTGTTGGCCGATGCGGAGCTGCTGAACTGAGAGGTACTGGCTACGGAATAGGCGGGTGAGGCAGGTGCAGTGAGGAAGCCACCAAAGCCGGTCTGGCAGGTGGGCGCCGCACTGCTGGAGCTTGCTGAGTAGTTGCTGTGCGGGGTGTTGGGTGGCGAGAAGTCGTTGGTGGTCTCCTCTTCGGCGCTGCGCAACTCCTCAACGATGTCGGCTTGGCTTATGGCGGTGATGAAGGTAAGATTGGTGGTGTTGCTGTTGCTGGTGCTGGTGGTGGCGGGCTGTAAGTTCCAAAAATGATCGAGATTAGCATCTAGTTGGCTATTGAAGGCGTCCAGGAAATTCCCAAGTTCTTTTTGGGGTGTGAAACTTACCCTATCGAAGTTCAATAGTTGCTCGATGATCTCGGGCGTGCTCGGCTCGCTGGCAGCTGGTGCCAATTGGGTGTTGATCTGGACCATCAGGTTACGTTTCTTCGCCTGGGTCTCCATTATTGGGCCGGGAGCGGAGCCCTTCAACGACGATGTGTGATGGATGGGTGCTGGGATGGCCACTGCGAGGTCGCCGCCAGTGCAGACAATGCTGCCGCTGGGCTTGACGTCCTCCTCCAGGCCGAAGCCGAGCGACTCCTGGCTGCAGCCGTAGTTGCTGCCGGCGTAGCTGGCCACGTCGGAGATGAGGGGCTCCTCGGTGAAGATTTTGGTTGTTGTGATTGTTGATGATGGCTGTGAGAGGGTGGCCAGCATGGGGTCCTGCGAGCCGATGAGTATGGAGTTGAGGTCAAAGTCCTCGTTCTGATGGGTTATGTCGATGCCGCACATCGCCGTCATGTCCAGAGTCTCCTCCTCGCCGTGCAGGGGCAGGTCGAATTCATTCATTAGTTGGTAGTTTAGAGTGTCGTTGTTCATCTCGTCCATCATCGGACTGTAGGGATCCATCTTCTTGCCGAAAAGATCCTCCTCGGCAAACATGTTTATATCAAAGTCAAGAATATCCGTCTCAGTAAAAATCTCCTTTCCGTTTTCGCTGCTGCACGTAGATGACGTTGCTTCTATATCTTGCAGGTATTCTGTGGTAAAGAAAAAGTTGCTGTTAGTAAAGAATAAATATAATGCAGAAGCTTGAGCTGGATGAGTGTGTGTAAGATTAAGTTCTAAGTACCCATTTTTTGATTTTGGAGAAAGTTGTATAATTTCTAAGTTCTATTCAGACATTAAATACCATTAAAATTTATACAATTTTAATTTTATTTTGCACCTATGCATTACTACTAAAAAATATAGAAAGCGAATTACGTTTTATTTTATTTAAATAAATTTGAAAAAGTTTTTATTTTCCTCTTGTATTTTACACGCTCTTTACGCCATATTGATTCTACATGGCAGAGCTACTTCGAATTTTACCCGGTGCCGGCATATTTTACACGGCCGTTTTTCAAACTATACGAAGTGAGTCATTTGTTGTCTCGCTCGCGCAATTTGTTGTGAAATTAAATAAATGTAAAGAAATCAAAGGCGAAAATAAAGAAAAGTAAACACAAATGAAAGGGAAGAAAATCGATGGATTAAAAGGAGATTTCTATTAAATTAATTTCTTATGTGAATTAAAATGAAACAAGAAACTATTGTATAGAAAAATAGTAAGAAAATATAAAACAAAATAAAGAAAATAAGAGAAATATTTTTAATGACTACAATAGCATACTACCTTATAAAAAATGTATAAATATTTATATATTTAAATATCTACGACTTGGGGGAAATTAAACATTCGAATTTTGTCAACATAATTCTAGTTTTTCTCTCCCTATTGCACGCACACATTCATAGCTAAGATACCTTGCCGGCAGTTCCCCAATACATGCGCATGACGCATAGCTCGATCTGACAACAACCACACAAAAATTGAACGGGAACGATCGTGCTCGCTTTTTTTGGATGTGTGTGTGTGTGTGGGGCAAGTTAGGGGATGGCCAACACAAATAAGACAAACACTTTTGCTTTTTTACGGAATCACGAATTCTAACACAAAATCAAATAGATCTAAATGTGAGAGAAATGCAAAAAAGAAAACAAAGAAAAACAATGTTTAAATGGCATGAGACGAATTAATAAAAAAATCTATTCGAAATTAAAAGAAAATAATTGTAATATTTCAGATACAATTATATTCACCTTAGGGCAGTGGTTTAGATTTCCGAGCTAAGTATCTATTGGATTGGATTTATCCGCTTGTCCGAAAAGGAGAACCAAAACTGGGAACGACTTAACCGTGAATGAGCAGGCGCTCAAGACCTGGCAATATCAAGGGGTCTTACTAGTGTCAGTGAGACCGCCAGCGCTCCAACAGCTGACTGCGCAACAAGTGTTTCGTCTCGCTCAGACCTACACAAGTAAATGGTCAGGGGTAAAAGAGCGAGAGGCTCCTCGCTCTGCTGCTGCGCGGGAGCGATTTGTTCTTCTGCCAATTACATAGATTTTTTGACCGCTATAGGCCGTGGAAATAAGTTAAGTTTGGAATATGCACAAATACAATGCCACTTGAATTTCACCAGAGCGAAGAAGGTTCGCGAATAATTATTAATGTCATTTAACAAATTGCAATTTGAGTGCATTTTTAGTACTCATTTTTTAAGCAATAAGAAATGTCTAATTGGGAATTTAAACTCTAATTGGAATGCAAAAAAATTGTATTTTGATTTAAGAAAACAGAAAACTTTAGAAAATTATTGGAAAAGAAAATAATTCAAGTAAAATAAATAAATTGAAATGTATCTTCAACTCATTTGAATTGCAATATTGCGTATACGCACTGCACTTTGCCAAAAACATCACAAACAAGAGAGAGAGAGACAGGAAGAGAGCTCTTTCATTATGTATCTGTGAGATTGTTTTTCGGCTTGCTTGTATCTGTATCTGTGAGATTCATTTCCCCTGCCGGTTGGTTAGTATAGCTATCTCTTTCGCTGCGAGAGCGGTACATAAACGAAAGTTAGAGGGAGTAAGGTAGAGGAACCGATGAGAGACTGGGACACAGATGCAGATACTCTCATCCATCAGGTGTCTGTGTGAGCGGCAAACTATTCTCTCTCAATTTCTGCGGATCATTCTGATTGAATTTCACAACAAATAAATAAAATACATTAACCGTGAAACTGAGACAAGCCTACCGGCAATTATTTAATTTAAATAATACATTTGTTTAGGGAACATACCAAAAATTGGCGACCAAAAATAAATAAGTAAATAAATATGTAAATGTAAATCAAAATGTAGGGGCTTTTTGGGCAATTGTTGCTATTTGCCGGCTAGAAAACACGTGCGAAGAGAATTTGGGTCAAGAAACAGCTGGTTTCTCTCTCGCTAGCCAACCCAACCCCCTCTATATTACGTTGTTTATGCAGAATTCGAATAAGAAACATTTTTTTATTAGCAGTTACGCTTTGAAGTGGGGGCAAAAATAACAAGGGAGATACTAATATCTCGAAGTTCATAGCCTTATATGGGCATTTTTGGGGACCTTTAAGATATTGCAGTTTATAGAGACACATGCCTGGGGAAAAGGGAAAGGGAAAATTTAACAATATATAAATATTCAGAGGATTACATTTTTGCTAAGTAAATTTGTAAATATTTTCACGGCTCTAAAATATATTTTTCTTTAGAACCTATAAAAAACCAACACAACTAATTAATTCCTAAAGAATAAAAAATAATAAAAATAGTTCATCTTTGACTCATTTCGAAATTGTACTTGTATCCATCAGATACAGATTGGAAATGTAGATGCACATTGCTGAAAGGTGGCATGATCGCAACTCTGTTTCTGATTGGGCAATCGAAGACAAAGGCTTACACACATTTAAGTGGTAACTACACCAATGTGGGTGATATATTTATAATTACACATTACACAAGATACATACAATTTTCGAACGTATTTAATCTCTATTTAGGCTTATCGCATAACGAAAACTGCGCAATTAGATTGAGAGATGGTTAGCATTTAAATAATGATTCACTCCAGTCGCCGGGGGAGAGCGTTAAGTTTATCGATAAGAGCTTGTAACAAAGAGCTACAAAAATACCTCGTTTGAGATACATTTGTTGCTAGGCGGAAACATGGAGATACTTTTTAATGCATTATGTGCATTAAAGTTAATAAAAAGATGTAATCAGAAGTATAACTTGAGTTGACTAAGTAAGAAAACCAAATCACCTAATTTTCAATCTTTTAAAAAGAACAACTAATTTTCATTTTGTTTGGGGAATTTCAATGAATTATAAGCCAGTTGGAAAAGAACAGAGAAATTCCTATCTATTATAAAATTGTGAAATAAAAAAGGCGACATCATTTTGGCCATAACTTGTACATCGAATATAATTTAAATGGTTTAAACATTTTGTTTAAAAAATTGGTATACATATATCAGAGGACAACTTTAAATAAATATTTATGAACGACTTTGTGCCTTAGCTTTGTAGATAAGCTTTCTAGTTAAAAATGCTAATTGATTTTAGATGAACACATCACCTTTAAATAATATTAAATAAATAAACAATTTAATAAATTACTGCATGGATGATTTCATTAAAAAAAATATATATAACTGCACTGATGTTAAATTAAAAATAATTTATAAATTCAATAGAATTGTAATTAATATTGTTAAAAAAACTAAAAGAATTTTAGAGATAAGAATGAAATTTAATTGCGAGAATGCAACACCGGAAGTGTATATGGAAAAACAAATAAATACAATTTGTATTATTTTCTCGCTAAAAAAAACCTCACATCACTTTGGAAATATTAAACCCCGGCATTGTGCAAAGCATTGAAGAATAAATAAATTGGAAGATACTCATAAATAACTCAGAAATAATTTTAGAATCGAAAAATAACAAAAATCAAGTAAAGAAAATCATAGTTTTAAAAGAATTAATAAAATATTTTAAAGATTGTTTTCAAAAAATGTGGGAAACATATAGAAAGAAAGTAGCGGATAAATGGCAGTACATAGATCAAATATCTGACAGATATCGAATATACGAATTATTACGTTGCCATTTACCACCAAACAGGGGCGGGACGGGGGCCAGTCCCCCGGTCCCCCCCTCGATCTTCCACTCGTTTCTTCAATGGGTCATTGCACTGTGATCTTCGCCTTTCGCCCGCTAAGTGGTTACACTGTACCTCGACGTCCTTGGCAGAGGGCAACGGCACCAGGACCCAGATGGGGACCCAGGACCCGGGCCGCGCTCAATGCCTGCTATCTGACTCTTTCTCCAACTGATTGTGTGTCTTTTGAATGCGCTTAGCAACAGTTAAACAGTAATGAGAGAGTGCTGGGTACATAGTAGGCAACGCACACACACAAAACACAGTACTCACCATCAATGAACACCGGAACGTCTATCTCTTCAACTGTGGCAGTAGGCATTGCTCCACTCATATCCCGGCGGGATGGCGGCTCTTCCGCACCTGTCAGCTGGATACCAGCCATGGACGCCAGGGTCTGTGCCGGAGGCGGTATCGAAACCGGGACCGTTTGGTTCACCATTTCCGTAGTCGGTAAACCTGCCAGCGGCGTCTGTTCCGTATGGGATGTTGCAGTCCCAGTCGTGGTGTACGTTGCGATACGGGTTGGCGTCACCGAATCTATCGGATTTACTATAGGCCTCGTTGCAGGCGTGGCCCGGTTGGCTGGCGGACGCGTTGGTACCGACCCTGGTAAAAAGGGTATTCTGATAATGCGAGTTCGAGGCGCTCTGTGCTCTGTCCCGCTGCAATTGCTGCAGTTTCTGTTGTTGCTGCTGTTGCTGCTGCTTGTGGGCACCTTGATTAGCAGAATTCTGGGATTTGGCTTGCTTGCTATCACGATCGGTATGGTAGTTATCGTCGAAATAGGCAAATCCTTCGTATGCTCCGTTGGCCTTGTTCTCCTCTGAGAGCAGCAGCAGTTCGGCCACAAGTTTGTCGCGCCAACCGTTGCCTCGGGATCCTGGGGTGTTGTGAACGTGGACGTTGCCTTCTGGTCTGCCTGGATTGTCGCCTCGTATGTTGGTGCCTGTCGTCGTGCTGGCTCCTGGATCGTCAATATTATATCTCTGGGATTTTCGGTATTCCTTCTCGTTGCTGTTGCTCGCGTTTGCGGTGCTGTAAAGACGATCTGGGTTGCTCGGGGAGCTGCTCTTGGGGGTGCAGACGCTGCTGCTGGGCTCTTGGTTGATTGGGTTGCTCTGGTTTGATTCGCTCTTGGGCCTGGCTTGGCTGGTTTGGGCTTCGACGGAGAATGCCATTTTGAACGTGGCTGTTTTTTGTTTTCATTAACATTAACCAATCAATTCAATTTGTGGCAAAATATATACGGTTTGGTGTACGGTTCGTTTTTTCATACGGTTTCGATTTTCGACAGGATTCACAAAAATTGCAACGTTTTAAATCGCATTATTTTTGGCATTTCAGGATTTGGTGGATGAGTGGAGCAAGCGCAGTTAAGAGTGTTTTGTAATATTTTGTTTTGATTTTTATGTGAAAGAAAATAGACAAAAGAAAAAAGATTTTGTTATTACACAGATCGACGACGGGCTGGGGGAGTGAGATCCTGTTTCCTTAAGGATCACGCCCCCCATTATATTGTGGCTTGTGGCTTGGGTGGGTTAGCAAAATGTACAAGTTGTGAAGCCAAGGATATAGCAGGATATATATCCTGGCCACTGCTCCTTTTAATGGCGATTCACAACAGCTTGGATGCATTGTGTTTTAATGTTTGGTTAGGTGGTTTTGGTTGCTTGCTTGTGTGAGTTTTTTTTAAATTTTTTCATGAGGCCTTGTTTTCATTTTTTTTGTTAGTTTGCTTTTCCATTTTTTCGTTAGCCTTTTAATTTTTTTTTGCTTGTTTTTCCCATTTTCTTTCTGTGTTTTTTACAAATCTTTTTCTTTTGTTTGTTTTTTGTTAGTTTTTTATGGAATTACTCCTTTTTTCGGTTTGGAATTACTCCTTTTTTATGGATTTACTCCTTTTTTAGTTGGATTTACTCCTTTTTTGGTTGGAATTACTCCTTTTTTGGTTGGATTTACTCCTTTTTTAGTTGGATTTACTCCTTTTTTAGTTGGAATTACTCCTTTTTTCATACAACATTATGGACTTATGGGACTAGTGCTTGGTGCTTAATGCTTAATGCTAGTAGACACATAAAAGGATATAGTATACTCACTTTTAATTGACCGTTAGAAAGAAACAATGAAATTGTTAGGGTCCCTTTAAACAAGCTCTAAAAGAGTCGTCGACACAAGTTCCCCTTAAGCTGTAAGCAAAGAAACGAAGAAGGCACATTACTTATAGGCCCCAACTGGCAAGATAGAGATATATCTTTAGGTTTGATCATGATAAGGGTAGGCCAGGTACATAGATAGGATTTTCCTAAGTACCCTTCAGTTACAATTACAGATAATTTCAAGCATTTTTCCACCCCAAAACAACAGCAAATAGTTCCTCATTCGATAAACAATCTTTCGGGCACACACGCCTTCAGCGAAAAGCGAAAAGCTCTTTTTTTGAATTTCACAAGAGGCGGTGGCAGGGGTTTGCCTTTGGCAATAACAACAATATGGCAACAGGTGACTCTATGGTTGGGGGGTCTAATCAGCGATTGGCAACCACTTCACCCTCCTCCTGCTGCTGCTCCCTTTTCCAGTTAGATAATTAAGGCCCTCACACGTTCGTGTCACTACATTATCGCTGCTCAGATATCAAAAAATCGTGTGTGGCCGGCAAAAACAACACCAAAAAGCAATTAACGACCGATGGAAAAATCCCCTCTGAAAAGCTCACGCAAGCTCTGCCTAATTACACACTAATAAATGTCAACCTATTATTTATAAAGAAAAAATCCCCTAATGTAACTTTTTTATTATTTTTTTGTTTTTGTATGGCTTTGGGGGCAAGTGACGTCAATGGTTCACTTAAGCGATTCAATATGGCGATTCAAGAGCTTTCAGTGGAAATCTATATTATATATGTACTATATCTTAAATACACTCATCTAGCTGAATTTTGTTGTTTACAGATACTGGACTGACTTTTACACTTACATAAATTCGGTGAATGTGTCTCCAAGAGCGGTGGTCTGGTTTTTGTTGAAAACCCGACCGTGAAATTCACTTGTCTTTGCTGCTACGCAATTGGTTGGGTGGCTCCTCGCACCACCACTGGGTATTTGGTTCAAGTCCGGCCGTTGCTCGGATCTGCGAGATACTTTTTTGCCACCGACTAAAGTGTCCGGTTGTTGCTCCTCGTAGAACAACAACAAATTTGTTAAACTATTTGCACTGCGAGTCCTTGGGACAGGAATCGAAAACAATGATTTTATTTTTCACTTCTTTATATATATTTAAAGAACTGTTCACTTGGCGTGGATGTGCTGAGAGTGAGTCAACCGACTGCTAGAAGTATTCACTGCTTATTGAATTGACCAACCGTCGGTGTTGAGCTACAAGCGGCAAACAGAATCGAAACTGCGGACTACACAGGCCTTTTGGGAATTTCATTCGTTGTGAAATTCAAAAAGCACCCGTAGAAACCGGTTTGCCATATTCAGATACATTTTCTTATCGGTGTCGGTGGCGAGTGCGAGTGTGTGCTTAGGAGCTTTGGTATTCGTATCTGTGAGATACTTTTGAGCGAGAGCGGGACAAGGCTAAAATTTCCCCCCAGTGAAATTTCCCTGCCATCTGGAAGAGCCACAAGTTGAAGGCCTTTGTCCCCCACAGGCCGGCCGGTGTTTCTTTTGAAAGCAAAACATTGCAGAGATACATTTAAATATATATATTTATATATACAAGAAATACATTTCCCAGTTATGCAGTCACTAAACCGCTTTTAGACATTATTCTATTGGGGGCAGTGTGCGGTGTGACTCATACTTTGTTTGGTTTGGAGACAAAAAAAATCTCAAAGGCACAACTGACCTAGCACAAAATTATAGAAAAAAAATTTGTATAATCCGTAAGATGGTCTATGCAAATGACCTATTTATTATAGCTTTTTAAGTAATTGTTTATAAATAACAAATGTAATTAAGGCAGATGCATTCAGCAAATATATTTAGCAGGAAAAGAATTGAAATAAAGAGAAAATATTGTCTGGCTATAATAAAAGTTAAAAGTCAAAAATATACATTTTTAAATTAAATATTTTTATGGCAACTAAAGTAAAAGAACGCTACTGTGTCTGCATTTGTGGTCTGTAAATATTTCTTTGTGAATGTTTTGATTTTTTTTGTACTAGAAATAACAACACATTCGCCAAAGGGTGGTTTATTCAGAAGTTACTATTGCCTTCTTAGCGTTGTGAAATTCATTTTCAACCCTCAATTTACTCTTTTTCAAGTCTTCAGAGACCGATTCTGAAGTCCACAACAACTCAAGATACGTTAAGTATTTCAAAAAAGGGAAATTTATTCTTTCTCTCTTTTCTCTACAAAAGCTGCAAAACCCACACATTTCAGTCTGAAAAGCTTGCCTTCGTTGGTGCGTGTGTGGCAGATAAAAGCTATTTATTTTCTCGGAACAGCAAAGCTTCAATCTGTCCGCAAAACCTACAGATACAAATACAAAAAAGTATCTCAGAGCTTCGACTGATAATTAAAGAAATCCATGAGTCATGCTGAAACTCAGAAATCACCGAAGCACAAAATGAGCTCTGGTAAAAACAAAAAAAAAACTGTCATCATGTGATATTTGTAATGGGCCCTAGATCTGCAGACAAGTACCTGGCGTGGGGGTTTTCATACTATTTTGGCCACGTACGAAAGCTTTATTGGGCGGAATTCGTGGAAATTTTCCCCTGAAAGCCAACGCACACGCTGACTTTCAAATGCTAATCTTTTGGCACCGAGCACCGGCTGGCACGAGATCTTGGAATCGAAGACGAAACCCCAACCAACACACAATGGTTGGCAAATTACCAAAAAATAAATAAATGGTCAAAACAACAGGCAAACAAGAAGGTGGCCTTTTCGGCCTTTTCACGATGAGTGAGCCATTTTCTCTACGCCAAAGATAGTGCTTTCCCTGTACCTAAGTTATTGTTATTGCCGCACAAAGCCTCTTCCTTGTTCGATTTTACTATCTTATCTTTAATTTTTCGCTATCAATTTGGCGTATCTGCAACAGTGGGAACTTAAGCGTGGTGACTGCCAAACTTATGACTAAGTTTTAAGACATTTTTATAGTTATCAAAATGTGTTGGCAGTTGCCAAATTTGGGAAGTTTTTTAAGCCAGTTTTGTGTGCTCATTTCTGAAGGTTGTCTAAATTTTTTTCAAAGTCTAAACTGGAGGTTGGCTGAATTAAAATGCCTCAAAAGTAGGGTATACAGTGTAAATTGAGGAAGGGCATTGACTGAAGGGAGGAAATTTAGTTACAAGACAAGTGGAATGCCCTAAGATACATTATTTTGGGGGAAGATCGTATCTATTAGATATTTTTGGGATAAGTTTATTATCACTGCATTTCATATAAGTTGAGGTAAATTTTATAATAAAATAGGGATTGAATAAATATATAAATTTTATATGGAAACTTGGTCTTAAAATGTTAAAATTTTATTTTTAAATGTTATTAGGGTGTTTTTGTGTAAGGCACTTATTTATATAATATTAATATATTCATTAATTAATTATATTATTATAAATATACACATTTTATACAGAGTCTTGCCTTTAAGATGTTCAAATTTTATTTCTTAATATATTTTATAGGGTTTTTTGTTTATTGTATTTTTTAAAATTAAAATTAATGTGGTATTCAAAAAATAAGATTTTATGTTTGCATATTTAAGCATATTCTGTGAGATATATCATTTTTAATTAACAGAAATTTGACAGTTCTTCTAAAATACCCCCTAAAGATTTTCCACATATTTACGCCTTTTAGCTGCAGCTATAAACCCCTTCGAAAAACCCAAATACCCCATGAGAATACCCTGTAGGGCTATATAGCCCCCCCTGTAACTAGTGCCAATGTCAATGACACTGCCAAGAGGCAAAGGAACATATGTAGTAATTGTTTATAACAGAAACTCACCCTCCATCATGTTGCTGCCTTGTTAAGCAGGTTCCAATGATGACGGCACGAATATTTTCCTTGGGCTGTGGTCTTTCCTTATTCCGCTGGATTAACTAGACTTTTTCGTGCCTCAAAAACGAATAATAGTGGCGGAGCGGCGAATGGAGTCCCGCTTCTTCCGTAGCAACTTGGAGCGCTTTAGGACCTTGGTGGTGGCGATGCTTGTGCCCGTACCAGTGCCGGTGCCGATCTTCAGGGTAGTGACGTGGTTGTTGCAATAATTCTTGTTATTATGCCAGCCGCGCATACGCATACACATAAAGTTGTTGAGCATGGGAACCTGCTGCTGCGAATGTTGCACACACATGAAGACAACGACAGGCGAAGCTTGCATGACGTTGTTGCACTTCTTGGAAGGAGATTTTCCGCCTTTCCTCGCCAATGACGCTGTTGTACTTGTAGCACCAACCGCGGACACAGCGAACATAATATTTGGGCAAGGAGCCTTTTGAAGGATTTTCACACACAGATGGCAGATAGCTGGGTGGCGGCTATAGCGATCGGTTGTCTGATTAATGTGCAAGTTCACACGCAACGTTATCTTTATAGCATCTAGATACAACTCTTATCTCAGATACTAAATGGTAGAGTATATGGAAATGTTTTTGTTTTTATTTTCACGATTAATCGCTCTGAACTTTGCACTTGTTGTTGGGTTTATCTTTGTAATTTACACACAAAAATATAGTTAAATTATTGTTCTATGAATAAGAAATCTTTGAAACGGAATTCAGCTGATGATGCCATTAAGAATTGCTCGGTTTTGGGTTTATTAAACTCGAATCGAAAATATCGAAATATTTCACAAATTCCACGCTGATTTGCACAAACGAAAACTTTTGCTGCTGCTTGACTCACTGAAAATGTTGTTCTGTTCGCGACGACTGAAGTATTGTTACTAACTGAGCGACTGCTGGACGGATACGGATTGCCGCCTGCCGGGGGCCTGATATAAAAACTTTGCTGACGTCGTTGAATGTCTGCGTTTCCACCACCGCCCTGGCTATATACCCTTCCCTCTGCCTAGAGAGTACTCTCTCTCTGTCTCAGCTGCTGTGTCTATTTCTATGGCCGTGCCCCCAAAACATTTCCATGTCCTCCTCGTGGATGCCAAAGAGCGGCCACAACGACAGGCCTAATCTTCTTTTGAGGTTAGTTAGGGGGTCTTAACTGGTTTGAAGAAGTTCAGGGTAGCTCTCAAAGGTGTAAAAAATATTAACTAAATTATTATTTGTTTTGACAGTTTAGTATCAACTTAGTTGTTGGTTTATAATATATTTAACTATTTTTTGCTATAAAAATAAGTGTATTTCTAGTACAGTTTTATGGTAAGGCTATAAAAACTATATAAAGCAAATATCTCAAATAAAGTTTAATTTTCATGAGTAATAAATTTATTTGCAGTGAGCTAGAATAATTTTGGAAATTTGTATATAAATTAAATTAAATTTCTTGCATTACAAAAAGTGCACAAATTCAAATACTATAAAAATGTTTATAAAATAATATTATTGGGAACTTTAAATTACTAAATAAAATATAATTTGCATTACTAAAGGTTTCTAGAAAACATTTATAATTAATTATAATTATTATACATTATTTTCCTTAACTTTAGTTGCCAATAATAATTTTTCTGAGTATTTACTTCCTTGTTGTGACTACGCAATATCATAAATTCAATATGAAAATCGAACCTGCAGTTTAATCATAACCCTAAACCGCCTTTGACTCGTGCCATTCGCTTTGAAAGTGGGAAAGAGCATTTTAGCAACAATTTGCCTTATCAGAAACACCGCCGAAAATGGCTGATAAGGCAGCTAAAAAAGATTAAAAATAGCTCTATGTGTAGATAATAAACAAATGTCTGGGCAATTTTTGTAAATTACCGAACAAAGGAGGGTTACTAATCTGTACATCATTTTCAGGGTATATAATAATTTAAATATATTAAATTTCCCAAGTTTATCATATATTTTCCCAGCTGTCGCCTATGCCGTGTCCAAAGTGTGTGGGGCAACTTGCTTGGCTGCTTGCCGAGAGCAGCAACAATAATAACAACCACATACAGCATTCGCACTCGTTTGCTCCCCCATTGAGACTCTCACTCTCTTTTTCACTCCTTTGTGTGTGGGTCAAATGGCTGATGCAACATTTTCCACGCATTGCAACAGCTGTTTTGGGGCACAGCTGATAGATGCTGGCAAGTTGTCAACATCCGAGGAAAACTCTCTTGGCAACATGTTGCTAACTCAAGCGTAATGTTGATAAGCATTTCGGTAGAAACTTCTGGCACGAATTACACCTTTCCCCGCCGTTTTAAGCTGGCCAAAAAGGGGTGGCTAAGAGTACATGGCAACTAGGCGCTAAAATTAGCCGGCACATGATTCACTTTTTGGGGGTGTTGACCAACTTACATAAGCCAAAGCTGGTTGGAGGAAAATTCGCTTTGGGCCACATAATGGTACATCATCAAAGGGATACATCCAGGAATAAATGTTGAAAAAATATTTGCAAAAGTGCAGGAATGAATATTTTTATTTACATATTTTAATTAATTTTTTAAAGGTTTAAAGCTGCTTAAAAATGTATTGAATAAATATAAAAACTGGAAAGGAAGCTAATTTTCGTAATTGTAATTTGACCATTCGATTAAACTAAAAAAAAATGCATTTAATTTGGAGATATTTTCAGTGTTTAATAAAGTTTTATGAAAATGATTTAATTATGTTATTGCAATCTTCTTATTAAAACTATAAATAAAAATTTTACCCTGAACGGTTATGATAAAAACTATTGTATTCATAATTTTATTTATTTGCATTATTAAAGGCTTCTTAATTTACTTACTAGGAACTCTCCATTTTCTTCAGACCTCCAGTGAAGGTTTATTATTGACCGCAGTTAGTTTAGAATTGAAAGTTAAAAGTATCTGCTTCTGGGTTTGTATACAAATTTTTAATACTCATTATTTTTGTAAATTTCCCAGATACGTATGTATATATGTATGTATGCATATATATTTTTGCACATATAGCATCGTACTTTGGGATTGGCGCAACAGCAGCGAACCCTGACGTGGTTCCAATTGGGTTCTGGGCCTTTTTTTTATCATTTTGTGTGTCATGATAAAATCTGAAAAACACCAACGTGTTGATCAACTAATGGCCAGTGTCAGGCAAACATCTTGTTAAAATATATGTAGACAGAAATTATTTTAAATGGATATATTAACATGCGAGTCACGAAAGTATAGGTTGCTGAAGAGCTAATGCCTTTAATTTTTCACGCAACAAATTAATCAAATAAATAAATTACAAATTTAAATTAGAAAGTAGATGAAAATCTGGAAGAATAAATGAAGAATAAATTAAAGGAAGAAACGTTAATCTTAATTAATCTTAATCTTAAGAAATAATAATTTAATAAAATATTTCGATTTTATTTTAGATTTTTTATATTGGACATGGATCACCTATAACTATATATATATAATATTAGTATTAAGTCTAGTAAAAAATTGACAACCAAGTTATCAAAAAATGTTAACGATTTCAACACAAAAAGTAAGATTTAATCAAATTTAAGCAGCTTTTATATCCAAATTTTAATATTTAGGCCTTTTGGAAGTCTTTAAAATAAAATGATTTGATGTATTGCCTAAAAATTATAAGAAAATTGTTTTCAACATTTTAAAATATTTTTTTAAGCAAATAAATTGTTTTACAGATTGCTTTGCTAGTTTACCACAACGAATGCCCACTGTAGTCAAACTGCCTCCGAATGAAAGTTGGGTCACAGTGAATGTACCTAGGGACAGCTCTCCCGCTGAGCTCTTGTTGTGTTAGAGAGATTAAAACTGGAACTGGAATTGAATAAGACTTGAGCTGAGGCGGAGAAATGAGAGACTTGGTCTGTCTGTCTGCGATTACTTGAAAAGTATTGGATTCTCTTGAGCCGGGCTTCAGTGTGGTGACGACGTCCAGTGGATTGCCTTCTCTCCTGGGAAAAACCCTAGTTCATTTCTTTTTTGGTTTATTAACTGAATTTATTTTCCATGCAGTTGCTGCAGTGGCTGTGGCCACTCCTCCTGGTAATTGGAGGTGGCTTGTGTGCTCCCCAGAATGTGCTGCTCCTCCTGGCCGATGATGCCGGCTTTGAGTCGGGAGCGTATCTCAACAAATTCTGTCAGACGCCCAATCTGGATGCTCTGGCCAAGCGGGGACTGGTCTTCAACAATGCCTTCACCTCGGTGAGCAGCTGTAGTCCCAGTCGGGCACAATTACTCACCGGTCAGGCCAGTCACTCCAGCGGCATGTACGGACTCCACAATGGCGAGCACAACTTTAATGTTCTGCCAGAGACGGGTTCGCTGTCCAATTTGCTGAGGGATCAAAGTGGCGGTCGGATCTTGAGCGGCATCATTGGCAAAAAACATGTGGGAGCAACAGCCAATTTCCGCTTCGATTTCGAGCAAACCGAAGAGCAGCATTCAATCAATCAGATTGGTAGGAATATCACCCGGATGAAGGAGTACGCCCGGCAGTTCCTGAAACAAGCCAAGGACGACAAGAAGCCCTTCTTCTTGATGGTGGGCTTCCATGACCCGCATCGTTGTGGCCACATCACACCGCAGTTTGGAGAGTTCTGCGAGCGCTGGGGCAGCGGAGAGGAGGGAATGGGCAGCATTCCCGACTGGCGGCCCATCTACTACGACTGGCGCAATCTGGAGGTGCCGCCATGGATGCCGGACACGGATGTGGTGCGTCAGGAGCTGGCTGCCCAGTATATGACCATCTCCCGGTTGGATCAGGGTGTGGGTGTGATGCTCCGAGAGCTGGAACAGGCTGGCCTGGCGGAGGAGACCCTGGTGATCTACACCTCCGACAATGGTCCACCCTTTCCGGGTGGCAGGACCAATCTCTACGAGCATGGTATTCGCTCACCACTGATTGTCCGGTCACCCAAGAAGGAGGATCGCCGACATGAGACCACTGCTGCCATGGTTAGTCTCTTGGACATTTATCCAACTGTTTTGGATGCTCTGCAAATACCCAAACCGAATGACACCAAGATTGCTGGAAAGTCTATACTTCCGGTGCTGAAAGAGGAGCCTGCCATTAAGGAGAGTGATTCTGTGTTTGGCAGCCACAACCTGCACGAGGTGACCATGTCGTATCCCATGAGGATGGTGAGGAACAGACGCTACAAGCTCATACACAACCTCAACTTCTGGGCGGACTTCCCCATCGACCAGGACTTTTACACCTCGCCCACCTTCCAGCAGATACTGAATGCCACCATAACCAAGCAGCCGCTGCCCTGGTACCGATCCCTGTTGCAATATTACCAGCGACCCGAGTGGGAGCTGTTTGACATCAAAGCGGATCCGCTGGAGCGAGTCAATCTGGCGGAGAAGCCCAAGTTCAGTGGCACTCTCAAGCAGCTCCGACAGCAGCTCTTCGACTGGCAGGTGGAAACTAAGGATCCATGGCGTTGTGCCCCCCATGCCGTGCTCCAGGAACAGGGCGTCTTCAAGGAGCAGCCTGTTTGCCTGACTCTGGGACACGAGGCCCTGCAGAGGCCCAGCCGCAGGATCCTCGGTCAGTACGAGGAGTATGAGATTGTCTAGATTGTCCTATCTTACCGTATGAACGTACAATTAGGTATTCTTTAGATAATGGTTTCAGTCTTATCGCGTCTACAATAAAAAAACAATCCAAAGTGCTGATAACACAAAACATTGCAATGTTTTTTTCACTTCCAAAGTGGTTACAATGATTAACAGGGAAATAGTTATTATAAAAGTAAAGCTAAAGGGGGTTTAAGGATTGAATGATTCTATAAAAATCCTTTAAAGTTTAGGCTTTAATAAGAAAATATTAATTTCGGGCTATTTAAAATTAAATTAGATTAAATTCAATGATTATTTATGCGCCATTGCAAACTATTTCAAACTAATTACAATTTATTTTATTTTTCTCAAAAATAAACAAAATTACGCATACGCACTGGTGTATGTATTAGAATGAAAACTTTCTAAAAATCTAGGTTACTGTCAAAACAGAGGCTATGCAACCACTGGCAATAATCAATTTTGTGTTCTTAATATAATAATTTAATTTTTTTTTAAGTTTAAAACATTGAAAGTCAAATTAAAAATATTTATATCTGTGGGTTTATGTGTAGATGTTATAAGCAAAAACTTTCAAATTTGTTTTGGATTTATCTAAATATTTTTTTTTAAGTTTAACATTAACAGCTTTATAAAATTTTTATAAAATATCAAAAAATAATATTTGTAATAGTGTATTTCGTTTATAACTACAAGTAAATGATACAAATCTGGTAAAATATTCTTTTTTTACTACTAATTAAAAAAAGAAACACTCTAATAAAAAAAAAAGATTCAAATTTCATCCGAAATCCCACCCTTTATTTACTTTCAGATACAAAGGTATCTGCATGTGTAAACACAAATTTTTACCAAGAATTAAAAAAAATAATTTAAAACAAACCTTGAAATAAAATCATTTAAAATAAACTCTGTTTACCATAATTTTGAAATCCAATTATCTGCCTCCTGGCGCCGGTTGCCCTTGATATTCCGTTTTCCCAAATGGCCACAGCACTCGCCACGCAAATAGTTCTCAGCGAAGGGCAAATTTTTCAGCCAGCTTCCGAGAGGTTGCATCAGTCCCAGACTGACAAACACTCGTATCCTGACGGCATGACCTCAGCCACTTTAGGGTGGTGGCGCTGGAAGATTCAAGGGGTGGATGCGTCACGTTTCAATGTCATGCCCATTGGGGAGCCTTGGGGATGCAGGGGGTGGATGCTGTTGCTGCTGCTCTCGCCTTGAGGGTAGCTCGTACTTGTGTGTCTGTGTGGAAAATCGAAAATTTCAATGCTGCTCGGGTTTATTGGTGGCGCCGCTGTTATCCACCCAACCCCCCCGTGACCCTGCAGCATCCGAGTTCCAAATCAGTGTTACACAACAGGCACAGACCGAATGGCTGGGCCAAGGCTGTTAAAGGGGGCGGAACGGACGTGCTTTAAGGTCAGCTCGTAAATATCAAAGAGTAAAAAGGGAAACGCTGGTTTGGCTCTTTTTCTCATTTATGACTTTGAACGAAAGACACATTAAAAATTAAATTTTATTAATTTTGGTTTGCATAAATTAGGTCATCAGTTTTTAGCGTAATTATTATATAGTTTATAATGTATATTATTTAAGGTTCCGCCCACACAAATGCATAATTACAATTATTATTGTTTACACTTCTCCGGCCCGTCGATATTGTCCAGATAAGACCGATGCTAAGGGTCCCCCAGATGTGGGGCACCTCTGGAAATGTTCGGTCTGGCTGGGGGCAAATGTTTCATCTTCGCTCTCAAATATAATTCTGTTAAATTGTTTTCGTCGCCTTTAGCGGCTTTTAACTAATTTATTATCAACACAAGTTGCATGGATTTCAATTCAATTTTCGCTTTCTGTATATATCTTTGTATATATAACTTTTATACGGCCCTGTTCCCGCTGACATTCCAATCCAATCAGGCGGAATCGGAAGTTATAGGAAAGGCCTTATAATAAATGGTAATTATAAGGTCTTTGCCTCTAACAAGTTTAGTTTTTCTTATTTAAAATCGGAGTATTTAAATTGGATTAACGATTTAGATAAATATCAATGGAATACCGATTTCACATTATTTGATCGGAATCGAAAACGGGAACACCGGTGATATAGCTTGCTTGTTTCGTTTATATGCCAACATGAGACTATTTTAATATTTTTTATAGCATTCTTCTGTTTGTCTGTTTGTTTATTTCGCTTTTCGGTTTTCTCTTTTTAAATACATAAATATTTGATCTAGAGTTGCGGTTAGTAAACGCTTTAGTTAGTTAGGTTTTTGTAAGTGTTTTTGCTATGCTTCTTCGATTGACTTGACTGGTTTTCGCTTACGTTTACATTTATTATTATCAACATTTTGTCTGGAAATCGTTTAACTAGAGTTATGCTGCTTGTTGGTATTGTTTAGGAGGATTCTGTTACATCATTACTTTGCTTTCATATACTTTAATATTGGTTTCGTATTTAGTACTTCATTATGTTGCTGCTCAGTATAATTTATAATAAATACATAATAATAAATATACATGTAGATAATACGCTTAATAAATATATATATATTTATATATATTTGATTTCATTTAAATATATAGTTGTTATGTATATAAATAACAAAAAAAAACAACACACATAAAAAGGAGCAAAAAGTAGGATACAAATTTCTCGCTTGAAGAAGAATCTCTGAAGAATATTCTTTACAATTTTACAACGAACATCGAGAGAACGTTTTGAATAGAGTGTGGGGAGTATTGTTTTCGCACAAATATATATACGTAGGTAGAGTAGGTATAGGTATTCTTGGGTATACAATAAATATATATTTATATGCGGGGCGTATGATGTGGATAGGTAGCATTATAGCCTTATTAGCAAAGACTGTATAAGTTTCAAGATGCGCAGCTCATGACTCCCATTCTCAAATTTGCATTTTTAAGCCCCGCATCTTGAACTTTATATGATCTTTAAGGAGACCCAGCTTAGAGAGCGCTTTGGTGTAGGCATAGGTAAGGATTAGTTGGGCTTAAATTACAACAATGAGACCGGAAGGAACAACAGAAAGCATAATAATAAGATCGAAAGAAAGAGACCCGTGATCGTTAAGTTAAAGTATGGGTAGTTAGTTAATTGGCTAAGTGGTTGCTTTGCTTTCGACCAGCTGTTCTAATACGTGTGCTAATAGAACGGCGGCTGATCTATTGTGTGGAGTTAGTTAGCACTAAGACGCTGCTGATGCTGCTGCTTCTGTTTGAGAATCAAAATTGAAAACGCAAGGAAGTCGCTTATGGGGCGCGTAACATTTCTCGTAAATTTAGTTAGTTATACATACGTACAGTACATTAATTTAACTCGTAATTAATTTGTTAATTATTGTGTTGCCAACTGGTAAAATTTGTCGCACATAAAATTTAGTTAGCTTGCTGTATGGCCGCCAAGAATACTATTTAGCCGCAACGTGCTGCTCTGTGTGCTAGCTAAGCCGTATTTCGTAATATCGTAATCGTAATCCGTAATCCGTAGTAACCCGCTCTTCTAATTCAACTAACTGTATATATATATTAGTATATATATGCTTGCATGTGCGCCGCTGCTGCGCCTCGGATGGCGGCGAAACCAACATTATTGTTCTCCAATCCCTTCCGCGATCTCTACGTACGTTTTCAGCTCAGTTGTGATAGGAGGATATGGGAGGATAATTGGGATGGGAGTGTAGCGGTAGCAGGGAGGCAGGATCCACCGCTTTAGTTGCCATTGGGCAGTGGGACCTGGACCTGGACGTAGGACTGCGGGAAGTAGCCGGTGCGGCCATTCACCGCGCCCTCGTACCAATTATCGTCGACGCGATTCAACAGGGTAATGATGTCGTTCTCCTTGAAGCCCAGCTCTCCGGGATTCTCCGGCTCGAAGTCGTAGAGGGCCTGGCAGCAGGGCTGCTGCTGGCGCTGCGGCGTCACGGCCATCGACTTGGCGGGCGAGCGCATCGGCGAGGGCAACGGCGAGGCGCTCGAACTAATGTGAGACGGCGTGCCATCTTCGTTGAGGCCGCCGCCACCGCCGTCCAAGTTCAGATCGAGCAGCGTCTTGGGCACAAACTCATTGCGTGGCCGGCTCTCCGCCTCGGAGCGCTTCTCCTGCAGCGTCTCCTGCAGGCCGCGTAGTACGTCGGCGCACTGCGAGTGAAAGTCGTAGAGTGCCTCGGCGAAGGTGACCAGCTGGGACACGTGCTCTGTGTCGTTCTCAAGCAGATTGAACATGCCAACCTGCGCCAGCTGGAGCGACTCACCAAACTTGTCCTCGGCACCCCGAATCTCATCGTCCTTGGCCTGCCGGCGACGCTTGCAGTCAAAGTCCAGCCGCCGGCCCTGCAGCTTCTTGCGATGGTGCATTACCTCCTTGAGGTCTTTGGTCTGCATATGGTGCAGTGGCTCCAAAAAGTTCTGCTTGATGTTGTCGTCCAGCGAATACTTGACGTCGGCCATCTGTTTCAGCGCCTCGCCGAATTCGACGAGCGCCTGCGCGAACACGCTGTTGTCCTCGCCGAGCTTCTTCCCATAAGTCAGCATGCATTCCGCGAGCAGCCCCTCCGGCTGCGGATACGTGTTGGACTTGGCCTGCCCGGACAGTTTCGAGATGCCCTTCACGGCGGCCATCTTAGCTCGCGCCGTGGGATTCGGTTGCAGGAACTCCTTCGTCTTCAGCTGCAGCTCCTCAACCAGCTCCACGGTGACATCCGTCTTGCGTTCCATCTCCATAAAGTCCATGTCCAGCTTGGTGCCCTCGGCGCCGCCCATCTTCTCGGTCATGTACTGGTTGGCCTTGTTGATTTGCTTCTTTAGTCCGGCGAAAGCCATGGTGCTGCTGGTTTTTCCTGCTTGCCGGGGGGATGTGAAGGTGGTTTGCTGTTGGTTGTTGGTGCAATCACTGGCTTTCCAGTGGGGCGAAAGACGCGGTGGCTGTGAACGGGTTGGTTGGGTTAGTCGAGACTCGAGTTTTGGTTTCGTTTTCGATTTCAATTTCGCCTCAATGTCAATATCAATTGATCAGCAGAGCCGCTGGCTGGGTGGCTGGCGGCTGGCTCTTGGCGTTGTTGCTATTTTTAACGTTTGGAAGACTTACGCGTCGTGCACTTTTCCTCTCCTCGCTTTTCCTCCTGCTGCGCTGCCGCTGCCTTTGCTGGCGTCTCTGCTGCTGAGCTGCGCGGGTGGTGGCGTTGGTGGTGCTGCCTTCTAGGATTTTCCTTCTTCCCCCGTTTCACTGGGTGGCTCTTCTGCGCCGCGGTGTGCCTTCGTGGAAGCTGTGGCGCAAATGCTGATTAGGCTGAACGACAATAAACTACTAATTTCGAGTTCTACTTCTCCGGTGGCACTTTCACTCGCTTCGCTTGCTCGGCACGTTCTGCCCAATTCTCTGTCTTCGATTCGATTTTTTCCAGAACGTAACGGACCGCGGACCTTGGGGCTGCGTAATGTTTGAAGGACCGTGTGTGTGGTGTGTCGTCGCTTCGTTACTACTACTACAAGTCGTGCGCGCGGCGGGGGCGGGGGCGTTTTTGGGGTCGCGTTTTTCCTTTGCCAAAAAAATCAATATCTCGGCTGGGTACAACAATTTCTGTGTGACCGTGGCGGGCCCTGGAAAATTCAAATGGAAATACCGGAAAATACCAGCTGTTGAAGCAGCTGGCTGGTAAAATGGTGCCATCGCTAGTGGGCTGTTGTTAGGATTTTGGCGGGCAAGAGTTAATTTGAAATTATATTTAGATTTATTTATTTTTATTATAACTAGATTATAGTTTATTTTGTTAAAAAACTATTTTTGTATGCCTCTTAACAGCGAAATATTGCTATACTGCTAATAATTAGCTAACAGAGGCTTAAATTTAATGTAAATAAATACTTTTACTTCTGTTAACTTTACACTTTTCTTCTTAAACATAAGTTTAATTCAAATATTTGCTAAATAATTAAGGTTTTTTGTTTACTTCCCCAGTTATTAGTTTTATAAGCTTATTATGAAAAATAATATCACCGGAAATAATTAAAAACATTTCATAACAAGATAAGTCTCCGATGACTCAGGTAGGATTGCAAAAACAATTGTCATTTTGTGCAATTATGCATCAGCATTCCCGCAGAGTATGCCAAATGGCTAATAAACCTTATCTGTCCGAAAGGTGCTACCGATTTTCAACCGGAAAGTGCTAGATAAACCTCCTGGGATTGTAAAAACCGGCTACGTCACAGCATGAGGCAGCATCTTTTCGACATTCCCCACACACTCTTTGCTTTATTTTATTGAATTTTATCTTTCCAGATAACCCCCGAAGGCGCCTTAGCAGCAGCGCCAAACAAATAACAATGTAAATCAGTTCAATCGCACGGCAGAAAGATATAGTTGAGATATAATCAGAGAGATAACAAAGTCTCGCCGTGTTTGCCATGGCGTATAAAAGCCCAGAATGGCAGTGGAGCTGGTAATTAGTCTCGACGAAACCACAACGACTGAGAATCCACAAAGAACTCAGAAAAATAAAAAATAAAAACAGAAACATGAAATTCGCAATTGTTCTATTGGCCGCCATCATTGCCTGTGCCAGTGCCCAGGTAAGGATTATCTACTCTCTCTCTGCCGCTCGCTCTGTCGCAAGGATTATTTTGTAACGAGATTCCTTCCATTTTATTTTCAAGTATCCACCTGCTGTTCCTGCTGGAAATCCCCTCACCGGAAATCCCTTTGCCGCCGCTAATCCCTATGCCGCTGCCTTCAATCCCTTCCTGAATGGAGTTTTCGGTGGCGCCGGCACTGGAGCTGCCGCTGGAGTTGCCGCTCCCGTTGGACCCTCGGCACCCTTTGGCGGCGCCTCCATTTCCAGCTTCTTCCAATCGATTGTCCTGCAGCGCGAAGCCGAGCGCCTGCTGTCCCAGCCTGGCTTCCCCGCCGATCTGGCCGAGCGTGTCCAGGATGTGGTGGCCAATTCCGAGGAGGCGATCAGCAGCTGCAACAACGCCACCTTGCCCTGGCTCCAGATCCGCTGTGTGAAGCCCCTGCTGACCACCTCCAAGAGCCAGCTGAAGGCCATCGATGATGAGTGGCAGGCGCGCTTGGCTGCCGCTTCCAGCACTGTGTCTCCTGCCTAGAAACTGTCCCAGAAAACTGTTCTATCTTCCTGCTCCCAAATCCCTAATTTAATAACCCTTAATCCCAAGCAATCGACCAACATAGATGCAATAAAATTTAAACAAGCTCAATGCAGGAATTCTGGAAGCCTTTACTTGCGGGGGGAAGAGGGGTGGCAGGACTCTTAGGTCCTGACCTAGGCCGCGCTTTGATGTGGCCGGTCGGCTGGGCTCTGCATTCCGGCGCTTTATTAAATTTCCCATCGGGAATTACGAACTTCTGCGTTACTTCCTTGCTCCTCCTTGGAGCCTTTTGGGAGGCAAATACTTGGCTGCTCACGTCAGCAGCTTTTGCCAGTTAGAATTTAGTCCTGAAACACGAAAAAGGGATGTTAATGTCCTGTCTAGAGAGTGGTGTCATCAGTTGAAGGAAAATAATAAGAAAACTAAATGTGATTAATCATTTTAATAAATATTTTTTTTAAGGTTTTATGTGGAGATAATTAAAGTCTAAAGTCGTTCAAAGGATTCTATATAAAAATGAAATAAATTCACAATATTCTGATAAGTTCAAATTGGCCAAAAAGCCAACACTGTTACGCACACTGAAGTCTGGCCCAGACTGGGACGCTGGAACTTGACGCATTTTGGCCAAATATTTGAACTGGGTTTTTCCCTTTCTTTGGCAGTATGTCCCCTCTTCTCCTTCCTCCTTTTCCCCCCTTCTAGTCCCCTTTGTGACGGCTTATGACAGCTCTTTTATGCATTTATCAATTGACGCTGCTGCCAAATTGTTTCCAGTGCATGATTTGGCTCTCAATTGGTCCTCATTTTGGGGGCCAGGAGTTCAGCTCGCTTGGCCAGAGTTGGGTTGCAGCGGCAAAATGTTGATTTATGTCCGAATGCAGCTTCAATTATCCTGGCATGTCCTTCGTTTCGCTTCGATATGGCATTTGCATATGAATTCGTTGGGGTCTCAGGACCTGGCTTGGCTTAACGACCTTAAGTCTCGGGAAGGATGAATTTAAATTCAAATTCAACTTGAAATGTGTAATTAAATGTAAATTTTCCACAACACACACACAGCACACACCCCTCGAAATAAGGGAGTGCAAAGTTTGAGCCACTTAATTGAAATATTTCAAGATTGAAACTTGGCTACGGGCCGTTGTCATTACAACAAGGGCGATGAGCAGCAGCCGCTGCTGCCGCAACTTGGCAAAGTTTCGTGTAGTGTTAGCCGCGAACTCCTCGAGCGCCCCGTCCCCAACTGAAACCTAAGCTCTGTTTTGGTAATGCAAAAGTTGCGGCATTTGAAATTCACGCAACAGCAGCAAAAAATGGTAATTCCAGGCACAAAATAAAATCCAGCCGCATTCGGGGCTGCCCAACTAAATATATATATATATATATATATATCCTAGAACTGGTTAACAAAAACAAAACAGGCAGGACACGCAGGACACTCTTTCGAGAGTGCATGTATGTAAATTTGTTTCGGGTTTTGCGGCTTTTGTTTTGATGCAAAAGTTGAACGCTGGCCCCCAAAGTAGGCAACGAAATTTCTGCGGCTTTTGGCCTCTGTCAGAGTTCGTTAGTTCACCATAATGTCGGGTTGGGTAGGTTGGAAAATTAGTAAATCTCTTAAATCTACCCCCGACCAATGTCCGAATAAAGTGATCTGATCCCTGGCTTTAATGCTGTTTGCTCTTGCCACCTGCTAGCTACTGCCACTTCCGTTGGCCACTGATAAAGCCATCTTCTAATTATACAAAGTTATTCCGAGATATATGACTTAAGTTCCCAGCATATACAACATAATGGGGTTGAGGCTATCTAGATATCAAAGACACAGATAAGGAGGGATAGAGTAAACTCTATCAAGAAGCAAACAAAAGATAAATAAAGCCAAAGATAGCCAAAAGCATCTACACTTTTTGAGAAATTGTCTCTCAGTTGCTTATTGAAGGTTTCCCCAAGATGTCGAGAGTTGCGCTGATTGCAGTCTGTGTGTTGCTCTGCCTGGTGGGTTACAAAATATATATTTTAAATAATTCCAATTTATTTTTTAATTTATACAAAATCATCTTGGTAGAGCGGCCAAGCCTGGGCTCAATATGAGGCCATAGATCAGGCCATTGCCTGGGCCAATAATGTTTACCAAACTGTTGGCGTTGTGACCAGAGAGAAGCTGCCAGCCACGGCTCAGGCCCAACAGGAGGGCCAGGATATGCTGGATACCTTTAAGTTGGGCCTAAACCATTGCGAGTCTGAGCTGAAGGCTACCAGGAATGTGGAGCAGCACAGGACGTGTGTCAATGCCTTGACAGCTGGCTACTACGCCTCCTTGGGTCAATTGGCTGGCGAACTGTGGGCCATCCATGGAGCCACCTCTGGGGCATCGCGTCTACGTTTGTTTTGGTAATCACAAAGGATGGAAGAAGGGTGTTAACTGAATCTCCTTGAAATTTGTTTTTAACTAAAAAAGAAATACTAAATGTTATTGGCTTAAGTTTGCATAAAATCTGCAGAAAATAAAGTTGAAAGTTTAAGAAATTGTATGCAATGATCAAGATACTACTTTTAAATGGGATTATGTAAACAAAAATATTTAAAATTATTAATTAATTAAAAAAATAAAGCTGTTTAAGCAGAGATTGTTTGAAATCAAGTTAGTTTTCTCTGGGTTTCTTGTACTTTAATTGGACCGTCTCCTCTTGAGGGCTGAGTCCCTGGGGTTGCCTTTCAAGGATTTTGGCTTGGTCTGGGTCCTGGCAAGTCTAGTGCTCATTAGGTAAATGAGCGGGAGCTGGGAGCAGCGTTTCGTAATTATAATCATTAGAAGCGAGACAAAAACCCGCACAAAGCAAATAGCGACATTAGCTGCCTGGAAATGTGTGTCAATGAAGATGAATCTGCCTGAGACGTTGTAGTCGTCAGGCCCTTAGTCTCGCGACTGGCACTGCAGCTACTCGTGACATTGGAGGGCACTCCTTGGCAAGCTCGAATCCCCCAGCCAGGTCCTAATGAGAGTGCATCCACCGCGGGCTGGCTGTGTGGGAATTCCCATATTTGTTCTACTTTAATTTTAAACCCAAGCTAAGTTTGAATCAAGTTTTTTAACCTTTTTTCACTTAATTTTATTAGACATTTTTTTTACATTTTTGCATCACTTTATGATGTTTGCATTTCACTTTTTTTGTACATTTTTAAGCCTTTTTTAGGCAATTGCATATATTTTCTTTGCAGACTTAAGCCTTGGACTCAGCCTCAGATGTGGTTTCTGTATCGGAAGCAGGGGCATCCGGTTTGGGCTCATCCGTGTTGCCACACACACACATGGGACACTGCAAAATGAATAAATAAATATGCAAAAATATGATATATTTTCACTAAAAATCCTACCTTTTCTTTGAGAACTATTCGGTATTTGGGATGGCTAAAGGCAAACCAGGAATTTAATTAGTAAATAAAATAAAATGAATATTTTAATAAATATCCCACCTGATGCCATACACAATGGGATTATAAACCGCACTCGTCTTGGCAAAGGTTGCTCCCCAAATGGTCGTCAGCGGGGTCAAGCCATCGATCTTGAAGAGCCCAAAGTAGCAAATAACCAGGTATGGCGTCCAGGCCATAAACCACAAGGAGATGGTGGTTAAGGCCACCTTGGCCAGCTTTCCCTCGGCACTCTTGTCACAATCCTCCGAGCTCCTTAGCGACTTGACATTCATCTTCTTGGCCTGCTCCCGCATTGCCTTCTCGTGGGCAGCAACGGCGGCAATGATGAACCAGTAAGAGTAGCAAATAAGGAAGAGTGGTGTATAATAAACAAACAGGGAATAGGTTATCAGATAGGATCGGGGATTCCACAGACGCGTCATATAGTCAATGCTGCAGGCGGTCAGATTGCCCTCCGGCACGTAGCTGCTCCAGCCCACCAAAGGCATGACGGTCCAGAAGACAGCCATTAGCCAGATGAAAAGGATTTTCATAATCGAAGTCTTGATGGTCATGGGAGTGCCATTGATGCCTTTCACGATGACATTGTAACGATCAAAGGCGATCATGCACATGGACCAAATGGAGACGCAGCCAAAGAGGGAACCACAGGCGGCATAGATGTCACACCACAAAGGTCCCAGCACCCAAGTTTCGTAGTAGAAATTGATGATCATCACCGGTGACTGGGAGGCCATCATGCAGAAATCCGAGAAGGCCAGATTGAGCACTAGAAGGTTAGCTGGCGTGCGCAGAGATTTGGTTCCTCCGAAAATGTAGACAACCACCCCATTGCCGCAGCAGGATATCATAAGGATAAGTAAGGTAAACAGGCCTAGGATCTTGCTCATCATGGGGTCCATGGGGGCAAAGCGGCTCCAGTAAGGGTTCACGAGGTGCGCCATGTCGGGCAGCACCTGGAAAGTGGGAGATAAAAATCATATCTTGCAGATACGCAACCAAACTTTTGGTTTTCTTGGATGATTTTTTGATTAATTCAAAAGCTTTTGTAGCCCATTTTCCACTCGATCTACTCACATTATCCAGCACGGAACCATTGCTGCCCGACTGGGCCTCAAACCGGGGCCCGGACAGAGCCAAGGCCAATGGCGTCTCTGGCAAATGACTGCGCTCCATGCTCAGCTGCCCGCTGCCCCTTTGGCTACACGAATCCGCATCTAACACGATCTGAGACGGGCTACCCAGAATGCAGCCCTTTATAGCCCGATTGTTAAGCCAATTAGGCAAATTGTGGTGGTGCAAAGAATAATAAACGGCGGACAGCTGCCAGATAAAAGTTCGTTTTTATTTTTTCTCATGCACAGTTCAATAGGTCTCGGAATCCATCTAAATTGCCGGGGTGACTTGTCCGGATTTGGAAAGCAGTCAAAGGTTTAGGTCACAACGTGGCTAGGAATTTCTGGCCGCACTTCTGGCACAACTTTCGCCTTGTGCCCTCCTCTTGGCAGCAACTCATCTCCGCCGAAGCGGGCGGAGAGTGCTGTGTACATTGCTCGGTCTTCGAGTGGTGTAGCTTCATTTTTGAGGGTGTCGCTTGCCCGCCAGTGGATCGGATGCCATCAGCGATCCCAGTCTGGTTGGCATAGTACGCATCATCATCATCGGAGCTGGGCAACTCGTACCTCACAATGTCCACCTTCTGGAGGAGGATGAGCTGCTTGCAGCACTCCTTGATTTGGTAGTAGGCGGCTCTGAATAACCTTTGCTTGCTGGTCTGCAATACAAACAGTGATTCGGATGTGGGGGGGATAAGGATCAGGTGGCAAACACTCACCGGAGTTAGGTTGTGGATAACGGCTGGCTTGCCGTTGCGACCAAAGGAAGTAAGCAGGAGTAACTCACAATTTGTCCTCGAGGGGTTGGCAGTAGCCCAAAGTTGGAGTTCCTTAAAGACGGCCTCATCCAAGGCCACCACAAAATCAAAATACTCAAAGTCATCTATAGAAAACTAAAGGAACAAAAAATATATAACATTTACAATTACATTTATATCGAAGCCCAGTCTAACCTGTCGGCAGAAGTGATCAGAACGCAGACCGTGCTCGCGGAGCACTCGCAGACAGCGCTGGTCCGGTCTGCGCCCAGTGTTCCAGGTCCTTAGGCCGGCGCTATCTACCTCCCAGTAGATGCTGGTCTTAACCATTAGGTTTTGCATGATTGCCTCGGCCATGGGCGAACTGCAGGAGTTGCCTGGTTGACCGGAAGGATACCATTAGATTTCAGCGAGTCCCCTTAAGAGGAGGCCTTACCCATGCACACGAACAGTAGCTTCTTGAAGGACATTTTTTTAGCGTTTATTTATTTACGGGGCTTGTTTCGTTTATTTCAATTATTTAACTATTTTTTAATAAAACTTGTAAAATTTTGTATGCTTTCGTTCCTGGTTTATGATATTTTGAAATGACCTGTGCTTGTCGAAGCTACATGTCGTCTCAAAATCCTTAAACTGCAGGGCTACTTGGTTTTCCGTTCGAGTCCAAAATGACAGTCAAATGATCATTTCCCCAGATTATTATTCGCACTAATGCACTTTTTACAGCACTTGCAGCCCACCCACTAGATTGGAGTCCCAAACCCATTCAGCACTCTGGATTCAAGGAGCAGGAGTAGAAGGAGCAGCTCTAGATAGTGTCACGTGGCTGTCAGGTGCTGGCGTTGGCCACGTCGTGTCGCGAGCTGCATTCGAAATTAGCCAACAAGTTCAGCGAACTTGCAGGTGGCAGGTGGCAGGTGGCAGGGGGAGAAATTGGAATTGGAATTGGATGAGGCGAGTGCCAATCCCCCCACCCCACCCTCGTATGGTAAATTTCTTGGAAACATGCACTGTGGGGACACAAATCAACATGGAATATTGGGGGAAATGCAGGCTTTAAGTCCTTGTTTGTGGTTTAATATAAGGATTGGTTCTTTTTTGAAGATATTGGTTTTTAATCTAATTTATCCTTTAAAAATAAGACATGAAATTGACTACAAAAAGTCTAAGAATCTTTGTAAATTAGGGTTCATGAAAAGGGAATTAAAGAGCCGATAAGTTTTGGCAGTTTCCTAATCCTTTGTGACTTTAACTAATTTAAATATGAAAGCTGCTTTCACTGCCTGAATACTGTTTTTTTTTGCTGGCCAAGAAACTCCTGAATTTGTACAATTTAATATAATTTCTCCCTGTGCAATCCTGATTGATGAAAGTCCTTTTTATGCAGCTGTCATGTCATAAAGGTGCAAACCCACACAATGCACTGGGAATTCATTTTATTTCAGTCTCAATTAAACGAGTTCTGTCTGAACGGATCAATTTTGAGCATTTCGGAAAGGGGCAAATGCTACCCACCACCCGCCATATTTTTTATTTTCATTTCCCATGTGGGTGGCAGAGAGTTTCCCTGTTGTAACTTGGCCATTGGCAATATCCAATTGAAATTGCATTGAACGACTAAATTGAAAATGCAACTGAAAAAGCATATTTCACTTATCACTTTTCACACAAAACACACAACACACACACAAACACACAAGGGCCAGGTCAAAACAAAGAGGGCTGCCAGGGGGCCAGGGAAAGGGACAAAAAACGGGGCAAAATGAAATTGTAAGCGCAAAAGTAAAACACAGCAGCAGCAGTAGCAGCAGCGGCGGCAGGAACAACAGCAACAAGTCAGTCAGTCACCCACCGGGAGCGAGCGGGAAATAATATGTGCAAAAGCGGGTTAGATGCCGGACGGAAGGAAGGACGGACGGACGGAAGTGTGGCTCTGGCAGTGCATTGTTGTTTTAATTAAAAACAAACCTCCCGAGCTGTTGGCCCGACAAAAACAGCACCACCAGCAACCGACAGGAGCAGCAGCAAAAAGTAAAGCCAAAGTGAGCAACCTGAGAGGCAAGGCTGTGGGGTGTCTGTAGTGCTGAATATTTAGCGCAAAGCCGAGGGAAAGCAAAAAAAGAAAATAGAAAATGGTTGTCCAAATCCCCGCAAAGAAAACCCAACGGGCAGACGGAAATGTGCGACTATCTCACACATACCCATAAAGGGTAGTAACTAAGTAGGTGTGGCCGCCAAATGCAGTCGTAATGCTGCGGCAAGTTCCCCCAAATTAAGGGATGAGTCCAGCCAAAGCCGCACCTAATGGCAATTTAAATGAACGCAGAGAACTTCCGCTCACCTGTGTGTTTTTGTGTTGACCACAAATGCAATTCACAGCACCACATAATCGTCGGTGGAACGCAGCAGCAGGTCGAGCAAGAAACTAATAAAACATGGCAACAGGAACTATGTACCTAAGCTAACTGACCAGAAGCAACAATTGCAGGCAACAAAAGCAGCAAAAACTAGGAAAACTGGCAACCATATTAGTAACAAAAGCAGAAGCAAAAATGGCAACAGGAACAACATCTGCAACAAGACCTACAATAACTGCAATAGAAATAACAACAAAAGCAGCAGGCAACAAAAAGCAATATTAGCAACTATAAAAGCAACAACAGCCAACAAGCACAAGCAACAAAAAGCCATAGAAGCTGCAACAACATTAGCAGCAGCAACGCAATGCAGCAAACACATCAGCAGCATCCTCATAGTTTTGGCCACACAAAAACACATACAATTAGGCACACACACAACGCGCAGACAGTCGAGGCAGGTGGGCAGCTTGCTCTGTATTTTCCCGCTGATTGAGGTTCAGCATAGCTAGATATATATGTTATATATGTATATCTGTAGCATTTCCTGCTTAGCTTTTTAAAATTAAATTTGCACCAAGCATAACCATTGAGAATATGCACTTGGCCCTGGCCCGAAGTCTCTTTGTTCTCTCCTAAATAAACCTTTTTGTGAGTGGGTTTTTGGCTGTGCACTCCTGAGGTGTGATAAATAAATTATAATGCCCGCCAGAAATGGGCGTGACTGGTTTATGCTGGCTAATTTCATATAGGTTCAGGCTGTGGGCGGCCGCAATAAATATTTATTGTTGGCACTGACAAAACAAGCGGCTTTGAAATACAACATTTTCATCAGACAAAAGCAGAATTGCAGGTCAAACAAGGGGAGAGATTAAACTCTATCATTTAAAGATTAGGAGTAGAAAGTCTAGAGATTGTGTGTACTGAGAGAAAAAATCTGTAACTTAAAAAACCGTTATAAATAATCATAGATAAACACTAAAAATTTGGTTAAAAATTTACAACTTAAGATTTAAGAAATGTTACAAAACTGCTTCAAATGAAATGAAGCCCTTAATTTATTTTAAAATATTTATAATTAAATTTCCAATATTACTCATATACTGGAAATATTATTTACACCGATAATTAATAAATATATTACTGTTTTTATAATCTCTTATAAAATATATCATATTCCCTAACAAAATAAAGCCCATTTTTGTTCTTCAAAAAATATCTTTGAGTATCTAAATACATTCCAACTGAAAATATGTTTTATTATCGATGTAAAATTGTTCAACATGCTTTAAAAACATATTCCCCTTAACAATAATCCCCAGGGTACCAAGAACGATGAATATATTCCTTTTTGAATGCCGTATCTTATCTGTGGAATATTTTTTTTTAGCAGATAAATAACAATCATATTGCGCTGTATACTTTTGGGGCTTTAAATGCGGCCCTTTTCCTAAATGTCTTGGGAAAACATTAACAAATGATGCGGCGGGCAGCGCGGAATAGCGGAAACTGACCTAAGATAGGCGGGGATCCCATCGGAGGAAACCCAAACGAATCGGGGGTCTCATTAAAAAGCCAAAGGCAAATATGCTCGGGCATCTCTCTGCAATTTCCTCAACCTTAAATTCGACCTCATCAATATAGCAATGGCAATGCCAGCAGCCGGGTTGCAAAGTCGTCTGGCCGAGATTTTTTGTGGCCGATAATGCCGCACGTAGCGGCAATTCAGCAAATGATGCAGGACAGGAACAGGGCCACGGAGCACGTTCCATGGCCAAGTCAAGTCAATCGTCTGGAGCAGCATCTTCATCTTCTGGCTCCGACTCGGCTCTGCTCGGCCCGTAAGTCATTTAACATTTTGAGGTATTTAATGAGCCAAAAACTTTTGGCCGCAACATAAATTAAAAGTCGACTGGCAGCAGGCAGCCGGCAACCTGAGAAGCAGTGCTTCGGCTCCCAGGGGGGGCGTAGGGAATCGCATCTAGGGTCAGGGTCAGGTGTCCGACGGCTGACCAGGCAATGGCTCTATTAGCATGCCCATTAAAATTAGACAAATGGTTGCCATTGCCGTTTGCCGTTTCGCATATCCGCAACTTTGGGCCAGTCCGCAGATTTATGGCCATCAGAGAGGGGGCCTGAATGGGCCGAATTCAACTTCGACGGCCAGTCATGGTTTTAGCCTGGCCAGGGGCCTCTGCCGCAATCACATACGCCACTTGAGAGAAATGCGCTGCGGCCGCTTTCGTTATGATAAATGATTTTGTTGGCAGCCAAGCGAAATGCATGTTTCAGTCGGAAGTAAAGTGTGTGTGAAGGTTACATTGAAAGTCATCCGCAGAAAAGAGAGCTTAAAGTGGCACTGGAATTGGCGGAAAAATCAACTCAAGGAGCTTAGATTTTAAAATTTTCCTTCAAAGCTTGCTTATAAAATTTATTAATTCATTTATAGTGTCATAACTCCTTAAAATGCAAGCTTTAACATTAAATATTTAAACAGAATATTATTGGTAGTTTAGCTAAAGTGTGATAATCCTTTTGGCTCAACTTTTTATGAAATTTCACTACCAGAATCAAATAGATATTTCCCCAGATTTAAGAAGCACTTTAGCCTTTAGCAATTATACAACCTCCATCCTTTTTCTGAGCCTTTAAGTATTGACATCTCACTTTAAGAGCCGACACTTCCTTCAATTGAGCTGCTCGAAAGGAATGAGATTTTACCGTCTTGATTTCGTTTGCTGGCAGGGCAGGGCTGGGCTTTTGTGTATTTGTAAGCGGCTTCCACTTGGCATTTTCTTCTGCTTCTTCGGCTTCGGTCCCTGGACGAGTTCCTGGCAAATTTAACCCTTCACTTCATTAAACGTACTTGCCGATACCCCAAGGGCACACAAATCACTTTGGCCACAGATACAAAGGCTTGCTGGCTGCCTGGCTGGCTAGGATTGGATTGGGTGTGGCCATAGAAATTCGACATATAGCCAAACAAAAGCCTAATCGTGCAGCTGGCTCTGTTTTATCCTCCGCCCTCCACCCTCCAGTTACGCCTCCAAAAGAATCCAAGGGGAGTGAGGAGGAGGTGGAGCAGATCTGGGAAGCTGCCGCCTTTTGGTTGTAATCCATCAACCGGCTTCGGTTTTGATTCGGGGCCACTGTCACAACAAATACAGCAAACAAACGGGAGAGGTGGCTCCTGCTGAAAAAGGGTTTTCTCTTTTCAGAAGGAGGAGCTGAGAGCTGAAGATGGAGATGGCCACAAAGGGACCAAAACGTCGCCGGCAAATTGTTTTCCATTCTCCGGATTGTGGCCTACTGGTGCGTGTTGTTCCCAGCTTCCGTTTGGTGTTTTAGGCATTTAAGCATTTAGTCACTCTGCTGAGCTTCTATCAGTCATTTCGGTTGTCATTTCATCAACGTTCAGTTCCGTTTCCCCACTCCCCGTCTCCGGTCAATGGGAAGCCTTTGTGGCTGAAATGAATTCAAAAGGGGGGAACATATGACAAATTAAGCCCCCCAAAACGAGGCACAGTGCTGACGGGCTTAACAAGTCTACTTAATCTTTGGAAAATATTTTTAAAATGTTCTAATTAAGTTACAAGTTCTTAAATAATTATAAAATTAAGTGACAGATTTTTTAAGTCGTTTAAAATACTAACTCAACACTCTTTGAAGCTTGAGGCCTTGTGGCTTAATTAACATAGTTTCCTTTTAGTTTGAGGATTTCTTTGTCTCTCTTGTGAGTGCATATCTTTCACCATTCAAAGTTGTCAATCTTCTCGTTTCGATTGCAGCTGCTACTGCTTCTAGTGTTATCTTTTTATTGTTCTTATTGTTGCCGCGTCATTTTCAATGCCGCACGCACATGACTTGGCCGCAAACTTTGCTATTTGCCACGACTCGAGGGGCCCACAAAACCATGGCCAGCACATCTAAAATCTGAATCTGAAACGGCAGCAGCAGCAGCAGCCGTTGGCTAAAGTTTCCTGCACTTTTCGGAACTTGCAACTTTTCTCATTTGTGCGTGTGCATTGGTAAGTTGCAACACACCACACCATCATCCTCTGTCCCTTTGTGCAGCAAGCACCCTGCCTCGCCACGATGTCCAACTGTGGTGCCGACCCTCGGACGAGCACGAAACTAATCCGCAACATGACGACAAGAAAATTGAATTCTTGCAACTGTCAAATTGAATTTGCCTGCGAGCCTGCTCCCAAGAACCCAGGCTCTTTTTGCTGCCAGTCGTGGAATCAAAACTTGAACTTATCTGGCTAAAAGGGGGCCTAAAAAGAAGGGTTTTTACTGAGCAGATGTTTGAAACAAGCCATAATTTAACTATATTACAAACTGAAAAACTTGATTAAACCAAAATATTGAAAACATCAATTAAAACTGTTTGAAACTAATTTTGTTTAAATAAAATTTGGGGTCTTTAAAACTATATAAAAACCTTAGCCAAATGGCTTTAAAATCTGCCTCCCTCCAAATGTTTTTAATCTGTTATTTTATGGCCCAAACTTAGGAACAAGAAATTGTTTTTTGTAAATGCCAGACCCCTCACATGAGTGATGTTATTGCCTTTGCTGACATTTCAGCCATTGTATGTTTCATTTATTGACAGCCCAGTGCCGCCTGGTTCGTGATAATGACAGACTTCATCGATTACGCGATTATCGCAATGTCACTTTAGAGTTTTTCTCGCAAAAATTTCCTCATTTTTGGGGCGGAAAAGCTTTTAGCCTTCGCCCTGGCACTTGCCCTCCGTCTTCGTCTCAATCTCATACCCACTCTCTGCGTCATTTGGCGGATGAAATTGCTGCGCTTCAAGTGTAATATCACTTAAGCTCTTAAGCAGTCAACAGCAAAACGAGAGGAAAAAAAAAATAAAACCTTAACCCAAAGCAGCCGCTTCAATTGCCACACTTTTAGCACTGCTTGGCACCCGTTTTTCATTTTCATTTTCATTTTCAGCCATGTACACAACACTCTCCGGACTGTCGGGAAATAAAATTGTCTCTAATGTGCTGAGCTGTTTTCCGCTAAAAGGATTTTGCAGTTTGAAATGCAGTCAGCGGCAGTAGTCTTGCCATAATTGAACAAAGAAAACTCGGGAAATTTGCATTGGCCGGGCATAAAATTAGAGGCACTTGCTTTTGCCAGGACAGGTATAACAAATTGTTATTTGCGCGGTAATGGCAAATAAGCAATCAACAAAAACAGCAAGCGAAATTAGTCACTACTTTGGGCGGCAGTACGAGGCAGTCAATGGAAAATGGCAAGCTGGAAAACTGCTGCAGCGGAAATTTATGCTGCAAATGCTGGCAAACAATAAAATAACGAGTTGTCTGTGCAAGCAAATTGCTTCGGAAGGAGCAAAGGCACAGGACCTGAAGCAGGAGGAGTAGGAGCAGCAGCAGAAGCTGGAACAAAACCAAGCGAGTTTTGGATGCACGTGCCAAAGTCAAGGAGGCAAATGCCTTACGCTCGCCTGCCTCGTCTAACAAACGTGGCAACGACGACACTCAGACGCAGACAACCAGGTTAACAAGGGAAAACCAAGGCACCCGACACAGGAGCAACACCAACACAAGAGCAGCAGGCATGCAAAATTTGGCCCTTGTTTGCATATTTGAGTTCCTCTGTTTGTTGCCTATGTTGGCTGTTGGTGCCAGGCAACCAAGAAATGGGTTAAAAGAAGAGTTAAAGACGGAAAAATAATAGCATAGTTTCCAAAAGAATGAAAGAAAGAAAGAAGAAAATATTATTTAAAGATATTTTCAAAATCAAAGATTATAGCTTTCAACAG
Organism: Drosophila mayri; assembly: GCA_008042485.1. Taxonomy (NCBI): domain Eukaryota; kingdom Metazoa; phylum Arthropoda; class Insecta; order Diptera; family Drosophilidae; genus Drosophila; species Drosophila mayri. The sequence continues at coordinate 858,540 of VNJN01009363.1, forward strand.
AAGCTTATTGTTTCTTCAATGAATCGATCTCAAGTTCAAAAACTAAGCTCATTAAGTAGCGCTTTCCCAATAGAAACCTCTCCTAACCGAGTCCAAAAATGGCATATATCTCATTAGCTTTCCTGAATCAATTACCACTCCTGCTGTCCATCTGTGTCTGTCCCCGAAAAGTTGCCAAATTTAATGACAGAATTTTGGCATGGAATCCAATCGAATGTCCAACCAGGTTGGGCCTCATTAGGGGGAACATTCCATTCTGCGCGCATGTTTAATTTAAAGCTCAAATCGAAATGCTGCGTGACTTAATTAAATTGCAATGTTATCAAGGGGAGGAGGCAGCATTATCCTTTTGGCTCTCCTCTCCTCTCTCCTCCCCCTTGATATTGTGCCGATGCCGGTGGCAATAACAATTTAGATAAACAATGGCGGCAGCATGTGGCGCGTGATATGCAAACGTGCGTAATTAACCTTTTGAAATAGGCACCCAGGTAGGGATAGGAGTTCATACCCCCACTGGAAGGCAACTTTACCCATTGCCGATGTATTGAAATACATTGGAAATAATCTAGGAGAGCCAGAAAATCATTTACAAAGAAATATTATCTACGAATTTTAATTTATTAAAAGAGTGTTTGAGATTATTTTTCCTCTTTATGCATCATGTTCCACTCTTAGTAAATTCTTAAATAATTTTAAATATAATTCTTATTGTTTCAGTGTCTTTATACATATGCCACTATATTTCCCAAGTGCAACTGATGAGGCGATGGGGCCACAAATGCTGCACGTTCGAATTGAAACTGCCGCTGGCGCTGCTGCCACTGATGGCGCTAATCTAAATGCCACGCCATAGACTCCGCCAACTCCCCTGAACTATCAACAAATGGCATTAAGCATAATTATCAGTTTAATGCAAGTATCGCTGGCATAGCCACAAGGCTGGGGTTTCTTGGCCAAATGTCTTCATTGTCGTGGCCATCAAAGAGACTTGCAAATGGCATTCGCAATGACATTTGAGCTCTCATTCCAATGTTGACTCCGAGGCCGATCCACCCACCTCCCCTCCCTGAAGGATAACGCGCTGCGAGGAGTGTGACTAATGTAGACTTGATGATGATTAAGTTGTTCATCTCCCCGGGACCCTTGCCATTGGGGGGCGGGTTGATTGAGGACTGATGTGGGCGTAACTGCGTCAGAGGAACTATCATGAAAAAATATATAGGCGACGGCTACCAATTTTGGCGCAAAGTCCCAGTCCACGGACGAACGTGATTCAATTAGAAAAGAAAAATAAGATGCTGCAGAAAATAAAATGAAATATACTTAAACACTTTCTGCCAATAATCAGTCAGTGGCCCCGCCGGGGATTGTCACGGCACCTTTTAATTATGTTGATAATTAGTTGGCGACGTGACGGCTTTGAAGCTGCCCTCGGCGGCCTGGAATTGGCGACGAAACTTGGCCGTTTCGAGCGTTGATCTTATGCCCTGAGAGGAGGTTTGGGTTTAACACGGAAAGAAAATATTATATATATTATTAATTTGAATTTTATGATTAAAGAAATATTTCAACATATTCTTGACATTGTTAAGACCACCAATGTTTATGTTTAATTCCAGATACCAAATAAATACGGAAATAATATATAATAGAAAGAACTCCTCGAAATGTATTCAAAGACAAGTCATCTTACCCTAATTGCTCGCATTTGCTTAGTATTTATATCTAACTATATAATTAATTAATGAAATGAACATCACATTCCCAATCAGCCAAGTAAAGTAATTACAATAAATCAATAAAAGGTGCCAAGGAAAATAGCTCTAAGAAAATGACTTCAATTAACAAAATAAGATGTAAGTTAAATGCATTTGATCCCTGAACAATTAGTCCCCAAAATCCCTTATTTATACAGTAATTAAACTAATTAAAAGTTAATGTGATTTCTAGACAAAACACATCTTAATAATGTTATAGGGATGCTTGAAATAAACTGTTTTCCTATTTAATTAAATTATTGCAAAGGCAAATGATAAATTTTAATGAATATAAAAGCAATCTGAATGACATAAGTGCTCTTCAGTTTTCAATGTTTCCTTAAAATGTTCACAAACCCAACAAATTCGAAAACCTCAACACTTATGCAATGATTACGCTTTCTTCCAGTGGCCCCTGGTGACAGTGAGCTGACATCTTTTTAAAAAGGAAATGGGAAATTTAGGGCGACCAGGTTTAGACGAGGGACATGGTTGCATTTCGGACATACAGGACGAGGAGGGAAGTTACTGGGGGGCTAAGCCTGAACCTGAACCCGAACTGCCAATCATGCGGAGGGTGTCCCCAAACCGAGAGCTCGTGCAGACAGCTTCGATAACAAGATGTCCGCTGGCAAAAACACAAGGACCTCTGCAGCCCAGGAGGAGCAACAGCAGCAGTATCAGCCAGAATCCAGAGTTCAACCAGGAATAGAGTGACAAACACAAACTGTGGGATAAATTTTCCCTGAAAACGTTTCCCACTTTCATTCCCCCCGTTTGACAGCAGCAGCAGCAATTCGAGTTCTGGCATTGGGATTGAACCTGATGCCCAAACCATACCCATTGCCACTCCTGCTTAGAGCCAAGAGTGTGCTCTGTGAGTCCTGCAACTCCTGGGGCCGCATTTCGTCTGTCGCACGTGTCAATGCGTCTTTGAATGCTCAATTAAATTTTCGACTGATTCGCTTTGAGCCCGGCACCGGGACCGGGGCCAGGATCCCACGAAATCGGATTGTAATTGGGATTTTTGCATTTGCCTTTTGCCACTTGACAGACGCTTTTTGACCCACCACCAGCAATCCGCTGTTGGGGCAAGTTTATTGCTGGCACCTCATGAATTATTCACTTTAACTGGGCCTCAGGCACTTAGAGAAAAGTGAGCTTGTTTTTATAAAGTTTAAAATGTTTGGCAATAAATTGTAAAGATTTCGGTTAAAATAAAAAATTACTAACAGTGATTAAAATATTATTGAAAAGGTATTAAATATATTTTACCTGTAAATGAGTATTTTCCGACCTCATAAGGCCTATATAAGTCAAGTTCTTTGCCTTGTTGGTACGGAAAACTCTCAGTTTATTGGCGGGCCAGTGCATTTTCTGCAAAAATATTGGCTGCCAATTGTATAAGTCATGTTTACAAAACACTTACAAATCGCAGGCAGCACCCAGACTGGGCTGACTGACTGACTGATGAATGAAGTTAATGAAAGTTTATTGAGCACACGGCTTTGATTGAGCCATCGCGTGGGAAAGGCAAAGGATGAATGGGTGATGGAGTGACTCTATGGGGCGGCCACTTGGCCGGGCTTAATGAATTTTGCCAGTTGAGCGGAAACGGAAATACAGCGCCTATTTTGCGATGTGTGGGCGCGCCAAAAAAAAAACACATTGAAAGGGTGCAAGTGAGTGTACAAAGTGAAGGGTTTTCCACGTAACAATTGCTAATGAAACTCTTTTTCTTAGCACTTTTCCCCTTTGAACTTGGCTCCCTTATCTTTCCTTTTTCCGTTGCCAACTTAATCATTTGACTTTTGTGTAAAGTTTCCTCGTTTTCTTCGAGCTTTTTTGCCGCTATTTGTATTACATTTGTGATCTTAACAACAAATTTACATGCAAATAACTTTTTCAACTTTGGCACTTGGCACCCGCGCCCCCACACAGACACAGACAGAGATACAAATACACACGCGTGTCGTCTCAATTGCCACTTATCAGCTCATCGATGAGGTTGGCAAAAGTTTTATACTTTCTCTCGGGAATATATATATTTTTTTTTGTTTTTTGTTTTTTGAGGGAAGGAAACTTTCGCAGTTGTTATTCCATTTCTGTTGTGTTTTATTGAAATCGTTAAGGAGCCGTGAAACAAATCGCTGGCCCGGCATTAATCTGTGATTTTAATGCGCCGCCATTAATTCAGGCCTAAGCCGAGTCCTTTAATAGCCGTAAAGTGTTGACGACGACCCTCTCCCTGTCCTTCTCGGCGGCGTGACAGCATCGGAAAACCACTCACCCACATTCACATTCGAGTGGGAATCACGCTGGCGTGGCTCTGAGGTGCCTATAATCATAAATTACGACCGAGACCACATGCGGTCGCCCTACGGAGGCGTATACGCGATATCCCACTGACAGCCGCCGAGAGGGTTGGCCAGGAGTTTGGGTATGAAATGGGTTGGAGCTCCTTTGATGCACTGCACGGACTTAACGTGAATTATTTGCATTGCGGTCGGTTGACCACAGCAGCGGCCACGGCAATAGCAGCCACTCCAGGTGCGCGGAGTCAGCCAAGCGTTGACCTTTGGCCCGCAGGCACCTGCAGTTGAACCGGCCGCAAGCATGGCACCTTCTCTCTACCTCTGGACTTGCACCCTGTATCGGGGAGGCCATTGCCAAAGGAGCTGCGTGGTTGGATTTATAATTGAATTGCTCGTCCAATCAAACATACGCGAGAAAATATATTTTTCCAAATAAAAAGTGCATAAGATGGTGCTGAAATAATTTTAATTAAATAATTAAAACATATTCCTATACTTGTTAAAAACTTTTTTTAATTTACTAAAAGTTTTATTATTTGGAAAGCTGCTGTCTTCATTTTATTATATTTTTGGTACAATAAATATTTAAATTACATTTATTCAATACTAAATTATAAATATATTTATTTCTTCTTCTGTAAAACCTAGTTATTTGCTTATAATTACCTAACATCTTTTCGAATAATAAACCCTTGAGCTTTATTAATTTTTTCCAAGTGCTTGTGTGGGGTAATTAAAATGTATTTTGCTGCAGGATTTAATTGTGGCCCCGATTGCGCAATTTAAAATGCATGACAAGCTTAAAAATTTGGATCACCCCGAGGGTAAGGGAAACATAATGCAGTGAGGATGCAAAATGGTTAGGGAGGAGGGGAGCTGGCCGACTGACTGACTGCCTGAGCTTACAAGTAAACGCAGATGCACCCTGTGGCGTTGCAGCTAGAGTGCCCCTCCCTCTCCCCTACTGATTAAGAGTTGGGGTTAAATTTCCATTTTCGCTGAGGCTTTAACGCAGGCTTAAGCAATCACTTGCAATTTCCGCTCTCGCCACATGGAGCCTTATAGCCATGGCTGCTGTGTTTTTACTGCAGATGTGACTCAGCCTCACATGCTGGGCCTGAAGTGTAGGGAGGTTTCCCGGAGGGGGTGTGTGTGTGTGCCACGCCTGCCTCCGCCCCCGCATTTGTATTTGGTAATTTTGATTTGTTTGCTGCACTTTATACTTTTTCCCCTTGGTTGGAAGGAAAATTGATTTCGCCAAATGATGCTGGCGTTGCTGATGTTTTTGTTCCGCCTCTGTTTGCAAACCAATTTTGCTCGGTTTCCTTTTTTCCTCCATTTTTTTTTTTTTGTTGGCAAGTAAATATGCGTTTAAGCAAATATTTTAGCTTTTCCGGAGTATGTATGGCTTTTTGCTCGCTTGTGCCTTGTGTTTCGTTTTTTGTAATTTCGTTGGTGGCAAAATATTTGCTTTTAATTCCGGGTTACTTGCATTTCACCATTATAAGAAGGATAACAAATTGGCAAGGGAGAAATCGGTTGTGGAATGCGGAAGTTGGCATACACTCCTATTGCCTGATTATCATTACAAATTAATTAAAAAGGCCAACAATAATTGCTTTAATTTATGCTAAAAATCACTGTCAGCGAGGCTTTGCTTGTTTAATATTAAAAGTGTTAACTAATGCAAATAAATCAATGATTAACCAAAGTTAATTGGATCTCTTTGTGAAGAGATAACCACATTTTGTGGGAAAATCATATTATTTGCATCGCTTGAAACTGTGTAGTGAAGTCAAAACAGTGTTTGACTTTTAATTTTAAATAATTCACAAGGTTGCGACCAGAAATCTGTGGATTTGGCTTGGCCGCATTAATTTGCTGTGACATTTTGACAATGGAATTTTCATTTAAATTTTCAATTTGCCTTTACCAATACAATTTTTGCATTAATATTGAATGAGAGGATGGCATTACAGTGCGTGTGTGCGTGTGTGTTTGGCTGGCTGTCGGGCGGAGAGCGTGAAAAGCGGAAGTTGCAAACCGGAAATCCCATTGACAGCAACCTCATGAATTAATGCCAGCGCCTGTTTGGCTCCGTTTCTCTTGTGCTTTGCTGCTCACGATTCAGATACGTGATACGTTATTATTTAATTTACGTATTGTTGAGATGTTTTCCCCTCTTATCGCATCAGCAGCAACAGTTTGTAAATAATTAATATTCAATAAAAAAGTCAATTGCCGACTAAGTAATGGGAAACAGTTTTATATAGAAGAGCATTGATTTAATGGCACAGAACAAGGGACCTGTAATGAAAGGTCCTTCTTTTATTTTCGAACAAATTTTGCAAAGCTTTTCCATTGCCATTTTTTTCCACAATTCGCTGTTGACATTTTCCTCGTGTTATGCGTGTGGGTGTCCTGTCTGCTTTCATTTTTCACTGCTATTTGTTGTTGCTGAATTTTATTAAAATTTTCTCCCATTTGCCATAATTTGTATTATTCTTTTTGCCGAATGACAACAAGCCCCACTCGGGGGCCGCAGATGAGTTTGACAAGCAAATAAGATGGCAAAAATGTCGGTTGGCGGGGGTAGCAAAAATAAAATAAACACAAAAGAGTCGGTCATATATAGTACATAAATATATATATACGCAAATATGTAGTATGTGGGCTGGAGGTCCTGGTCCCAGAAGCACCATTTGTTGCAATCAAATGAAATGCCAGGCAGCCGGAGAATTGACAGACAGACACTAGCCTCCCTCCCCTCGTTACCCCAGCCGCATTTATGAAAAAGCATTTTTAATTTCCATACCCGTCTGGTTTATTAAGCTGGTAATCCGTTTAAAGGTGAATGCATTTATTTGCACTTTGGGCGCATTCATTTTGCATCGAGTGTTTTGTTAAATGAATCAAGGCAAATGCGCAATTCAATCACACGAGTCCTTTGTGTCGCGTTACTCATACGCAGCGTTGACATTCGATTCGGCCTGCATGATTAATAGGCCCAAAGGCAGTGGAGAGGAGCAGCCAATCATTCAAGCGGGAGCCAAGCCAAAGCCAGAGCGCAATCATTTATTAATGCTAATGCATTTCCCATTAATCCCCAGATATGTCTCGAAAAACCAACTTGATGCATCGGGCGGCTGGCGGAATGAAAATAAATTGCTGAAAATTAGTTCAAACGCATTTGATGCCTTTAGAGCTAAAGTCTGCTCAATGGTCTAGGCACTCGGAAAAATTTGGGAGAATTAATTTAAGTGAATAATTAGAATTTATGATTTTAACGGAGGAATTTAGGGTAAACTTTAAAGGCGCTACTTTAATCTTTACTAAGCTTTTTTCGTTTCTAATTGTACTTTATGCTGGGATTAGTTATGCAAGGAAAAATCTTAAATAATATAACAAAATTTTAAAGTAAAAAACTCAAATAATATACAACAAATTACACATGTTGAAGGAAATTGAATATATTTAAGCATAAAATTTTATTTTAAATATTAAAAAGTATTCAAATATAAATTTTTTCTACCTTTCCTTCTTCTCTACTTGGAAACTATTTATTGGGTTCACTTAAAACTACCTAAAAAATAGTAATTCTCTCAGTGCATACATGTACACGTGGCCGCGGGGATTGTGGAGGGTTTTCGGGGCACTGGCAACATTAATAGTTATACAACAGCTGACATATTGATAAATGAGAACATTTTCAAAACGCTGAACCAGCAGCGGGATAGCAGCAAGGCAGCCGGCGAGCTGAACTATTCCGTTTGGCAAATGGCTCAAGCCAAAGTTTCGGGTGAACAGAGAGAAAAGGGGAGGGAATGGCGGGTTTTCCGGCGAAAAATGGCTTCAGAGCCAAGCGTGAGAAATTCCCAACTTCGCACACACGCACACACACACCGTTTCGCGTGAGGGGTGCAAAACAAATGCTGGTAAATATTTCTGCAGCTGTGATTCCTTTTGCCCTGACTTTTCCGCCCAAGGAAGCGGCTCCAAATGCCTTGCAATGAGTCAATTTTTTAACATTTATTTGACAGAAATTTTCATTTATTTTTTTTTACGCCGGCTGACTAGGAGTGAAAAAATTTAATTAAAGTGAAATTAATTTGACAGGATATTGCAGGCGCCACCAGAACTATTAATAATGTGCGCCATGTGGCCAGGAGCTTAGGGTATGTGTGGGTGAATGTGAGTAAGTGCATGCGAGATGCCGCCGGAAGACAAATGTGAGCCAAATAAATTCTCATGTTGCGCTTTTGAGTCGTCGTCGTCGTCGTCGTTGGTTGCTCCTCCGTTCGCGTCAAAATTGCACACGCAGAAAGTGAAAGCTGAAAACGAAAAACAGAATACAAAAAAAAAAACCAGAAGCGAAAGCAAAACAGACATGAAAATAGCGAAACGATCCCAGGGGGAATGTCCATAAATCATTGCATACATTTCGAAGCCAGACTCAGAGACAGTACAGAGCCGAGCAGCACACAATTTTCCAGCCAGCGGCACATAATTAATTAAATTTCACTTTTACAGCCGGCATTCTCGGCAAATATCACTCATACGCACTGTGGTCGACGTCCTTGGCCGTAGACGTGGCGCCACCACCGAACCGAACCGACACTTGGCATTGACATACGCACAAATAAATAGACGCTATAAATTCAATTCCCATTCTCGCGGTTGGAGAATTCGTAGCAAACCGAATACCATTTCCCATTACCCATTTCCCAATCCCAATCCCCTATTTGTTTGCTCATTGAGCAAACGTGCTCGAAATACATTCTCCTGCCATGCAAAACTTTCGCTTAGGTGTGCTATAAATCGCGTGCTCCTTCAGTTTCTGTGCCGCTCGACTGCTGACAGGCGTACAGCTGTTCCGAGCTCCGACTTCTGAGTTCTGAGTCCTCCGTTCCGGGCGTGGCATCATATCATTTTAAGGTTTCGATTCAGGTTTCAGGTTCGCCAAAAAAGGGCGAAGAAAGTGCCACGCAGGAAAACGTGCTAAAGTCAAATAAATAACAAAACATTGGCGGACAGCAAATGAATTTATGGGCCCGGCGAACACACAAAAAGTGAAAAATTTTCAAGCAATTGGATTAGGAAAAGGCCAGTGTGGCTGATAGATAGAGTGGCGGCGGTCTGAGGGACACTGGACTCCATTCAAGTCTCCGTTCCGCCACTGCTTTTGGTCCAGAAATGAGATTAATGATTTTTTAAATGTCTTGCCAAGGCGAAGCCGCTCGGGGAGTCCAAGGAGTCTGACATCAAATCCACTGGATGGAGCCGGAGCTCTCTTTCTCTACCTGTCTCTGTCTCACTGACTGACAAGTGGCAGCGACAATGATGGAAAGAAGTCAGGCTTCTCGCCTGGAGTCGAGGGTCGAGTCCCGTGTGCACATCATTGGGCATTAGGTATGCATGCCGTTGTGCCTCGCAATGCGAAAGATGTTGAGCAATGCGACTAGAGACAATGGCTACACTGCAAGAAAAATTTTGTTTCTACTTTTTGTACGGCCAACACTGCGTATGAGTTATACTTAATTTATTTTAGTATTTAAATTAATTAATATGACTATGAATTTTTTTATTTTTATAATTTATAATTTCAATTTTTACCTAAATATTACTTTTTCATATATTTTTTTCCAGGAAAACCTTAACCAGAGGCTTTATTTGTTACTTATTACCAACATTGCGTATGAGTAATATATAAACTAGCTTTTTAATATTTTATAATTATATAATTATAATTAAATTTATATTGGAGTTTGGGTATTACTACGAAAATATTATCCTTAAATGACTAAAAATTATGTAGAATTTTCCAGGAAATTTCTTTTCCTGTAGAAGGAAAGGCGAAAACGGGGGAACTGGCAGACGGGTTCGATAATGAAGTTAAAAATTCCATACATACAAATACAAACAGACAGGAGCGGGGCTCAGGGTGCCACAGGGACAAGGATGCAGTTGTTTTTGTTGCTGCCGCTGCTCCTGCTGCCACTGCCGCTGCTGTTGCTGTGGCATTTGCCTTTGGTATTTATGAGTACGTTGTCCTTGATATGCCTGCGGAATTACTAAATGTCCCTGACTTGACACTAACTCACACGCACAGCCAGTCAACGCACACACACCCATACACTCGTTCGCTCATTCATTCACTCTGAGCCCGAGCTGTTGCTTAACTCTGTCAGCAATATGTTTGTTGCCACGCCCCAAATCCCAACGCCGCCCACACGTACTTCACCACCCTCCCTGGCCTCACCTTTCTTTTTTCGTACTCACTTATACACACATACATACATATATATTTTTATCTTCTACGTGCAGCAATGGACCCAAGGCGAAATTTAAATAGAAATAGCATGTTGATGTTATTTGAAGTAGGTTCATATTTAATTTAATATGCGAGTCTCTTCTTTTGGTTCGTTGCTTCCAGAGAGAGTGTGTATATAAATATATTAATTTGTTGAAAGAGAAGAAAAAAAGGGAAACTAGAAACTAACTAAATGAATAACTAACATTAAGCAAGTGTAACCAGAAATCTTTAATTAATTTAAAAGCAAATAAAATCGAAGGAAACATTATACAAGAAATAATTGTTGAGATTTAACAAATAAATTAAGTTATATAAATTAATGCAGTACAGAATATTTCCTAATTAACCTTAATTTACATTTTGAATAATTTAAAATTAAATAAAATATAAAAGAAGTCCAGCTGACAAAGAAGGAATTTCAGTTATTTCTTTAAATTGGTCAGCAAAAACACTTAAGAAAATCTTCTTGGTTATTTCTGCAACTACCGAAAACTATAATAATTGAAATAAACTTTTATAAAGTCAATAAAAATTAAAAAAAATTACTTTTGACAATTTTTAGATACTCTTCTGCTGTTTAAACTATTAAAAAAGTTAACGTTTGTCCTTAAAACCCAAAGAATTGACATAGAAATCTCTGCCAATCAAAAGGGGGCTTGAAAAATAAAATGGTCAGGACTCTAAGCCCATTTATGTGAGAAACTTCAGCACTTTAAAAAGGATATTAAAAAAGTCCTTACATCAGTGACGTAACCCTTTAAGCTTACCGTTGAGAGCTGCTTACTCACCCATTAAGATCCGAATCCCCTGACTTGGCACTCCGTGTGAGCTTTGCCAACATGTCGAGCAGGCTAGAAGGAAAGACAATCCTGCTGGATGCATTTGGGCGATAGCTAGCATGGCTCCAGGATAATGGTGCTGCAGTTGCTGTTGCGCCAGTTTGTTTGCTCCTGTCACACACACTTCCAATGCGTGAACACGCATCAGGAGAGCAAAAATTTCTAGATAAATAAATGCGCGTCCTGGGAGCCAGATACCTTGGTACATATATAGTAAATACATATGAAGACGTGTGTCTATATATCCACGAAAAGAACTAGATAAGGCCACGCCCACACGAAACGAGAAGCTCGAGTGGCAACAAGTGTAAGTGGGCTGATCGGCCAAGTGCAGATAACAAGCCAAGTGGGCCGAGAGACCGAGAGCAGGTGCCAGTCAAGGTTCTGCTGCTTGAAGTGCCAGGACACAGAGAAAAATCATGAATTTCCTGAATGGAATATATTTAATATAAAATGGGAAAGCTGCCTTCAGTTTCCTAAGCTAAAATTTAAAATAAATATAAGTTATTTAAGACCTTCAGTAGTTTAAATTTGAGTTTTGATATATGTATTTACTCCCAATATTTCTCCCTGTTTATGTACTGAGTGTGTCTTGATGTGTGTGTTTAGAGTGTGTGGCACCTGGAAAAACCCGTCTCCAGATTGTGCATGAAATCAAGCAGAATGAGAAACCAATTTGTGTGGAAAACACAAAGGCACCAATAACTACAACAACCGCAGCAACGAAATTAAATTGGCCAAAGGGTTTAACTTTTTCCACAGCTTCCCGAAAATATATAAAAAAAACGTCCGCGCATTTTGAAGGTGAAGTCAGTGGAAAACACAGCTAAAAGCAGTGAAAAACTTTTTCTATAAGTCGCTGGCAAGTCAATGGCAATAAATTTCATGGGTAACTTTCGTTTCTTTCATTTTTTCATTTCGGTTGAGAAGGAATTTTAATTCAATTCAAGGGTCGAGAACATAACTAAGACTTAACCACTCAGAGGCACCTTCGAATTGTTTAAACGGAAAAATAGTTAAAGTTCGGACCAGAATCTCTACTCGCACATAGAAAATGAAGCCCCAAAGCCAGTTTAAAAGTGTGTGCGTGCCTGGTTCGGGCCACGGCTCGTTGGTTGTTTGTGTGCTTCTGGCCTGGCCAGCAGCATGGCCACTAAACGTGGCAGCGGTGGAAATGCACTCGAATAAACACACAATTTATATGAACACATGCAAGACAGATTAGGGATGGAGCGAAAGTGGTCCTGGGGTGGACAACAAAATTCCCTCCGGAATCCCTCCGGCTTCAGCCGGAGCCCAGCTCTTTTGTGGACTCCAACGGGGGCAAACAAAAGCAATTTTTGCGTTTTATAAATTCCTTTGATTCATGGCTTTAGTCTGCTTTATGGCATACTTCCATTTATGCCGTACGAAAACGAGCAAGCAAACAAACAAACAAACAAACAGGAGTTCCTCCTCCAGGAGAAACATTTCAGTTTTCCATCTAAGCAAAACATTTAGCATAGCATACTTTTCCGAGCATTGTCAAAGTTCGGATGCAGAGAGTCTAAGAAACTTTTTTGATTTTTACAAAATTGCAACCTTACAGGAGACGTGGCATGGGAAATGAAATGAAAACAGACAGAAACCGAAATTTCCATCTCATCATCATCATTCCGCCTGCTGCTTTCGACTTTTTCGGTCGCATAAAACTCAATTGAGTCGTTAAATGTACAAAAATGTGATAAATAATCAAATTACATGCATTTAATGTCACGGTCCCAGATTTGTGGGCTGTAACGTTTTTACGATGCCTTTTCGCTTCTGCTTGATTTCCACGATTTTTCATCTTTTTCCGGCTCATGCATCATTTATGGCGCCATCGCTGATTATTCGCCTTGCATCGCTAATGCCCACTGGATTTGCCATTTTTCAATTATAGCGCCAAAGTGGAAAGTGGCCATTGGCCTGCCAGCCTTTGTCCATCTAACCGGCAATTCGCCTTCATTGCCGTGTGCGTGAGTTCTCGTTTTAAATTTCCAATTAGATCCCCGAACGCAAACTAATTTCATGCAAATTGCCGAGGAGCGGGCAGCTTTTCTTTTGTGCGTTGCGTTGCAAATTTTTTGCTGTCGAAACTAAGCGTTGAGTAGTTGGAAAAACTATGCGCTCTTTGGGATGAAAATTTTGGGAAATAAAAGGAACATTGGGGGGATAATGGTAATGAGCAATTATATATTTATTTTCTATTTATTATCAAGTCTATTTTCGATTTATAAATTTATTAAAAGCTAAAGTAGGAAACATACTGGCCTGGAGAATAATTATATATAGGTTGAATCATGGTTTTATTTATATTTTTATTATCTGTTCATTTTCTTGCATTCAATTTGAAAGAATTAAGGTCTTTTCCTGGGTATTTGTTGGTCGGTAACATCCAAAAACTTATACTTTACTTGCTTATTTTTCCCACAGTCAAAAATCCCACAAAAAAAAAGTTTCTGCAAAATATTCGCTATAAAGATCAGCCAAAAATCAAGCAAAATGGGGTATTATTCACAAACTGTTTTTTTTTTTTTTTGTCAAACTTTCATTAGTCAAAAATGCCACAAAAGAAAACTTTGAACAAACTATTCGCTATAATGATCTGCTATAAAAAGTGGGGTATTTAATGGTCGGTGCTGTCGACTTCAAACTCATTAGAATTTTCAGTGAAAATTGCCGACATCGAAAGCGAAGTTTTGGCACATGACTCGCATGGTTTTCTCGCCTGGGAAATTCCAACGTTTTTCCTTACTCTAAGAGCTGTCATTTAAACAGATTAATGTGCTGCCATTATTGGCATGTCATGTTCCCATCTCGTCTCTGGGTGTGTCTCGATGCCATTATGCATTTGATTGGCATTTGTTTTTTGTTTGTGCACAGCAATCAAGCGATCTCGGCTAAAACAAAGGCCTGTCAAAACCGACGCATGCCGGCATCGCGATTAATGCCGCTCGTTCCTTCCACCTGGCAAGAGGTAAATGCAAATGTTGACCATTTTAATTAGCTGTAAGTCGATAGCAGCAAAAAAGGGCCACTGCTGACAGCTCTTTGATGCCCCTGACACTGGCCAACTGGTGGCTGGCGGTGATGTTCGATCTCCCCGGATCCCATTTCCCTGCTCCCTTCTCCCTGTTCTTGTTGCCCTGACAAAGTCCAGGCGGAGTACGTCAGCATCATGTTGATTGCGATGGGAGATGAGCATTAAAAGCTGGCGGAATGGGTGGCAGTCACAATCTTGGCGACACTGTCAGTGCCATGTCAAGGGGCCATTTGATATGCCACTGACAGTTAGCACATTTGGCGCATTTTTTCCCCAGGCACTCGATTTTTTCTCTCTATTTATTTATATTATTCTTTTTTTTTTTGCTTTTTATACAGCCCCTGACAGTGAACAAAGTGCCGATCCACCGCTGACAGCTTACAACATTTGAGTGTCTATTTTTGGGCAGCATTTAGTCAAAAACGTTTTGATCAAAGGTAAAAACACTTAAAGTCTGGGACTTGCTGAGAATTTGCACTTGAAGAATATCTATGGAAATTGAGAAACAATGTAAGCAATGCAGACTAAAGAATTTCTTTATCAAAAGTAATATTTTGGCAAAATATTTAATGAAATGTTTTTAGGTTTGAAAGTAATGGAAATAATTGATACGAATTTAAGGGATTAATAATTTAGAGAGACTTTGAAGGGAAAAAATAAGATTCCATTAAATAAAATAATTATAAGGAAGTATTAACTGTTTTGTATTAGTTCACAAACTAACAGATACAATAAATTATATTTATTATACAATAAATTCTATAAATAAAGTTCAAAAATTCCAAATTCCAACTAAAAAGTATTCGCAAGTTCCAAAATTTAATAATTAATATTCAAAAATTCCAAAATATAATTAATAAGAAATTATTTTGCATTTACTTTGAATCATTTTTTATTTATTTCTTAGTAAAAGCGCTTACTTGCTATAAATGTCAGAAAAAACTGTTTTAAATTCCAAGAAATTTACTTTAGAAAATAAATAAATAATATATTAAACTAAAACCAATTGAAAAATTCAAATAATTCATAAAATATATATGATTTTGTTGAGTGTGCATTGTGATCTCTATTTGCTCTTAGTCTAAACATACACGTACAAACTTATCGGCTAAGTAAGGAGGGATATATGCCGCATATATATATATATATATATCCAATGGGTTAATGCCAATCAATCGTCGCCGCAGCGCGATTCACAGCTGTCCTGTGTGCAGAATCGGTTCCGATTGCCATTGCAGCCCTTGTAGCTGAAGGGTTTGCACAGACCCTTGTCGTAGTACCAACGGGTGACCGCCTTGGTCTGGTCCTTGCTGTTGCAGAAGTTTCCCTCGTTGCGGCCCACATAGCAGTTGACATTGTCTGCAAAAAGATATATAAAATATATATTCGCAGATTAATCGCTGCCTGGAATGGTACATTTCCGTAGAGATCGCTTTGACTGGCCTCATTAAGTGCAATTACATTTTGTTTGTTTATACGGGCCTCGAGCCATGCGACAGATATTTCATAATTTCCCGCTGGCCACGCTGCTGTAGTCATAAGTGGGAAAATAGAACAATTTCCCAGACAACAAGAAATTGAAAAAAAAAAGAAAAGACAAGCAGGAAAACTTGGCAAGTACTGAGATATCTCATTATTAAATATGCCGAATGCAGTAATTGCTATTTACCTTTGCCATAAATTATTAACAAAGTAATGTGACAGCTTTTATGGAATTAAGGTAAGATTTCTTTAAATTACCCAATTTAAAATTTAATTAAAAAATAACTGAAGACTTTACTGAACAATTTTTCATTCAACACAATCAAATTTTCATTATTTACTTAAGGAAAAAAATTAATGGCATCAAAAGTGAAGAAGCAGATTAAAATGTATTTCTTTCCCTGAAATTACAGCGCATTAACTTTAGAAAAACTTTAATATTCAATCAATCATTCATCCAGGATTGCAATTACACTTTTGAAAGAACAATTGAAATGAATTTTTTCTGGGAAACTTACTCAGCTCTTTGCATGACGTGGCCCCATTCCCTGAAGAACTGCCGCCTCCCCCGCCAAAGGCCTCGATGCCCGTTGTCTGTGTCAATAGGATGATGGACAGGAGGCCGACGAGTGTCGCACAGAGCAACGTCAGATTGATTTTCAATTTCATGTTTTTCGCGCGGCAGACAGAAGCGGAATGAGGAGCAGATGCGATGCGATGTGATGCGATGCGAACGGAGAAATGCTGCTGCTGCCGCCGAGTCGGGAGAATCTGTACTGGGATCGGCTTCTGAAAATCTGTTCCAATTTCGGTTTTTGGTATTTTTAAGTAATCTGCGCTACTTGCGGTCGGAAAAACGTGCCGAACTCACTCACTCACTCAGTTCAGTTCAGTTTAGCATACGAAATGCCGGAAATTGTTGCTAACTCGAACACGAACAGTTCGCGCCACTCGTTCCCATTCGCCAGATAGTTTCTTTCTCTTCGAAACAAAATATATATTGAGGATTGCCAGCTTGACAATCTGGGTATGTTATTTCTAATACGCATATCCATCCATTGGTCCATCCCTCCATTCATCCGTCCGTCCAATGTTCAACGGCCCGTGTCCATCAATGCTAAGTAGGAGAAGATATTTTTGGTCAACAAAATGTTTGACGCCCCGAACGACGGAGGACGGAACGAAATTGCACTTAGTTTTATCTTTGGGGCGTTTACTTTGCGCTCGTTTGCATAATTTCCAACTTATTGAATATTTTCCACATAATTAATTTTAATTATTTGTGTTTCTTTCAGGCATTTGAATTAATTTAGATAAGAGAGGAGGGCAAAAGGGCGAAAAGGGTCCAAGTCGCGGTGCTGCAGTCACAAGGGATCTCACTTCCATTGTCTCTAATTACAATGGGCGGCATTTGTTTTGGGTTTTTCTCCTCTTTCCCTTAAATTGTTTTCTTCTTTTTAGCAGTTTCTTTTTTTCGTTGTTGGTTTATTTCATTTTTGGTTTCTTGGCAAGTGGCTTTGGCATCGGCATTCTCGCCTTTTTCGCATTTTTTCCTTTTCAGCCGGCCTGGTTTTCCCCGCTCTTGTTGTTGTTTCTATTACGGGCCGAGCGCAAAAATCAATCTTCATTTAAAATTCAATTTAATGCGCTGCGTGCATAAAAGAAGTTGGGTCCGGTCATCAAGCGTATTGGATTCGCCGGGAGAAAATTAAAAAAGAATTGTTTTGTATATATTTTGGACGCTTGTCTGACGCATCAAAGAGAATTCGCGAAATGGTGTCGCATGTCGTGGATGGCATTAGACAGCCAGCCAGCCTCCCACTCCTTTTTCAGGGTTAACAAAGGGAAAAGGGGAAAGGGGAAACTGGGGGAAATTCATGATTGCCAAAGAAATTAACAACTGGAAGGCAAACCAAGCAGTGACCAATGAATATTAATAATAAACCGATTTTAGGTTATTTATTGTTGTTATTTTTATTGGTTTTTAGTTTCTGGGACAAGAATAATTATTTTAAAAAATGAATTCGAGAGAAAAAACTAATTTTACAAAGGTTAAAACTTAAGTTTTCTAACTGAGAATAAAATATAAATATTTATAACAAAAATTTTGCTTTTCTTCAACACATTTTCACTTACTGATAATTTAAAAATATTTTATTTATTTAATTGATAATTAAGATATATTTTTAATTAGAAATAATTGAATTACCTTTTATTTCTTATTCAATTAATTCACAATTTAATATAAATAACTATTTTCTATTTCTAAAATATTTTCTGACAAATTTACAAGGAAATCTATAAAAATATAAATATACTTACAAAAAAAAAATCAAAAAACATACCCAGCTACTTGTGTTGAATTCTCTTTTTCCCAGTTTTTAATCCTGACTTTTCCAAATTTTATACAAAACCCTTCTGCGCGAAAATTCGAAACCCAGTGATGGGGAAATCATGAAAATTACAGCAAACGGAAGACTGAAGCTTTGCAGAGGATGTGTTCGAAACACAAATCGGAAGTCTTAACTAAAAACGGTAGCAGGTATACAGGGCCAGTCAAGTGGAAGAGCTGATGAAGTCGCCGTCGCGTAGCACACTCCAGATTAGGCCACACTGCGTATACGTGATATATCAACGCAGAAGGAAATCAATACTCAAATGTCAACCCACAAAAAAAGGAGATTAAAAAAGCGATGCCAGGATACGAAAAATAAAAAAACTCTGCGCTTCAACGAGCTTATCCTCTTGGCCACGTTTCGGTTGTTTCGACCACAATTTGTGATTTTGTTTTTTTTTCGTGTTCCACTTGTTTTGACCAATTTGGCGATTTTGATTTGTCGTCTTTAATTTCCAAACAATTTTTGGACGCACTCAAGTAAAAATTATTTAATGGCTGCACTTGAACGTGCCGAAGGACAAAGCCAAGCGAAAGGAATGGATAGAATCCGCCAGGAGGAGGGAGCTGCGGGCTCATGATGCTGCAATACGAAATTGAGTGAAAAACGCTGACGATTCTCGTATATTGAGAATATTCTTTGCATAGATTTTACCTTTTGTTGATGCACCTGCCTTCCCTTTGCATCTCCTTCAACTGCTGCGTCGCTTTGGAATTATATTTTTTGCTCAATCCGCTTTACGTCTCTTTGGCTCGAAGGGAAAAAGATTTTCCCTCTGCTTTGGCCAACCTCAAATTGAGGAAATGAAACATTTCAATGATTTGCTTCCGGCTTTTCCTTTTGCGCCACCCTTCGTGCAGCGATTCATAAACAAAAACGACAGAAAAAAAGAACAGAAAACGAAAAGAGTTTTGTTTATTACCTTTAAGGCGCTTTGCCCAACTTCTTGACCGTCACACAAAAAAGTTCAACCTTAATAAATTATTCAAATTACAACTTTGATCTGCTGCAAGAAATGCACAGAAGTGCTTGGGGAAATATTATTATTGGTTTCCATGGCACACGGACAACAATTTGAGCACAGTTTTAGTTTGATATCCTTGGGGAATGTTGGTTTTATTGTTATTTTTCGATTTATTGAGGATATTTGAGGCTATTTAAATAAAGTTTCTTATGTTTTTCATTCAAATAATAGTAAAGTCTAATCAATATTTACGTGATATTCCTAGGAAAGATGATATTTTGGTTATATTTGTATTTATTTATAAGGTTTTGATGGTGTTTATATAAATATTAATTATAAATTTTATGTTATTTCATTCTCTGATATCAATAATAGATTATAACAATAATAAAGTTCAATCTCTATTAGTTTTACAGCCATACAACAATGATTTATTGATAGCCCTAGGAAAAGTTTTGTAAATTTGTTTAATTAAAAATTGTTAGCGGGTTTTAAATGCAGTTAATTTGAAGAATATTTAATATAAATAATTTCCTGTAACATTATTTGATTAAATAATATTTTATAATAATAAGAAAACTATATTTGTAAAAGCAAACTAAAGGCATGTCTAAAAGACGTAATTTCCTGTTACGATTCAGGAAAAACTTCCTTAAAAAACAATTTCATAGAAATCAAGACTAAATAATATTAAATACAAGTTTTTATAAACATTTTCTTTATGTGCATTGATCTGAAAAGGCATGAGTAGCAATTTCTTGCAGTGACATTGAACATTTTGCGAGACATTTTACCAAACAATGGGGATGCTGGGACTATGACGATGGCCATCGCTTTCACTGGCTGCGTTCTGTTTTTTTAGTTAACAATTTCGCAATTTGCAATAAAAATTCCAGTTTTGCTTTTCGGAATTCAGTTCTCCAGGCTAAGCCACACCAGCAACAGCACAGCACTGCTCAGCTCAGGCCTGTGGCCTTGCGGCTTTTCCGGCAAAAGGAAAGCCGAGAGGACGGCGAAAGGATATGGCAGGAAACGATGGGATACGCAGCATCCCAAGCGGGCTGCCCGAGCTATCAACCGGCAATTATTATGCGTCCTGAACTGCACGTGCCCCATATAATCTGAGTGTGTAAGGGTTTGGGGTGTGTGAGTTGGGTGTTGGGAGTTGGTTGTGTTGTGGTGGCTGCTGGGGCGTGCCGACAATAATTTAATATCAAAACATATTTTACTTGCATGCCGAAGGAGCTGAGGAATGCGCTCAAAAGCTTAAGAGAAGCAAGCAAGTCCAATGGAGGCGATGAAGCGTTCATCTTGTCTCCGTCTCCATGTGCTCCTCCCTCACTATAACCTTCCCCTCAATCTCTTTTCCTCCGTCGCATTTTGGTGGCCCCCTGGGCATATCGTAATTATTTTAAAGCCACCGACAAGCCGCCTTGACATTTCCCAAAAAATAATTCAGCCTCAGCCACAAAAATGCGTTGTCTTCTTATGTGAAGTTATGGCATGGCATGCTGCAGTGGCTGCTGGTTTATACAGAGGGAAAAATAAATCAAATTAGAAAGATATATAATATTTTAAGCACAAATAATAATATTTATAAAATCAGAATATATTTAAGGTAAAGTATAATTTATTTTAAAGGGTTTTAAGAAGTTATTCACAGGAAAACCTGTCTTAATAAAAGCAATAAAACTTCTTCAAGTGTAAGGATGGAGAGCATCCGCAGGAGAAGGAGCATAAGGATAAGCAACGCCGTTGTTGATTTCGCTCATTTCCGACTCAAATGGATTTTGATTGTCTGCCGCCTTGGTCTCCTTGGACTTGGACTTGGAGTTTTGGTATCCTTGGGATCCCTGATGCCCGCTACGTGTCTGCCATTTGTCTGCGCCTTCATTTTGGCCGAGGCTCAGGGCTCAGGGCTCAGGCTTTCGGGGGGCAGCCAAATGACTTTCTTTTCTTGGCCATTGCCTCGTTTGGCTGTTGCTTTGGGCCCATTTAGTTTTATTGTAATGATTTCTATTACCACACGCCATAGTTTGCTGCAGCTGCAGTTGCCAACTCCAGGCTCCCAATGGACTGTTGGCCGTTTACGTGGCCATCGGGCTTAATGAGTAGTTATTTCCGTTTGTATTTCTTGATCAAGTCGTGCATGGCTGTTAGGGCTAATGCCAGGACACGTTCGCTATTAATTGCCGCCTCTTCTATTGCCAACGTTGTTATTTCATTAACCTGAACGCTCAGCAATTACTAATTGAATTTATGTTATAATTTCTACACTTTTTGTCAATGAATTTATGCCAAAAGATAAGTATTTTTTTTAGCTGAAAGCTTTGTGATATATTTATGGCATTCATTTCTGCTGCTGCTGTCACAACAATAGATAGTAAAATACAGCAAAAAGTGTTAATTTCTCCTTCGTCTCTCTGTAAGCTTTGTCCCTTTCAAAATGAAAAAGCATAATTAATTTTAATGCGCTTTTCCGCTGCTTTGTTTTTACTTGCTTATCACTAACATCAACGGGAATGGGCTTCATTATGCAGATGATGCAGTTTTAGCCAAGGACAGGGACTGATTCGTAGTTTTTTTTAGGGTCTAGGAACAACCATGACCAATGCCAGAAGCAATCCGAACGAACCAACTGGCATGTGTGGCTCCTCTGATGATTATCAATTTGCGAAATTCGTTTTCCCAACCGAAAACCCTACCACCCTCCCCCCCGTTTTGTGGCGGTTAAATTGAAAATGCAAACAAACAAACACACATGGAAATTGAAGTCATTTGGTATAAGGAATCGCTGGCTTCCTGTGCTTTCTTGTGTGCGTCACGTTCCGCCAGCCAGGCAGCCAACCAGGATTAATGGTGGTGTAATTTATTGAAGTTTGCCAATAAAACGGGGTGGCAAAATTCAAATTAAACTTGTCTTCCCATGGCAGTTCTTAATGGCAAGTGCATTTCCCCAGATTTCCCTTAGATTTCCCACAGATTTCCGCAAACATTTGTTGCTTGTCAGCGAACGGAGGTGAGAGAGTGATAGACTTAAAGAAATATTATGAGAATATTCCGTTTTATTAAAAAATGTAATACAAAACAAATTAGTTAAAGAAATTTGATTTTTATAAATATATTTTCAAAAGTGTTATACATTTTCATATATATAGGTTTACTAAAAGTCAGTAAATTTAATATTCTTTGTGTATGCGCTTCGCCTGCTTCCCATAAAATTGGCCAACTAGCGAATGCTATAAAAGTTGGACAAGTTTAAAACGCAAAACTGCGGGCAGGGCAGGGCAGGACTGGGCTAAAGCTGGGGCTGGGGTAGAAGCAACAGTGGAAAGTTTATGCAAATTTAATGCAACCAAGTTGCGGGCTTGTTTGCCTGCAAGTGATTTATGTGGCCAGAACCATGACCGCGCCCATTCAGTGTGCATAATGCGCCACTTAATGTCGCGCAGCAACAAGCAATGAATGCAACACAATTGCAACCGCGGCAGCAACAACAGTTACAAAGCATCACGTTGCGCATACGACACGTGTGCCGTGGCGATCATCAGTATTAAATTATAATCGACAAATTGGAAGTCGATGCAAAATACGAAGCTGTCTCCATTTTTCGTGGCGGCAGCTGGCGCGAAAGTTTCAATCGAATTTGGCGTTAAAGTGGCGTAAAAGCATTCCTACAAATGGCCACAAATGGTCTCAACTCATGCGCATGTCTTATTGACGGCAGAAGCGGGGAGAAGAAGAGGTGGTGGGGAAGAGTGCACTGCGAAAAAAATCTAATTACCAACTTTCTTACAATTTTAGGAGGATTAAGGGAAAGGTAAGGGGAGTATTTAATATTTATTTAATATAAAAGATACTGTAAAGGTGGCACAAAAGATATATATTTATTAATATTCCTGATATTTATGATGAAATTCTATAATTATTCTGAAAACAAACAAATTTATTTTTTGATAAGGCCCCTATTTATTTTATTAAGCTTTTGATATAAAGTTATTCCTTGCGATTTACTTTCATGGCTGTTTATGACAAGATACAAATATCTTTGCCTACTTAAAGACATATTTTTCAAAGGATTTTCCACAATAGCGCCATATAATGTATTACATAATATTTTAAAAAAATTCTTAAATAACAACACTTGATGATATTTTCCCGCCGTGTTTCCAGAGGCCGGAAGCATTTCCCTGCTGCTATTAGATGTGAGATATGCAAATATCCAAAACTTGTTAATATTTGATAGGATAAAAGTTTGCCAAACTGCAATAAAAGCATACACACACACACACAACAAGGACGACCGTACGAACAACAATAGAGCAGTTTTCCCCTGTACTGGATTTCCCTCCCCCTTTTTCCTTTAGAATTACCCAACTTTCCCCCTTTGGGCGACCCCTGGAGTGTGAAATATTTGACTAGCTGCTTGAAATTGAGCTGCTTACGCCTGGCCGCTGCCGAGGCAAGAGTTTTCCCCCATCAATATTTGATGCTTGGAAAACTCCATCGCCTGACCGCAAGCTGATAGCCTGGCGGTTGCCTGGAATTAATTAAAACAACTTTAAGACGCGATTGCCAGCTGGGCAACAACTGAAATCCACTCGAGCTGCTGTCTGTTAATATTGTTTACACATAATTCGGTTATTAACGGAATGCCAATGGCTCAACTTGGTTAGCAGAAAATCAATTTTCACTGCAATCCCTGACAGACGTGTCACCTTGTGATTCCCCAGGACATGAATGTGGATGCGGATGCAATTGCTGGATGTCTTTGTGCCAGGACGAACACATCATCATCATCATTATCATCAACAGCAACAGAAACAACAATAATAAGAAGAGCATTAACATAACACCTCGGCGGCGCGTGTGTGTGTGTGTGTGCGAGTATGAAAATGATGTTTTTCTTGTCTCGCTTAAAAGGGAAAATTCTCATTTTACATGCGCTGCAATTTCTCGCTCACTTCAATTATGCAAATTGTGTGTATGTCGATACCGATTCGCACACACGAAGAGAAGGAGGCGAGTCCTGGCGAAAGAAAAGCGCACCAACATTCGCCATTGCAGCGGCTTCGACATCGGGGTTGTATGTGTACATGCAATTAACATCATGGCGACAGCTCAACAGACAGATATCCTGATGGCTGTAGTCCTGCCAAGGCACCCTGCGGAATGCGAATGCGAATGGGAATCCGATTGGCACTGGAAACTCGAAATACTCGTCCGAAAACGAAAACGAAAACTTGCTGCTTGTCGGCGAGAAAGAACTCATTATAATTTTCTTCGTCTCAATTTTTCATTTGCCATTCAATGCCAGAATGTGAACGTGGAAGAGGATGTGGATGTCCTTCCGCTAGCCTGTCCGCTTGTAATTTAATTTACATGAGCTGCTCTCGACAACATCCAACAATTATCAGACGCAGAAACTTTTCGGCCATCACATCATCATCATCATCCCCTTCTTGGCTTTATTAATTACTAATGTGAAAGTTTTCCTGTGTCCTGTGTCCCTTTTCAATGCTCCATCAGCATTATCCTTGTCCCCTTATCCTTATCCAGCAAGTTCGGGGCAATTATGAGTTTATTTTGCTGGCTTGCGATTTCTTGGCTTAGAGCCAAGGGAAATCCCCAACAAGCCAAGTCGGCAAAGCCGACTTCGAGCCAATTTTGAAACTTGGCCAAGAAGTGTTAACTCAATCAATGTGTGCAAATATTGATGGGCAGACGAAGTGAGGCGGCGGCTGCTGGGCAAATTAATTTAAGTTTAATTGGACACAGGCAGGAGTCAAGGCATATTTGCTTAGACCTTTGGCTCTGGCAGTCCTCTTAAGCCCCCTGAAACAGTTCTAATCAGGACACGCTCTGTCTGGAGAGCTGGGCTTGGCTTGGCTTGGCTCATTTTTAATGCCACCTCAGTTGGTCAATTCGTTGGCCGCCATTAAGTGGGTCAGACATGGCAGCCACTCAAGTGCACACAAAGTGCATGGCTGCCAGAGTAAACTTTGCCAGGGGGAGGAGGCAGAGAGATGGAGAAGGAGTCGCCGCCATAAAACCTAAACGTGGTCTACATTTTTCAGCTTCAATGGAGCGCACGTAAACCTAAACTCAAATGTTGCATTAAAAAGTTTGCAGCGAAAAAGCAGAAAGCAATTCAATTTAATTAGAGTACATTTGGCTGCCAAAAGGAAAGCGGGAAAAGCGGAAAACCGAAAATCGGAAGCTGCTGCTGCTGTTTTGGCCCTTTGGCATTGCCCATTTTTATGTGCCAATTTTATGGCGTCAGTTTTGGCCCCGAAAAAGGAATTCGCATAGCAGCAACAGCGGCAGCAGCAGCATATGGCCCAGTCATGGCATATTTTGGATTCCAAAAGAAGAAAGTAAAAGAAATGCGCATCAATGGAAAACTTGCGGCAGCTCCTTGAATGGAAATCAGGTTGGGGAAAGCCCAAAATTTGATGGATCACCGAGGGCAGTCAATAAACCTCCATCTCCACCTCTACATTCACCTCCTCCTTTGGCCTTCTCGAGAAAAAAGGACTTTTGCCTTGGGGCAATATTTCATATTTCTAAACTGGCAGCTTACATTTCCTCTCCATCGATTTGATGATGGACTCGGCATGATTTTTGTTTTGCCAGCTCATTATTTGTATTTCAATTTGGTGCGTTGCCATTTCCATTTCCCATTCAGCCCGCCCTTTTCCCTCTCCTCCCCTGCTCACCTGATATGCCTTTTACTTTTCGGATTTTGTGGTTGGGCTGCCACTTTGAATAACAATTCTGGGGAAAAAGTTTTCTGCGGTAGCTTTTATACTCGCATATATAGTATGCATGTAGATGAAGACGCAATAAAAAAGTTACTTTATTCTACGTCTACGTGTGCCTGACAGAGAGCGAGTGTGAGTGTGGGTTAAGTGCGCCCTGTTGCGGCTGGGAAAATGTAGATTTTCCCTCAGTACCAGCCCCTTTCCATTGGCCATTGGCAGGGCCACGACCTGTGCCGGCTTGCATGTTGGCTTGACATTGGCAGCCGGTCTCGTAAAAGCCACTCACAGCGCACACATCGGCCGGCGAATGCAAATACAAACCTCCATAGACACACAATCGTTTATCAGGATCGAGCTGCACTCGAACAAAAAATAAAGAAAAAGGTTTTCTAGTTTAAAACTGACTTGAAATGTGACGGAAAATATCCAAAAGTTAGCAGAAACCTAAAAGGATATATAATAATATTTTAGGAAATCTTTCATTAATCACCTCGAAGGTTTTCAGATTGATTCCCTTATAACTTCTGTGGTTATAAATGTATTACAATTTTCTCTCGGTGTAGATGTCCCGATTTCAAGAGCAGGACACTTTTCTCCACATTGTTAGCCCGCAAAGTGACCAACAAAAGGCTCCTTAAAGCTACTCTTTAAGGACCAAGACTCAGTTATAAGCAAATGTATTTTCCTTTGCCGAAAGGAAAGCCGGAAAACCGGAAAAAGAAAGAAATGGTACGCCCAGGTGTAATATTTGCATTTAGCCAACAATTTGCTGCTACTGTCTGAGCCGGCTGTCTGAGTTCCGGCCCGGTTAGCATCTTAAATTTTTATTGCAAGGAAAGCGGAATCTTTAGTAATTGCTCTTCGGGGGCCCATAAAAAGATGTGTAGCCAGGTAAGCAGAAGAAGTTGTTACGAGTTCAACACGCAAAATACCCCGACTCGAACTATTACGGGCTTGTCTAATGCCTGCTCACAGATACATGGGCAAATACTTGTGGCCATGGCAGGACGCCTGTGTCCTGCCTGTGTGCTTGAAGAGGCCCTCGAGAGTTGGCTGCTTGCTCACTTGGCTGGCTGCTGGCTGCTGGCAAACCGGAGTTGGCCAATCTGTGCCTGTCCTCCGCCACGGACAGAGGGACTCTCATTGAGGGACGGACTGCAGGTGTTAACTGCCGGCCAGTGCAAGGCCAAAAAGGAGGCTTATTTCCCCTGCTTCTCCCTCTCCTTCTCCCGTCGAAGAAAAGTTTCTGGCGCCTAATTGCCAAATGTCTTTGAGCGGCTTTCAATAAAGTGCGAAAAAGCGAAAACAACTCTGGCGGCGGTGGCCAGTTCATAATTTAGGCGCCAACTGCTGGCAACAATTGCAAATTGACAAGCTTATTAATCGCTTAATCGGCCTGCAAACTTACTGTAAGTCTTTCGCATTAAAATGCGCTTTGTTTTCACTCTCAACCGGGGGTGGTGGTTATTTCCCTTTCCCCCCCTTAGCCGCTAAAGGCACTCTGAAAAGTTTATTTCGAGCAAAAACTTTTTGATAATTGCGCCTGAAAGGGTTGCTGGCCCCTTGATTGAGCCGAAAGCGGCTGAAAAACAACTGAAAACTTTCTGCAACCCCCTCACGGTCGCCTGGCAACAGTGCGTATGATTAATATGTATACAAGAAACGCCGACGCCCGGCTCGGCTTTGTTTTGTTGTTTAGCTTTGGGCTTAGCTTTAATGAGCACTGAGCACTGGAGCAGCCGGCAAAAAGACGCTTAATGACTCGAACATATCAGGCTGGCTGTCGGACTGGCTTATCTAGCCGGAGGGGACCGGAGTCCTGCTCGTCCTTGGAGCTAAGACGAAGCTTGCCAAGGAGAGTTTCTTTCTAGTTCAAATCTCAGAACAATCGCTTTGCATTTCACAATAACATAAATAGGAATAAGAACGACGCTAAATGCGACTTGAATTCGGTTGCGGATGCTGCGTTCTAGCTGGTTGAACTCCCTCTCGGTCTTGGCCAAGCCCCCATTCCCAATCAGACAGCAGCTTGCATGCTGCATGGAAAATACTGAAAATTAAATAGTATTTGCTTTAAAATTAGTACAAAAATATTTGCAGAGAATAATATAAATAAAACATCAGCAGATTTGATTTAGAATTTGTTTTTAATATGTTTACGCTTCAAAAATATATCAAATGCATTTTTAAAGAGGTTTTAAATATGTTTCTCTGTTCATACTAACCCACTGAAACTATTTCCTTTCTTTTTCTCTGATGTCTCCGCTTTTGTTTTTCTCTCCGCCGGACAACGTCTCCGGCTTTGTAGGTGTGGCCCGGAGTCGTTACTGGTTTAGCTCTCGCCTAAACTCCCACTTCTTATGGCCAACAAAGGCCACTAAACCGATAACAAACTCAAGATGTTTTTTTCTTTTTTGGGGGGGCATTAAGAATTTATAAGGCGTCGGTTCGGGGGGATTTTCTGGCCAGATTATGGCGCTCCAGCTCGATTCAATTAGAGTACTTAGCGCTGCCAGCGGCACTGGCACTATATATTTTATGTAAATCCTTTCGCCGCCACCCCCCAGTCACAGCTCAGGCTTTGTGGTTTCTAATCAAAACGCAATCAAAAACTTGCTTTTGTCCATCGATGGCCATTTCCAATTCCAAGTTTTAGTCCCCAAGCGAATTTATTAAATTTATTTTATTTTTTGATTTAAAATTCTCCCTATAGCTCGGTCTGTGGCATAGCGTAAACAATCAAATATATGCAAGTTATTCCCTTTGCCGGCAACTTTGAAGTTGAGGCTGCCAGTGTCCGTTGCTCACCTAAAATAATTTCTGGCGAAACTTTACCCACACAGTTTGTTATGCATTCAATGGTCTTTTTTTATTTTATTTTATTTCTCTTCTGTTTTCCTCCCCCTTTTTCATGTTTAGCTGTCGGGCTGCAGTCCAGGTTGGAGCAGCGGGGCCAGGACATCAGCTGGCAGAGGATTTAGGTTGCTTCCTGCTGCTGCTGCTGTTACTGCGGAAAATGTCTAGGTGTCGCCCGGATTTTAATATTGTTTGCACAGCAACATCCGTCGCCCAATATGGTGTGGTAAGCGATTTTTCCTTTTAATTTTTTTTGTATTTTCTTTTTTTTAAGTTATCGGTTTTGATGATGTGGACTGTATAAATATTTTGTGAGCTGAGTATAGAGTAAATTTATAAAGGAAATTTACATAGAGAAAGGTGAAGGAAAATAAATAAAAGAAGTCGTTTTAAATGTAATAAAATAAAGGGAAATTGTATTTAATAAGTAGAGTAAAATGGCGCTAAAAAGATGCTTTTATTGCTAATTATTTAAATTATTTAATTAAAAATTATAGAATGCCTTAATTTGGTTTTAGCCAGACTAAATTTTTTAAAGGTTGCAGAATAAGTACCTACATTTTTAAAAGAAATTTGCAAACAGCTTTAAACATTTTTAAATGGCACAGATAAATCCTTTTGAATATTTTGTATATTTTTATATTTACGAAAACCCTAAAAGGATATTAAAAAACTGCATTTAAATTAATATGACATTTCCAAAGACAAAATATTATTTTTAAAAGACCCAAAATGCTTAAAATAATCTCTCAAGTTTATGGAACATTACTTTCCCAGGACTTCCGTCTTGAATCCCCATCAAATCCTTCAATTTCACAAAACCCACTGAATGCAAATGACTAAATTCTCCCCCTAAGCCAGTTATAAAGTTATATTCCATTTAAAATAAACTGGCTGCCAGAACATTTGCGCTAATCAACTCGATTAAGGGAACTGAATGTTTTGTGCTTTCGATTAGGGGAAACTCGTGCGTGAATATGCCATAATATGCTAATGGAGTAACAGAGGTGTTCTAAACACATTTACCTAGACCCTGCCACAGCCCTCCACCCCTCCTGGAAGTGCACACACGGACACTAATCCACACATATGAAACCGGATGTGCGAACAAATATTTGCTCGGCCACAAAATTATTGTGCAAATATGGAAACTATGTAAGCGAGGGCAGTGACGTGGCCAAAAGGGGAGGATAAAGAATAAACGTTTCCATTTATAACTTTAATCAAGGGCTTCGCTGAAAAGTTTGATTGGGAAATGTTTGCAAAAAAAAAAAAACGAAATGAAATCCCCCCCGTTTGCTAAGCACCTTTATGATGCCCACATTTTTGCATAAACATTGAAAAACAATGTATTTAAATGGGAAAATAAATAATGGGACCCCTGATTCCCGAAGCAAAACAAAAACACAATTTTCGATTTGCATGCTAACCAATATTCCACTTAGCCTGTCAACATTTATAAATTAAACAAAGTTAAAAAAAACATTTCAAAACAGAAGTTGAAGCGGTGGAAAATTAAATGCAATTTTAAACTTATTTAAAAGGAAGTTCGTTTATTAAAAAGAAATTAGATAGAAATAATGTAGATGGGAATTTTAAAGATTACTTTGAAACCTTGGATCCTTAATTAAAACCGATTTATTTCCGCAACCGCAAAGATAGCTGATAGGAAAATCTGTTGGCTAGTCGTCCGCCTCATTACGCTGGAACGCCTTTCTTAAGTGTGATTAATGTTGAGCATGCTCCAAAGATTGATACCTGGCACGCCCACAGGAAAACTGATTTCCCAACTCGTTTGCATTTCCCTGAGGTGATCTCGGTCCGTGCGGTGGCGGGGTGTTGCCCCTAATAGTTTTGTTAACCGCCACAGACCGAAGCAATCAAAAGTCTCAAGTCCCTTTTTGCTGCCCCGAAAAAGGGTTTCAATTTGATTTAATGACGCTGCCGGGACAAATTCAAATCCACGCATTCGCGACTCGCTGCGACTCCCTCTGCGTGGGCCACAAAAGTCAATTCCATCAAGTTCCGGATGCTGCATTGAATATCAACTAGTTTTGACCCAGCCAAAAGGACACTCGAAAAATGGTAACTAAATTAAGATAATAATTTGAATTTTTAAATAATTAAATATATTTTAATATTTAAGTGCTGAATAAATGCTAAATATTTATTGAATAAAGCAAATAAGATCTGAAAAACAATAAATTGTGTAAGTTGTGGTCTTAAAAGAGTAATTAAATTAAATTGTTTTTAGAATTGGTCACCAATTTCCCTAGTTAGCTTCACCTGAACTCTGCCATTTATAGGTCAACAGATTTTTCGAGTGCACTAGCTTCCGATTCAGGTTCCAAATCCAAATCAAAAGCTTTGGCAGCCCACTTAAACTTCTGAGGTGAACGACTGGCGGTGACTATGACGGATGTTGCTTCACAGTGAAGCGCCGGTGGCGAGGTTTTCATGTCAGCGTAAATTTCCGTTTCCACAGCCACAAGAAGACAAAGTACACAGGGGAAAAAATATATATATATATTTCTTCAAGATTTAAAAACACATTTAATGCATTTAATACTTTTTTGAGCCCATTTAAAAATGTTTAAGGCAACCAAATTTTTAAAGATTAACAAGAAACATACAAGAACCCTAATAAATAAGTTTGAAATGCTAAAATACTTCCAGATTAATTAACTACAATAAAAACAATTCAAGAAATAATAAAAACTCAAGAAAGTGAACTAAACTAAATGAAGAAACATCTTCAAATACAAACTTCTTCACAAATTAAGAGTCAAAAGACCATCAAGAAAACATATAGTCATGTATAAATCATATCATAGCCTGCCTTATCGGCCGATTTCAAATCAATCAAGTTTTATGTACATAATTTAACCATTTTCCTTTCGCTTTTCTCGCCGTGTGAGGATGTGTGCGTGCGTATCTGTGTGCCGGGCGCTTTGTCCTGCAGGTGCTAGACAGTCTATGACTTCATGCATAATAATGAGCCTCTCGGCCTTCTCAATACCCACTCAACCCGACCCAGACTTTCCACCCGGGGCAAGATCCGGGTCCGTAGGATATTCCGAGGCTGAAACATAAAACGAAACCGACTGTTGCTCCGCAGGACCGGGCGCTGTGTGATGTTTGATTTTTGCACGACAAACGACAAGGCTTGAATGGACTTGGATGGCTCTTTCTCCCTCTGACTGTGTATTTTAGTTTTGGATTTATTGTGCCAGATATTCCTCGTTGAACATCCTATACTATATTCTGAGCAGAGACAAGAGGCAGTCCCAAATATTGGCTGAGGCAATTGTGGACGAGGATGCTAGTGCCGTTGGCTTTGCATTTTGTGGCCTTAATTTTTTGACATTTGACTATTTGCTTGAGCTGCATTATTTTGTTTGGGAAACTCTTACTCTCACAATTCACATTTCACATTTATTTGCTGCCGTTTCACAAACACAATTTATCAACATAAATGTCACAGATTCCATTTCGTTGCTATCAATTTCAATTAGTAGAAGGAGAAGGCAGGCTGTGTGCGTTTGCTAGGCAATCAGAAACATGCAAATCGAATTTCATAATGCATTGCCAATTTTTGAGGCCATCTCCTTGCCATGCGGTTATGAAATAATAATCAAGTTTTTGGCCCCAACCGAAGTTATTCAATTGAATGGCGCAACCATTGGCTATGAATGCTAAATCAGGCCTCAATGAATACTTGAGTGTTTGATGGTTGATCCTCTCCGCACTCCTGGCTCACAACAAACACACTCAGCTTTGGCCAAGGCAAATTGCCCGACAATTGGAATTAATGAGCACTTTAATCAAATTTTCCACGCAAAAGCACGTTCATTAATTTTGTACGCAATTATTACTTAGGAAACGCCTTCGACCTCCCCCGAATTAAGTCCACAAACAAAATACGCACAATCAAGCGAATATAGCGCCAAATTACTTTTCATTACAAGTGTACAAGCGCCGGCTGACCAGCATGGCAAGTGCCAGACCAGGGCAGGCCAGGGACTCCTCCTCCTAGTCGTACTCCTACTCCAGGTTCCAAGTGCCAAATGCCATCGCAGCGTCCTGGATCTGGCTGAGTTGGCCGGGCATTTAAGGACAACTTCATCATCATTAGCACTACAATGGCATGGCGAAAAAGAGAGAATAACATGACGGGCATATAATGCTGATTATGGCATATAAATACGAACATTCACACAGAGGAAGGCACTGTGAACAAAAAAATATATTTATTAGTTAATTTTCTGTATTAAAAAATATGTTTTTGTATCTTTATTAATACCTTTTACTTAATAACTCTTTCGTCCTATCATTGCCTGTTTAAAGGATTTATTTTGCTTTCAATTATTACTAGTTTTTGCCTCAGTGTACATATACAATATGTTGGCATTAGCGGCTCTGGCTGCCTTCTTCCTGCTGTGCGGTAAAATCATATTGAGTGTAGATTAAATGGCGGCACGTCGACCTCTCCTCCATGTCGCCGCATAAAAATCCATTAGAAGCGAAAATCTGCAGTGTCGAGCAGCAGTAGTGGGTCGAAATCGGGTCGAAGGAACTCAGTCCTGGCCACCGGGCATTGAAGCTGGAACTGGGAGTGCCACAAGCACTCCTCGCCCTGCCACTGGGTCGATGTGGTTTAGTAATTATCACAGTTGCAAATGCTTCGATAGCGCCCAGCCTAACTGTGTCACGGGAGGGAGTCTGCGTCTGCGGGGGGTGTGCGGGAGATGGTGTGTGTGTTTGTGTGTGTATATGGGTGCTTATCCGAGAGCACTTAACAAAACGTTCACGTTTATTTTAGCCTTGACTCCAATACGCCTGCTCCACCGAACTGCTGCTGC
This sequence comes from Drosophila mayri, assembly GCA_008042485.1. Lineage (NCBI taxonomy): Eukaryota > Metazoa > Arthropoda > Insecta > Diptera > Drosophilidae > Drosophila > Drosophila mayri. The sequence goes on from VNJN01009363.1 coordinate 892,152, forward strand.
AACTGCCTGTCGACGCCCATGTGTATATGTATTTAACCCAATTTTTGTTAATTTCCCCCACTAACACAGTGTGAAGATTGTTGGCGGATTGCTATCGTCTAAGGATGTTCGACTTGTTCAGAATTCCTTAATTAGGGCATGAGTGTCTTGGCAGCTCTAACAGAACTAATATGTTTAGTTTTAAACCTTAATAGTAAGCCATGAAGTCATAAGAATGTTTTCTATCCGTCTCTCCTTTATGTTAGTTTCAGTTTCATTGAATCTCTCAAAACTACAACATATATCTTGTTCACTTTCATTCGATTTTTCAAAAGTGAAACGCATTTTATTATGTTCGCTATCATCGGGGCTTTAAAAATGAATTTACTACAAATTTTTAACCTTATAGTTGGGCTCTTTGGCAACAATAATGTAACTAGTAGTGTACTGATGCTTCCTGGACCGCTGAAGATTGTCGTTAAAGAAATCCACTATCAGTCCAAGCTTTTTGATTACCTCAACGACAGCAAAACTCCGGCGCTGGCTACTGATGGTGATAATGATAGCTGTACCGAGATGATAGTTGTTGAACATCCAGTTAAGGTTGTGCCAGAAAACAATTCACTTGCCTTGTACTTGCATTCAGCCGAATGTGGAATAGACTTCATGGACTGGTGCCTGTTAGTCATGGTCGCTTTGACGATCATACTCATCTTGGTGAGGCTGATCAGGCCCAGGAGGGATAGGCCAATGTCCACAAAAATGGCACATGAGGAAGACGACGATGTGTTCCTTGATTTTCAGCCCTACGAAGACGATGTATTCTTCGAGTTCCTTTGCAGCGAGGAGGTATTCCTTGATGTTCAGTCAATAGGCGACGAGGGGTTTCTGGACTCAACGAACAATGGAAAGATTTGGAATCACATCGACGAGGAGGAGGAGGACGTGTTCCACGATTTTCAATCTGAGGACAATTGGCATCTGAATTTGCAGAATGACGCCGCAGACGTTTTTCTAAATTTGGAGCTGGACGATAAAGAAGGGAACCACGAAAATGAGTTCCTGGATTTTGAATCTGACGAAACGAATGGATTCTCCAATTTACCATTTCATGAGGAGGAGTTCCCAGACTTTCCATTCGACGAAGAAGAAAGGTTTCTCTATTCCGAGATCAAAGAGGAAGGGTTTTCCGATTTGATTTCTAATGGGGAGGCGCTTTCTTTTTTTCTGTCCGACGAAGAGGAAATGTTTCTCTACTTCAAGGCCAAAGAGGAAAGATTTCCCGATTTGCCGTCCGACGAAGAGGTGAGATTTCCTTTGGAATCCGATTTGGCATCCTACGAGGAGAAGTTGGTACTAGTTTTCTCTCTATTTACAGTCGAAAGCGGAGTGTTGTCCTGGTTTTCCTCCTGGCCCCGAGGAAGTTCCCGATTTGCCGTCTGATGAAGAAGAAAGATTTATTTATTCAGAGTTCAAAAAGAGAGGGTTTCACGACTTGCTTTTCGATGCAGAGTTTCCCGACTTGCCGTCCGACGAAGAAGTGAAGGGGTTCCTAAATTTGCCGACTGATCACGAGGAAATGTCCCTTTATTTGAAGGCCCAAGAGAGATTTCCTGATTCGCCGTCCGACAAGGAAGAGAGGTTTCCTTGTTTAGATATAAAAAATTGGTCTCCCGATTTGCCGTCCAACTGGGAGAAGCCCTTTGATCTGCCTTCCGAAGAAGAGGAAAGTTTTCTGTCTTTGGAATCGGAAGGGAAAGGGTTCCCTGATTCGCCAACTGATGAGAAGACTTCTCTAGAGTCCCAAGAGAAGGATTTCCCAGTTCGCTGTCCGTCCACAAGCAGCGGCCCAGCAAAGAGGCAGACTTCCCCGATTTGCAGTCCGACGAAAAGGTTCAGGTGTTGCTGCGAACTAAAAAATAAATGATAATTATTGAAGTTTGATTTTTTTTTACAATAAATGCAAAGTTACTAGATGCGATGATTCCTGCCTGCGACCAATATTCATTTCATAAGCCAATACGCTGAAGGATGGCGGTAATTTAAAGCACAGGCTCTTGGAAAGCATATGTGACTCCTTAAGCCAAAAAGAGGTCCTGTCACAGGGGCAAAAGTTTTGCACAGAAACTATGACTTGAAGTGGAGTGGAAGAGCGTAAAGTTTTCGTTGGTGGGAAATTTCGCGCTAGCGACAAATAACTTTGAACATTTTTATGAGCTTGCAATGGGGCTTGTCAATTATGTTCGTTTCCCTGTCCCAGAGATGTCACAGATGACTCCTCCGACGGCGCCGGCTGCAGAAGGCAGTGCTGCCTGCCAGTCGTTTCATACTTTTCCCTGACTCGGCACAAAGTTTGCCCGGGCACCAAAGAATCAAGAGTCACCTTTGCAAGTGCTGCTTGAATATTTAACCGACTTGGCGAATTAATGACAAGCTCAAGGAGGCGTGGCAGCGGGGCGGATGGGCACGCCCTAATGGCGCTGGGCCTTCTGCATTGACCTGAATGCTAATGGAAATCGCTGCCTGAGTGGGATTTGGCCTGCGAGTGGGATTACGGTAATGGAGCCGCTCTGCTGCTGGTGGTGCCGCAAATGATATGTTGCGCATACGCCGCGTGCGCCGTGGCAAGGCAATAACTCAAAATCTTAGACTCGTAAGCCAATTTTCGTTGATTTAGTTTATCTGCAGTGGGCCAGCATCATCAATACAAATGCCTTTGCGTCACTGATTCCCATTTGACTACTCGGCCCAACTTTGATTTCATTTGTTGTCGGCTCCGAGGCCCCACAAGTCGATCGAGTCTATTTCCTGCACTCAGGGGGCTGAGCAGAGCAGAGCAAAGCAGACAATTTGATTTATTGGCACAAATTGTGTTACATTACGTTATCGCTTTGAGTGCGACCGACTCTCTGCCGGCGTGTGTTTATGGATATATATATATATATATATATATGACTATATAGCCAAAGCAAATGCTGCCTAAGCCGATGACGATGGCCACCTTGAGGCGCTTTGACAGTGCACTTTTCAATTACTTGATGGCCGGATTTAAAAGCCAAATTCGGCTGCAATCCAAGCCATTTGACAAATCTGGAATACGGCACTTACGCAATGGAATCTCAGGGATTCGGAAAATTCCATTTGCATTAGCAGGAAAAGCAAGCAAGGCACTGGGAAAAATGTGTTTTATTAGGAAGTACAAGTTTTTAAATAAAGAAACATTAATTTAACAACTTCTTATTCCCAAATATATGCATAAAAATAATTTTCTTTATATCCTTGGCTCTAATATTTTATTTCTTTCTCAATTAGTCTCCGAAATAAATTCTTTCCAGTGCCAAAAAACAAGTATTTATAAACGGCCATAAATAAAGCCGAAAAGGTTGAAATAATTGCTGGGATATGTAAAACAGATTTCGGTATCTTTGCATCATGAAAGTGGGAGTCCATTCTGGTGGAATTTAGTCCCAAGCCGGACCCATGGTGTCCTTCGGCCTCTGGGAGAGCATCTGATAGCTGGAATTGCGACAGGTGTCAGATTGCGCGCAGATGCGCTTGAGTTGGGTTTCCTCTCATTTCACTTAATATTATTTTATTATTTTTTTTACTACCTTTTTTTGCAGCTCAATCGTGCGCATTTCGCTGGGATTTAATTGAAATTCAAACTCGCATTCCGCAATCCAATGACCAAATCGAGAATCGCTAATTAAGTTGTCTATGCATTAATTCTCGCAGCTATTCAGTGCAATCCGATTGAGTTTAATTAAATTTGAAATTTGTAATTTGTAAATCAAATTATGGGAAGTCCCCTTTTAGAGGCTCTCTCCAACTGGAAATATTTGCCGCTGGCAGAGCAGCAGCAGGTGCAACAATGCCGGACGGGCATACCTTTCTGCGTTTTGGCATAAAATGAATTTGCAAGCAATTTGTAGAACTTAAACTTGGCTGAAATGGAGCAGGACTGGCTTCTTGTGGAAGAGATGGTGCACAGGAAAAAATAACTAAATAAATAAATCTGTAACCTAAAAAGATATGGAGATATTTTAATCTAGTAATCACTGCAATATCTTTCAGTGCCTAATGGCTCATTGTTAGACCTGTAAAATGGCCAAAACTTTTGCCTAGCCTCTTACCCGCACTTTACCATAATGGCTGGCGGCTGGCTCCCAGTTTTTGGAAGCTAACTTCCATTGAGCTGGAAAGTCGTCGTGCCTCTACTAATACTACTGCTGCAACTGCAACGTCTGTGGCTTTTAACTCAGCCATAATGAAAGCCAATAAATAGCAAATTCTGTTGCCCTGCACAGCTCATAAAAATCCATTTGAAGTTGCCCACCACCTGGAGGATGCTGACCCATTCCTCTACTTTGAAAAAACAACCGTGGCCCAATTAAGTTTCATCACGTTTCGCATGTATGCGAAAAGGAAAAGTTTTTCCTTTTTGGCCCGCGCCAAACGAAGCGAAAGTCAAACTGGAGGAGCGGCGGCCAAATCAAAGGTTATGCTGGCTGCTGGCTGCTGGCTCGTGCTGCCCCTCGGGGTCACCGGTCGGTGAAAGGTTAATCGACGACAGGAAGTTCATTAGATCAAGTTGCCCCGACTATGAACATAACGATGTGCGAGTCTCGTTATGGTTTGGTTTATATTTTATGGCCGCAAACCGCTTCGATCTCCTCAGTGGCAAATGCATTTAAACTGATTGCATAGTTCGAGCGGGGAAAATGCAATTAGTTACCAACTTTGATTGCATTTTTGTTTGATTTGCCAACTGGTTGGCATCAAATCTCGGTTGCAGCTCGTCAAACATTGCAGTTATTTAGAAAATTCAATTTGCGTTGCGTTTATTTCCCAGAACCACACAAAGGGGATCCACCCCAGCCGCCCAGCAAATAATTTGCAATGTTCGTAATGTGGCCAAACATTGGTTCGATTGCAGCTATTGCCAATTGAAATTTGCAGCTGCCCTTGAGCCGGGCCCCCAAAATGCCATGGCTCTTAGCCCTAACTCCGCCTTCAAAATGGGCAGTCATTGGGGATACATCTGGAAAAAATGTGAAAAGAAAGTGGAAAGTCAAAGTAAATTCAAAGAGAGTTGATTATGATTATAAAAATTTGAATAAATTATGTCAAAGTTCCCAATTTTTATGTCATTGCTGCTCATAATTTTCTTTTAATTTCCGACATCCCCTTGGTCTTTTTTAGTAACCCCATTTTCTCCCTGTGCACCTTCCTGAAAGCTTTTGCAGCTGATTAAAGTGACCTGGGCCAAATGAGGCTTGAGTGCCGGACTAAGGACTAAACTGGCAGTCAACCAGCAAGGCAATCCCTGTGGCAATCCCAGGTCTCCCATCGCTCCGCCTCAAGGTCGCCGCTGATTGAAAATCAATTGCCGGCAATGACGATGCAACCCACTAATCTCTGTCCAGCTTTATGAGCGTGTCTAATGGTCATGGCGATGGCTTTGCTATGGTTTTATCTCTGCCCAGCCCATATTTGCCCGCTTCCGCCCCCTCGGAAAGGCGACAGCTGAATATGTTGCATTTAATGTTGCCGCTTGTAATTCTGCATGTTTTACAATGCACTCAAATTTCTCTTCCCCTTGCAATAGTTTTGGCCATTTGTTATGCAAGAGTGGGAAAAACTGGCATGCAAATATTTGACTCTGGAGGACGTTGGCCTTGAAAACTGCTCCAGGGCCGGCGGCTGGTCAAGCACAACTCTCGCAGATGTCAGTTTATGTAAATGGATTCGAAATTAGTTTCAGTTTGGCTGTCCTTTCCGAACAAATAGAGAAAAAAGAATGCATAGCCAGCGCATTGTGACCAGTTGGGCAGCATGTGTGGACACGGAATTGATTACAAAATGTTTTTAAACAATAGGGAAACGAGGAAACTATCCCACAGACATAGTTAGGATATTATACCAAATGTTTAGTAAAATATTTATAGCATGGATTTTAATTTTAAGTCTAATTTGGTTCATTAAAATGTTAATACAGGTAATTAGCTTAATCAGGTCCACAATTTTTGCCAAATTTCCTCCAAATTACATCACTGGCAACCCCCGAAAACAAATGCATTTCATGTGTCAGAGCAACGTCAAAGGACGATGGAGCAATTGGGAGCATTGAAGGATTGAAGGAGCCTGCGGGCCCCACTGCGCCTAACCGTGTCAGCAACATTAGTAGCAACACAAAATTCTAATTAAGTCATGGGGTTTTGTATTTCCTTCGGCGCCGCGGGCACTTTGTGTAGCGAAATTTTTGTGCAAGCTTCCAAAAATTTCACATAAAACAAGCGCACAAAATGCGAAACGGGCAAAGGGACAAGGGAGAGAGAGAAAGAGTGAACTAAATAAAGGACCCACGGGAAGCGCAACGCAACATACACAGGGGAAAATGAAGGCTAAAGGAAGAGATTTTTTAATATAATAAATTTGTTGAGTTACTTAACAACCTAACACTTTTTCTAAAATTTAAAAACATGCACAAAAGGGTATATTTTTTACTAAAAAACATATTCTGTAAATGCTGAATATATATTTAAATAATAATATAGCTCCAAGTAGCAGGCTTTGCCAATTTAAAAAAAAGGGGAAGCCCAAAGCCAAGACTCGAGCTTAAACTCAATTCTGTGATCTTCCTGATCTAATATTTAATTTTCTCTTCATCCTTTCAAAAATATAAAATAAGTCCCTGGAATTTAATCTAATTACAGTTTTTTTTTTAAAGTAAAACTTTCTTTCCAACTAACTTTTGTCAGTTTATAAAAGATTTTTTTGCAAGTGGGTGTAACTGCTTTTTTGTGACTGCATTGAAAAACCAAAAATGGGAGGCTCGTGGGCGTGGCAAAGAGTCCATCTTCGTTTCGCTTCCCGCTTTTTGGCGCTGCTTTATTTGCAAGTCCAAGCTGGTTCATGGCTCGCGGTGCGTTCCGGCAAACAAAGCGACTGAAGAACAGCCCAGAGTCCAACCTCCCCCACTAACCAGACTTTGCCCCACCCCCCTGAGAGCCACCCTATCGCCAGCTCCTCCCCCGCTACATTTTGTGCCGCGGCAGCTTTTGTTTGGAACTTTTCGTTTCGTTGTTGTGTCGACGGCGCGCAGCTAATTAAAAGAATGTTGGAAAAGTGTAATATGTAAGCAAATTTCTGCCGAGCCACATAAATAATCCCGATTATTTTACCTGGCCCAAGCCAGCCTGCAGTATTTTATTTTCTTCATTTTTTTACGCTTTGTTTATTTCGTCCTGGCCCGCACAAAATTTAGATGAACATTCGGGGCATTAAAGTCACGACAAGGTCCTTTTGTAAATACTTAGTTGGCCAGGAATGGGTCACTGGCCACTGGAAATATGAATACCAGCCAAAGGGGGGGACAGGAGAAAATTGAGACAGTCAAGCAAAAAAGGGAAGCAGGCTAAAGGCGACCCTGACTGGAGGCTAGACCTACGAAAATGGCGCAATTAGCTGCACAACTTGGCCAAAAACGAAAGATTAATGACAGCCCCCTCGGGAGGTTCTTTCTCTTCTTTTTTTTTTATTTTTCTGCTTGCCAAGTTTCGTTCTTTTCAGTTGTCGCTGGCTGGCTCTGCCTCTGCCTTATTGACTTAGACTCGAAGCCAATCGCCCGTCGTGTCAATAAAACGTTCGCTGTGTACATAAAAATAATAAATGACGTCGCCGACGGGTCCATCAAGACCAAGAGAGTTCCCAAGGAACACAGAAACACACCCAAAAAAAGTGCAAGTAATTAGACGCATAAATTTTATGACAAACTTGGCCCCCAAAAACTTTGCCTCGTCTTTCGACTTGAAGGGAGAGATTTACAGCTGGTCCTGAGCCAAGTCAGGATCCTTGCCTCCGGCTATGCACTTCCTGTGGCCATGTAGGCAACGAATTTCCTGAATGTCGGACCAACCGGGCCGTATATAACACACCGTGCCATGTGGGGATCATGTCGGGGATTTTGGGAGAGTCGGTGGTAGTCCGGATTCTGGCATTCCGGGCACATGTTGCCCTCCGGTTAATTGCCAGGCTAATGCCATGCCGAACGATGCCTGAGGGCCATTCGATTAAATGCGCCAAGAGATTAAAAACTTTAAATGGTCGAGGGGGGCCAAAAGGTTGGCAATTAATTTAATTTTGTTGCGCATTTAATGCCAAGCGATTGCCATTCCATTTAACGCCAAATGCGGATTGATTCAATGGCTCGTCGGTGGCAGTCATGATAATATTTCTATAATTCTTGCCAATGGGAGGGAGCAAGCTTCCTCTCCTTTCTCTCTCTCTGTTGGGATGTAAATAATTTGTGCTGACAGCTTGATAAATGGCTTTTCAGCCGAGTTAATGAAACTAAAACATGGCAAACGAGCGGCAAGTCGAGAGACGTTCCGAGTTTTTAAATTAAGATAATGCAAGAGGAGCAGACGAGGCCACAGTGCGTATGAGTAACGTAATTTCCTGCCTCGCTGCCATTTGCCATTTGTTCTTTTTGGCAACTCTACAGGGAGATAAATGTCAAACAGCTAAAGAAAACATTATAAAATGTAGAACTTATGGTTTTCAGTACAGCGTTTGCTGGTTTATATCCACAACAAAGCTGTGCCTAAGCATATTCATGAAACATTTTCAATTCTTCAATAAATATTTTTGAAATGAAGAAAATTCTCATCATACAAAAACCATCTATATTTTTCTCTGTGCACGCTTCCATTTCTCCTTTAGCAGCGTGCATGTGAAAATCTTTTAGCAACAATTTTTGCCAGCTAATGCGTATGATAAGCGCGCATAATATATTTGCTGCCATTAGTGCGCTGCATTTGAGCATTCCTCAAAATGCGGCAGCACTGGTAGGTTAGGAATCTGGGATTCGGGGTCCTTTACCAGGACCACAGCCAGGACGACGCAACCAACCACTTTCCCGACCTCATCTATGGCCCATTTTGGGCCATGACAAAGCGCAGCGTGCTTCTGAGTGCTCAATTTATGGTACTCGCCGGTTTTCCGCTTTTCCCATCCTCTCCGCACATTTTCCCATGGCCCACAAATCCGATTTCATTATGGAAAACGTGCGGCGAATTAAAAGTAGATTTAGCGCAGCTACAACAAAAGACGAGAGGCGAGTGCCAGGACAAATCTCGATGCAGTTCCATTCAGTTGGATTCCATTAGGAGTCCCAGCCATCGCTGGAGTGTGCGTGATGCATGAGAAGCCACGGGGCGAAGCTGAAACTGCAGCGACAGCAATTGCAGCTGCAATTTCCAATGCAACTGCCACTGCCACAGCAGCTAACAGGCAGATGAAGCTCTGATATATGTGCATATATAGATGTATATATCTTCCGATATGTGCATATTGTTTAATGTATGCGCAGTGGAAGTCAGAGTGAATCTGCGACTAAATCACCTAGGAACTGTTAAGGAACTTGAGTTAAATATTTATTTATTTATGGGAGAATACAAATTTTGAATGGTATTTATAAAAAACGGAAGAATATAGCTTCGATGTTTAATAAAAAAATTGTTTTTTAAGATTTGATATAGGAAAAGGTGGGAAATGCAATAAAGTTTACTTCTTGATATTCTCAACAGGATAATGAAAATTTAACTCGTATTGAAGACGCTTCCAAAGGTTTAGCACATTTGCCTCTAATAAATTTATACAAAATAATAGTCATAGATATTCCACTTCAAAGAATCAACTAGTTCTCAGTTTCCCTATAAATCCCAGGGTAGTAGATACAGGACTTTCGCTGGCAATCCTCCTCGATCCAGCAACACCTTCGTAGGTAGTTAACATAATCAGAGCTTGACAAGCAATCTTCTGCCATGCATTGAAGATGAGTGCCCGATGTCGCTTGTTGTTTCCGGAATTTGTCACTCGAGTGCGGGATGCGTGTGTGATGTGTGTGTGGGACGGTTGGTCTTGGCTTGTTTGTCAGGCGACGGCCTTTTCGGATTTATTATGTTGATGTGTGCTGCGTGTAATTTGAAATTATGCGCGGCAGCTCCAAGACGTATGCTTAACATAATCAAATAACTCATACGCACCGTGTACACTTGATGAACAAGGCGAAGGCAACGATGGTTCATAAAAAGAAAAAGCAAAGCGTAGGTGAACAACTTCCAAGTCTGGGCTCTCAGGATTTTCATTATCATAATTTCTAGCTGATTTCATTGCGCTAGGACCAAGAAGCAGGCAAGGCAAGGCAAAGCAAGGACCCAGTAGAAAGCAAAGGCAACCTGTTAGCCCGATTGATACGCCCAAGTTCGCTTTTCAATTATGTGCCCAGCAGACGTGACTATCGCGCATAATGTGTCTGATATGTTCGGTGGATTCCCCCTTCCCCATATCCTTGTGCCCGCACACCTTTTGCAGGTGGATGGCTTCATTATGCCTTTATTGGCCCCCTCCGAGTGAGAAGTATTTAAAGGCGGCCCGTAGGTAGTAGGGCCCGTATGTGGGTTAAAACGAAAAGGTAAACAAAAGGTGGCCAGCGAATTTGGCCAACAAGGGCCACGCCACCATATGTATGCAGGCTGCTGTAGGGGTGCTTGCAAGGAGCAAAAAAAAAGAGGGAAAAAGGGATTCAGCCACCCGAAATGGAAAAACGTGAAAAGTGCTGCCACAAAAATAAGTTTCGGTTTTTTGGTTTAGGGCACTGGGACAAAGGCAAACAAAGCACAACAGAGCGCAACACAGTGCGAAATGTGCGGAATATGGAACACCGGATGGTTCAGAGATAATTCCCCTAAAACACATAGAAAGAGGGAGAGTGAGAAAGAGAGTGGAAAAGCCCAGAATTTCCCGCTCAACTTGCACTTGTGGATCGTAAGTGGTTTAGAGGCAACAAGCGGTGATAGGAAAATGATAATATTTTAATTTAAATATATATATTTTATATTAAAAATGGAATATCCATTTTATTATGGAGATTACAAAATTAATTTTATATATTATTTAGTAATTATATTTTCTATTTCTTTTAATATTATTAAAGAATATGTATATATTCCTTGGTTTAGAATACAAAAATCAAAATGGGAAGCTTTGAGGATTTATAACTATCTGTTAGCTTTAGACAAATAAATAAATAAATAATAATTAATTATTTTTCAGATTTTCATTAGATATTTATTATGCATAATTATTTACTAAAATATTGACTAATTTCTAAGTAAACTTTTTTTAAATTTTGGTATCTACATTCAACTTTATTCTTTAAAAGTATTATATTTATTTTCATTATATTATATTAATTATAATTATTGTTTTTAAATCATTTTATTATGTAAGAATGGTAATATACATTTTTATTTTAATATTTCTTTTTAAGCAGATTTTAAACCTTTTATTTTTATAATAAATTGTTAATATGTTAAAATGTTTTAACATTTAATTAAATAAACTATTGTCATATTTAGTTTTGTTTGTTGGAGGAACATTCACAGATATTTAATCCTATTTAAGCTGTTGACAATTCAACACTTTCGAAAGAAAAATGTAAACAAAGGCATCGAATGCACAAATGAGACACTCAAGATGAGCATTCTCATTCGAACATTAAAAACAGCATCCACAACTTGAGAGAGAGAGAGAGGAAGGGGTGGCCGGAAAAGCGTTGAGAGAATTTCCCTTAGCGGAAAACGACCAGAAACGAAGGCGCCACACGAACCTCCACCGAACGACTTGTGGATGGCAACTTTTGGTAGCAAGCTGGTGGCCAGCAGCAGCGTTGACAGCCGCCAGCGGACGGCGTTCAGTTAGGATGTGCAGTTCCAGCGGTGCGAACGTGTCCCGGGCGCGCCAATTGGCCAAGTAGCCAAATAGCCAACCAGAAATCCAGCCGAATATGCCAACGCCTGACTGAGGGCCGCGGGTCGCGCGTTTTTTGTGTAAATAAACAGAAGCAAAAGGAAAACGTAACGAAATCAGCAAACCGAAAATCAAAAGCAAAAATCAAGCGGAACATCAACTAGCAGCCAGAGGCAGCTGAGCGAAGCATCCATCACCAAACATCACCGCTTCATCCATCAGAGATCGGCGGAATTTATTTTTCGGTTTCAGTGAGAAAAGAAAGAGGAAAAAAAATCAACACAAACGCTTAATAGTAACCAGAATATGCCGTAACGTATACGCCATGTGAGCCGGAGGATCGATGGGATCGAGCGTGTGTTCCGGCCAGGCCATGATAGCAACCCCCTCCTGTACATAGCCTTTCTCTCTCTGTCATGTGTCCGTATCCGCCGTACTGTACATACTGTAGACTCTAATTGATTAAACCACAATAGCAAAAATACAAAAGAAGCAAAAAACAAACAAGCAAACCAAAAACCGACATAAAAAATAAATAAATAAATACATATATAGCTCGGAACGCGCGCGCGATTTCGCCGCACGCCGCACACACAAGTTTCGGTGGAAAACGGGTATAAATAATCGAAATAATATTCGAACGCTATGCTATATATGCTATAGGAATTAGGTAAATTATTAGGATTCAATTGGGCACTGGAATTTCGCGCGCAATCAGAATTAATTATAAATAAACGAGCAGCAGCATCATGGGACCAATCAGACTCTAGATCTGCAGAGTTCAGTCACAGTCGCCACAGCACCAAGTCATCACCATCACCAGGCCATCACCATGGACTACGGCCGGCTGAATGCGAACATCAATACGGGCAACATTAGCACCGATGAGTTCCTGGCGGTCTTCACCACCGGACGACCGGCGGCGGAGAATGCCACCCTCAATCCGCCCCTCTTGGCCGTCGACGGTCAGCTGACCCTGCCAGCTGGCTCTGGATCGGGACTAGGTCCTGGTTATGTCTATTTAAATGACACTTTATACCTGCTGAACGGTAGCTTCTACAACAGCAGCCTCCAGCTGGCCGGTGGCTACTATAACCAGACCTCTGGAGCGGGAGCGACAGCCGGCAACCTGACCAATCCGAATCTCACAGAGGTCCACTGGGATGGACGGTATCCAAGCGGCTATACGCTCACCCACATTGTGATCGCCTCCATTATTGTGACCATCCTGATGATCATCATTGTGGTGGGCAACATGCTGGTGATCATAGCCATTGCGACGGAAAAGTCGCTGAAGAACATACAGAATTGGTTCATTGCCTCGCTGGCGGTGGCGGACTTCTTCCTGGGCCTCATCATAATGCCCTTCTCGCTGGCCAACGAGCTGATGGGCTACTGGATCTTTGGCAGCTGGTGGTGCGACATTCATTCGGCGATGGACGTGCTGCTCTGCACCGCCTCGATTATGAACCTGTGCCTCATCTCGCTGGATCGCTACTGGAGCATAACCAAGGCGGTGGACTATCTCAAATCGCGAACGCCAGCGCGGGCAGCCGTCATGATTACGGCTGTATGGATAATGTCCGCCGTTATCTGCATTCCCCCGCTGCTGGGATGGAAGGTGAAGAGGCCGGAGGGACAGCTGCCCAAGTGTCAGGTGAGTGAGCTGAGCAATAAATAGGTTGTTCCACACATTCCTAAGCCAATTGAAGGCAATTGACAACAATCGAATAAAGTAACACAAAGGCGGAGTTGGATTTGAATTTCAAGAGTCAAAGTTCTGACGAATTAGATTTATTCTTCATGGGGATAATTTATTAAGAATTTATTGTATAAAAAAAATGCAAATAAAATCTTTAAAAGTTGCCAAAACTCTTGGAAAGTTTAAAACGAAGAAAATAAAGCAGACTACTATTTCACTTAATGAAGGATACACATTTCTTTTGCCTAAAATTATAAATAAATTCACAATTTATGATTCAAAAGAATACCTAAATGAATGTTATTTATAAATCAATGCAATTTGCAATAAATCAATTTAAATTGATTGCAGATTTAAAAGAAATTTATTAAAGCCGCAAAAATCCTATGAAATTAAATTTTTAATGATTGTTTACATACAAAAAATATATTAAAATTATAATAAATATACAAATGTTTTGTACCGTTTTTTTTTACATTTTAATATAAACAAGACAGAGCAGAGCAAGAAAATAAAAAGATATTAATATTTGATAAATGCCACCTTCTAGAAAAATCCTAATGAGCACGTTTCATATATCTTCCCCCAAAGTTATCTCTCTTTAAACAATTTCCAGGCATAAATTACCAACGATCTTTCGTATTCTTTCCGCTTTTATCTAGGTAATTTTGCTATTCTTGGCCACATTTCTAGCCTAATTTAGCCACGTTTATTTTTTTGGTTGTATTATTTAGCAGGGCAATAAATGCCATCGCCGCTGAGCACTCTCATATTTGCAAACAATAAAGCGTCGAATAGCTAAAATGTTGCCAAGCAGTGCGATAGCAACATGCAAAGCGCAAAATTGCGGCCTCTTTGTATGCAAATTTGCAAGTTGCCGGCACAATTGTCAGATCGTTGGATGGCTTTCCCTTCCCCCTCCCCCGATTCTTGGGTCACGCAGAGAATAAACGCAGAAAATATTTATGCATATGAGTGGCGGGGATACATTCCGAGTGTGTCTAATTCAGACGGCTCAAGTCGAAGGCTCCAAGCCAGCCCCAAAAAGTAGGCTATAATCCATAGAAATATGCGCATTATCATGCGGGTCCTGCCAGTGGCTGAATTTGAATTTGAATTTCGGTACTGAGAATAGAGGGTTGGGTAGGGTAGGGAAGGGTGGGGTAGGGGGTAAAAACGAAACAAACTAGCTGGGAAATTCGCAAGAGAAATTCCAACATCAGTAGCTGCCACAAACTGCTGCTCTGCTCTGACTGCCTGCAGCCTTTTTCGGTGAAAATTTTTTAAATTTTGCCACAAATTGAAAACGTCCTTCAAAAGAGGAATCGATGCAGTCACTCCGACGACGACGAGTGAACCGTTCAATCACAGTGACTGACCCACCGACAGCTTCCTGGGGGAATTTCAGCTTAAAGTTCCTTCAACGGAATTCAAACAGTTTAAAAATTGTTTAAAAATCCAAACAGAAGAGTGTCTAAAAATGGTCAGTGGTGGGTTAAACCACAATATTATTTATTGCAATCATGATAAATGCGTGATGGTAACAAAATGGAAAATGCAAATAGCCTTGGGCATTCCCCTTCATATCGTTCGTATCTGTATCTCGCCTGTCTCCAGAATTTTTGATTAATTTTTTTTGTGTTACTTCTTCCTCCCTCCGCACAGACAGACATTGGACAAGTGAATAAAAAAAAGAAAGAAAAAGAAGGAAAAAATAGCACAATATAGCAGAATATAATAATAAAGTGGAGCAAGGAGGACGGCAGACGAAGGACATGGCCAAATAAAGTATCTTAATATAGCAGAATGCTTACGTAAAGTTTGCCATTCAAATTAACCTTGAGACAATAAAAGCCAGGAGCCAGCGTTTCTTTTTTTTTTTGTTTCTCTTTTATTTACGATGGCCAGCGTCCAGCATATTGGCCAGCACATTAATCAAGCCTAAGTGGCCAGGATAAAGTTCCCACCGGCAGGCAAACATGTTTTTTTTAAGCGAATTTTAAGCAGTCTAAACAACACAAAATGACAATTTATAATATCCCCAAAGTTGGTCTCCACGAAGGGCATCGATTACCAAAGGATTCCCTTACTCAACTCGGCACTCCAATTAGTTTGACGGCATTTTGGCCACAACCGCCGCAACCAATCAGGCAATCCAACAGCCAGAGACATGAGACACGGGTTCAGTTTCAAGTTCAGGTTGAGGTTGAGGTTCAGCTCTGTCCAATCGTTAAACATGTCTCCCGGCCAAATTTTTCGGAAAGGAAATGCCTGTCGGCCATGGCCTTGTACGAGGCCGCCCATGTAAAACCTCCAATTTTCAGCCCCAATACGGGCGGCGAGTGGCATGGCCTGGTGAACATTTTAATTATGACACCATGTTGACATGTACAAAATTGTTGTTCGTCGCCACCACCACCGCCGACATCCTCGTCGTCGTCGTCATCGTCGCACATTGAACCGCAATACAAGCCTCAGGGAGGAGGCAAAAAAATTGGTGGCAAACATGGAGGCAGGTTGTAGGGGCAGAGGCGCTGATTTGACACTTGCCTGCTCGATTTAATTAATAAAAGAAGAACATTTTAGAGCGCGATGACACTGATTTCAGGCCACTCGGGCTTGTCTAGGCTTTGGCAACTATTTTTAGGTTTTTGGTTTTGCGTAAAAAGAGGGAACTGCAGAGAGGGAAAGTATTGAATTTGTATTTAATTTAAGGAAGAAATAAATAATAAAAAAATAGATAAGGAGGCTTTAAAAGAGGTTTTTACTATATTGAAAATTAAATGAAACATGTATTTTTCTACTAGGAATATTTCATTAACTTATAAAGTCAAGTAAACCTTTAAAGTAGGGTTTCATTTTGTTAGCGTCAAAGCTAAAGGCAAACCAAGCCAATAATAATATCGAAATATTTCAACAAATCTCCACAAGATCTTGTTAGTTATTTAATAATAGAATAAACTTCAAAGAAAATTCTCCCAGTGCCTTTGCAAATATTTTGACAGGCGGATTTAATTGACATCAGCTGGGGGCGTTGGCGGCGCTGAAAGTTTTCCCGCTCTGATTAATGCCGAAACCTAATGAGGTGTATCCTGATACGAGGAATATGTTCCTGTGTGCGTGTGCGTGGGTGCTTGTTATTTTTGGAGGCATAATAAGGCCCGCTGCGAGGCTCCGAATCAGCTGGCATTGTTCGCCCCACATCGACGTACGTCTTAATGGGTGCAATTTCGCTCGACAAGTGCCTCAATCTGGGGGCCAAACAAACAAATCTACAAATATCGCATACAAAAGGCCGCTTATTGAATGGAGTGGCCAATGGGTTGGGTGCGGGTGGAGGCAACTAAGAAGAAATTCTAATTCCACGAAACTACATTATTCAAGGCGACTTCTCGCTCTCTCCTTTCTCGTTCGCTTGGCAAACTCAAGCTGCTGGCCATTGTGCTGGGGCTGGCTTGGGGGTCCTTTGAGGACGACAGGCGGTGGCGAAAGGGTCACACAATGGACCTTATTATAATCCGTAAAGGGGCAAACACTTTATTGAAATATTAATCGAATATTATATACCATTTTACGGAACACGCACACAAAAGCCAGCCATCACAATGGCGAGCAACAAATGGCCGGACCAGGATGAAATATATAGGACTCAATGATGAAAGGAATGTTCCACGAGTCCTTAGAAGTAAAAGTTTATGAGCTCAAAATCAAAGATGTTCAGACAAAAAAGGGTATGCCGGTTGGGCATAGTGCCAAGGCGAAGGCTTAAATTACGGGCCCACAGTGCGTATGTGTAATGTGTAATGCGATGATATGCGGCAGCACAATAACGACTTAAGTCATTGCCTAAGTAGCTCATTAGCGTCTGTTTTTTGCCGTCACTTTAAAGGAAATTAAGGGAAAACTGTTGAAGGGTAGGGATAAGACAGTGTGATTACCCAGCACTTGGGGAAACTTTTGGGGTTTGATTTGATTTTAATTTTCTTTCTAATGAAGGAGGAAAGATTTTTAATATTCCTTTAAAATTAAATAGCAAAAGTTTCATGAAAACTTATAAATTTATAAATTTAGTTTATATAAAACTATTTTAAATCAAAAGAACTGCTAAATCCCCTATTATTTTAACATAAAAAATAACTGATTTGAAAAAATTAAACAGAAGTTCATTCATATATCAAAAAGTTTGTAATCTCGATTGCCTACTTCTTGCAGTTAAAATATTTATGATAAAGTATTTTTTATACTCCTTTTTTCTTATGTGTATACTGCCTTTGCTTCAACCTCAATGTCGTGGCCGGCGGCAGTCTAGATGCAGGGCTTTAAGTTGACATTGAGCCCAGGACGAGAACGGGTCCAGAGTCCTCCGTCCTCCTGCCTGTATCCTCCCCTCCCCAGAGCTCATTCCAAAGTCCACAGTCCAGTGTGTGCGTGAGCCTGGGCACTTTTGATATTTTCTCATTATTTTGTACATGTGCATGTTGAGGCTGCTGCTGTGCTGTGCGGGTGTAGTACGTGTGTGTGGCTGTAATTCTTGTTAGGTCTTTGTTACATTTCATACACTTGACTTGCTCAGCTGAAGACTTGTTGTTGTTTCTGTACTTACATTTGCCATCCTAGATGCGCATGTTTATGCGAAAGTGGAGGTCCTGTGTGTGCCTTGGCCGTGTCTGTGTGAGCATAGTAGCCCTTTACGTTAGCTAAAGTATTTTACATTTTTTTCGTTTTTTTTCGGCAGCATTTTCATGCAAAAGAAGGCAAAGAAATGCCAGGAGCCGGCAACGCAAAAAAAAGGTTCAACAGCAATGGGCTAATGGGCTTAGTCCTTGAGATACTTTCCTCAGGGTTCGGGCATAAGTCTGCTTGTGTATCTTGCCCTGCACTTGTAGAAAATTTTGCAAATTACCAGATATATTTTATACATTTTAAACTATAGAAATTTATAGCAAAGAATCTACTTTTTTTGGCTATTTATCTATCATTTAAAGAATTTGTAAAACGCTTTAAAATCTTTACTTTCATGGCAAATCCTTAGCTCTTTTCTCTCTCTGCACTTTGTAGGTTAGTGGGTTCACTATGTGCCTCCGACCGCGTTTCCACATCGTTGGCAAAGTTCACTTTTCTTGGCCATTACGGTTTCTGATGGCTTTTAAGATCATAATCAGTGGCATTTATTTTCAAGCAGCCACCAAGGACCTCATTGGGGGGAGCAGCAGGAGACAGCAACATTTACGCATTGAACTGCGTTATTACATCCTTGATTTGTTTATAACAGGAAATTATTAAAGAAAATATACATATAGATATATATATATTCTTGGCAGAAAATCAGCAAAAAATCAAATAACAAGCATACGCCCCGTTTACATTCCTCCGATTTTGTTTTTTTTTTGACTCCTCAAATCGTTTGCTAATTTCCGCTCGCCGCGCTCTCATCGCCGCTGACATTACAGCCCAGATAGAGGATGTTGTTGGCGAGCGTCAAACAACTGGCGGCATGAAAATGAAAATAAAAGGAAACGTAACGTAACGAAACGAAACACTGACGACGGCACCGAAAGGCATGCCTTTGAATGAATGCCCACCACAAGGCATATGCCTTGGCATTTTATGCGTGGCATAGGCAAATATTGACATTTTAGCTTATGGCGCACGCACCACTAACCGGCGCCCAGCCACCATTTTTTCTCATCTCATTCCCACGGCTTTCAGTTACCCAGCACCGAGCTCCCAGCTCCCAGCTCTCAGTTCTCCTCCATCGTTGGTTAAATTAAATTACAGAGCAATTCTTTCCGGCTGCTTTCGGCTGTGCTCTGTGTACGTACGGAGGAGTATGTGTCTGTCGTTATTGTGAGTGCTGCACGTATACCATTTGCGGTCTCCTTAGCCATACATATGCACAAAAACATATTTATTTCAATTGCACAATCACTGACGTATATTAATATAAAATATCCTTTATTTAAATTGGAAAAGTTGGGCTTTAAAAATGTTTTAAGTGGTTTTCTATGACATGTTCAATTGAAACTCTCTTTAACATAATTTTAAGATTTTATATACCTCACTTTTTGCTACATTTAAACCCAAAAAACACTAAATTCTAATCTGAAATCTTACAAGTTATCTCATTAAATTCTTAGACCTTCTTCTTTCTGTGTAACACACATTTCCTTCCTCCAAGCTCAACAACTGCCATATGCAGTGGCATTTGTCATGCTGCGGCTGAAACTTAAAGTCGGCACAAGTTGAACTTCATTTGGACCCGGATACACGGAATCCCCATTCCGCCATCCCATCCAATTCCATCTCCTCCAGAGACTTATCCCCTTATCGTGGCTGTCGCGTATTTCGCCAATGGCTTCTTTTTATACTCTGCCTCCGCCTTCCCTCTTGGGTTTTTTGTGTGGGGAACTCGAACTTTTCGTGCTGCTGTTCGCTCTGTCGGTTTGATTAAAATAAAGCCAAGTTTCTAAGCCCGGATTAGTGTCCGAATTATTATTATTTTTTCATTCTTCTCTCTGTTATTTTTTGGGCGAACGAATGCGTTCTCAGTCAATTGTTTGGCTTCGTGGCTTTATTTATTTACTTTGCGCTCAGTTCATAGACGCCGCGCCGCGTTCTCCTTAAAGTTGTTTATACAATTTGCATTGCATACTTGGGGAGGTTGTCTGAAAAGTTTTTTATTGCATTCCATAAAAAATGCAGGGACGGGAAAATAGGTAGAAGAGACTTCTGAGAGTTGTCTTCTTATCGCATCCAGAGTCTGGGCCCCCAAAAAGTTTACACACACTCAGTGCAACTCCTGGTAAGAAGGCTGATGTCATCTCGCATGAAATATAATTCCTTTGGCAAAGTTTAATATCATTATTTTTGTTTCTGGCTGGCAGCTTGTGCGAAAAGCGCTTGAGAAATTCGCACGCGTATTAACTTTCACTTGCCAGGCAACATAAACAAGCTTTAAGCAATGGCAACAATGCCTAAACTGAAGCAGATTTGGTATTTATGAGCTTGCCACAAGAATCTGGCTGCCTGGCTGCCTGCCTGCTTGGCTGCCTAAGTAAATTATACGCGAAGAAAACCGGCCGGAAAAGCCGAAGAGTTGGGCCCGAAAAACAGATGGAGATGAAAGCAGAAAACTCTTTTACAATTGACTTGCCTTCCGCTGATGCTAATTGAATTAAAATCCATTGGAAAGTTGTTGTCTGCCGGCGGCAATAAACGGAAACTGGCAACTCTCTGGCTGATGACAAGCAAAGGGTCAAAGTTTAATTTATTGCCAGGCGAATGGCCGGCATTCTGTCAAAGTTCTGGCCACGCGAACTCTTTTTCGCAATCGTAAAGTCAAATGGCGCCTAATTGGCAAAACAAGCGGAAAATCGCAAATTAAAACAGAGTCCGCATCCGAGCCCGAGTCGAGGCTGGAAATAAATTTATCCTGGCCCTCTGCAGCCTTAGCCTCCCCCAAAACACAAATAAAACAAATTGCGCATACGCCCCGCAGCCGCTGTAGTTCTGCCCTGTGATTTTCGCTGCCCCAGCTTTGGCTTTATTAAAGGAAACCAAATAAAATCAAATGAAATGAAATATTTCTGGGGCTCTATTTATTTTGAATTCTGTTTTTTTTATGGCAAAAAGCAAGCAGCAGCAGGTCCCTCCACCATCATCGTAATAATTAAAGAGAGCCAGCCGCTGCTTGCAGTTAATTTTACACGCATGACCCAACCAAAATCGGCAAATCGTTCGATACGATCATATTTCTTTAACGCAAAATTCCCACAAAAAAATCGCTTGACATTTATGACAACATTTGCACACATGAACACCATAAATTAACTTCACGCAAAAACTTTCCGCCATCGCAGCGACTCGACTCCCAGTGCTCCGCTGTCATAACAATGTCAAAACTTAAATATTGACAGTGCCATTGACATCGACATCGGCATCGGCATCGTCATCGACATTGCCGTGCACTGGCACTGCTCTGTTTAGCCTCGCTCAGCTTTTATGGCCACGCATAATTTTTCCATATTTTCAGCAGTGCCGAAAAAGAGTCAGAGATTGTCGTCGAAAAAAAGACAAGAAAAACCCTTTCACACGCCATGGGCTCGGCTCGATTTTGGCTTTGATTTCAGGCTCAGCTTGGGCTTTTGGCCCTAGCTTTCTGGCTTTTATGTGCAAATTGCGCGCAGTAAATAAAAATAAATGAGTATGAAAATTTTTTACTCCTATCAGCAGTATTTTTTTATTTGCTCGCCGAGTTCAAGACACACACACATGTCGTGTGTGTTCCACATGCTCCTCACCCTGCCCGTAACCCATATTCCAGAGCCCGTGTCCTCCTGGCTCCCATACCCATACCACCCGCAACTCTGGCACCTCCTCCATAATAATCGTAATGAATGGCTTATCACGCCAGCTGGCGTTGTCACCATCGCCAGTGATGGCATTGCCATCGTCTGGCGCCTTTGTTGGTTCGATATACCCGGCTGGTGGGTGGGTTTTTGTTACACAAGAAAAAGGAATTTTAAACTTGATGAATATTCCTATCAGATTTAAGAAAAATAAGTTAAGTTTTCAGTTAAAAAATATATTTTTTTTACATATTAAAACCTTGCCTATCTTTAAGGATACCCTTTTTTGTGCCTCGGTTTATTCGAAACCTTAGACCTTATGGATCAAGTTTGAAGTGTGGCTTTTTCTACTATATGTTTCTTATCAGAAAAAGTTCTATAGTTTCAGTTTCTAATTCTCTATTTCCCAAATCTTTCCTTTTTCCCACTTTTAATTCATTTAAATTAATATTTCAAACCATAATTTCTTACCGTGCTCTTGGCAGGCATGTGTGGCCTGTGGAAAATGCGGGAAATGGTTAATAAACGAAAGAGTTATGCAGTTTGCCAGACGAAGAAAAGGCAGGAATCCCAACGAAAACTCCAACTCACGCTTCGACAATAAAATGAAATTTAGCAATTCAATTTAATGCGTTATTTGTCGTAAATTTATACCGTGCCGGGCATATTGATTTACTCCAACTTAAGTGAAAAAAACACCCGTCGAAAACTGGAAAAGCGAGATAATTGCCAGTTGAGTCAGCGGCACACATGGGACCCACCAGCATGACGGCATATGAAGATTTATGGCCGCACCGAAATCAAACACCAATTTCGCCATTCATTAAACTCAACTTTTTAGTGGCCATAGCTTTAAGGTTGCTGCCGAGGCCTGGCTAAAGGCAGTATCAGCATTAGCCAGGAGCTATGGGGAGAGCGGAAGGGAATCTGGTATCTGGGGGGTCCTTGGCACTTTGTCGCATAAACATAAACACTTACAAATTCAGCGGGAAAAAACGAGTAAAAGTAAAAACAAAAGAAAAAGCACACCAGCAAGGATAACAACAACAACAGCAGCAGCAGCATCGTGGCCAAAAATGGTGCAAAATTATTTCTTGTGTTGTTTTCTTTTCACTCGCAGGCGGCATAATCCATTTTGAATAAAATTCCGAATGAACAGACACGGTAAAGGAGCGGAGCAGCCTGAGAGAAGGAAAGAAACACTGAGAAAAATATGTACAAATTCAAAAGAAGGAGTTTGAAATGGGAAAATATTTAGCAGATTTTTTCTAAGCTATTTATTTTCAGTTTCTTTAAAAGAAAAACCCAAAAAGTGAATATTTAGAAGAGCTATTTAATCATTAAATGAAATCAGCCTAAATTATGACTTGAAATTTATTTTGTCATCAAGAAAATATTCAGAAAATATTAAAAATATTAAATTTATTAAAGGATATTAGCTAGATATTCTCCGAGTGCATGTAAACCACGGTGGCTGTTGAAATCCGGCCGCATCCTTTGTTCTGACGGTCGCCGCTTGCCTTTTTTCGCCGTTTGTCGAAGACGATGCCAACACACTTAAAACATGAGCACGAAAAACATTTACATAAAATCGTCTTAAAGTATTTGCGCGCCTCATCGTCTGCGTTGAAGAGGAGAAAGTGGAGCCTGGGAGAAGGGACTCCGACGGATGCGCCCGTAGGCCAAATAAATTACACAAAATGTCGTCGGGCCCCATTTCTGTGGGCCATTTTGTGCCATTAAATACGGTGAAGTGGGGCGGACAGGAAAAGGTAGGCGGGGCAGGCGGGGCGGCGACCCGGATAGGGAAGGCGCACAAAAAGAAATTATAGAAATTGCATTTATTCGGCGAAAGCATGAATAAGTTTTTAATTTGCATGGAGCTCAGTCCCCTCCCTCGCTCCCTGTCTCTCTGTTAATTCAGTGTACCATAATCTCGCACTAAATGCGAACATAATTACCCCAAGCGGCGAGATAAACTTTCGTTTGTGCGAATTGAATTAAATTTGCCAACTGAAATTGCATTGGGTAAATGAATTTGTAGT
This sequence comes from Drosophila mayri, assembly GCA_008042485.1. Taxonomy (NCBI): domain Eukaryota; kingdom Metazoa; phylum Arthropoda; class Insecta; order Diptera; family Drosophilidae; genus Drosophila; species Drosophila mayri. The sequence continues at coordinate 916,040 of VNJN01009363.1, forward strand.
TTAATTTGCTGCCTTTGCTGCGCGGGGAACTTTCAAATCAACTTTTTCACTCGCCGCACATGTCGTTGGGGAGTCGCTTGGCCACCAGAGAAATCAAAAAAGTTCCAAATTAAATGAGACAGAAGAGCACCAGGCAGCGAGGGGCGAACCACAAGGCCAAAAAGAGGTGGCAGGACCTTGTTGCTACACACACACACATAGAGAGAGAAAGCCCCCCCCCCCCGTTTGGCCCTGAGTATCATTGACTCAATGGGGCCGGGATTCAATTTAGCATATATGAGTTTAATTTCGACATTCATAAATCCAAACCAAAGCCCCGGATGATTCATGTAGTCTGTGGATCTCCAGCATCAGGACTCCGGCTCTCCGCCTTGCTCCTGGCCTCGCCTAATTATGCAAAAGTTTTTCCGTTTCCATTCCGTACGTTTTTATTGCCGGGGCTACTCCCTTGGGTCAATTTTAATTACGCTCATTTGGAGCCTTTTAATGCAAATGAAAAATAAAAAATAAAACAGAAACAAAGAAGCGAAAAAAGAATAAAGGCCAAAATTCGTAACCAAACAAAAGTAAGGCGAAATGGAATTGAGGAAATTTTAAATTAAAAACAACAAGCCGTAAAGCAGGGCGTGTAAAATTTGACAGCGGCAACGAAGTGAAAATTGCTGAAGCATAATTGAGACAGAGGCAAGGGGCAGAGTCAGAGGCGGAGAGGCGGGCCAAAACCCGCATCAACCAGGCAGCAGTCCGCACTTGGCTGTCGTTTTCTTTTTCGTTTTTCGACTTTTGTGCATAATTAAAAATATGCGCATTGACATTTGAGGACAGGCCATGTTATAAATATTAATTTCCTTCCTTCCTCTTTTTTTGTTGCTTCCTTAAAATTCCATTGGCATGCTCTCGGGTCCTGTCCCTGCTGGTTAAGCCCTTTGACTTAGCTTACCTCAACCGAAATCCATCTAATTTTGCATGCCAAAAGGAGCAAGTTCCCTCTGGCACATATACACACACAAGTCCCCAGTTTGATCCTGCTCCTTCTCCTGAGTGTGTAATCGTCAATCATCATAATTCCGGGCACTTGGCCGCCCACATTGCGCATACGCCCCCCACAACGTCGATGGCTCATTTTTACAAATGAAGCGCATTTTACAGTTCACTTTAATGTCGGCCATAAAACCAAGACCCAAGCCATATCCTTTGTCTTTCATTAACACGCCGCCGCTGCCGCTGCCGCTGCCGCTGCGATGAAGACGAATGACATTGTAAAGAGGAATATGGCGGCTGAAAAGGAGTGCCGGCTGCCAGACGGAAAAAATGAAGAAGAAGCTGGGCTTAGCCAAGCCAACCGCCGCCTTGCATTCATTTGCCGGCGCCAAGGTTTTATTGAGTTATTCTTACCATTGTTGGCAATAAGCCCGAACTGAAGACCCTCAGCGCAACCGCCACCGCAAAAGGAAACCCCGGAAATGGCGAGGCTTTGATGATTTCCCCTTTGCCCAGTGAAGCCTAAAACTGCATTTGGAAAGCGCCTGATTTGGGGAGAAAAATTACCACAAAAAAGACAGAGACCCCGCTGAATTCCACATCCTTTCTCCTCCACTCGAAGCCTGTGTCACATGCCCTCTTTCTTCTCGGTTTCACTCTGCTGCTGGCATTTTTATTTCATTTGGCTTTATGAAATTAGTAAATGCCAGGCTCCCAGGAATTCTATGCCATCAGGATGGGTCACAAAATAAAATAGAATAAGCCAAGACAAAGGCAGAGGTCGCTTTCGTTGTTGTTGTTGGGAATAAACGTTAAAATATGATTTGATATTATGGCCAGGACAGCAGCCATGTAGCTTTGCCATTTGTTATCCTTGTTATGAATTCGAGAGTGCCATGATACCACAAGGCACGCACCCGAGATGGAGTGCCTCGCATCAATGGCATTTTGATTGCGAATATTAAGACATTCGACAAGTCGGTGTTGAGTTAAGGATATTAGTATCTGAATGCTAAGGATTCAAGGCAACAAGTGGGGGTATCTGTGGTTTTTAAAGGGGTTTTTAAGGATTTTCTTTAGGTTTTTTTTAAAGGTTCAACATAGGAGATGCTTTTAGAAACATTTGACAATCGAAATTTGCGGAATAACTAGCATTTCTCTATATTCATTTATATGGATTTTAACTTTGAAATCTTTAGAGAAAATTTTAGAGATATTATGAAATTTCTAGTTCCTTTTTATTCCAGTCTTCCTGAATCCAAACATCCAAGAAGATAGCTTCAAAAAGTCATTAAACCTTTCCAGCTGACAGGAGCAGGACTCCCCCGGTAGTCCTCACCCTATTCCTAGCTGGCTGCTGTGATTCTGACCGCATTGCCGCCGTATGTTTTGCGCCAGTCACAGTGTCCGATCATAAACTTCCCGCACACCTACACCCTGGGAAAATATAGGCAAATAAATAAGAAGGAGCCAAGTCAACGAAACCCAACCCAGGCCCAAGCCCAACCCAATCCCATTTGCAGCACCTTCAACCTATGCCCTGCACTTGTCTTCGCTTGGCACAAGGAACAGCTCACAGCGCACACATATCATTTGTCTGTCTGCCGAGTGTCCTTGTGTTTGTGTTTTTTTTTTCTGTGTCGTTGTAGTTGTTGATTGTAGTTTGTTGCCGCCTACGTTGTCGTGTTTGTGGTTACACTTTGCGTGCTGTGTGTGTGTGTGCACTTGCTTCTCTTTTCAACGCAACCAGAAACCAACACGGCGTATACGTGTTTTTTTCGTAGCCTTCCCTTTGCATGCGGTCTTGGTCTGTGTGAGTGAGTGAGTGTGCGTGCGGATAACTGCGCATATGTGTACGTTGGCCTATTGTGCTAATAGGCAACACTATCGTATTTTAACAGCTTTTATTTACATGATGCGCACACACACACACACAGAGACAAAGGGACAGTAAAATAACTTTTACTTTTTCTGGCGGTGAAGGTGGCTGCACTTGAATAAAATCATTGTTATTTGGTTTTTATTTAAATGGAGGGATGAAAAAAGGATTTTTCTTATAGAAAAGTAATGATTTTAAAGGCGAAACCGTATGCAGAATGACGTTTAAGGGATTAAGTTCAAGGCAAGCCATATATAAGATCAGTTTATATTAATTAGAAATAAAATCAAACTGCAAATTGTTGGGAAATTAAATATTCTCTTAAACCTACACCACACAACAAATAAATAATTAAATAAATGCATAAATCCTGAAATGTAAATGTTGTTTTGTATTCCAATAAGCTTTCTGTCAACTCTTGAAATTTTAAGTACTTGGGATTTAATATAAAAAACATTTTGACAAACTAAAGCCAATAATGAAATATGTAGAAAGTTGTATACTATTTTTAATTTGCTCAATCAAAACAGATTAAACATTACCGAATTCCCTGAAATTTCGTAGCTGCACCTGCAATTTGCCTTTAGGCAGCCGCAGTTTATTTTATGAATTAAAAAGGACCCGTCTGTCAGACAGTCATTCACTCAGTGAGTCAGTCGCCCACTTATCCACATGTCAGCCATAGAGAGGCGGGACTTCCAGCCGGATCCAATCCTTCGTCCGTCCGTTCGTCCTGCGTCATGGCGCCCAGCGTCCCGCGTTTCCTCAACTGTGACCTGGTCGTTCTCCAGCATGATTGGCATTTTCAAGCATCAGCCGCCGTCGCCATCCCTTGTGTCCTTTGTTAACACATTTCCCTCATTCTTCGATACTCAATTTTTGCGCTCACCTACACACACACACACACTGATAAAAATGGCGAAATGACAGGTTTTATAATTGGCGATAAAATGCCATTAACAAGGGACATTGTCCGGAATGCCATACCCATTGGTCACGTGTTTGCCAGCCACCTGCTCAGCGGGTTTTGAGTGGCATGCCACACACACACACAGATATATATATCGGGGTCTGAAAGGATATAATGGCAACCACATCCCATATCCCACATCAGCTGCAGCTGCTGCTTTTGCACTTCTTAAAGCTTCGCCCTTTAAAGTGATGAGCAATAAATTGCCTTTTTTGGGCTGTTAAACATGTGAAGTCAATAAAATTTTTAATGGCTCGCAAGCACTCGGCTGTTTGTGGCCTTTAATAACTCTGAGAGTTCGGTGGAAGTTAGGCTCACAGTTGAGCGGATGATTCAACTAGGAAAAGCAGCGCCCAAGTTTCCGGTTGAGCATCGCATCGCACCGCCGGAAGTAGCAAGTAACAGAACTTCCTGGCGTTGGGCGCCAGTAAACTGTAATAAACACTAAAAACGTAAAATGTTGTTGCATAGACTCAGGGGCAGGGTGTCATTTGACTGACAAATGTGGCCAAGGAAATGGCAAGGAAATTAAAACAAATATAAAATGCTAGCAACTAGGAAGAGGCCGCAGCATTCACAGAATATCAACAACAACTGTGACTACACTGGAGGAAAATATAACTAAAACTTGGTTCACAAATTGAACCTGCAAGACTATTAAAATAGTTCAAGAGGATATACAGCTTCTAAAGGATATACTGATTTAAGAATGTATTTATTTTAAATGCAGTTTTAAGCCACATTTAGTTATGGATTTCTTTGAGATTTTTAAACGTTATTAAAATAATTTAATCAGGTAGAAGTATACTTTCGCCTTTTGCTATATTTTCTTTTTAATTCCTTAAATTTCTGCTATAATTTTTCGCCAGTGCACTTAACTCTGTGGACCAACTTGCCGGGCGAAATGGAAATAAATATGGGGCTAACTTTTTTGTTGCACAAACGCTGAGCTGAGCTGAGGTGAGGCGGGAAGTGAGGGGTGGGCAGAGCAGAGCAGAGCTGCTGTTGCGCTAGTCATTTGCCATAAAAGTCAACAACTTTCCCTGGCGCAACGCTGATAAAGGCCAGCCCCTGACAGCCGGTTTCCTTTTTGGCCGCCCCGCCGCCCATTCATTTCGATTGAATTACGCGTAATCGTTGCGAGTGCTTAAAAATTAAATTAAAATTTTATTTACTCCGCCAACAGGAGGTGGCAGCTCGAGAGGGAAAGTGAGAGATTGAGGCGGGGGTCCTGCCACCTTAACCTTATCTCTGCCCCACGCACACACACCGAAGCCATAATGCAGCGGTGGGGTGATAAGAAATCGATTTGTCACCGGGACGTGAGACTCAATTGGCGCTTAAACAGAGGCCCAAGCCGCGAGGGCATAAATCAGCCGTTCGCACACGAGGTGAATGGCTTCCTTTCTTGTGTTTGTCAAAGTTTATTACACACAGGACCAAAATAATAATAATACTTAATGGAAAGACACATGCCAAAAATATATAGCATATTTTAAAGGCTTTTTATAAGGCATACAAGGGATTTTTATTTTAGTTTTGAAGGTTTCACTTCTCTGGGAAGTTTAGAAAATATAAAGAAATATATAAACCCCACTTTTACAAAGTTATCTAAGATGTTTTAATGTCTTCAGGGTAATTTAAACAATACAAAATATTCCATTAAATTTTCTGTAATTTTTCAATATTTATAATCAATCTTTATAAATGTACTCCACCTTTGAAAACGAATTTTTTCCTGTGCACTCGCATACGTACGAGTACAAGTTGCTTTGCAAATCCAAATCCCCAACAAAATACTTGCAGCTTTTGTGGCAAATGTGTGCTCGGCTTGATGGGGGAAAAAAATTGAAACAAATTTCAGAGCTGGATGGCATTGTCATAGCCTAACTATGAGCCCCCAGGCTCTAATGATTATTAAGTTGCCGGTGTGTGCGTCTGCTTGGTTGTGTCTTGCGTTGATTTATCCCCGATTTACAAGTAAATCCTCAAGTGAAATATAATTTCCATGTGTTTATTTTCTTGCCAGAAGAATAAGAAAATTTAACTGAATCGATTGAGCGATGACAAGACAGCGGGGAGATTTACTTGATATTCCCCGGTTTACATATTTCGCGAATAAATCCCCTTTGCCAGACAGCCAAAGCAAAGAAAAGCGTCAGGATGAATGCCGTTTCGTGGCTCCTGCTGGTGCTGGTGCCGTCTTTTCCTCTAGCTTTTGCTGCCCGTCTTTCTTTTATGGCTCCGCGAATTTCCCGCATTTTTCCATCTCATTCCCCGGGCCCCCATTTCTCAGTTTTTCGGTCTCTACGGTAATGTTTTCGCCTCAGTTGCACGTCGAATATTTTCAGCGATTGCCTCAGAAGCCGCAGAGTAAACAAGCGCGCTCACATTAACTTTCACTTACTTTGCGAGTGTGCGAGTGTGTGTTCAGGGATATATAAGGATGCTTTCTTCGGCTCTCTCACACACATACACAGTTCCTTACAATTTAAACGCTTCATTTCACTTTATTTCGACTGCGATTTCAATTTAAATTCCATGGTTTTTCATTTTCCTTTTAAACATCTTTTACTTTGGCTGACTGGCTGTGGCTTTTCCAGATTTTCTTTAGCCTCCACCCCCTCCTGCTATACCTAAACCAGTGCCTCCATTCAAATGCTCATGAAAATGAGAGGATTTTGGTGATTTCAATTTTTAATTTTGGCATTTCCCGGCACTTTATTGATTAGCACAGGTTTGAGTAAAAGTTTTTACTTTAAAATGCATTGGAAAATGTTTGGAAAACCATCAATTAGGCAGTTTAAGAGGTGACCTTAACAGTTTTTAGTTCTTTTTTTGTTAAGTGTAATAGTGGTTTTCAATCGTTAAAGTCGGAATGTTTTAATTAACTTTTGTTTGCCTTTTCCAAGAAGTTTTCCCAACGGAATATTTTGAATTTTCCCCACCGTCGCTCAGTACTTTACATTTTCCACCAAAAATCCTTTTCGCATGCAGCGTAAGATGTGCCGCTGCACAGGAATAAATATATAAAATGAAAATTGATTAAAAATATATTATTAAAAATTTAATTTGCATCACACAACAAATTATACAAAATTACCTCAAATAAAATTTGATTTTCTTCTAGAAAAAATATATTTAAACATACAAATTCTCTCTGAATTTCTCTTAGTGTCTGTTAGCCACCCCAAGGACCTGCAGTTCCTGGTTTTTCGGCTGCGGTTGACATGGAGAGGCAAAGCCTGCATGCCGCCTGAACTGGAACTGAGCTGCACGCATTAAAATAGATTGCTGTTTACTTTCAATTTAGTTGCCCGCCATCTCAATCCCCATCTCCATCTCAATCTCAATCCTTTTGCGTAGTGCGTTGTCCCTGGGCAAATATTTGCCTTTTATTAAAATTGTCCGTGGCTCTGTTCGCGGCTGAATGTCGCCCGTTGGCCTGCTGATTCGATTGCATACCTGTCACCGCATCGCCGGCAATATTAACTGGCATATTTCGCTGGCATGCGCCCGTCAAATAACTAAACCTGTCACCGGAGCCCAGAGCTGCCTTTCCAAGTTCCCCAAATAGCTGAGCTAAAAAATGCATAAAAAGTGGCAGAAACGAAACGCATTGTTTCGCCCAGAGAGAAACGAGAGAATGGGAGATGTCAGGCGGCGGCAATGACTCCACTTTATTCCCAGCTACCCGGCCAACTATGCAGCACAAAGTTTTTCCCATTTTCTGTTGCCTCTCAGTTGGCATTTTTTATTTGGAATTTATTTCATTAGCTTAATGCGCAAAGTGGAATCTCTGAGCTTTTGGCAAAGTTGTGCCATAGTTAATGAGCAGCCCAGGGGAGTCCATGACCAGGTTCCGCCTCTCATCGTAATCATCATCATCATTGCTTTTCGGGGCGGATGAGTGTCAAGCTTTTTGGGCAGAGGCTTGGCCAGGTGGAAAAGTTCACTCCGATGGCCTTGTCCAACGCACTAACGTTTCACTTGGCCGGGATTGGGCCCTCAACATAGTCGAGCAATCAAATTCATTACGATGCGGAAATACGCAAAGTTGGCAGAGTGTCAGCGCAGAGGATGAACTGGCTGGCCACTGAGCTGAGGTTATACACTGTTATATAAAGAGGGTATACTTAAAAAATATGAACTATTTTAGGAGTTAAAAATACTCTTTAAAATGGTAAAATTTATTAAACAAATTAAAGAGATTATAGGACATTTTTAAGGCCATGTAACTAACTTTAACCCATACGTATTATTAAGCACCTTTATATCCTTCATTAAAACCCCATTAAAGGGCTTTAAGTACCTAATTATTACTCGAATAACTTTAATTAGATTTTGTTCAGTGCAAAGGTTGCTGTTGGCGTTGAGAGGCTATTATCACAGCAAGGCGACAGGACGACAGTGCCGTAAAGAGATGCGGCCAGCATGCGACCATAAATGGCTTTTGGTCTGGTCGGTGGTTGGGGGTTTCGCTTGCAAACAATCTGACAGGGACAAGCTGCTCCGACTCCTGGCTCTGGCTTCAGGACTTCAGGTCCTGTTCCTGACAACGTTGTACATACTGGAAGTAGTAGCAACAGCAGCCACAACATAGATAAACAAGTTTCTGGTGCTTCTGTTGCTGTTTGCCGCCGTCATAACCGCATATATCGCTCATAAACGCCGTCATAAAAGTGACACTGACAAAACAACCAAAACAAATATGTGATAAAGACGGCCGTTGCGATATACAAAAATAAACACGAAACGAACTACAAGCTGTCCCTAAGTAAAAACTTTGGTTACTTCCACGAGCATAAAAGCTAAACTCTCCCCTAATTTAGTGTCTGACATGTTGTTTTATTCGTTTGCCTTGGACAGGCTCATTTCAAAATTCAATTTCTCCATTTTTTATTGACAAGCACAAAGCAGAGAGAGCAGACATGCGACACGCAGGACTATCTCGTTGCACACGGGTCGTATGCGTAATCTGGACTGGACGGGGGCCTAATTCTCTACGCTTCCGCTAATTAAACGCTGCAACAGCAGGACAAAAAGCAAAGGAAACTGAGCAGATTATTGCATTTGTCCTTCTCTCTTTCTCTCTGCTTGTGTCTGTGTGTGTTGATAAACGTTTAGCGTCATTAAAAAGGCAACAACAAGGACATCAGCACAAGGACCAAAACAGGATCCGCATCAATGTTGGCCAACTGCCTGGAGCACACAGGAAAAAATATTGTAACAAATTAGTTTGCAGTTTATGTGAAGGATTTAGAAGTAGAAAAAGATACAGAAAAAAGCATGATAAAATCTAGGTTACTCCCTAACCAAGACCTTCCTTCCCATAGAATTTATTTCAAATGAAACACTTTTCTTAACTTCTCTAAAAAAAAAGATTCAACTGTTCGAAATCGATCCCTATTTTTTCCTGTGCCTTGACAGATGAAGAGATGCGAAAGGAACGAGCTCGAGATGGATGCAAAAAGAGACGCCGCCAGCAGTTCTGCTTCCCTTTTTTCCCCCGCCCCACCACACTCTTTTCCACCCATTTTCCCCTGCTCTTCCGACCCCGGCTGCAAACGGATGAAAAGAGTCCAGCTTAGCCTGGAGCAACTTTAGCAGCTGCAAGTTGCCAGTTGCCAGTGCCACACGACGCAGGATGCACGCTTTTTGTTCTTGTTACTGGCCATTGTTATCACTGCCTCGTCGCTGAAGAGCCAACAACAGAAAAAGAAACTAGGCTACGTCGTCGTCAGGTCCTGTTCAAATTAAACTGAAAATCTTGTCCACCGCCAGACAGCGCCGCCCTCCTGTCTGGAAGCCCACCACGCCCACTCTTCCCTCACTTGTCAAACATTGTTATGAGCCAAAGTGGCAGCAGCACTTTTTCTAGCACAATTCCCCCTCGACCAGGAAAAATCCGGCCAAAATCACCATTGCCAAGCGTTCACTTTAAAATAAAAGTGCACTGGAGTGCGTAGGAAAAAATTCAGTTAAATTTTAATGAGTTAGAAAAGGGATTGTTAAATACTTAATTTATTTTTAAACAGTTCCTGCAAATTTATTTCAGATTCTTGTTAAATAAAATAGATTTATTTTGGATAATTTAGGTAAATACTTTTATTTTTAAATTTAAATTCTAAATAGAAAACAATTATAAACTCTTTTTCTATAAAAAAACAATCTGTTTAATTACAAAATTGGTTTACTTAAAAAATCTTTAACGAACTCAGAACGAAAGAACATTTAATAGGATTTAATTAAAGTCTCAAAAATTCCTTCTAGAATTAATTATAAAATTTTCCGGAGTGTTCCCTGTAAACTCTGTCCATGCAGCTCTCCCGAATGTTGTAATTAAACTTAAAGAATTGAGCTATGGGCCAAGTTTGGGGAGGCAGTAATTCCGCCAGCTGAAAAAGGGAGTAAGCCGGAATAGGAGAAGGGAAGTAAAAAATAAACCCTAGAACAAAAACCCGAAACAAAGCACCGAACTGTAGGAGAGATAAAGGCGACTCCTGGCCAATCGATAGCTCTTTAACTTTTCCCTTCTTGCCCGACTTTGGCACTGATGGGTTAAGCTTGCGCCTAATGGCCGCCTAAGTTGACACACCCAGCTCTGAATAATGGAATCAGGGAAAAAATCAACAACATCAGCAGTGAAGCAGCAGCAGCAGCAACAGCAACCAAGCGGAGGCAGGCAGCAAAACTTTTATGTTGATTTATTAAATTAATTGCTACCTCATGGCTCAGCGATGGCAGCAGGGCGTCCTGAGTGGGCGAGCATGTGAGTTAACTTTTATTTGTCTTTAATTTAATTTATACGAAATGCTGCGAAACTTTTTTTTTTGCTGCCATGAAAGCGAAATGTTTTTCCAGGGAACTACGAAAAGTTATTTTTCCGTTTACCTCATAAACGCTTTTTGGTTTATTTCGTGAGATATACTGCAAAATGAAGATTGCGAAGATGATTTATTCACAGAATGCACGCAATGCTGAAAGGACGAAGGTGGGAAGGTTGAAAGGTGGCAGCAGATCGCAGATTGGAGGTCGGAGGGGAATGGAAACCGAAATGAATTGAAGCTTTACGTGTTGCTGTTCCACGCAATTTCCGGACAAATATCCCCCCTCTCTCTCACCTTCTCCCTGACAGCTCACACTTTATCACCCAGCCCCGGGTTCGCATCGCATCACATTTCGCAGACGTTTTGCACTTGATTTAATGTCACCCTCAAGCCAAAGGCCTAGAAAACTCACCCACAGAACCCTCTTCGAGCACAGCTTCCGTTTGAAGCAGCTTCGATTTGTTGCGTTTGCCAATTTTCCAGCAGCTAATGGCGTTACAATTTGCCATTGTTATTCTAGGTGTTGGCTGAGGGTCTACACTGGCAGAATCTCTTTTAAAAAATTAAATAAAAAGAAACAATCTCGCTGCCTATTTAAGTAACCTTTTTTATAGTGTACTTTTCTCGCTGGCTCCCCTTTTCTGCCAAGGGTTCCAGGAAAAATGACGCCGCAAAACCCCACAGTGCGAAATGCTCATTTATTTCGAAATGGGGGAAGTCCCGGCCGAACCTCTTAAGGGGAAGTTAACTGCTGCTGCTGCTGCTGGAATATGTTGCACGTTAAGCGTTTGCTTCAGAATTTATTGCTGGGCGTCGGCGTGGTTGACTGTCAACCCATAAAAACTTCGACTCTCAACCTGCTCGGCACAAAAAGGGGGCGTTGCTCGGTGTCGGTGTAAAAGTGAGGGTAAGAGTTCGAGGTCCTGGAGCTTCCTGAGCTCTGCAGGTCTGAAGTTCTTTCTGCGGCTCTGGGGTGTGGCCGTTTATTGCATTTACAGTTACTTAATTCTTTTGCATGAACTTGCCGCAACACAAACAACAATTATTGCTTGCCCCTGCGACCCAGCCCCATTGCTCTTATTTTTACCTTAAATGTGGCAGAGATTGTTGGCGTGACACTTGGCTAAAGAGCGTCAGGCAGGCAGGCAGGGAGGCAGGCCAACAGGCAGGCAGGTGGTAAAAACATTTTGATCGCTCAAAACTTTCGAAATGACTTTAAATGGCGCTCGCAAATTACAGCTCAGCATTTTTTGGAGGGAGGACTGACTCCTGCCTCTGTGGCCGTTGTTGCTTTTATTGCTGCTGTTACGCGGGCATTGATTGTATTTTGAGTGACGGGCACCGCAAAAAAGCTTTTAAGTCATTAATTTCATTTTGAGAGCCAGCCAGCCATCCTCAAAGGATTTTGAAGTGAACATTTTGCGCTGATGACGGCTGCAATGGGTGAATGATTCGCAGCATGTGTGTGTGAAGGCTGTACTTTCACTTAGATGCACGGGGAAAAATGTATGGCTTTATGATAGAAATTTTTAGAAATTTGAAACCAATTGAAACTGTTTAAATATAAAATATAAGTTGATTTATATTCCATTCTCTGTAAACATTATAATTCGATGTTGAGAACACAATTTTCACATCAATAATTCTCCCCCAAAAAGAAAAAAAAACGTAATAAAGTTGGCTTGGGGTTTCGTGAATACGTCTGGCGAATATAAATTCACTAATAACAGAGATTTATGCGCTCAGCCAGCAGACAAAACATGCGATGCCAACTTCCAAATGGAAGGCAAACACACACAGAGAACGAAACAAAACGAAAACATTTAAAACTGGCAATGTTTTTGGTCCAGAGATAAGTCTGGCTGTAAATATAAGAGTCCGTGTGTGTGTGTGTATAATCGGGGAAGCACACAATCTGCATTCAAATGAATCAAATAAATTAGTTTGGCCATTTTTGAGGCCAAAACCAAATGTCGGCAACGGAGCGTATGAGCAATTTTTCTAGCCCACAGCCTTAGGGGCTAGAAACTGTTGCGCAGAAACTTTTCCCTGTCGCTACCCCTCCAGCCCGTTATTTGATTAAAATAATTTCCACTTAACTTCTTACTTCCACCCAACGCGCGGCTAGACATCTTATTCGCTTTTATCAGCGAGCGGCAGAGCCAAAGGACACAAAAAGGCAATGTAATTAAGAGGGCCACAGAAGCACGCATCCATACAAAACTATCCGGCAAATTAGTATGGTAAAACTTAATACATGCGCCGCCAGAAGAGAAGCCCAAGTCAAAGCCAACGCAAAAGCCAAAGCCAAGGCAAAGTCAAAGCCAGGGAAATAAAAGGTATCTAAGCACACACAGAAACGACGCCCAACATCACTGGCTTTGGGCATAAACTGCTGGCATTGATTGTCCCTGTCCATGTCCTTTTTCCCTGAGTGTGTGTTGGGTTTGTATCTGGGCGATGCTCAAGTGTGCGCGTGAAAAATATGCCAAAGAGGTTCCTTCAGTACTAACCAGGGCGAAAGTGTGTGTGAGCTGGCATAGAGTGCTCATCCTTTTATCCTTCTGACATACACTTGCAACAAATAGTTATTCATGAGGTAATTAGGGGGAAAAAAAGGTTCATATTTTCTTAATAATTTATTTGTTATCTTGAAATATATAAAATTAAACATTAAACAAAATTTCAAATTATAAATTAACAGTAAACAAAATATGCCAGCAGCTTTTAAAGATGGAAATTTGTTTGATAAATCAAAGAAAATATTCAATTTTTGCACAGATCTATTTTTTCTATATTTTTTTCATATTTCTTAGACATAATTTTCATAAACTTTCCACTCAGTGTAAGGATACACTTCAAATGAAGTGGCCCAGTGTCTGTATGTCCTGACAGTAAGATTTACAATGTGGCCGCCCAGGCACGCATGTGTGCGACAGAGAGGGCCCCTAGAAGAGCGACAGAGATCGCCAGAGGAAGGAGCAAGGACCAAGGGCGAGGGGAAATGAATGAAAGAAAAGCCGGGTTATAAATGTCTAGGTGGCGCCATTTGGCTCTCTGCCGGGAATGGGGTTACTCTACGGCTGAGGGATGCCAAATGGTAGCGGGGTTGGGGTTAGCGGCCGGAGGAAATGGAACAAGGGTTCGCAAATTGTATTGTTTTTGTGTAAATTAGTTCACTTTGTGCGTGTCTGTGTGCTTCGGCTGCAACTAGAGGCAGGACGTCGACGTGTTTGGACCTTTTAATTTGCATGTTTTATGTTCACTTCATGAGATTTGAGTTGGGGCTGAGTCGGTCTTGTGGTTTGGGTGTTAGCATAAAATATTCAGCCGGCCACATGTGTGTGTGTGTTGTATGGCATAAAGTTTAGCTGTGATCATAATTTATAGCTGAGCTGAGCTGGGCACCACACAACCCAAGTGAAACCAAAGCAAAACCCAGTTTCAATTTGACTTTCGTCTAAGCAAAATTCCAACCTCAAGCGAATATTTTTTCCTGCCGTTGTTATTTATTTACATGGCTCGGCGAAACCACTTTAATCAGTCCAGGCCGCTCATCTGGCCTGGAAATTAAGTTCTCCGCACCTTGGACCGGGTCTGGTCCATTACCGACTAAGCCGTTTAGTTATAAGCCGGCAACACGCACGCGCTTAATGACGAGCTGCTCGGCGCTCTAGTCAGTCAGTCAGTTGGCCAGTCGATTTTATTTATGGACACATTTTATGACACTTTTAGCGCAGCCAATGGGGCTTAACGGTGCAGAAGCATGCAAAAGGATTTAAGGAAAAGCCTTCGGTGTGCTTAGTTGCATGGAGCTAATATATAACTAAAATTTGCACAAACTAGTTTGGCTTTAATACAGGCAGGCTGTTAGCTGCAGATATTAGAAATAGGGGTTTGTAGGGGTTACAATTTGGGATATTTAATTTATGAGGTAGTATAAATTGCAGTTTTATAGAAAATAATTAAAATATAGCTTGATATAAGCAATGAATTTGCTACAAATATATTAAATCTTCAGCTCAAAAGCCATAAATAAATTATCTTTATAACCAAAACATGTAGAACATTAAATAAACCACCTTTCACCTTATTTTTTAGTTATTATAATAACTTTTCTTAATTACAATTTAATCTCAAACCTTTTCATATTAAAAACAAATCATAAACTAAATAAGATATAACCCAACCTGCGTGACTGGATCAAAATCAGTATCCCAAAACCCAAAACAAGTCCGAAAAGGCAATTACAAAATCGCCTGTAGAAATTTAACTTTGCAGCAGCCAAACATGTCAATAATTTTTGGCCTCAGGACATGGACACACATCACACAAACCAAAAAAAAAAAAGGAAAAGCGGGGTTTGGATGGAGAGATAAATTCCATTTGTAGTTATATATTATAACCGGATTGTGTACGTGCTGCCGCAAAGGAAGAAATATGCGTTTTGGGTTGTGGCAGGACACGAGCAGCCAAGCACATGTTAAACTCTTTACACGGACATAAACAGCGAGCGGGAATACGTGCGTAGAATCCATGTCCCGCCACGAGTAATTGAAGCCACAAATCCGGAGGAATGCGAAGGACCGTGACTCTGGGATTGATGAAAGCTCAACAGAAGGAGGACATGTCGATGGAAGGACATTGCATCATCCCACAGCCGAACCATATTACATTGTGTGTGGTGAGATTTTTGTATTTTTTTTCTTTATGTTTGAGCGAAACTTGGGAAAACTGTTGTGGCAAGCAATCAAATGGAAAATGCAGCAACAATCCGCAATCTGTTGACATGTCTTCCGCGAGTGCAGCTGAAGTGAAAGCTAAAAACTGAAGCTGAAACCGAGTCAGCAGCTGGAGTGAAACAGCAGTTGGAACCCCAACGGTGCAGCAGCTCAAAAAACAAACCAAAAAAAAAAAAAATACAGAAGATAGAAAAGCACAGGACTCAAAGGAGAGGAACAGATGGAGTGACACTGACGCTTGGCGTCAACGGAAATTGCTGTTATTGTGCATTGGGCAGCCAAGGAGTCACAACAGGACACTTCACTTTTACACTAAGCCGAAGGGAAGGTGACTACACTTGACAAGGGTTAATTATTGTCTTAAGTTGAAGATAAATATGATTTATTGACAATGAATTTAAATAATTAAAAGCACTTCATCATTGATAAATATGAATTTAAGTACAAATTCTATTTCAAGTTAAGAACATATTAAATTAAAGCACAAACACATTTTGCTTTGTCAATTATATTTTAATCAGCAAAGTGTCTGGAATCAAATAAAGGAATTGTTTGAGGTGGAAATTATGATAATTGAAAGCTTATAAGAAATAGTTTAAAATCAGTTATATATTTTTATAAAGCAGTGAAACTGATTTAACTCCCCCAAAAACCAAAAAAAAACCCAACATTTTCCCTCAGTACACCATTTTTGATCAGAGGGGGAGGAATAGTTGGAAGGACGAAACGAAACACTTGCGATTCCCACCATAAATCTGGAAATGGAATAAGTGTGTGCCGTTGTATATTTGACATTTGGTCACTCACCAGCGCCAACAGTGACAGTGAACGAGTGTCGGTTCGTCTCTCAGCTTTTTCGTACGTTTGCTTGTTTGTTTATTTTCCCTGTTTGCCTGCGTGGTCAGCAGGACTTTGCGGCCAACACGTACACACTTATATATAGATATAGATATACCGCACACACTGACACACTCCCACATGACCCCCTTGATCCATCTTCATCCAACAGCGGGCAGAGACGAATGAATGAATGAATGTGTGAGAAGACAAGACCAAAATGGGAATAAATGAGATATTACCAATTTGTATTGAATGCCCTAAATGACATAATGGAGTGGCTTACATGAATCCTCCTTCCTGGCAGTGGCAGTGGCAGTGGCAGTATGAGTGGAGCCTTGGGCAAACACAATTAGGAAACCAGCCAAGCAAATACTGGCCAGTCATTTACCGTGTCAAAGGCGTTGCCAAATGCCAAAGCAATTATCAAGCATACGCCGTGTGGGAATGCCAGCAGGGTCGAAGCAAAGCAAAGCTGAATAATACAAAAAATAGGGAAAAATAGGCGGAAAAAAATTGGATGGGGAAATGTCAAGACTATTAAATACCCAGACTTTTGATTTATAAAAAATGTGTTTATATATTTATGTAAGGAAATGACAAAAGATATACTAGAGGATAAATGGACAGCTTTTCCTTTGGCAACATTTATTTAAAGCCTCAGATTTAAATAGGAAAGGTATTGAACTTCTTAGAGAATATAGTCGATCATATAAAGAAATAATACTTTAAAAGTGGAGAACTTGATAATTTAATATAATTAAGAATATGATTATTAAAAAGTAAAATCTGTAAACGATTGCAAATAAACCCATATACCCTTATTTTCCCTGAGTAACAAATATTAAAAAGGAACACAAAAAAAAAACCAAGAAGCAACACCCAACGGATCAAGGGACCTATAAACGAGAAAAATATGTCAAAACAACGTTTGCCGTTTCCCATTTCCCCCCAGAATGGACAAAAGCATGTGCACCCTGCCAGAGCTGGCGAGGTCCTGGCATGGCATGAATTAAATGGACTACAAAACAACAAAAGCAAGAAATAAAAAAATAAAAAAACAAAAGGCAGTGGAACACAAAAAACAAAGCAGAAGGCATTGCGGAAAATCGTAAACCGACGGGGAGGAGTGTCGCACAAATTCGTACACAAATTGTAAAGAAATAAAAATTTAGTATGCGTATATTGATTTTATGATCAGACATAACTACGCATAGGACTAGGACAAAAGGACACACAGGACATATATTTATATATTTCTGAAAACTGCAAAGCAATCACGAACATCGAAGCGAGCAATCGCCGCCTGTCTGGGCCACATCAGTAAAGTATTTGCCGGCTTGACAGTTGTAATAAATTTCTGTGTTACCAACACAATTCTGTCTCATCTTTTGTATTTGTGAAATTATGCCGAAACATTTGCTATGATTTTCATTCATTTTGTATAGTGTGTCTGCTTTTGGTTTTTATATTTTCTTTTTGACTAATGCAAAATTGATTGGAGCCGAAAAAATGTGTACCATAAATATTTATGCTCACGCTTGATTGCATCGGCAAAGTGCCAACTTTTCTCTGTCTGAGCCTGAGACCTTCTTGCCTCCGATCAGCAGTTCAAAAAGGGACGAAGGACGAAGTGGAAGTTTTAATCTCGTTTGCTCATTTCTCGCATTATACGCTTCATGAAAAATTCTTAAATCCGCTAAAACCTTCTGCTCACCCTGCCAGCCAGCCTGCCAGCCGTCAAAGTTCAGATATATATATATATAAAGCATGAGAGAAAAAGTCGAGCCGAAAGCCAAATAAACGAGCAACAATGTAACGAATACTTCACAGCAGACACACTGAGAAGCCCAATAAAAAGAACACACAAAATAGCTGGCCCAAAAAAGTAGGCAACGTCTGTAACCGATACCGAAATCGAGATGAGCCAAGACCAAAGAATCCTGCCAATATATATATGTGTATATATATTCTGTATACAGCGGCAGCGGCTGTCCCAAATGTATGCCACAAAATATTGTTTACAAATCTCTTCAGCAACGCCCACAAATTTGTATGCGGGGCATTGTTATCCTTGTTGTTCCGTCTGTCATGCGGGTCAGAGGTTGTAGATTTCAATATTTACTCTGCAACCCCGAGTCTCTCGCTTCCCTTGAAGAAAAAGCAAAGAAAAAAACTTTCTGCTGAGCCTGCTTGGCCCCAAAGATATGGCTTAAAGTTTCTTCATCTCTTGATTAAATTACATGGCCGCCGCAGCCAGAGGGCGGCCGCTCTTTTTCTATTCTGCTGACATGCGAGTACAATTAATGAAAACTTTGCCGCTCGCTGACCAAACCCTCCTCCGCCCTCCGCACATAAATCGCCAGCCGAGTGGGGACATGTCGGAGGCACAGGCCTGCCATAAAGTAAAGTAGAGCAGAACACTCTAAAAAATATTGCATGCACTGTGGGGAATTCTGGTGATATTAGTATTTAAAGCAAAAAATTAAAAACCTCATTGGAATTTTTCTTAGGATTTTAAATCTAAAAGATTGATCTTTTTAAAAACTCTATCATTTTCTAGTAGTAATCAATTTCCTTATTTATAAAAAGGATATTAAATAATCTCAATAACCTCTTAATTCATTAATTCCTTAACTCCTTTATCCTATTTTTCTCTGTGCTAAAATTTCCCTCGAAAGCTGAAGCCTTGGCTCATCTCCCTGGCACTTGTCCTGCTCTTCGGGGACGCCTTCATCTTCCTTGCTTCCATCCTCAAGGAGTCTCGTGCTCCGCTTTCGTTCGGCGGCCCAAGAGTGTAAGAGTGTGTGTTAACAGAGCAATAATTATGTCACATTCTGGGTAAATCGATACCGGGGATCCGCAGCTGACGCACATTTTCACAGTAACTTGAACTTTAACTTGACTTTAAATGCGGCGCACAGGCAAGAAAAAAACACGAAGGGAACTTTTCGAGCGGCAGAAACGACCGCCATTATTGTCCTTTAAATGACATTTGCCATGACTGCAGCGGACGTCGACACAGATACCGAAGGTCTCCTCCCGGAAAAGAAAAGGGAAAATGGCAAAATAAAACCGAAGCAAAAGCTCTGCGGAAAAGTGTCAAATAAGAAACTAAATCGCATGTCGTCTGTTGTCTGCCGGACCCTTTTGTGCGATGTCGGTCAAAGCGTTGCGAAATTTAAAGCTTTTTTTTTTGTTCCCGACTTCCCCTAATCCCAAAGAGGAAAATCGGTGTCGGTGTCGGGATTGGTCTGATGATTCCATTGGGGTCGCGGCAGGGAAGCCAGGGAGCAGCAGAGAAGCAGCTCCAAGCCCCAGGGCAGCATTTAATTACGCTCGTGTTGCCAGTAATGAGGCAAATTGCTTTTTGCTGTCAATTAAAGTAAAGTTTTCGCATTTGGCCGCCTCCGCCCTCGCCCTGGCCCTCATTTAGGGCCAATCAAAAGTGCTCAGATTCCCTTCACCTCTGCCTATTGCCTTCGCTCCTGGCTTCTGCGGTAATGTCGGTTGTAAATGTTGTCTGTACCGCCCTCGCCCGATGCCTCTAATTTCGCACAGGCTATTCTTTCTCGCTGCTGCTCCTGCGCTCGCACACATCCGCTTCCGCCCCGAAGCAGTTGCTCCTTCCGCAGCAGCGATATAGTTCTAGTTTTCGCACAAAAGCAGTGCAAAAACTGACACTGAATGCGTGTGCTTGCACTGGGAAAAAATACTAAGTTAATCATTTAAAAATATAAAGCTCCATAAATAAACTCAAAACTCTTTAATTTTCATGTAGAAAATACCATAAATTACTTAAATTTTATCTTTAAACTGCTGTCAGGCTAATTGCCATATATCCTTACCCCCAGTGTAGAAGCAAGTGCGTGTGTGCAACGTCTGGGAACACGTTTGTAAACATCTTAAATGTGCTTTTAATGGGCAGCTTCCCAGGCAAAAGGCAGACAGGCATCCAGGCAGCCATGCAACCAAGCGTTACTCTTGCTTCGGCTGCCATTCCACCCTCCGGATCACCGAGAACCGCCTGTGGCACAGTCTTTGCCATCGCCCCAAAACGACAGAGCCTGTGCCTGAGCCAGTGCCGTATTTTAATAACGCTAATTAGAGCACTAATTAGTTGGGGCTTTAGTTCGTCTTTAGTGCGTGTGCACATGTTTAACGATTTTAAAACACGCAAAGAGAAGGCAGAGAGAGAGAGAGAGAGAGCGCCCTGACGAGCCTTGTGCAATCGCTTCATATCAAGTGCACTGAATATGCAACGGCTCTCGTGCCAAGGAGTGCGGTGCTTAAAAATTAATAAAAAATTAAAATGAAATTATTACCGGAATTTTCGCATAACAAAACGTATGCTCTTCCTGTCTGACTTCCATTGGTTGCCTTCGTGGCTTCCCTCCATCCGCGTTGCGTGCACCAAACACATTTCGATGCAACACAAAATGGTTGGTCGGTTGGCTGGCTGGCTGGTTGGTTGGTTGGACCGCGAAATAAAGTTGCAATTAATTAGCCATTAATGAAATTGCACTCGGGAGTATGCGAAGCACGGTGGGATAATGAAAACGAATGCTGCCAATATCGATGCTGTTAGTGGTCGTAAAACAATCACACAATCAGTGTGCATGGAAGCTCTTCCAGCTGGATTTAAATTTTAAATCCTTCTTCCACTTAATCAAATTGATATACTGCCAAAGGCCTAGTGAGACGGAAACTTTTCAATTCCACTCGATAGGCTTGAGAGGTGGCCATTAAAATCAATATGATCTAAGGTGGCCGTAGGGATTTATTTCAATTTTAATTTCATCAGCAGTAAATATCACGTATACGCAGCGTTGTCAGTACTGAGCAGTGAAGGGTATTAAGAACCTATTTTAACCCTCTTGATATCTAGATATCTTTAAGATATTCTGCTTTACATAAACATAGTTCATTATCGTATTCCATATCCATATATTCATATTACGTATACGCCGGGTTGACAGAAATGATAAGAGTATATTATTAGTAGATAATTTCATGTAGCCATTTTAAACTCTACATTTTCTTATATCTTTAAGACATTCTGTCACACATAAACATTGTTCATTATCCTCTACAAACAATATATTAAAATGTTTTACCGAAAATCAACCCTAGCAGCCCTAGTATCCAGTGTACTTGTATTCAATTTGAATATTACCAGATATATGTACGTACACGCACATTTTCAAGTATTTAAAACCATAAATAACAACCGTAGGCAGGGGAAACAAACAAACAAACAGACGAGGATGCGTGTGAGATGTGGAAAACTGTGTTGTCCTGTGTCGAGTGCCAGTCGGTTTGGGGGGTGTTCTTGTTCTGCTGTTATCGTTGCTGTCCTAGCTATCGGTTGCGGTTGAATCCCCCAGCATTTGCCACCCACCCAGCAACCCCCTCATGCGTTTGACCGCATCGACAAAGCCCCAATGGCAACTTGTCCATGGCTGCTGCACCAGCGGTTGTTCATTTGTCCGGCTTGGTACGACGACGAGTGTCATGCTGTTTGCCCCACTCGGCACCCCATTCCTTAGGGTCACCTATGACCCTTTACCCGTCTCTTTCTCTCTCTGCCTCTGCGGGTCTGTTTGTGTGTGTCAATAACCATTAAGCGTTAAAATTTGTGAAACATTGTTGCTGCTGCCTGCCTGCCTGCTGCCTGCTCCATGTTTGTCAGTTCGTGCCGAAGCCAACCAACAAGATTTGTTCGCCAGGCACAACACAGTAATTATTTTTGGCCGGCTAAAGCTGGCCAGTTGGAAATTTGGTCAACAATTCAGCATAAACACATTTTAGCCAGCTTTTGATTTAGCCACATTGCGAGTGCCGCCAAGCTTCCGCACGAATATATTTCATTTAAAATTTCCAATTGGCTTGGCAGTCAGCCACTCACAAACACAAACATTGGAACTGTCGGCTTTTTAGTTCAAAGTGCACGAAAAATAAAGTTTTGGGGAAGTTTGGGATTAGTTTTTAAATAGGGACATTGAAAAATAATTCAGTTAAATTTATGGCCAAATTCGAGAAGGTTTTAAACTATAATTAATTACTAAATAATTTTTAAGATATTTATTTCTATTTTATTCAAATTTTAGACCTATACTAGGTCTAAATAATTAACAAAATCAAGTCTCCTTTTACATTTAAAATATTTAAGTTTATGCAAACTCTAAAATCTTTAAATTCCCGTCTAATGATGCACAATTTATACATTTTAAATGGAAATATACCTAAATTTAGAATACATTTCGGCTTAAATTATTTTCCAGTGCAAAGAAAACACGGCTATGGCCGGTTAACTCCCTGTTTTGGGCCTGGAAACACGGCTCAGTGGCAGCTTCCCGCAGGCTCGTATTTAATTTACTGTTAAAATTAACGATGCCATTGCCAGTTTCGGTCGCACTTGTGCACAAAGTTTGCGGAGCCCCAAAAACAACCATTTGGCAACAATTTGTTACAACCGGCAACTGCAGATGATTAACAATGCATGCGACATTGTGGTTAAAGGCATAATATTAGCATACATTTAGGCCCGGGCTCACATAGGGACGGAATGGGAAGGGGAGAAAAGACATCCCCCCCGAAAGCCATATGAAAATTAATTTTCTGCTATTTTGCGTTGCCATACTACGGTTCGAAGACCAAAAACATTGGCTTATTGTGCTATTTATGGGCCTGCCATTACGGCAAGACAAAAGCCCGTATTAATTACACAACTCATTTGTTTTTCGTGAGCACCGAAACACCAATGACACAAAATCAATAGGTTATAGTCCCCGGAACGGTTCGCTTATCGCCCCCCATATCACCACCATTGAATCCCCCATTGAATACTCCCAATATATTCTAGCCGGAATAAAGTCATCAAAGGGGAGGGGCGGGCGTTCTGGCCACACAATGAGCCAGCCCAGCCCGCAACCGGTAATCAAATAAAACGCAAGGCAAATCGTGTTGCATAATTATAGTCATCTAACGCCAAACATCAATCACAATTTGCGTAGCCAAAAAAAAATGAAATAACCAAAACAGGCAAAACAAAAATAGGAGAATAAAAGGCAGTTATGGATTTGGTAGCGGGAATTTGATATACTCTTCTTTTTGTTTATCTTAAAAAAAAATTTATGTGAATAAAGATTTTATGGGAATTAGTTCTTTGCTCTTCCTCTTAAAGATTGTAAATGGAAAATAAGATGTAAGAGGCATTATTATTTAGGAATTGTTAGTGATTTAGAGCTTGACAAAATATAAATATAAGATAAAATAAAATAAATATAAAATAAAAATAAAATAAAGTCTCTGAAAGATTTATTTATGATTTTTGATTAATATTTATATGATTTTCCAAAGTTATCTTTCACTTTAAAAAATCAAAATAATTTAAAATATTTTTGTAATAACCCAAAAATCTATATAAAAATGAACTAGACATAGACTAGACATAAAATTAACCCCCCGAAAGGGTATTCAAAGCCTGAAAAACGACTCAAAATTGACCAAGGCGGCAAAGTGAGAAAACAAATTGCCGTGGACTAGGTCAGGTCACGCCCCCACACTCCGTTCCTTACCCCTCCACCATCCCCTCCCACACAATCTGCGTGTCAACAAGCAATGTCCGTAGCCGACGACGATTTATAAAAAATAACAACAAAAGCTCAGGCCTGCAACTACAATAACAATAGCGCAACAGTTGCTGCTGCTGCCGCTGAGCTGTTTTGTTGCTATTTTATTTTTACGATAATATTAAGCCGAGTCGGACCCGGCCTGGCTGGCAATCAGCATAAAGTGGTTGCCATTAAAAATATCAGGCCGCATAATAAAAGGGCCGTTACAGGAAGGGAAATCCAGGAGCAGGAGCAGCAGCAACACACAGTCATTGCCAACGGACGAAATCAAATAATAAAACCATAAAACTGGCCACAACAATTAAAAAGCCCGCAGCATAATTCCGGCGGAATTTTATACTCACTCTTGCCGTCTTGCCACAAATTGTTGCCTATTTTTTAGGGGTACCAACAATGCATTTGCATGGCTTAGCACTGGCCCAGGGCCTGGCCCTGGGTAAGTCTGAAAAATTGCAATTTAATGAAGCATGCCGTCAGCCGCAATTAAGCGGCAATAACAAATCGGCCATGCCAATGGCATAAAAAACACCCTCGAGGCGTTGAGTTTTCGCCACGGAATTTATTGAATGAATTGAAATGGAAATCGGATTGCCCCCAAAGAGAGAAAAATCCACACGAAGAGATCAAGAACATATTGATTATAAAATGCATATTTTACACCATTTTTATATATTTTTAAAAGAAAAGCAAAATACTGTAATTATTCCTGGTAAATATAGCTTATTTTTGTAGCTTTCTTTTAATTCCTTTCTTTTCGAGTGTAAGGACTCTTCCTGTTTCCCTTTTCTAGCCATTGTCAGTAGCTTTTAATTGTTAACAAAGAAAAAACAGTCACTGTACTCCTGCTGGACATTGTCGTGAGCTAAATGGTGCGAGGAGAGGGACAACTGGACCGCATTGGAGGGATCCCAGGCATTAGCCCTCATTTGAGTGGCACTCCTCCGGCTTCTTCTGGGAAGAAGAAGCCACTTGATTTACGATTATGGCATGTGCGGGCAAGCGTTAAGTTGTGGAAATGCGAAAAAAAGGCGCAGGCAAATAAAGTGAGCAGGAAGGCCACTCGCTGGATGACGACAGCAGGGAAATACCATACCAAATACACTAATAGAAAATAAGGAATGGCAATGGTGAAATGCCAATGCGAAATGCAGTCAATTGAAATGCAGAGAAGCTCCTTCAAGAGGATGTGGAAGTCACAACTCGAAGTCAAAGGCGAAAGGAAAAACTACTGCCAGGCAAATTGGCTATGCAAACTGTGCAAAATGGCTGCTTCAGCGAGCAGCGACAAACAAGAGGGCAAAACGCAGCAGGAGAAAGGGAGGAGAGAGTTTTCCTCGCTTTTCCTTAGTTTTCTTATTGGGCTTCGGGGTTTGGGCAAACTACAGACCCCTCCAAGTATTGACAACATCGTCAAAGGGGGCGGAAACGAGGGCCAAGCAGCGACCAACCAAGTCGCCGTTCGCTGTTCGAATTGAAAACTGTAGTCCGTCGCCTGTAGTTGCACTTTAGATTTATTGATTGTCTCAGTGCGTCGCTGGCCTTGGCGTGTCCAAATGTGTCCGCCAGTCCTTCGAAGTCCTTCCCGGTCCTGGCTTATTGCTGTTGAAAAAACTTGCACAAGCATCGACAACAATGCTGATGATGACAGCCAGCACTGCCGGACTCGTTGTTGTCCCCCTTTTTTGTATAAAAGTGCCCTACACGTCCTCGAACGCATTTATTTTTTGTACAAATACACAGGAAATACGAAAAAAATATATTTATATATATATTTTTATTTCTTTGTCCATGTTTTTATTTGTCAAATTTATGTTTTTCCATTAATCTTTGCTTTTCTTTAGGGAAAGTCAAACACAAATAATTTTTTTCTGAAGACAACAAACAGAAAGCTGAATAAAATATAAAATATATAAGTTTCCATATATTAAAGTTTACGATATTTTCAATACAATCAGTTTTACAATCCAATTTTCCATAATTTCATCACAAATTGCATTTTACTAATGGCTTAATAATGTTTTTTAAACTTAAAGATTAATTCTGCTCTTTTTTAATAGATTTCTTTATTTATTTATTTTTTCCAGTCTATTATTTAAGTGATGGTTATTTTTTTCTTGGATTTTTTGCACATTTGTGCGCTTGACTCAACTCTATTTTTTCTTTTTTTGATCTCTCGACGCGTAAACTTTCTGCAGTGCATTGCGGATTGAAATTCTTTTGTGTTTACAGCGGAATTCCTTCTTTATTTTCTTTCATTACATATTATTCTCCACTGCTGGCAGCTATTGGTGGCCAAAAGCCCCAAAGGCAAGCGCTCGTCCAAGCCCCGAGTTGATTTACCTTTAAAGCATCGCTCATACGCCGCGTGGACCATAAGAAAGAAAGGCGAAATTTAATATTTTTAATTACGCTCATTTCAGCTTGCTTTTTCATGTTTACATTTCAATAAATTTCCACTCGGGCTCCGTCAGCCCTTTCATCATTTTTCTCCCGTTTTCTGTTCTCTCCCCCGGTGCTCTTGTCATCATCAACACTCTTTTAGCTGTTGCTCCTGGTTCCTGGACCCAGGACCTTCTACCGATTCCGCAGCTCTCATGCTGCTCGACTAACGAATTTGGTGGCGCATAATGAGTTTTTGTTTCCGTCAGCTTAAGTTCCCCAGGAAGCTGGAGCGGCAACAACAATTACCATTGCCATTTAATTAAAAATTGCAGAATAATTATTTTTCTTTTTCGCTCGCTCGCGCTCCGTGTTTTCTTTTGGCGCTCTCTGCCTTCCCACGCTCGTTCTTTCGCAAGGAAAAACTTTTAAATAAACAAAGGCGCGCCCTCTGCAATTTGAAAATCTGCAAATTAGCACAAATGCAGCTTGTGGATGGATTGAGGGGAGGCTTGTGCAGGCTTGAGGAAAGATTGAAGGTGCATGAAGTGGGGAAATTGGGTTGAGGGGAAAGTGCCAACTAGAAAACGGAAAACGGGCCAACGGGAAGCTCCTTTCCCTCTCTCTCTCTCTCTCTCTCTCTCTCTCTGTGAACAAGGGAAATGCAGCGACAAAGTGAAGTTTTCAATTACATTAAATCCGCTGCGCAAAGTTATCGTCACGCACAGTTGACAATTTATTTGTTCGTCGACTAGTTTCCTGCGCTGCTCGCAACACGTTCTTGGCCCGCACAAATGTCAGTTTAAGAGCTTTGTTCAAATGCGTTAATAAAATATTTTTTCACCTTCTTTTTCAACCCACACACGGCTCAACATCATTATCGAGTGTGTGTATGTGTGAGGGGAAAAGTTTCGCCCAGTTGTTGCTACAGGTGTTTCCTGACACACATCGCGTATGCGCAACTTTTGGGCCTACCCAGAAAAAGTTTTTCGACAACTTTGGCTTTAATTCCCCCCAAAAGCAAAAAAAAAAGTAGAGATTCGTTTGCCTCCAAACTTAAATAAGGTTTTGGGAGAAATGATTACAGTTCGTTTCGGGTTCAGTTTCAGTTTCAGTTGCGCGTGAAACGCTGACAAATGCTGTCAATATATCAAGAGTAAACCGTAAATGATGAGACCATTTATATTGGTGCAGCAAGAGGAGCTTGCAACAATGGAAACTGCAGCAGGTACACTGGCAGAAAAGGATCAATAGTATTAAGAGCTCAACAGGAAAATGTAGGTTAAGGAAAGTATCTTTAAAACTTTAAATCATTATTTAATATCCAGTTCGAAGAGCCTTTCTTTTCTGATTTTTTAAAAATCATCTATTGCTCAATTTCCATTCCAATTGAACTCCGATTATTTATGTTAATTAAAGCAGCTCCACCGATTTATTCAAGTGCAGTTTGCGTGCTGCCTCTGTGGCAGGCAATAAGTTGAAAACCGAGACAGCCGAGACAGCGTCAGCATTCAAGAATCCAGCTTAAGTAGCTGTTGGTGGCTCCAGCCAGCTCCTGATCCTTCTTCTGCTCCTGCTCCTGCCTCAACCTGCCACTTGATGTATATTTCGGCAACATTATACCCAAACGCTTAATACTTTATGCTTATTTTGTGCTCCCGCAAGCGAGCAAGCGGGCGAGGCGCTGAAGAGGTTTGTTGGAAATTTATTTTCTGCTTTGGCAGCAGGATAAAGTTGTCTAGCTCAGCCTGTTTTTTGGCTGCAACTCTCTCGCCTGCGGCTTATGATAAACTGGGCTGCACTTAAGCTCCCTCGCATGCGAGTGCAGCTATGTGCTCGTATTTACAGTTGGCTCTCCTGCAATTCAATTTGGTTATGCGGGGTGTGAGTGTGTGTGCCAGGGTAAGCTGCTTAAAACTTAAATAAATTTCGTTTGTGACCATGCTTCTTTGCCAGATATATGTCTATATATATACAGCATTTTTTTTATAAATTGCTAGTCGATTTCTTAGCCGGCCACTGCAGCTTGCAGAGGCAAAAGGACTTAGGTTGACCAGCTGATGTCGAGCAGGGATTTCCGAAATCACTTGGAGAAATTCTACAAAAAAAATTCAAGGAAAGCTTCTAGTTTCCATATTGTTTCTGCTGTTAGAAATTGGATTTCCTGATAATTTATTAACACAGGAAAAACCCGCTTGGCTACCTCTATTTCAAAAATAATCGCACTTTCCAAGTATCCATACAAGTTAACAGATTTTGGGAATTTTATTGAGCATCTGTTTAAGTTCTAAGAATCATCAATATTAGCTGCCACTTCCTGAATTTTCATTTCAGTTTTTACCTCACATTCAATGCGTTTTCAATTTCCCACGACATTTTTCCTGCGTGCAGAATTATGCATTTTCCCCGGGACCCAGCCTGAGCAGGGATTGAGGTGAGCCATAAGTAGTGGCAGTAACAACGGGACAAAAGCTTTTCATTATGCACGCCACTCGCCGGCGAACAACGCCAACGAACAGCAGCTCAAAAGGGCAAAAGCTGCTAGGGAAAATCCCTTCGCAAACCCAACAACTTCCCGGCCGTCAAGTGCACTTTTTTGTATGCCTTTCATCAAAACACTTAATTTGCATAATTTTTGTGAAGAGAGTCCGCCGCCAGCAGGCATCAGGAGCAGAAATTGTGAGACGATTTAATTCCGGCAGCTTTAATAAAATGCAATTGCAACTACCTGGAAACTAGCTTTTTCGTGGCCGTGATGGAGCAAAGGAAGCCTCTTTATGGTCCGGTAATCTAATACTTTTGCTTCATTTACCATTATGAAATTTTCCGTGCACTTTGCATTTTTCACATAAATGCTGCCGGAAGAAAGGAACCCAAAGAACATTTTTTTTTCGGCGGCAGCAGAATGCATTTTTTATACTAAATCAGCCTAATGCACTCAATGACCCCCCACACACCACTATCTGGCCGAGAAAATATGGCCCAAAGCAACAAGCCAATGGGATGAAAAATCCGGCAAAATGTTGGAGAAAGGCAGCGGATGTTATGCAATAAATTTAATCTGGCCAACGATAGTTGAGGTAACTAGGAAAAGTTAATGCCTTCCACAAGCTCGAACAAAGCCAAGCCAAGGGGAAAGTTCAAGTTCGATAAGAGAGAAGGTTCAATGATTGAGAAAATAAAACGTGCTGGGTTATAGCAGCTAAAACTAAATTAAATAAAAGCCAGTTAAGAGATCAGTTAAATGGTTCAATGGGTTCAAGTTAAATGCATTTAATTGATTTGGAAAATTTATTTTGGCAAGGAAATTTATTGGTTGCTTGAAAGTTCTTAGGGAATATGGATGTAAAGAGGATGTGTTGGTAATTAAACAATGGCTAGGAGCTATTAGCAATTAAATTTATTATAATAATAGAATATTTTATTAATATTCAACCCATCCTTAACCATAATCAGGACTGACATCCGACCCATTTGACCGCACATTAGGCCCCTCTTTTTAGACACTCCATTTGAGCCCTACAGGATAATTAACCTTTGCCCTCGTTTGTTTTTTCTCTCATTGCAGCTAAGCGATGACATTGGCTACGTGCTGTACTCGGCCCTGGGCTCCTTCTATATACCCAGCTGCATTATGGTCTTTGTGTACATACGAATTTACTTTGCCGCCAAGGCGCGGGCGAGGAGAGGCATTAAAAAGCATCCCCGCAAAACGAACAACGAACAGGTGAGTGTGGTGATTATTTATGAATTTTGACCCCCCTTTGCCTAATGAACTTTGATGAAAGCAATCCCCCAACACTCAGACTCACTCACACATTGGGTGGGGAATGTATTAAATGCGGTTTGCCGCAAAATGTGCCAGCATTGTAAATGGAAATTTGTTCGTTTCAATGAACAGATGTAATTTTTCTAATCCAATGTTTTCTGTGGTCTAAATAAGCACGGAAAGAAAAATATAACCCTTTTGTATTTAAAATATAAATGTAAATGATTACATTAAAGGGATTAATCAAAGTATAAATAAATTATTATAATGAAATCAAAGTATAAATAATTTATTATAATGATATAATAATTTATTCATGCTTCGATTAACCCCTTTAACCTTTTATGTTAAACTTTCCTTCATAATAAATAATATTTTTACCTTTTCCCAACTTGTTTTCCTTGCAGCTCCTAGAGCTTCATCAAATCCTTTTCCCATTTCTATTAAATTTACATCAAAACCTTTCAACTGAATTCACTTTTTCTGTGTGTTTGTGCAAATGTAATATTCGAACACCTTTCACCGTGGGTCCAAAGTAATTGTGCATTACGCCAGGAAGCTGCAAATTGAGCACACATGCTTCGCTTCAATTTCCCATCAACAACTTGTGGGCTACGTGTCGGATTTTCCCCCTGATATCCTGCCACCCATCAACCCCTTTCGCCATCAGGAATTGCTGTTTGCCAACCTTGCAATTTTGGCCGATGCAGCAGTTGGCCACGTTAGCATGGAGCGCACCCATTATGCAGGGCCATTCAATGGAATGGCATTTGCTGACTCCACACACACACATACAAAACCTCTCTTAACGGGCTTTGTTGGGGAAATTATCGCTGAAAATTTAATCGAAACTCCGCCCCAAAATCCACTGATTGAGTGAAAAGTCTCTAATGATCGTCAATTACCTGCCGCAACGAGTCCAATTCATACGCAATTTGCATTTTCAATTAACTGTATGCGCAATGCACACAGACACTGCAAATGAGAAAAATGGGGAAAACCGGTGGAAAACACTGCCCTGCCAGTGTCTGGACCAACGCTGGCAGTATCAGCGACACTTCTCGACCATTTTGTGCAAACAAATTCAAGAGCAGCGGCCCAAACGAGCGATTAACGTGCAGCAGCAGCAGCTGCAGAGGGGGAAAAACAAGCAGAGACAGTGGCCATGGAGGAGAAGGGAAAACTGTGGAAAAGCAGGGTAAAACAGTGGGGAGATTTCCACACACATATGCTGACGGCTAGCTGGGCATGGAGCATTGTTTTTTATACTCTTTAATGAGGCAGGGAATGTGGAGTTTACAAAAGAAAATTGTGGGAAAATTTAAGGGATTTAAAATGTTGTGGAAAATAAATGAATGGAAAAGAAGAGTCAATTTGGTATTAATTTAAGGTAGATATATGTCTCATTTAATTTAATTATAATAAAAAACAACTGGGAGTAATTTGAAGATTATATTTATAATTAGAAGCAAACATTAGCATTATTTTCTGGTTTAAATCAAATTTAATTATCCTTTTATTTTTTATGTTAAAATGTTCATCAAATGTAGAGTAACAAAGATTTTACTTGAATTTCTTCCTGGAAATTACCTCTTCCAAGAAAATTACTCATTTAAAAGGAAAGTAAGGGTACTTAAGCAATCGTTTTCCTTTTACAAACTGTGATTATTTTCATTTTTCGGACGCTCTCTCTGTGTCTCTGTTAATTGCCCGGGGTAATTGTTGCTGCTTTTCGCACATTGAATATGCACAACCCCTCCCCCCCCCCTCACCCTTTTCAAGGGTGTCCAAAACCCCCTCGTTTTTACCCCCTTTTTTCGCCCCTCAAGCGGCAACAGTTCTCGCTCCTTGTTTGTGTAATCCGCGCGCTCGGACGCGTTTCTCCCGCCTGTTGGCTTAAACAGGATTTTCGAAATGGAAAACTGTTGTAGCAAGTGTTGGGCCATCTGTCCACGATTTCGGCTGCAAGTGGCACGAATGCGGATCTGGGAACCTAATTTGCAATACCCGAGCATATGGGAGACACGAGGGTTAATCACACTGCAGAGCTCCAAGGAATGTCTGCCTTAAGTAATGCCAACTGAAACTGATTTATCGCCTCAAAAAAAATAGTGGAGAAATCATAGTTTCAGCTTTTACGCATCTGCTTAAAGTTTATTTAAGAAAAGTAGGGTAAATTCTCAAGGATTTAAGCTGTTAAGGAAAATATCTCTCTTTTAAGCCCAGTTTTGAGTGCCCCCTGTACTTCCCCTTTTCGTTTCACTAATGAGTGTTTACCTTTTCTGGCCTTTCTCCCCAGGTAACGAGCTTCACCACCGCCAACAAGAAAGGTACAATACCGATGCCCTCCTCCAGCGGCGCGGCCGCCCTGCAGCTGCACCAGCAGCGACAGATAGCCACCATTGAAACGCCGCCGAACAGTGCCACGCTGCCCATGCAAATACCCACGGTGACCATGGACCTGGCCTCCGATATCTCCACCTCGGAGGCGGGCGAATTGGAGGCCGTGGCAGCGCAGACAGTGTTGGCCTATTCCAATCCCAATGGGGCAGGCACGAATTCAGCGGCGGTCACCGTGGTGGCCAGCGGGAATGGTGGAACTGGTGCACCTGCCTCGCCCAAAGAGACACTGCAGGTGAGCACGATAGCCACCGGCCGGGTGGGACTCAATGTGCCCGTCCCGCCCTCCATGGGCAGCAACAACAGCATTAATGCGCTGAACAACAACAATGGCAGCGTGGTGGCCACGGACAGCGCCGCAGCAGTGACTGCCAGTGGTAATGGCGGCAATGGAAGTGCGGGCGGACCCGCCACTCCGGGCAACGAGCTGCGAGTCTCACCGATCGCCGGACGGTGTCGAGCGTTATCCGTGGGCGTGGACACGGACATGGTGAGTGAATTTGATCCCTCCAGCAGCGATTCGGGCGTGGTCAGTCGCTGTGCCGTGGTCAAGCCGCTCAAGTTTCGCCTTTGCCAGCCGATCTTCGGGCGCAAGTCCAACCAGCAGCGTCGTAACGAGGCCAAAACGGCGGCCAAGAACCAGCAGCAGCAGCAGACCACCAAGAGCCAGCAGCAGCAGCAGCAGCAACAGCAGCAGCAGGTGGTGAAGGCGGAACTGGAGCCGGCCATACCAAAGACACCGAAGCCCCGGGATCCGGAGAAGGAGAAACGTCGGATTGCGAGGAAAAAGGAGAAGCGGGCCACGCTTATCCTGGGCCTGATCATGGGCAGCTTCATTGCCTGCTGGCTGCCTTTCTTCTTTCTCTACATCCTGGTGCCGGCCTGCGGTGACCTCTGCCACGTACCGGACTCGGCTTTCGCGGTCGCCTTCTGGCTGGGCTACATGAACTCGGCCCTCAATCCGGCCATCTACACCATCTTCAACAAGGACTTCCGTCGAGCCTTCCGGCGCATCCTGTTCAAGTGATGTTTGGCCTACGTGTGCTGTTACAGGTGCGTTTACGCCAGCATCGAGAAGGCAACCGAACGTGCCATGGGCAGCACACCCATGGGCTATGGTCATGGCATGTATCAGCACTACAGGCGTTAGATTTGCTTCGTATTGGTATAGAATACCGATTTAAGATGACTTTTCCCCATCCTTGTTCCATTACCCATTCCCTTTCCCAGAGCTTAAAAGAGTATAGATGGTTTTATGAAGATTTCTTGTAATTTCCGAATAGATTTTTATCGATTTGAGAGGAAAGAAGATCTAAATAATTTATATGCTTTTTAAAATAAATGAAACTAAAGCTTTTAGGCTATGTTGTATGTCTGGAATTATCAGTATTCCATAAGATATTTAAAAACTTTAATTTGATATCATAAAATCGCTGATATTTCAATATCCAAAACCCTCTATAATTCTTTAGCTCTATCCACATCCCCTCCTTTACCACATTTTTTGTTTAAATATAAAAAAAAGTAACGAACATTGTAGCTCATTTCAAAAGCAATGAACGGCTGTGAATTTGATGGAATCTCTCAATTTCAATTTACGCATTTTGGTTTCTTTTCGTTTGGTTTCGGTCCTCAAGCACCCTTTGAACCCTTGAGTCCCCAATCCCGTTGCCCTGTGTAACCCGGTAACCCCATAGCCCGTCCGCCTCTGCACACTTTTCACACTCGACGAGGAGCTCATAGAAATGCATGAGCTGTGCAAACAAGAATCTGAGCTGGGCAAACATCTATTATGCTCCCTGAATGGGGGGACGGGGGCGACGTCTATGGCCATTCAACTTTAAATAATTTCGCAAATTTCCATTTGCGGCTGCATTGCCAATGCCGAGCACTTTTGTCCCCACTGCAGTTGGTGGTGGTGGCATTAAGGTGGCTCGAAATCGGTTCGTTCCTCCATTGTTGTGGCTTGGCTATCAATATCGAGGTCAACAAGTGTGCGAAAATTAATTTAATTCCTTTTTAATACTCCTGGCAACGACTTATTCGATTCGTTCGCTGAATCTATGCGATTTGGGGCGCCGTCAATTGTGAAGCTGCATTTTGGCCTGCGGCCAGATCAATATTTTCTTGTTCACATAATTGTAAGAGTACATATAATCCAGCACACAATTTGGTGTAACTAAGTGAGCCAGCCAGATATAGATACAGATACAGATACAGCTAACGCTAGAGATACATTTACAGATACTGAAACAGCGACAGAGTCCTCCACAAGGCAGCTGCATTTTATTCATTCACTCAAAGATATTTCACTCAGCGACACAGAAAGTGGGAGCCCCCAAAAAAAATAAACCAAATGTATGGGAACCGATGCCTAATGGGCACACACAAATGCAAATGCAAATGGTTTGGCTTATACACTACAAAAAAATAGAGAAAACTGTTAAGAAAAAAATCATTACAATATTATTTACTCAAAGAGTTATTTATGACAAATTTTGAATGCTCAAACTCGCAAGAGACAAATATTTTTCACAGACTTTTACTCGCGATCAATCAAAATCTCTAACATATAAAATAATAATTTTGAGACTAAATTTAGCAAATTTTAATGTACTATATTCCTATCTCTGCTATATTTAATCCTTCTTAACATATATTTCAAATAAAAACGTATTTCTTCAAGTGCTCGTCATTCGCTTTCACCATTTTCTCCACCATTTCCCACTTTAGTTTTTGGCTATGCATCAGCAAATGCATGTGCCCGGCCGAGTGGAATAGACAGCCCGTCATTCAGTCAGTCAGTCATTCATTCAGTCAGTCGAACGGACAGGAAAGACAGTCGTCACTGGAACGCTACAATGACACTGAGTTAGACGAAGATGGAGGCTGCAAGGGGGACAGGAGCAGAGACTCTGTTTTTGGCATGTGGCCCAGAATGGCTCTCCGTTTCGTTTGGCTCGGCTTGTTTTCCCGGCCAAAGCCAAAAAATGGCAAGGAAAATATATATATAGTATCTGTACTACACACACACACACGAAGCCGGCTGTCCAGGGTCTATGCATAAATTGTACGTACAATTTATTTTACTTCCCCTTTGATGACCAGCCCGTGTGTCTCTCTCTTATGGACACTTTGTGGCACACTAATAGCAAAGGTGCAACAAAATCTGCCGGCCACTTGTAAACTCTATCGTTCCAAATTTTGTAATCTTCTCGGAACAATCTCCAATCTCCGATATGCCATCTATAATCACCTCGTTGCAAGACACTTAAATTTATGGAAGCTCTTAACATCGTTTCAACACATGTCAGCCAGTGGCAAAGTGCCGAAGATTGATCAGATTTATAGGCTATGGCCACAGGCTAAGTGCTTGGTTCGGACGACTTCTTAAAAATGTTTAAGAACGCATAAATAATGTGTGTGTGCTGGAATTTGAATAAATGGGAGGGGTAAATGGAAATCGGCACAAGAACTTTGATGGCGCTGAAAGACAAACATAGCCTGCATTTTTTATGGGCTCCTGTCGAACGTTTTTTGGCATTGTCAGCAATGTGTGCGTGTGTACAACAACTGCACTCAAATGACAATTCGAACAACGAC
The DNA here is from genome assembly GCA_008042485.1 of Drosophila mayri. Taxonomy (NCBI): domain Eukaryota; kingdom Metazoa; phylum Arthropoda; class Insecta; order Diptera; family Drosophilidae; genus Drosophila; species Drosophila mayri. The sequence continues at coordinate 952,067 of VNJN01009363.1, forward strand.
AGAAAGTCCAACAATAACAGCTTCAGCAACAACCTAAATGCCAGAAACAAAAACCAAAAAAAAGGACCATCCTGCACAAAGCGAAATCGAAAACAATTGAAATCGACAGCCGGGGGTAAAAGGGATGCAGTTCAGGAAGAAGGAGCGGTGCTGGTGGCAGTGGCAGGCACATTAAAATGCGCGAATACACAGAGGGAAAATAAAGCTGGGAATCTAGTTATATATCTGGGGAGACCCATTAGTTTATTCATTTAGAAAATTCAGATAAAGTTTTGAAATAACTCCACTGAACTTGGTTACATTTTACAGATATTTTCTTTTATAATATTCTTCTTGAAGTAATTACATTCTCAATCCTTTAAAGAATTTAAAAAGTTGTTTTATTTTTAATGCATTTTAAAGGCAGTTTCCATTGAAATGTAAATAGTTATTGAATATTATTTAAATTTTATTAATTAAAATAAGGAAAGGGTAGGAATTATAATTTTAAAAAGCATTTATTTGTTTTTAACCAACTCAAAAAATCCAATCAAGGCTTTAAAATTATGACACACATTATTGGGTGTTAAAACCTTAAGCAAAATAATTTTTTACCATTTTATTTTTAACGTAAATGTTTTCTAATGTTAAAAACTTAATTTATTTCAGTGCACACCCCACACACAGCACTTAACTGCACTTAGGTGCGACAGCCAGATGAGTGTCGAACGGCATTGCACGGCTGGCATTGTTTTGCCTGGCACACTGAAAGTCATTTTCACTTAAAGCTTGCTAAAAACAAAAAAAAGAACGAAAAAAATAAACACCGGCAGGCCTTTTAGACCACCCTGCGTATACGCAACGCCAGCCTTTGTCTCCTTTCTGGTTGCTTTTCTCTCTCTCTTTTTTGGTGTGGTTTCCCGGGGCTTTTGGTGTAGGCCCATTAATAAAATTGCAATTAATGTCACAATTAGCAATCACCATAAAATAAATGTTTGCAAGAACTACAAAAAATGTATCACAAAAGAAAAAAAAAAAAGAAAAATGTGAAAACATTTTGAATAATGCAAAGCTATTTAAATTAATTCCCATAATTGAATTATGAGATTTAGGAATGCAAATTTTTCGCACTTAAACATTCTGTTTTGTTTGCCTTAATTGGTGCGACGATTGTTCCGAGTCAACATGGGAGTTGTCCGAATTTTTGGGTAAATACCCAAATTAAGCGTGAAACAATTGTGATAATTACATGAAAACATTTTAGATTACTTCATTTTTATTGTTTTTTCTGTAATTTATTATTACATAAGTTCTTTTTTTTTTGAGCCACCCCCAGAGGCCGAAAATTCGCTTGTGAAATTGAATTATTTATCGCGTAAATTAGAATTTGCATTTCTGTCAACATCTATTTCAGCGCCATGCATTATATGCCATAAGCCAATTTAATGCCTGATTAACTTGGCAAATTGCAGAGCCCACCGGGTCCGGTCGTTGGGTGTTTTTATACAAAATCGGATAGACGGGGCCATGGTTTAAAATTGCAATTCTGTTTGCGGTTGCTTATGGTTCAGAATAAATATTTGAGCGCCTTTCTTTTATGGGCATTACTGCTGTCGATTCATGCAAACACAAATGTTTATTTATGCGTAACTTTAGCCCCATAATTATTTTAGCCGAAATTGCAACTAAATTACACTTAAACAGAAATGAATTCGCAATTAAAGCTTCTAAGCAAATCAATAAAAATTATTTACGACCTTTCCACATGATAAACACGTGAAGAATAATGCATTGTTGCATAAACTGAATGAGTGTATATATCGCACAGATATTCCGCGCTCGATTGGAATTTTTGTGCGGGTCTGAAAGATATGTAAAGATTTTTTTGCAGCAATTATCGGCTGCAGGCTGAATCACAAAAATGTTGGACGCTTGTTGGCCTGCATATTAATTAATAAAGTAAAAAAGCCATAAATGTAAAACTCATAACGACAAATGTTGGACCATAAATATGCACTTAGGTATTTATGCGCATTGACAGCATGAATATTTATGAGGCACTGACGACAGCAGCGATGGCGATGGCGGCCATTAAAATGCGCCCCCCTCCGTTGATTAATTGGAAAAGTTGGCTCTTCGGTTCAACGGGTCGTATGCTTGATGACGATGTTATTTCCTTCTTCCTGCCTCTCCTCCCCCCTCCCTGTGCCCTCACCCAAAACTAAGCAAATCCAATGCCTGTGTTCAGGTTTAGAAGAACAAAGAACAAACGAACTTATTTGTTTGCCATTAGATAAGCCATGCGACCATTTAAGTTCATGTTTAGAGACGAAACAGAATATATATATTACAATGACTGAAATGTTTAATGAAATTATTTCATTATAAAAACAAAATAAGAACAAATGAAAACCAAATAAATTGCAAGTAACGCGAGCGTATTTCAATATTTAAACTTAAACTTTTTGCTAATTGTAAACTAGACACAAATATATTATATATAAATATATAAAAATATTATTAAATTAAACAGAAATATATTAAAGTTGAATTTTGAAATTAGATAAACGCAAACGGCGGGTATTTAGCATTATTTCTAGTTACAAATAAATAGAAAAGTTTACTCATTTAATTCGTATCGTACCACATATGCATAGCAAACAAATTTTAACTCATGTTCTCTCATATGTGTGTCTGTTCCACAATAAACAAAATATTATGAAAATACCACCAGCCAGAAGATAATAGCGATACTTCATGTACAATCTGTGAGTACACTCTATATACCTATATCAAAGCAAGCGGTAAAGAATCAAAAATATATTATCGAGGAGATATATAAGTAAAGGGATTAAAAATTAAAAGAATACCTACATTTTAAGCGGAAGTCTTCCACTACAATTACGCTCTCTCCACTTGAATTAACCCATTTGCGTTTTCCCTCGATTAACCGACTTCAAACTATGTAACTAAATGTGTGTATATTAAGTGTATGTATTCCGAAAGGTTTCTTCCCAAAAAAAAAAAACATAAAACATAAAACGCAAAAAACAAAAGAGAAGCAGATATAAAAACATAAATTTAAATGCATAAATTTACATTTAGAACAGAGAAAAACGCTGCACAAATTTGAATGTTAGTTTCCTTAGCCATGTAAGTTACGATTAATAAACTGTAGTTAACAAAGGGTAAAATACACACACAGATTAAGTAAGTAAGGAGCTATGTTTAGTCGTTGTTGTTGATTTTCAGCTGAGAGCATTTCTATTATTTTTCGTTGAATTTAAAACTAAATTTTGTAGTAGTATTCACATAGCTAACAACGAAGTAACATGGTGCTATGAGTTACGATTCTCCTTGGTTTATCATCATCGGTTCATCGCAGGTGGGTCAAAGCGTTAAAATCTGAGCCCCTTTTAACGTCTTGGTTGCATGTAGAGCACCCACCACCCCCCCATAAAACACTCACTCACTCAATCACCATCTCAACCCACAAGAGAACTTAAATCAAAAATTCAAAAGATATTGTTAAGAGAGCATTTCAAACTTACTTAGCCTAACAACTAAGCATTGTAAATACCTATAAACTACGCCATGTTATAGTTCATACATCCTAAATATACCACGATTACGATTACGATTAATGATAATGAAAAAATGTAAATTGAGCAACCGAAAAATTGCAAATTGAGCCACCAAAGAATTGAATTTTCGCATGTAAGCCATGAGAACAAGTAAACTAAAAAGTATTTAATTATACCAAAGCTAAGACTAAGTGTAAGCCGAACCCTACCCCAAGTTTCTTGTCCCGAATAACAACAATAGTTGGCAACTTTTAGCATTTAGGCAATCATATATCATAGTTCAACTAAAAACTAAACTAAATGAAACTAAAGCGAGCAGCAGAGCCCCCAAGGAAATTCCTCCTTCCCTAAAATGTAAATTTTTGTGAGAGCAGCAGCAAAACACCAACAAACTAAAAAAAAAAACGCATTTAAAACTTTAAGTTTTGTTGTTTTTTCTACCCCCCCTCCAACACCCGTTGAGTTTGAGCAAAAGAGTACAGAGTAATGTGAGTTTTCCAAAGATCCTTTAGGCTAAGCTGAACCTATTATAATATAGAGCATACGATATTTGGATAACTATGATTATGTATAACTATTAGCTAAGTGAATACATATGTCCAGTAGAAGGGACAATAAAGATCTAATTGAAATTAAACAGTAAAATAACAATTAAAACCAAACAGCAGAGAGGGAGCAGAGTCTCTCCAACTTGAATTCGAAATCAGCAAAACTACAGCTAAAGCGATGAAACCAAAAAGAAATACTGAAAACAACAGCAAACCTTTTAAAACTTACTCTCTTTAAGCGAATCGGAAAAACCCAACGCGGAAAAGCAGAAATCATAACTGAATAAAAATAAAAACCGAAAGTATTCTTAAAATTCTTTAAATGCATTCGTCTCATTCTTTCTCTCACCTGGCGGCAGTGACAAATACTCGAAATTCCTGATAATAAATATAAGGAAGAAGAACCTATAAATCTCCTGGGGTGGAGGGAAAACCTCAGGAGGAGATGGGCACTGCGGCGTATTAAATGGCATTTTAATTTCCTGTTTGCGCAGACGCCGCTCCAAAAATGCGGTGCCGGCATTTTGGGCTCCTCTTGGGCTTATTGATTTTCCTGCTGGCAGCCTTGACATTGCTATTGCCACTTTGCCGGCCATTAAAAATGCAGTCTAACAAAAGGTGAGACGACAGCAGCATCCCAAATATAGAAGCGCACTTTGCGGCGTTGGATTGTTGAGGTAAGTGTGGGACACATTCATTGCCTACTTTTTGGGCTTAAGTTGAGTATTTCCCAAGTCATTTACAGGTAAGATAAAAAGTTGACCTGGCTCAAGGCATTAATTACACATCTTCTTGAATGCTAATGCTTTCGCGGAAATAGACTTGTAAATCCCGAATTGGTTTCAATTAGCTGAGAATCATGAGTCAAAGGCGGAGGCTATTCAGTTACAAAGTACACTTTGGTTCAAGAGAAGAAAAACGTCAATTACTTTGTAAATTCGTAAGAAAATGGTTTGATTTAAAGGTATAATTGAATGCACGAATATATTTATAAACTTTAGTCGAGCTTCTTGTTACTAAATCATTTGTAGAGACTGTTATCTTAGATAACTTAATTGTAAATCATAGACAAATATTTATTAAGAGAAACAAAATTCTTATAAAAACTATAAGTGCCACCACAATTTCCAAAAGTCAAAAATAAATGGAAAAATGTTGTTTAATTTATAAAAAGTGCTAAAATAATTGACTCTAAATTTAAGATAGAAACTTAAAGAACATCCATATTATTTTCATTATTAATGTATAACTATGAAACAAGGATTTGTTCTTTAGGGAATATCAACATTCTAAATATATAATGTTGTCTTTTAAATGTTTTTTATCCCTTTGATCCCCATAAATTTTATTAAATTAATTTTAAAATATATTCTTAATATTTTAAGACACTCGAAGTATGAATTTTAATTATTTTCTTAAGTTTTCTCCATGACTAAGTTGGTCTTTATTCCTTTATTATAAGCATTATGACTTCATGACTGTCTGCAAATTTATCTGCTGATTTCTTACTGATTTTGTAAAGATTTTATTTAAATAAAATTTCGTTCCATCTAACACTTTAGTTTTTCGGTAATATTCCCCAAAACAAACCTTTAATTCAAAGTAAATAAAATCTGTGTCATCAGGGCGGATGACACACATTTAAATGCAGCCAAGTGTAAGGCTAATTTAAAGTTCCTGCGCGATCAATTGTTTTGCGAGGGCAATTAAATAATTAGAGCTCTTAACGCCGCGAAGCCGCAACAGTCTCATTAATCACAGAGAGCGCCAGCAGCATGCAAAGTTTGTCAAGCCGGTTTGTTTGCCCGTCTGCGAGTCAGTTAGCGCCAGGTGCTAATTACACACGTGACGCCGCCGGTTCGCGAGGTGCAAAAACTGGGCTACACATGGTACACACAACTTTCGTGCAACACACACTCACACACTGAGAACCTGCGGGCTAAATCCAAATGCCAGCCAGTGTGCTAATTGTTTCAGTTGTTCCGGCAACGTTTATCAACCAGGTCAGAAGTCGCTGGCATTAGGTGAAAAAAAATTAAAATTAAAATTAAAAGCACCCGCGAATAATTGTCACGAAACAAGAAAAACTGAGCAAGGTTCTATGACAAAAAAAAAATATATATATATAAGAGAGACGGCTACATGAGTTGTGCAAGTTTTAATTAGTTAATTTAACGCCTGGCACCAACAGGAGTCCCGTTGCACGCTGCGTATGAGTAATGAGCTCGCTCACCCTCATAGATACAAAGATACACACGGAAAGACGTCTAAATCCATACAGTGAGGAAAAATATTGAAAAATTAACCGAAATAAATAATATTATTTTAATTTCCTAATGTTAAAAGTGTACTTTTGGGATATAAAGTTTGCAAAGAATTAAAACCCCATTCAGTTTTAGGTAATTTATCATTTTAAAACATTTACTTTTAATACTTAATAAAATACATAAATGTTTATATTTTGCCAATAAATTTAAGGCCTATTAAATAAATATTTTAATACCTTTCTCTAGCAATTTATCTTAGGCAAATATTTGTTATTCAGGCTTGGCTCAGTAAGCAGTAAAATAAAACTGCTTTCAAACACATTTAAAAAATTTAAAAAATAACCATTTATTAGTATTTATAATCTAAATAAAACTATAAACTAAAATCAAGTTAAATGTTATAGAAACACCTCCCCTTTTACCCTTTTTCTAAGTGTGCGATGTGTTAGGCAGCTATCACCCCTAACGAGTATTTCTTGAAGCTGTCAACATTTTGCCAACGCTTGAACTTTTGCAGCAAACCCAGGCAAAACAGTTTATGGAAGAGCTAGAGGGGGGAAATGACAGATAGGACTAAGGACTATGGACTAAGGGTGCTGCTGTGGGGCTGCGGTGGCAAGAGACTTTTGCGGTTGGCTGTGCTAAGTAATTTCCCCTTGCGGATGCAACTAATTACTAAACATTTCGCATAAAATTCTCAACTTGACAGCCTCTAACTGCACGGCTAAGGACACGCGCGCACACCCACTAACACCCACCCACACAGGACAACGACTTGTATGGCGGCAGGAGGCAGGTTGGGTGGGGGGTGTGGCATGTTATCAACAAATCTAACATGCGGCTTGTGCTAATTCACTGGCACAACCAAGCCAACCGCCAAACAGTCGACCGCCGCCCTGCTTAGCGGTCATAAACTAAGCACTATGGCCAGGATACACAGAGAGGATGGCGGCAGGACACTTCCGGTGGAGATGATTATGCGAGTCGACAGTCGACAGGCCCAAAGAAAAATGATTGTAAAAGTGCTGAAATTATTTAACACTGTTTTGTATTTAATGCAAAAACTTCTCTTTGGCTGCGTGGAGCTAAATTGTTGCCGGAAGTTGGCAAAACTTGCAAAAGTATGCAACATGCAACTCTGCCTTGAATGCGGACAACTTAGAGGACAAACGAAGCGATTAATAGGGAAGGACACTAAGAGAAAAATATGAAGGTAATCAAGTAAATAATATATTTTGAAAATATTTAAACATAAGAATTTGATTACATTTAAATCTTTACTGGTTTCAAGTAGTACTCTCATTTTTAAGACATTTCCTTATATTTGTTTATAATTTTTATGGTGTTTTTGGCCATATATCCTTGGCTCCTTGAACCTGCCACATAAATGCAGCATTTTTCTATACACTGATGGCAAGTATGTGGTGGTTGGTTGAACAATTAACGCTTAGTTAGGGGTATAATTAACACCAGCGACTATGAGTTATGAGTCACTGTTTTTGAACGGGAACCCGTATAGGAAATTCCCCTTACTCAAGGGCCAGAAAATTGAATTTTTGCCCCATGCACTTGAACTCCGCCCACCCCCGAGTCCCCCTTGGCCCCTTCTGGCCACCATTTGTAATTGACCAAAGGGCAGCTAGCCGACAATTGTCGTCTGTTTATCTACATTTTGTTGCTGTTAGCGTTGTTAGCGTTGCATGTGTTAATTATATCGCGTTACGTTGCCCATGTTTGCACTGGCATTTTGAATGTATTTTCTTTCGCCTCGCAGCTGAAAACGAGGCAAATGCACTCTGTCGAGCAGAATCCATTGGCTTGGCCAGTGGTCAGTGGTGGTCACTGGTCAGTGGATCGATTGGAGCACGGAACGGGCTTGCTGGTGGGTTGTGGGGGCCCGAAAATAAAACCGGCTCTGTGCCACCGCTGCCAGTGCGTAAACAAATCCATGATATTTGCCTGTGATACCAAAGAGATGCTCGCTCATTATACTCTTTTTAAGGGGTATTATTATTTGTAGATGTGGCGAGTCTAAGAAATCAGGAAGGATATTAAAATTCGGTCTGTAAATGGAGGGTTTTTTGAAGGATCATTATGAATAAAATTTTAAAGAATTATTTGTCCTATAGAAACTTATTTGTAGAATTAAAAAGGGCTCTATGGAAATAATATTTATAATTTTCCTTACATCCCCCAAGAATTACTTCAAGGGTATTCCCCTCTTCGGGTCCCCTGATGGCCCTCCTTTTTTCTTGTTTCTTTTGGGGTTTTGTGGAATCAATGCTGCTGCTGCGATTGGGGGGACTTTGGCTCTGCGATGGTGAGATGCTGACGCTGGCGGTACGCCCAGCAGAGACGTTGGCGTCTCCGTCTCCGTCTCCGACAGCGTCAGCGTCAACGGCGCGCCTCACGAACCTTCCGCGACGAACAAGATCGAAGCCAGGCAGCGGAGCAATAAATGCCGCCCAAGAGGCAGGCCCGCAGCTGGCGATGAAAACAAACCCGTCGTGGCGCTCGCAGACACAAGACGCAGTTCCGAATCGATCCCGCACAGTTCGTGGAAATTCATTAAAATACTCAAACAAACATCAAATAAATACCCGAAAATCAAGAAAAGCTGAAAAACGGAAGCAAACTGCTCTAGCTGAAAACGTAAATGAAATTATTATTTGCTTCGCATCTTAGCGTGCCAATAAAACATTGCAAAAAAAAAATATATATATATATATAAACAGCGAAATAAAAGTACTAAAGTGTGGGCGATAAACGGAAAATTGATTGAACAAGTTCAGCTTTATCAGGGGGCTTTAATAAAATCACGCGATCTGGCTGACAGAGAGTTCAATCGAAGCCGAGGGGGGGGCAGCGTATTTACATAACCCTTTGAGGGCCCTTGGGTCACTCTTGCGGACGTGACAGAAATTTCTGATAACGAAGGTCGTGGGTGACCCCACCTCCCACTTGAGTTGTGGAAAATTTCGTTTTCGGGCGGAATTTCGAAAAATTGTGCGACCAAACTGACCAAAAAAATGTAAGCGGAAAAACACTACTTGAAGTGGATAAAATTCCATCTCTTTTCCAATGCTATTCAATTTCTACTAACAAGCCCAGTGAAAAGGCATTTTGTTTTTTTTTTATGGCCTGTCGTTTCTCGGATTTTGATAAATTAATTCCAAATGCTAAATATTTTACGAACTTTTCACATGGCCAGCCATAAATTCTTCCCCTAAGCTCATTAGCAATGCAAACGAGCAGCCAAAGAAAAAATAACAAACTAAAATTTAAACGATTTTAAGTCAAACTTTTCAAATATGCCACATAAAGCACCAAATACTCAGCTGGCAACAAAACGAACAGGTTTCCCGGCCAAACGAACGGGCGGCTCACGCTGGCTAATTAAATATAGATTGGTCACCGATATTTACAATATGTTTTTGTTTATGTAAATCCCTCCCTTAAATATCGGAGCTAAGATCTGTCCAACTTTTTCCGGTGCCCACACATTCACACCTGTGTGCTTCACCTGTTTGTAACTGTTTATAAATAAAACAATATCTGTAATATAATATAGTTTGTGAGTTTGGAAAATTATTAACAAATAACAATGAGAGTTGGGCCTTGAGCTTGAGCCCTACAGCCGGGTGCAATTACCTGGCCCCCGGTCCCAGTCGCAGTTCCAGTGCTGCTGTGTCACAATTTCCGCAAATTATATTAGTCGCTCGTAGCCGGTCGGTCAGCTTATCCCCCAATCACAATCGCATCAGCGTCCACATCATTTTCATTTCCATTTCCATTTGCTGCCGTTTTCAGCCCAGCCCAGCCGAAAGAGTGAAAATTAATTAGTGCCGTTATAAATAAAGCATAACCATCGGACGGCCAAATCATTTGACATTCAGTCCCCCATCAGCCGTGGGACAGACGAGAGTTCGCGCGCGAAAGGGTGACGAATACGGCTGAGAGGCGAAAATCCCCAAATCCCAAAACACAAAATACAAAATCCGAAAAAAAAAATAAAATAAACAAAGCAACAATAATAGCAACCGAAGAAGAAACACAACTGAAAACAGAAAGCAGAAAGCGTAAACCGGAATCAAAACAAAAAGTAAAAGATTTGAAATAAACGCAAAACGCTTGGCGCCGGTTGAATTATCAAATCATTCGCTAGTCACGTGATTATATTCAAAATGAACTTTAAAACAAACTATAAATATTTGTATATTGTATGGGATCCAGTGAATATATTTTAAAGGCTTTAATATGACCTAGAAAAAAATATCTGAGTGGCATAGAACGTTCTTAAAAAATCACGTGAAAGATGAGTGAAAGATCTTCTTTTTGAAATGCCTAACATTAAATACTACTAAATGGTTAAAAAAATAGGTTATTAATATTAATATTTAAATGCATTTTTCATTTCAAACCCCCAGAAATACAATTTCTTCTTTAAATATTACCTTGATATGCATATTCCTATGATACTGCCACATAGATGCTCTTGCAGCATTCCCACAGTCATTGTTCCTTGTTCTCATCCCCTGGCTTTGTTTATTGCTGAATGCACTTTGACAAAGATATTGTTGAATATAGAGGATATAGTATTCTGAGGCAGAGAAAGCGGGGGAGGCAGAGGGGGATATAGCCGGGTGTCGCGTGTGGCGGCCGTTGCCACAAGAATTTAATTTTACGAAAGAGAAAATGGGCAGATAGCCAGCCAGGCAGACTCGCAAATAAACAGATAAATAAATATATACAAAATATATATATATTATTGTAACAATGATACAAAATGTGATGTGTCCGATTTATGCGTAATATAAAGCTAAAAATATATCTACAAATGTCGCCTTGCTAATTAATAAAACCAACTTTTTCATTTCTTCCGCTAAACAAACATGCAGATCCGCCACAAAGCATATCGGAATTTGCGTAAATTAACATTGGTGACACTTTCCTTTGGTGACTTTGATTGAAGGTAAGTGTGAATTGATTTACCCGGAATGCTTTAAATAAAACTACGTGAATCAGGGCATCGTAGTGACTACCAACCGGAGCATCTGTGTGGCAGTCTCCCAGCGTGGATACAACTATTTAACGGGCTCGGGGATTGGGTATTTGGATTGGGAATGGGCATTGGGTGGGTGCTAAACATGCAAACCCCCTTTGGCAACACTTTTTGCCGACGCGTTTGTCATGCAATTTTAATCGCAATTGCATTTTTAATTTTCCTCTTCCACCTGACGGAGAAGAGTTTCCCGCCCCTGCCCCCTGCCCCCCAAAAGCTGGCAAAGAAAAATGCTCGCCATGGAGGGGGAAAAAGAGCGAAAATAAAAGCAAATAAATATTAAATGCAATACACTCAATACCCAGACAGTCAGACAGACGGACAGCCGGCAGGGAACTGGCAAGCGAACTGAGAACTGAGTCCCGAGAACTGACAGTGGGGATAAAAGAGCAAGAAGGCGGGAGCACAGTGGGTCGGGGAAATAGCCTGGCGTCGGGCTACTAACACATTGGCATACAGAGAATGTGAGATGGGACAGGATGCGAGCGAGGCGAGCTATGCGTTCCATTTGCATAAATCTACATTTTAACTATTTTTTCATCCGTCCTCCGGCAGCATCTCCCTGGTTTTATTTCGCCCCCAAAGACGCTGCTCTTAAAACGGAGGATTCTAAGGAGTCTAAGCAGGAGTTTAGGTACTCTTTTTTACCTAGCTATAATAGTGCAGTTAAGGAGTACCTAGGAAAGCTGCAAAAATGTCTCAAAATATTTATTTTGATTTATTTTAAAAAACTTTTAAAGAGAACCAACTTTTAAGTTAACTTCTATAATGAATAATTTAAATAAGAAATGTTTCTTCAAAGCCAGCACTAATAAACTCTATACTAAGTCACTATTTTCGTATTAAAATCATTATTCCTTATCCTTAGAGTATACAGAAAAAGGGAGCAAAGCCCGAGGACTAGAGACTAGGGTAACTTGATAAATATTCGCGCAATGGTGGCGTGAAATATGCAACGATATTTCTTGTGCAACTACCAATGCAGGAAAAAACAGCAACAGCAGCAACAACAGCTGTCATCCGAGTGGCCAAGTATTGGGTATTCGGAATTGGAATTGGAATTAAAATTGGTTTTATTTTTAGAGCCGCAACACCACCATGCACCGTCCATGGGGCATGCGAAGTTTTCAAAATGAGTTGCATCGATTGAAAAGCTTTTATGTCAGAATTTGTGACAAACATTGACTAATTAAACATGAGCCCGCATTGGACAGATTGTCAGACTGGTATTAACATTTTCCCCGCCAATAATAAGGACAAACTCAAAATTCGACACTAAAAAAAAGAAAAGTTAAACGAGATAAGCAAGTTTTAAAAATTTTTATTAATTTAAAAAGCAAATAAATAGGAAAGTCTGCCTCTGATAGATTTATATTCCAGCCTAGATTTTATATAAAATCAAAGCTTATTTCTTAATTTCTATAATTATTTTACGAGTGTAGCCACCAACGGCTCGATGTAACCACATCGACCACAACCTGCGACCGCACGGCAAGCCGAATAATGAAGTCAAATCCTCAATACAAACACACACAGTACACACACTCAATCGGGGAGCATATTTCATGAATATTTCATCGAGACGAGAGCATTGTTGATGGCAATTTAATGCCGATACTCGAATGCTTTTTTCTTGGTATTGCTCTTGTTAACTTTTATACATTTCTGTTGACATCCGACAGGTCATGAATGAAAGTTGTCACTGAATTTTTCTGGGAATTTTTCATGCAATATTTTCTTATGCGAAATTACAATAATTTAACAAAATAGTCAATTAGCATGAGAGGCTCGTCAGCAATCGCGTGCCAAGTGCAAGAGGCGAGAACTTCACATTGTTTATTCAGTAAACTTGTAAGAAAATTTACTTATTTCACACATCTTTTTGTTTACAAGAGGGGAGCTTAAATTATAGCTGAGAGAGGGGTTTAATTTAAATTGTAATATATATTTTAAATAATTGTTCAGAAATATGTTCTACATATATAATTTCTTGCTTATATTTCCCCGATATGTAAATTAAATAAAGAAGTAAATAAATAACTTCCTTATAAACTTAACACTTCTTCAGTTAAAGAAAAATCCTTCACTCATGTAAAACACAATGAAATTTATTTTTTAATGTTATCCCCCCTTAAAATTTTTCCTTAATTTATTTCTAAAATCCCATTTAAGCTCCAAGCTATTTTTTTATGGGAAACAAATGCCTCAATAATGCCCCTAAGTCACGAGTGCCCGGCTGCTATATAAGCATAAACTCCGCCTGCTATCTGTGCAGCAGCATACACAGTTCGCCTCGGCAATCAGGCAATGGAAAAACAGCACATGACCACTATATCAACCACTCGGAAAAACAAACCAAACCCGATTGCTAAACCACGTGACTGAAACGATACCGGTTGCTGCGCCAATAATCTGCAGACTGATTTCCAGTCTCAAAATAGCCACTCAGCCAAGCGACGAAAATAACATTTTCATTTTTGGCTCGAGTTTGATGTCAATAGCAAAACTCCAAGCAGGCAGGCAGGCAGGCAGCATTTACATACTTGTATTTAAAAATATATAAAATATTAAGCATTACAAAGGCAATAAACTTATTGTGGAAATTCAGAGAAGATCAGATGATTGACTTAAGGCTATAAATACTTGACATTGACACCTTGCAAGTGGCCTGGATAAATTGAATTGTTGACTTTGTTAATTATTTGGCCAGTGCAGCTAGTAAACACTTAAACCCCAGTCTCTGTCTCTGAGTCATGTGGACTTCGCACTCGGCCTGCACTCAGGTAAATTTACTCTACCTGATGACTGCGGCGGATTTATTTATTCTTACAACTGCAACGTGGCACCTTCTGGCGCTTTCGATTGATTAATAGCCATCACATGACGGCAATCTACTATTTTTAAATCAAATCGAATTGAATCTAAGCAGTGTCATAAAAAACGAATAAAACTAGTTCCCATAGAGCGAAACTCTTGCCGGTTTTTTCTTATATTTTTTTTGGCTAATCAATACAGATCGATGGCAGAGAATTCGCAGACATTTCACAAAAGTTGAATGACTTGCCGGCGAGTTCGGTTACCTTTTTTGGGCCCACTACTGATTGCATATGACCCAAATTGGGTTTAAGTCGATTAAAAGGAGCATTATGCCTACCGGGGCATGCCGTGCAATCAGAAATCGAATTGCCATCGAACAAACAAGCAACCAAACAAAACACCAAAAGGAGCAACAGAGTCTCAGGGCCATGCAACATGCATTCTGCAGCAGGCATTTATCAATGAAATTCAATAAAAATGGAAATAATGTTTGCATGGCTCTTAGTTCGTTGAACTCCAGCCGCACACAAAAGACGTCCTCCGGCTAAATGCAACTTACCTGTTCCATTTCATTTCATTTTGGATTCATTTGTCTGCCTGCAGAAATCACCAAGGAACCAAGGAAGGGACTTGGGACTTTAAACCAAATCTCAGCCGCCCCGTAACTTGACCTGCAGCAAGTTCTTTTGCTTATAAACACCGCCGCTCTCCCCACAATCGGACAGCCGTGATAAATGTGACAACAACAGGCCAATAGGCGGCATCCAGCTGGGCATCATATCCCCATATACCCCAGCCATTCCCCATTCCGCATCACAGACCATCTCCAGATCCATTCGTTTCACCACACTGAGACAAATTTACATACCAAACAACAGGTGTTTTTTTTTTAAGGAGAGATCACTAGATGAGAAAGTTGAGGCAATTTGTTAGAGTTTTGGTTAGTTAGTTGTCTTGAATGAACGTTATTCCTTCAACAAAATACCACTTAAAATTAAATGCAAATATTTGCAATCAAGAAAATAAATTATCATCGTTTTTAGGCTATTTTAAACCCTTGACAAATGAGAAAATGATGTATTTCTCAAACACATTCTTCACCTTCTTGGGTCATAGCATTTTCTCCAAGTGTCCTGGGCCCAGCCCAGCCCATAATTTTTAGCTTCCTCCCTCCCAAAGACTTGTCATTTCAATTCCATTTGGCCAAAGTTGAGATCCAGTCGCTGTGCTTAAGTGCAGTCCCAGTCCCAATTCCAGACGCAGACGCTGCTCCAGGCCAGCGGGCCATCCTCAACACTATTAACAACCGTCGCATCGCATTGCGTCGCCGTCTTCGGCTTCGTCTTCGTCTTCGCCTTCACCTTCTTGGCGGCCGCCTCTCGTATTTCAACTTCTGGCTAATTGTTGTTGGCATGGCGACGGTGAGGCAACGGACGCTGCCTGAATATTATTCCCGGCTAATGCGTTGCTCCGGCTATTTGAAGTTGATTCGCCGGGCTACGTGCATAAAATTGCGGCGATCTTTTTCTCTAATCATAAGCTCTGGGCACGGCTCGCATTTTAATTGCGCTTCGATTGGGTAAAATGTCGCTTGAATCCAGCTGCAGTTTTAAATTCGATTTAATGATACCGCCTCATAACCCTAACCAATGCCAAATGGAGTCGCAACAACATTGAATAAGAAGAAATATGAAGTTGCACAAACTTTCGGCACCCTTTCGTTAGCTCTGATTGCCTCAATCAATGGAAGAGCTAGTTGCCTGTGTTGCAAATCAGTCCCAAGCCAAACCACACGCGGGAATCCAGGAGGAGAAATGGCAAAAAAAAAAAAATCCATAACAAAGTAATCAATGAAAGTTGGTTGGGAAATAGGGCCAAGCCAAGTGAGTAACCCAGAAGCTCCAGACGGAAGCCGAACACAGTTTCTTGTGGCTTCCACTTCTGTTTGGCCAACACGCTAAGCAGACAGCAAACCAAGCCAACACACAGAGTCCCGGCCAACTCGAGCGAAATCAAATCTAAGCACTCAAAGAAATGGACTTTTAGAATTTCAAATGCTTTTAAAATTTAATAATATTTATTCGAAAAGAAGTCAAAGGTTTGTCAAAGTTTTAAACAAAAAATCTATGTAAGAGTCTTTAAACTTTCAGACATGACATAAAATATTACTTAAAACCTTCGAAATCTTTGATCATTTTGGGTGCTTCAAATGATTTAAAAGCCCCTACAAAATTTTAAAATATTTTTTTAAGGGGAAGGAAGTACTTCCCTAACCCATTTTTCCTTGTGCACCGCAATCCTGTTCCGACATTGGTGGCTTCCTTTTCAGCAGATTCTCCTTGTGCCTGGGCCGGCACTCGAACGGCAAAAACAAGAAATGCCGCAATGAAGTGGCAGGCAGCAGTGTTGCTGATAGTTTTGTGGCAAAGTTTGCCCCGCTGAAAGCCCGCCGCCAGTTATCAGAGCCACATTTGCTTTGCTCTGTTTGGCGGTACCAAAATGATTGGTGCTTGCCGCTGGCAACTGATCGAATTGCTTGCCACATGCAACACACACACACATACAGGGACCGAGTGGGAGGACCAAATGCTGTTTTCAATTTTTTTCTTGTCGCCCATTTTAGGCGATGGCATAATTTCCATTGTTCGCTGGGCATACGGGGCGTATGATGATAAAGCAATTTAAATTTCTGCCAGTGCCAGCTAGAGTGCCACCATTAAATTACACAAAATGGAAACCGAATGCAAAACTTGCAGTCAAAAGTACGTCTTTTGTTCCCGACGTCACGACATTAAGGCAGGAACTCTCGAGGGGGTAACGCCTTGAAGTATGCTGCATGCTCTGCCCTCCAGCTGCACGCAACATGCTCATAAAAATTAGGGAGAGACCCCCGAAGCCAAAGCCAGAGTCAGACCCAGAAGTGAACTGAACTGAGTTGCTCTTCAAGTTGCATGCAACATCGCTATTTATGAACTCAACAAGCAGGACGTTCCTGGGACCGCCCCCTTTCTTCGTCCTGAGTGTTCTTAGTGTGTTTGTGTGTGTGCTCTCGACATGGGCCCAAAACATGCTCCATAAATCGCCGCAGATAAATTTGTGTTCTGTTCTTTTGATTTCGTTTTGCTCTTCTTGGCCCTGTCGCGTCCAAAATTATTATTATCGCTCTTTGCCAAAGAGGTATTGTTACTGCTTTAAGGAGTTTGAAGCTTTATGAAAATATCCATAAACAAGATAGGAATCAATTTTGTTAAAATATATTTGTGTTAATATATTAAAAAAAGGGTTTAATAAAATGCTTTCTATGCTTTCAGTAGGAGAACATTTTATGACATGTTTCCTTGAAGGATTTCTTATGTAATATAAATAAAATCACACAAATGGTAATAAGGATTATAAAAACTTCGGTTTCAAATATATTTAAAGCTGATATTCAACGTTATTTTATTATTTATTATTTTATATTTAATGAAAGGGAACCTTTAATCTTTTAAAAATCAATTTCCACCCGAAAAAAGTGTATCGAACTTTCATCTTTGCTGGGCTTTTGCATTTGTCTCTGCTGTAAATGCAGCCGGCAGGCCGAAAAGTACATACAAGAAATTGTTTTCATGCTCTTTGGCCAGGCAACAGAACGAAACAACCGGCTAACCGACCGACCAACAGGCCCACTTTATTTATGTCAATCTCTGTGTCCGCTGCCCCTTTTGGCCCTGGAGGACCTGGAGCTGGACCTGGCCTGGAGCGCTTGCTTTTGCTCCTGGGATCATAAATCTTGGCTTGGGCAGTAGGCGCTGAAAGTGCATACATATGTATGTATTATAAATAATGAGCGGGCGTTGTTATAGGGCCACGCCCTCATCCTGGCCAGGCATTGTTTGGTAGTACATGCATTTAATTATTTATAATATATTTTTGCAGACCTTTTTTTTGTGCAATGCTGCAAATTCCTTTAGCTCCTTTGTCCTTTGAACTTTCTCTCTGTTTAATTTGTGCGGCGTTTATTGCCGTTGTTTATTTTTCTGCAGCTTTGCATTTATATGGATATGAGCTCAAATTAATTACATTCTTAATCCCAGACCAGGCGTAAGCTAAAAATATATATAATCCGCGTTCAATGGCCATCCATGAAATGTGGTCCATGGTCTCGCTGCCTCTGAACTTCGCGTAATTCCCTCTCAACCAGCTTAGTGGCTATGATCACGTGCTTTACAGTTGCAGTCGAGTAAATATCCAACGATCATGAATAACACCAAGTAAATATTAATACAGCTGCCACTGGGCTGAGTCAGGGGGAAGCTGAGTGGGGAAGCACCAAAAAAATGCGTACAAAATAATCACATGACAAGACTGCTTTTTTTAGTCAGACAATAATAGCAAATAAATGGTATATTACGTTAACTTCAAAAGCTTCAACAAATAAACAAATTTTTCAATTTTAATATTTGTTCCACTCAAAAGAAATTCACCGAAACCAAAGCCATTTAAATTGAATCGTTTTTTAAGCATATTCCCGGCTTTGTCATTGTGACAGTCATTAAAAATAATTAATAATGAATGGAAATCTACCATTTCTGGAATGGAAAATTGAAACTGTGTGTGCTGCTGGCTTGAGCTGCAATTAAACCATTCAGCATTTACCAATTTTCCTCTCTCTCATCTTTTTCTGTATGTTTTCCCCGGAACGCAACGCATTTTAATTGCTTGTCAGAGAGCGTTTTGTGGGCCCCTGGAGCTACATCGCTCATTGTTGTTCCTGCGGACGAAGCTTTTAATTTGCTGCTGCACAGCATGCGCGTGTCACAATAAAAAATCACTCAAGTGCAATCCTCCACTCGACTTCGCCCGCCCATCAAACAAATGCCTCGCCACTAAAGTCGACCAGACGCACTTCGTTAGCCATCGACGCGTCCTCGGGGGCTACGCTTCGCACTGTGTGTGTTTTCCAGTATTTTCCAAGGGTTTTCCATGGGTTTTTCAGACTACCATCCGGGCTTTCGGGGTGTCAGGGTTTCGGGATCGCGGTCAGGGCGGCCAAGTACTGTTAAAATGCCAATGACAATGGCCACTGTGTCTGTGAATGCTCCGAGTGGTGGCTTGTTTGCCTGTCGGTTGCCGAACACAAGAACTCAATTTGTTGATAAAAAATAAATAAATGCAATAACACAGATGTCGTGCTGAGTGCAACTGCGGCAAACTTAAACTTTAACGCGGAGAAGATCTGTCATAAAGTAAGCCCGATATCTGTAATGCCTTTAAGATAAGACAAGGGTGTATTATCTTCTCTCCGGGTTGTGTAACGCAAATGTTTAAAAACGTGAACGACAATTCATAAGAAGCAAATTTTACTGTCGAAATGATATTTGCTTAATTCATCATCAGGGACAGGGCCAGAATTACCAGACTAGCTGATAAAAGAATCAACAATTTTATATATTCAAGAGCACTCAGTTTTGACATTTTATTCTCGGGAAATATTGAGTTAACTTTATCTGCCTTAATTCATGGAAATTAAAGAAACCCTAATTAGGTTTAGATTAAGGTTTCTCTTTATAATTATGTAATATTTAATGTCGAAATAAGTTTCATATTTCAAGTATATAAAAACAAGTCCAAGTAATTGGTTTGGGAGCACGTAACCTTTACAGTTCCTTTACAGCCTTTTATTCCTTGTAAACTTAAATTTCTAGGCTTTTCAAGAAACAATTTACAGGATCTGGACATTGACTTTTCTTAAATATAAATAATAATCTCTTAATAAACTATTTATGAGAACCAACCCAAGACACTTCTTCGAATAAAAAACGGCTTCTTCCAATAATTAACATAATTTACCCTCTCTATCATAAAACACATTTTAAATTGTTATTGTGTGTTTTATAAGTTAACAAACATTTATTTTGATCCCATAATCCACCTTGTGCGTATATTCCAGCTTTGTTTTTGATTCGCTGTCGCAAGCATTCTTTCTTGGTTCACCTATTTTGCTCTTAACTTAGTCATAACTTTATCAAAACAAAATGTTGTGGCCAATTAGAATAATCTTGGTCACGAGATTACTGAATCAAGTCTGCCCAGTCTATTTTTATAATCAGGCGACACTTCAGTTTTAACATTTATTGAGCACTCAAAGATAGTCGAACAATCACCACAAATAAATGATCGAATAACAATTTGTCAATGAAAAACGTGCTGCTTTTTTTTGTGGGGAGGAGAAAGAAAAAATAAATATGGCCACGGTGATAATTTGTTAAGAACAAAAAAATGTCTGCCGCGATAATTCACTATCAAGAATACTTAAGTAGAAAGCAGATAATTAAGCTGATTAACTAGATAAGGTTTTTCAGGGAAAAACCAATCAGTCTTCAACGATTATCTTTAGCTGGATTTTAATTTGGAAATCACTTAATTAAATCGCCCATGAATAAATTTAGTAGACTCTAAAAAGTACTCAAAAAACTTATGATTCACTAACAGGAAAAAACAAATTCATTTACCAAAATAACTTTCCATCAGAGATAGCAAAGTAAGAACCTAAAAATGAACAAAACTTGGGATGAGTAATAGAGCCCTTTTTTGGGTGGAAAAACCAACATTTGATTATCAAGAAATAATAATCAAAGGTAATGTACCAGAGGTACCAGGAAGCAGACTAATAAAAAGGCTAACTGATTTTAATTTGCAAAAAAAAAATGACACAATTAAATCGAGACCAAAGCACTTACTGCCAGCAATTCGAGTGCATAAAAACGTGTTCGTATTGTTTTGAGGTTTGTTTTGTATTACCAATTTGTTTCGGCCCGATGTGTGACGCTTTACACACCAAAAACACGCAAATGAATGCCGATGGCTGATATCTGATAGATACCCGATGGTTCCGAAAGATAGCACCACTCAGCGAAGCCCAGTTGATTGCTTGTTGTTATCGCCACTGAACTGGGAAGCTGTCTGACTGTCTGATGGGAGAGGTTATTATTATTATTTTCTAGCGACCATTTTTCCATTTCGAGTTGTTTGTTTCAACTAATTGAAACGATGCCCCCACGGATGATGATGATGAAGTGTCTGTTAGACAAATAGATTTAATTTGGCAGACATTTTTGATTACTTTAATTTGCTCAGCTAAACCTCTGGCATTTAATGTGGCCGGCCCAGGGGGAGGGAAAATTTTGTATAATTCAAAATCCAATTTAAATTTATTATATATACAATGCAGAATGCAATCAAAATGTGCAGTCAAATGAACTACAAAGTATCTCAGATTTGTGTTGCTTTTTGCTGTGTGCAGCCTAAAGGCTTGGTCCAGAGCACAGAAATCAGTTTTTTGTTATTTATTCAACTAAAACCAACTTGATCTTGAGGCGGCCTATAGAAACATTATTCATATACTTATTTATTTTAAATGCAAACAATATCTTAGGCTTCATAAAATCTTATACTAAAAATTTTCTTATTTTTTCCTACAATTTCCCCACTTTTTTGTTGTGTACTCTTAACATATTGCAAAATGATCAATATTTGCCCACTTGAACTAGGCACACACACTGTGCATTCGACAAATATCAACACTAAACAATATTCATTCATTGTGCCGTAGAGCTAATCGATGGTAATATTACCAACAATTAGGCGGTAAACAGCCAACGCTCCACAATAGCCACATCAGAGGAAAATGTGGAAGAGGAGCCTCCTCTACCAATCATCTCTAGACTTCAGGCTCCAGAGGAGGCGGCGTTACCATCCGCTGGAATTTAATTAACTTGGAAACGCGGCACAAAATTAGCATAAATCATTTAATTAAAGGTAAGAGCTGATGAGTGGCAGGCGGCGTAGACCAAGCCGAGATTCCGCCCTCGAGAGTTGCGGGTGTGAAAAATGACGCTATTCAAACCCATCTTTTCCTAGAATCATGTGTTAATTTTTTAATCACATTTGATAAATATTTGAAGCTGTGCTACAGAAGCTAAAGGAACGAATTTAATTTGTTTCGGGAGTTACAGTTCATTTAATTTGCATGACATAAAGGAATTTTCGAAAAATATTTCATATTATATCACAAAAAGAGAATACCCAAAGTTGCTGTGAAAAATGTAAATGCAAATGAGGGAGTGCGAAAAGCAGGTGTGTCAATTTTTCGGAAATTCCATTTTTCTGGGCAATTAGGCGAAAACAAAACTAACATAAAATGCATAAAAGCCGGCTTAACGAAATGCCCTCAGAACACACACTTTGAGAGCTATTCAAGCAAAAAAAAACGCAACAGCTGCAAAAATTTAACTAAAAACATAACAATGCAACAACGGACGAGGAGAAAGTGTAGCCATAGTTGTTATTGTTGCGTATAGCTGCAATCGTTGTTGTGGTAAATAAATAAAAACCGCATCAAAAACTATTGTAATAAAAACATTTTCATTCGCATTTTCACAATGAGCGCAATTGCAAATTGATTTGTGTGGTTCTGCGCAAAAATTGTTCAGCTCTTCGTTCAGCCATCATCATTGTTGTTGCTCCGCCAGCAAAGAGGGTAAAAACATAAATAATAATGCAACAATAAAAATAATAATTCAGAAAAAAAAAATACCAATGCCAAAAAAAACAAACTGAAATATAAAGAAAAACAACCACAAAAAAAATATGGCTGCCGCTGCAATGAATTGAATATTTTTCGCAAAGCTTATGAATTTTTGATAACGATTTGCCTGTTGAATATTTAAGCATTAAGCAAACTGCCACCGAATAAAGCCTGATGCTGTTTAAATTAACTTTTGCTTAATCCGAAAAATGCGTGAAATACGCTATGCACTCAAATAAGATAATATTTGCAGTAAATATTAGCTCAGCAGGATTACAAATCGGATTTAAAGGACCAACATTATTTACGCATTTTTATTTGGGTTTAAATGTGCATCAGTTCCTTTGGGTTATTTTAACTGATATAGTATCAATCGAGGTATTATTTTAAGCTGGTTTTTATTTAATTTGGTTTCTGTATTTTATGCATATCAAAATTTATTTAAAGTAAATTTATTAATTTCAACATTAAAGTGTACCTAAGTATAAATAAAAATGAATAGGAAAGTCTTTATAAAATAAGCTTAACCATTATAATCATTCAAATCCTCTCCTATCAGGACTCCTTAACCTAAGGCTTATCTCTTTAGCAACTCCCAAGGATCAAACTCAAGAAAATGTTATAAACTTTATGTAAAATAAAACCTCTTTTATTTTATGTCGCCTTATTGAATGTCAATGAACCTGCAAAGTCAATAGAATTTTTAAGATTTGAGCCTCTTATAACTTTTGTACATAAATTAACAAATGCAACAAAAAAAACCCTTGGCTCAGCGTAAATTTCAATTAGTTGGCCATGTAGAGAGGAGGAGGCAAGAAAGCAGCTACTTTTTGGCCGTTATGTTTTTGGATTTTGTTTTCCGTTTTCCGTGCGGCTAAGCCGGTAGGAAACCGGCAACAGCATCCGCATAAATTTTGCATATTTATAGGGACATAAAGCCCCTTTTAAAGCCACCCACCCAGCCACATATATACATATATTCGCATGATATGTATATATGGACATGTACTGGCACTTGTTGAAAAGGGCAATGGCGCCAGGTAGGAGGAGGAGCAAGCAGCACCTTTGGCGATTGCCGGGCGGACCTTGTTGGTGTGAAAAATGAAACATAAATTAAATCTGCTACACCAAAATCAGCCCACAATGCCAGGGCTTAGTATACTTAAGCGCCTGCTCCTGACGCCTCCTTTTTTTTCACTTTATGATTTCAGCCAAATGAAAATTTATGAAGCAGATGGCACACACAACCTGATGCCAAGGCTAAAAATCTAAAGCCAAAGGCAAAGCTGAAGCTGAAGCCACTCGAAGCCTGAATACGAACTTGAAATTTGTGGTCGCAAAGTTTTTTGTGGCAAATGAAAATTATGCCTCATTAAATAACCAAGTGGTAGCCATAAATTACACTTTACATTGCCATAAACTCCTGTACGAGTGATCAAGAATATATATCATGCAAGCGAAGTTAATCATGACTGCAGAGTAGTAAAAAGAGAATGGAAAAACATCTCCCTGTCGTACGCCCCATTAAATCCACTTATAACCAGTAATTAGTTGGAACTACGTATGAACTACGTATGAGTTATGGGCCTTATCTCTCATTTAGTCAAAGTTGCCGGCTAGGAAAAACACTTCCGATTAAGTGCTCTAGGTCGAGGCAACTTCCCACCCACAGATCATCGTTGGTGCTATCTTCACAACTACTGCCGACTGACTGACGATGTGTTAGCTAATTATATTATATTATTTTATTGTCTGGCAAACATTTGTGTCTAGCGCGATTCCGTTTAACTCGGTATTCAAGTACAACAAGAACAACTTTATCGTGGCGTTCACGTTCTACGGAAAAAAAAACCTGCGAAACAGGCGGCAGCCAAGGTATTTGTTTTGGTATTTGGAATTCTCTACGTAAATTCACCCGAGAGCGATAGGGATTCTGCTCTTATAAATAAGGGCACTGGGCCAGAAGGTGCCTGCATTCTTAGTACGATCTTAGGCAAGGTCGGACACTCAGTCCTCCTCCATTCAGTGGTCAACTTGAAAATAAAGAAAATATAAACTCATACAAAATATTATCCTCGTTTATAGTTTCCCCTACTGACTTACACTTTCACGTGAGTAAAAGAAAATATATACACGGCGTTTAGTTTAAACAGCTGTCAGTGGCCTTTGTTGGTGACCCATTAAAGGCTAGACTTTTGACAAAAGTATATATCAACTTTTAAAATACATTTTCGGGCTGAGAATCAGTTGCGTTTCAGCTGTGATCCGGGCAATGTTAAGATTCGTTGAATACGATTACCCTTCAAGGGTGCCGTTCGCTGAGTAAGCTGAAAACCCATAAGTACATACATATGTTTAAACCGGGCTAAGAACCTTGGGTTCCGTGCAAGTGTTTCCTCGCTTTGGCGGAAGCTCTCGGCTCAATCTCTGCCGGAAGTTGCCAGACAATGTTCTTAATGAGTTCTCAACAACCCGAACCCACAACTACGAGGAGGACGGGGAAGAGTAGCAACGGCTGTAGGAGTAGCAACAGCATAAACTCTATGCAAATTGATTCACTTTCGAGCAACTTCATTTGAGTTCGTTACGTATGCGGCCAGTTGGCCGACTTAAGGACCCTGTAGGAGTGTAAGCAGGCTAAGTAAGCTGCTGCCTCAGTTATGACAAAGGACAGCATTTCGAGGGTTCCACACAAGGAACATCTTGTGAACATATAATAATATGGAACAAGGGGAATGTTACTGGTTGGCTAATAAATGAGGTGGCGGCCACAGAATGCAACTTTAAGGGCAAACCTCTGGCAGATTATAAACAGTGAGAAAAAATATGAAAAAAGCAAGTTTTTAGCTGGATTTTGAAGGGGTTTTTAACGTATTTTCTTGCTTTCGATTTTACATAATTCTTAAATTATAAGATTAACTCAAAGAGAAATGTATTTCCTCAGTGTATTTCACACAAAGACAAGATGACAAAATGTTTTAGTTGCTGTCCGTTGTCTTAGCTGTTGCTGTCAATCAAGACAAGCTGAAATTTTTGCTACATTGTTGCTGGACAAGCTACTGCCAGGCGGGGGAATTTACTTTGTATTTTTGGTCATTGTTCCAGCGACATTCCCCCCATGACTCTCAGTTCCTGGCCATGTAATTGCTGCTACACTTTGGCCAAGTTATTAAGTGATTGTTATTGTTGTTCTTCTGCTAAGAGGAACAGAGAGAGAGAGAGAGAGAGAAAGCTGTTGCAACAGCATAATCTAACGATTATTCGGAGCTCCGGCTGTCCAAATGTAAATTAACTCGTGTCCTGGCAAAATGTTAACATCCCTTGCTGCTGGCTAATTTGGCCTAGTCTGCTTTTATTTTATTTTTTTTTTTTTGGCAGAAAGAGAGAGAGTTGGAAAATTAATTTCGATTTTTTTCGGGGGTGTCATCCGAAACAATTTGCCAAATTTCCTAATTGCAACATGTGTTTGCCGCAAACTGTTGCAAGTGGTCCCAACTAATTGCCTTTAATTATGGATGAGGCACTCAGTCTACAAACACAAGCAAAAATATAACTTTTTCATATGCAAAAATATTAAAAACTAACAAAATGAGATTATTGTTTGAATTAATATTATTTTTTTTTAAATTACTGCTCTTCAAAATATATTAAAATAAAGACATAAAACCCCTCGATAAATAAATTTCTCTCAGTGGAAAGATAAACGTTCGCCGCCTGCTGCACACACGGCGTATGAGTAATGTCCGTCCACTTCTTCATATAAAAAATATTAAAAACAAACAAAGAGAGCTTATTATTTGAATTAATATTAATTTTTGTAATTACTACTCTTGAAAATATAGTCAAAAATACAATCAATAATATTTCTCCCAGTGCAAAGCCATTCAATCCCCCGAAAGATAAACGTTCTCCGCCTGTCGCACACACTGCGTATGAGTAATGTCCGTCTAGGTAATAATGCAATATCGATTTAAAGTGTCACCCGATAGGAAAAGTGGCATTTGCATTGAAGTGCAGACAATAACTAATTGCCGCCGCCCCCTCTCTGTGATATTTTCCTGTCAATTAAGCCGATAAAATGTGGACAGGAAGCGTGGAAGAACTGTATTTATCTGTAAATATCGTTTACATGACGTTAATTGCATATTGATAGTGTTTGCTCAATTGTTTGCCCTTGTACCTTGTTTCATTTGTGTTTGCTTTCGACTGGCCAGTGTTACGTGGCTGCAACTTTGTACCATCCGGTGATCAATCAATCAATCGGGCCATCAATCAATCGCCCAGTTAGAGAGCTGTCCCCTAATTGTGCCCTAAGCTTGTCCTCCCCCTCGAGTTAGCTGCAATTTGTGAGCGACTCATGAATATTTATGCGCTATATAATTAAATATGCTAATTACAACTGATTGTACGCACAATCATTTGAAATTATAATTCTCAGCGTGGCGAGGGGAGTTTATTTTGTTGCCGCGAAAAACACCAAGGACAACAGACAATCCAGCAGGATAACACGCACTGCGAAACTGACAATTTAGCATAAATTCAAATGAAATCAACACAAAAGCGGAGGGGTTGCGGCAAGGATGCTGCGACTTGGCAACTGTTGCCAGTTTTAAATTGCTTTGCAGCGTGAAAAAATTAGAAGCATCAGCATGCAGGGGGGAAAGGGGGTGGAGAATTAAATAAATTACATTGTTGCTGGCATAAAGTTGACGCTGCCAGCAAAACAATTTGTGCAGCAGCTATCAGGGCCACCCACTACTCTGCTAACCCTCAGGCAACTTTGTCGTTTCGGGTTGAAATCCGGGTTGCTGCATATCCTCCTCCTCCTCTTAGCCGGATGGAGGAAACATGGCTAATTTTTTTGTGTGCTTCACCTAAGTGAATTTAAGTTTTAATAACTGACTTTGGCCATCAAAGATCGAGGGCTGCAACGGGCGTCCAGGTTTATGCCAGAGATAATTGAAAATCCAAAGAGGCAACAAGCACACTCTATGCAATAAAAAAAAATATAATATTCAACCTGCTGTTAAGGTTCGCTTTACTTCCACTTCCACAGAAAATAAAGCAAATAGATAAGAGAAAATTAGTTTGCTGATCTGGCACTTTAAGTTATTACAAGAAATAACTCAACTTACAGGGAAAAATTTAATCAACTTAGAAATTACTTGCATTTCTCTGAGTTACCAACTTTAATATATCATTTTCCATTTCCACTTAGGAATTCTAATTTCAAAAAGCAACTCAACTTTGTCCCAACTTAGATTTCCCTCTAAAATATTCAAAATATAACCAAAGGACTTGCCATATTAAAGTCCGTTGCTTTTGCTTGTTTGTCCAAACATCAATAAATAATTAAAATATTGCCATATGCACACTCATTACATAAATACTTAATTAACCAGACTGGACAATGATGTCCCCGACCGGACATAAAGAGTGTCCCCAATGATAGCCGGGTCACTTGAACAAATCGCCAGCACGTGGCCAATAAAGGGGATGTGGGTGGAGCTCCGCTCACCGATAAGAGCAGGTGAAACTAGTGGGAACCAGGGGAGATAGGAGACTCGAGGAGGTGGCAGAGCCATAAATATCCATTTGTGGCATTTCCATGGTGACAAAAATGTGTAGAGTCAGTCTAATTTATTATCAACAGCCTTTGTGCAAACAAAGGAACCCAAGCTAGTTCGTTTTCGTTTTTTTTTTTTTGCTTTTTTTAATTCCACAATCTCACAGGACGTGGCAAGGAGCCAGGACCTGGCAACCGGTCACGGCAAGAGCATTTCATTAGTTCAATTAGCTGGACAGGTGCTGGCCGGCTGGATGTCAAGTGGCAGCTTTTTAAACGATGATTAGTGGCTTTTCGTTTTCGTTTACAAGACAAATTGTTGTTTACCCAAACCTCCTTCGGCCGCCTGACAGGACCCCCTGTCGGATGCAAATTTATGTGCCCGAAAGGATTCCCCCCGCTGTCGGTCATTAACATTGGCAGCTGAGGGAAATCTTGACATGTTGTTAGTGGTCCACTTTTTGAGCGTAGGCCGTAAGGGAAATTAAGATGCTTAAAAAAAAGTTAAGGTAAAAGGCTGAGGTGGGAAAACTAATTAAAGCTAATGGTGTTTGCATTATGCAAAGTGTTTGCTTATCAAGCATTAAAAAAAGTCAATTTATATAAATTTATTCAAACAAGAAATTGAATTAACAAACAGTTATTTATTTGCATCATAAAAAAAGCTGTTTAACCGAAAACAAATAACGTTGGCAAATAATAAAAACATTTGGAGTTGTATTTAATGAATTGAAATTTAAACAAATACTCAATTTTAATGCAGTCTATGTAAACATTGGTTTTTGCATAATAAAATCATAAAAAAGTATATATTTCCTTCCTGAAAACCACAGGTGGCTCACCAACAATGGGCTAATGCCCTGGACTTGGAAGTGTTAAAGAGTGCAAACAAAAAGGGCCAACAGACATTGCACCCGTCGACTAACTAACCCAATTATTTGTAAAATGCAAGAGCACAGGAAGAAATAACTGGGAAAACCGAAATGAAAAGATACCGCAGCCCATTGTTTTTCCCCCCAGCAGCAGGTGGAAACTCTAGACCCCTGGAAAATTGCAGGGAAAAAGGGAAACAGAAATTTCACTGGGAGAAGTTCGCACAGCACGCGTAATGAAAACTTTGTTAGGGAAATATATAGAGAGGAGAGCAAGAGAGAGTGTGGAAAAAAAAGAAGGCGTGGGTTGGAAAAACAGCTTTTCCTGGCCGGGGCCACTCGATGGTGTCGAGTGTTCGGGGTGCTGGACACGAAAGTGGCGACAACGGGAAATTAGTTGTGCACGCTCGCAAGTTGCAACGCAAAACCCAAGCATTAGCCGGCTGTCCTAGATGCCCTGCCGCTGGGGGCTGACCACTAAATTGCCAGGATGAAGTCGCCGGTCTGATGTTGATCAAATTAACAGCATGTGGCGACTGGCAAGTGGCTGGCGGCCGCTTTAATGCTCTTTCTCTGTGCCTTCCCTCTTTTCTCGCACGTTTTCTCGCTCGCGCTTTTTGTAGCACACTTTTCAGCGACCAGCAAATTGCTTAAGCTGTGGCCAAGGATCCAAGAGAAGGACAAAGTCAAGTTGCACAGAGAAAAAAGCTTGAAGAGGATTGCTGCATTTTTTATATTAACATTATAAACACAGATTTTGGGTGCATATCGATAATTCATTTCAAAAGATTATTAAAAATAACGAGAATTTTGATTTATAAAAATTGCAAAATATCGGAAAATATCGATAAAATATATTTTCTAGTCAACTCATTAAAAAATAACTCATTCTACTCAATTAATAGCAAGCTAAAGCTTTGACTAGACTTTGCTACTTTATTATTATAATTTCTCACAGTGCAGTGGAAAGGAAGCCTGCCTAATTGTTTGACAGGACAACTTGTAACGCGGAAAGTTTTACTTTACTTCACGACTGAAATGCGACAGGGCCACAATGACAGCCAACAACAAGTTGCGATTGTCACTTTTGTTGAAACTTTCGCGAAATTTACAAAGTGCGAGGAAATTCTTTCTGCACTTGGTTTATTTTTCTCGTCCTCATTTTTTTCTTTTGCCTTTTCAAATGGCTACATTTTGGCAAAGTCATGCTGAAAATAAATTATAAAAATGTCCGCGGAAAATTATGCTTTCCGAGGGGCAGAAAAGCCGAAAAGACGCAGAGGACGAAAGGTAAGGGAGAATTTGATTCCCGCCATTCGTTATAAATGATCGCAATTGAAAGTTCAACCCCATCCGGGGGGTAGTTGAAAAATTGACATTATATTTTCCTCTGTTGGCAACAACAGTCAGCGGACGATAAATAAGAGCCAACTTAAGGCGAGTATTTATTTTTCGGGCATCCTTTGATAAATGACTTTGACCCGGCCGAAGTGCAACCAAGGAGCAAAGGAAACTGGCCTGAGAGCGGTGTGGCGAAGGAGGATCAACCGCGCATGGGCGTGGCCCAATGACTTTTCTCATTAAGCCTTGGCCAAGGCGAACGTGGTCGGAGAAAGAAATCAAACTAAAGTTTCGCACAAAATTCTTCTCGACGGACGAAGGCGAACATGTGTAAAGCGTCCGACGGTTAAAGCTAAACAAACAATTGCCAAATGCAATCGAGTTTGGGGCTAGCTGGGACTGGGGGTGGCCCAAAAGGGGGTTGGCCAAATGCCCGTCGAGAACAGTTGCATGTTGGCAAATGGCAGGAAGAAGTTTGCCAACCGCATGCTTCAACTTCAATTTGCTGGAAGGATTGTTTTCTGGGGGGAAAAGAACGGAACTGCTGGGGATCGCTGCTTACAGTTTGACTCGTATTTCATTACTCGAACTGGTATTAAGTGGCAAACTTTTGTATTTAACAACTTTTAGCAGCCCGAGCAGCAAAAATGAAGAAGATGAACAACCCGACCGAAGTTTGCCAGCGGAAAAACCAACAAAAAAAAAATAATACAGAAAAAAAACAATAAGTGTAGAACGAAGAACAAAAAGAAAGTTGCAGTCACTTGACTTAACTGCAATTTCCTCAAAGTACACTCAGACAATTAAGTAGTGGAGAGAGAGTTTAAGTGGTCGTTCATTTTGGTTAGCGAAAATATTTATTGTTTATTGGAATATAAAATAATAGAAAATTTTATTTCAATTCGATTCAATGAGAAACTTCATAGAATTTTATAACTGAATTTTGCCTTAGGAATTTCTCGGATACTTTTCCTTTATTATTTTCGCTGTTTTGATGTGATTTTTATGGATTTTTCCCATTAGAATTGCACACTGAGAATAATGTTTTTTATTATTTTTTTGTTGTTAACGAAATCTTTGCAAAACAAAATGTAGAATAAAGTTTTCCTTTCCAACATTTTTCTTATTTGATTTTTATATTTCTTTTAGTTTAGCTAAAAGTTAAACAAACTTAAATAAATAAAGCTCAAGACACTCGAGCCGTTTGAGCCGCCAAAAGCCAATTGGTAAGAACATACGACCAAAACAAAAAAAAGGACCAAAAGGTGGCAAGGAATTCGCTAAAGATTCTCTCGAAATTGGGACAACACTTTGCACTTTGCAAAAGCGCGCTTGCAAGTTGCATCCTTCGGCCGAAAAATCTGTCAAATAAAAGTTTGATTGGCACTCAGAAGGAACCTCTCTGCTGCTGCTGACTTTGCCAGTGCATTAATTAGCCAAATGCAGTGAGCTGGAGCAACTTTCAAGCAGCATTACCATGAAATGCATGCAACTTTGTAGCTACCCCCCACGCATAAACTTCACTGAAGTGCCGCATAAATTGAGTGTGCAGCACAAGTTGTTGCATACGAACGTTGCCTCATATAAGCAACAATGTGGCAATGTATTGTAATTTCCCCTCACAGCACATTACCATAATTATCCCGCCACAATTCGAGCGTTCGAGCTGCCCATCAGCCAGGATCAGGCACACCCTCCTTCTGGCCGCGTCATGCCAGGTAGCGAACACTGAAAATTTTTCATATGTTCAGTGGGAAAATCCTTCACGTATTTCCCACTCTCTTTATTACAACTTTAGTAGCATCAGTTGGCCGCTGGCCAAAAGAGAGGCGGCCGGCTGCTGCTGCACTTGGGCTAAATTACATTTTCAATTTGTCAGCTGGCGGGGCGGCACTACTGCAGGCCATT
Source organism: Drosophila mayri (assembly GCA_008042485.1). Lineage (NCBI taxonomy): Eukaryota > Metazoa > Arthropoda > Insecta > Diptera > Drosophilidae > Drosophila > Drosophila mayri. The sequence goes on from VNJN01009363.1 coordinate 984,580, forward strand.
AAATGGCAAATTAAGTTCAGCTTTCGGTCTCTTATTTTTATTTGGCATTCCGGAATTTTTGTTGCATTTGCGTACTTTTTGCATCCTCCTTCGTTACAGAGAAAATGTGTTTTTGATAGGGGTTTCATAGTCTGCGGGATCTTGGCAGATTTTCGGCTCTTGGCCATCATCGGGGGCAATATGTTGAATATTTCATGAGGGTCATAAATTCCCACGCCGCCAAGCACCCAGGCAAGGAAGTTAAGTCGAGCGCTTACGCGGTCTTCAGTTTTGCTGGCTTTTTATTTTTAATAACTTTCCATTGTGGCTGTCAGTGGCAGGCAACACAAACACGCATGCCAGCCAGGACTCAGGACATGTCAACGGGTCGTTGTTTCTTTTGTTGCTCCTCCTTGAAGCTGCTTTATAATTTATGATCCTTGGCATCGAAGACTCCACACACACACCCTTCTCCTCCTCCACACATGTCGCCAACTTTTGTATAATTTTTCAAAAAAACTGCATGAATATTAACTGCAAGTGGCAGGATATGGCGGCAGCATCCTGCCACCGAAAAACCTGCCCCATCTTGGCCTGGCCAAAAAGTTTCAAGTGCCAGCTTGATCCGGCTAAGGATTGGGGGGCCCACAGCCACTGCCACGCCCTACTAACTTATGCATACGTGTAGCTTAGTCGCCCTCCGCTCCCAGCTTTCCTCCTATTACCTTCTTTTATTTTTTTTTTTTGTTCCTTTTTGGCCAGGATTTTACATACATATTTGATGCAAATGTGCGCAAATTGTCGTCGCTGTCTATTGGACGTTTTGTGGCCACATTCGCCACGCTCGCATATCAAACAAAAGAGCCAGGACACACACTAAAAACTAAATCGATCAAACTAAGCCGTTTAAAATGGCTAGAAAATACACCCGAGAAAGAAATTAGGTCATAAAATTATTTTAAATATTTTAATTTAACTAAAATCGAGTTATAGGGGAGTAGAAATATATTAAATAAATAAAACAAAATCAAAAATACTTAAGAAGCATCTAGAAATCTTGTTTTCCTTGATGATTTTCAAGTTTTAGATAGTTAAATGGTTACTTAAAGTAAAGATTTATTTATTTTAAAGATTTAAGATCAATAAAAAAATGATTTTTTGCTTTTACTTAAAGTTCAACTTTGACTTTTTAAAGCTTATTAAACATTAAGTAATCTCTTAACTTTAAATAACTATTTTTTCTGCCTGTCTGCGAGTGGAGGAGCTGCAGGTGGCACTCTTGTATGGATCATGGATAATTTGCTTAAGCTCAGCAAGCAGAAAATAACATTTTGCACACAACCTGGCACGCACAATGCCACAGCAGTGCGTCCTTAGAGCTGTCCGCTTTGACTTCTGGCTCCCGGTCAACTGTCTCCTCCCTCGTCCTTTGTCCTCTCCAACGGCTGGCTTATCGCCTGGCCAAAAAAGCGAAAGGACAAGGAGTCGGATATAACTACTCCGGCTTCTGCTCCCTCTCCTGCGACTGTCAGGCGAGTGACACGGCAGCTGCGCTTTAAACAAAGCCAAGCTCGGGTAAAAACAACATGACTAATAGTTTTGACAGAGCCCAGGCAAAACAAAAGCCAGACAGCGTGTCAGATAAAAGCTTGACCCTTTGCCAACGGGTTCAAGATACATCTCTGTACAGATGATCAATTTGTTATAATCGTGGGATTTGTGTGGGAGATTCACATAGTATATATCAGTTGCAGTATATCTGTGACTGGCAGATTTGAAGCTCATTTATAGCTTGCTTAAAGTCTCAAGAGAAATGTGAAAATGACAAGCTGAAAATCCAGTTCAATGCAGAGACTTGGGTATTTATTTCAAGTGAAATAGAAAAAATAATAGAACTTTATCATTAAATATTATTTAGAGAAGACTTTGCCTTCATTTTAACGAAGAAATCAACAAGAAATATTCATGACAAAGTTAAGAAAAAGAACAAAATAAAAGCCTAGAAAAGTTTATTTATAAGTTTTATTTAAGGAAAAATATATTCAAGTTTTTAACTACAAATCAACTCAAACTGCTAGCTATATTCTTTCTAAATTTTCATCTTAAAACTTGAGGAGTTCTTTAGCACGCTTTTTAAACTTTTTTAATACCGCTTAATTGATACTAAACTTGGCAAAATCTTTAAGTTTATCCACCATCACTGAAGCATATAAACTATAAAAGCTTTAACTGGAAAATCCAGTGAAACATTTGTACCAATTATTCTCCCCCTTGTCTTTGAAACTTTTCCCTCTGGTGGGGAATAACCAACACTTTGAAGTCTTCGGGCAACTATTTTGAGCATATCAAGAGCAAGAAGTCTACTTTACGACAGCTTCAGGTGAAGGAGCAAATCCTAAGCTGGGTTATGGCATTTCTTTGGGTCGCCTGGCCCCTGGTAGGGCAGCTCAACAGTTTGGCCCAGCTATAAAAACACAAAGTCGCCAGCCAAAGTCTCACTTAAGCTGCTCCTTCTTCTACCTACAACGAATCCTCTGATTTGCCCTCGCAGCAACTGAAGTACAGTGGAATGTCCTTATAGCGAGACGACATGGGTCCATACATTTGTCACAAAGTGGAGAGAAGTCCATAAATTTAAACAACGGGCAACGTTTTCCGACTGAGTGCACTGAGATAAATTTATAAAAATTTATAGAAATTTATTTATGGACTTAAAAATAAATAAGAAAGCTGGAGAAGAGTGAGAAATTAATGAATCTCTAACTGATTATGTATAGCCTGAAGGAAGTGGCCTAAACATAAATAAAGATCAGAAAAAACTACAGCTGACTCCCTCCTGTTCTTTTAGGCTTTCTGTTTCCGTGTAGGTTTCGTGTAGTTGACGCTTTTTGCCGCTCATTTGGCTTTGGCTTTAGCTCTGCCCTTAGCCTGGCCTGGGCCCAAACCTCGAAGAGGTTGAGTGGGTGGCTGGGACTTTGGTTGGGCGCGGTGAATGCATGTGTTATGATGGCTGCACCAGACCGCAGCCCCCCTTTCCTTTTCGCCTGCGGATATGCAACAATGTTGTCAAGTTTCCTGCTCCACCGAAAGGGGGGTGGCCGCACTCAGTTGGCATTATGTCCACCGGGCGTGACTAACATGCACATGCTCAACTGTGCTGGAAAACGCTTTATCCAGCTCACATCTCACCTAAAAGCCCCCCACCGAAAAAAACAAAGTTGAAAAGATTGTGTTTGTTTTTTTCCTGGTGACCAACTTGAATTTTGATTTTTTTTTCTGTCTTTTTCTTTAGCAAAAGCAACGGCAACAACATGGCCAAGGACCTGAGCACTCTGGGCTGGGATTATCTGATGTTTGTGCTGTTTATAGCCATCACAGTCCTGGGACCGCTATGGACACGCATTTTTGGCAAGAAAAAGGAGCGAAGCAAGGCCGATTATGTATTTGCCACTGGCGGAGTTTCGATCGTGGCCGTGATGATATCCATAGCCCGAGGCACTCTGGGAGTAAGATCTGTGCTGGGTGAGTTCTGAGATCTATAGGAAATCCTAAACTAAAGAAAGCTCTTCTAATAACTATATAGAAATTTTCTTATAAAATATTTATATTCCTTTCTAGGCTATCCCAGTGAATTGTATTATCGCGGCTCAGCCATGTGGGAGATCATCTATGGCATGATGAGCGCCTATCCCATAGTCTGCTTCATGTTTGTCCCAGTTTACTTTAACCTGGGCATCACCTCTGTCTATCAGTACATCGATCTAAGGTGAGTCCAAGTCCAGGAACCCAGGGAAAGTCACTCCCTCGAGCCCCACATCGTTTAATTAGCACAAAAGCGAAGCAAGACGGTGGCAAACGGGAAAATTGTTATTTAAACATTCATTTTAATTTCACCAAATGCGTCGTGTTGTGTCTCCTCTCGCCTTATCGCCGAAGCGCACACAATTTTATTCTTCATTAAGAAGGCCAAATGAAACTAAACAGAGACGCGCCAAGGGCTCAGGTCTGAGATGCTGTTTTTATACGCGATAATTAGGGTATATTGTATACAAAGAAATGCATTAAGAATGCTTTAAATAAATTGAAAATGCAAGAAAAATATTAAAAGATAGACGTTTAAAGGAACTTTGAGTAATATTTATCCTTACAAAATTAAAAATAAATTTCTAGAACCCTTAAATAATACAGAAACCCTCAAAAAAGATTCATTTTTGTTAAACATAAACTGCCAGGTATTTAAAGTTCGTCTACCTTGTCTGAAAAGATATCCCACTTGTTGTCTCCACCGTCTGCTGCTGCTTTTGCTGCTCCTGGCACAAGTTTTCTGCGTTGCTAAATAAATTTGAATTACATTTTACAAAAAAAAAAAAAACGAACAACAAAAGCAGCAACAATGAGCCCCTAACAAATGGCCAAACAAAAGCCAAGCCGGCAGAGCAAATAATCTATAGATTTGTCCTTGCCCTGCCCGAGGATTTCAAGTTGAGCCTGGACTCGGATTCAGTTTCGGACTTGGTCCCGGATGCTATCGCCGCTCCCAGTTGTCGTCAGTTTGTCTGTGCCAGGGCTCTCCCATTTTCCATTTTCCATTTCCATCTGTCGCAAGTTGTCGCCTCGTGGGCCTAATTGTTTTTTAAGTTCGAAATTAGTTAACAAATTTGTTATCAAATGTTTTGCAGTTTCGACAACAGAATTCAATTAATTGCAAAAACTGACAAGACAAACAAGTGGGACGGGACGAGGGGTGGCCATGGCGGACAGAGCATAATTTGATTGGAATTTAATTGGCATGTGCCGCACATTGACAAAATTTTCGGAGGGGGAAAACCAGAGCCAAACGAAACTTAGTGAAGTGAAAGCTGTGCAGAATTGGCAAATTATTTAAATGTTTGTTTGCCTGGAAGGTAATTTTGGAAATTAGCATAAACAGAAACTGAAATGCAAGAAGAACTGCTGGTTGCTGGGCAACTAAAGCGAAATTAATTATAAAATCAATGACTTATTTTTTACTAGGGGGTGGGGATAACCTAGTTAATCACTTGCCTCTTCATTTCGTAATTTTTCATCGAATCTGAGCTCTGAGTATCAAGGTAATTAATTTGTCTATGATCAAAATGATGAAGTAATTCCCTCAAAAGCAATTAAATTTTGTATGGCTTCAAAAGTCCAGTTAAATTAATGACCAAATCAATGACTGATAAAGTTAGTTCCCCCCAAAAAGCATACCATTTTATAAATGTTCGCTTTATTCGGCTTGGACGCAGCAACACTCAAACTAATTGAAGAGCCAACGAGTCGAGTAACTCCCATCAATCTTAGTCAATTGGCTTGGCCCCAAAGCGAAGAAATAAAAAAAAAGACAAGCAAGAGGCATGAGGAAAGACCCAGAGAGAAAGGGAAAGGGTTGAGGGAGGAGACGAGGCGCAACATGGCCAAATGTTGCCCCAAAAGAAAGTTGCTTGCCTCATTGTCGCTTGTCATCGCAACTGGCGCCCCGCGACATGTTTATGCATACAACTTCATCAAAATAGGCTGAGCCGATCCTTTGGACAGGGCAAATGGATATGGAAATGGGGTCTAGGGCACACAGAGAGGCCGATAAGTGAATATGCTACAAATTGGCAAAAGACACTTGGCCAGGCCAAGGCGAGAGTGTGTGTGTGCGTGAAGGAAGGTTCAGCTACAAAAAAAAATTTGAGGAAAAGACAAAAGCCTTGACGTTGGCAACACGATGACAATACAAAAAGGAAAATACAAGAAAAAATGGCTTAAGTTTGGAGTTTGGACTAGGAAATACCGGGGAAAAAGTAATTTAAGACTTAAATTACAAATAAGAGCCTCTAGATTATGGTTTATATAGTGTCCTGTTGCTATTTGTTTTACAAAGAATTTAAATGACATTTTTTAATGAGATTATTTCAGTGTTTCCCAAGAAACTTCCTTGATAATGATAACCTCCAGGATTGTGGTTTAAAACCAGTTTTTTAGTTATAATTTAAATACACCTAACTTCCATTATACCCCTGATATCTACCATTCTAGGATATATAAGAAAAAGCTTCAAGGGAAAGGCAAAATAAGGAAAAAGGAGGGCAACAACAAAGCCAGCCACTCGGTCTGAGGCTGTTGACAAATTGTATGACAATTCGTTTGTGCCATAATGTTTATAAATAGCGCGTGTTGTTGGCTGTCACTGGCATCAGGCATCAAGCATCAAGCTTGAATCCAAATCCCCCCGAATCCCCGCCCCAAAAAACTTGCGAAACAAAAAACCCAAGACAAGCACACACGCACACTCACCAAGTCATGGATTCTCTCACTTGTCAGTCGCCTGTCGCAAGTGATGTCTGCCACTCAAGGAAGGGAGGGGCAGAAGCCGGAGCAGTAGGTCGAGGTGAAGATGTGGGAGGGGCATGACCCTTGACTCGCTGCCAACTCAAGTGTTAGCCAGCTTCACACAGAGATTTGCTATCTGGCCGCCATCGAGTTCAATGGTCAAGCAAACTTTGGCTTTGTTCGAACCCCCCGAAAATTCATCTCTCCGGCTCAGTCTCCTTGTTTTCCCCATGATTGCTGGGTGGCAATTACATGTAAATAAATTGATATCCAGAGCCGGAGTAGAGATCAATGCGAACAGTTGTTAGCACTTAGCAAATGGAAAAAAATGCATTTCGGCTTCCTTTTGGTTTATTTACGAGTACAAGGGGACACACAAAGTGCTCTCTCCAAATGAATACAAAAAAAAAAAAAAAAAAGATGAAAACGGAAACGGAAACCTGGCAAAAACAGCCCGAGCGGCGAAGGGTTGGGGAGCGGGAGGTCGGGGCTTTTTTGAGGACAACATGCATACGCATAAATAAAGACGTTTTCGGCGCTACAAAGTGAGAGCGTGATTTGCAATTCAAAGACAACAAAGTTGTTTGGGAGTAACACACACATGTGTGTGTTTGTGGTGGAAAAACGCACAAAAATAAAGGTATATTGGGACTAAACGAAAGGTGTGTGTTGGCAAAACAACATTGTTTGCGGGATGAGTAGAATAAACTGAAAATGTTTATAAAAAAAACACAGCAAAAAGGAAAATTTTCAGAAAATCTGTAGAAAAAGATAACAATAACAAAATAATATAAACTAATAGTTAAGTTTAAAGCCTTAAAAATACAATTAAATATGATTTCAACAGGCTAGACAGCAATAAAATATAACAAAAAAACACATCATAAATTTCAAAATATAAGAAATATATTCAAGCTTAATTTTGTTAACAATTAAGGCCATTATTTAATACACTTTTCCCGCAATAAATTGAATTCTATAGTTTCTGCAGTATCTACTACTGGATATTCTTGGTTTTTTGCAATGCATTTATGCAATTTTCATGATAATTTTAATTAAAACATCTCATGGCTTGCTTCTGTAGTTTATGCATTTTTTCAAGGAAATTAAGATTTAAACGAATTTCGGGTGCAAATAAAATTCACATCTTTTTCGGGGTAATTCCCAGTCGTTTAAATATTTTCTTTTCCGATTCCTTTACTTGTTTATCTCCCCTTTTTTTATTTGTGGGCGGCTTTTATCGCAGTGCGCACCGGCACTCAGAAGCACCGACTTTATATGGCTGATTATGTTTATTTATGCATGACATTTAATGCAATCAAATGTGTCACCCTGCTCACCTGAGCCACCTTTTGCTTAGATTGCCTTTGATTGTAAAATTAACTCGACCCTCCCAAGGGGACAAGGAGTAGCAAGGATGAGGATTGACTGCCTAAACGGCGATTATCTGGCCATTGTACAAAACCACTCGTCATATTAAATTTGCCATTAATTTATGCCTTTGTCGCCCGGCCTTCTGGCCGAAAACTGGCTTAGTGGCTTCCCATGATAAATGATGGGTCCGAGTTTCAGACCAAACTCAATTTCGGGGGGCTGTAGGGCGAACCTTGTCCTGTAGCAGGAGCTGGTGTTCAATTAATGGCTGGGTGAGCAGCTCCCACGAGCCTGCTGATGATGACCTGCTCGGTGGGCCCTCCTTTTCACACCCTCCAGTGGTCATTGGCATTGTGTAAAGGAGGAGAATGCGCTAAATGGGAGTTGGGAGCCAGGAGCCACGAGCTGCGAGTGTCCTTGCTGGCAGTAATTGCTTGCCCGCTGGCATGGCTGCAGCAATTATTGCATACTTTGCGGCACTTACATTTCATTTAAAGTTATTAAGCGACAATCGCATCGCAGGACGTCTTTAATCAACTCAACGAACAAGGAGATGTCAAGTGAGAGAGAGAGAAAGAGCGGCTCAGTTAAATCAATTAAACTAAAACAAAAGCCAGGACCAGGACAACGTTCAATCAACTGGACGATGGTGACAGCCTCAGGTCATTACTCACACACAGTCGGAGAAGAAGGATCGAGCAGATGAAATGACGGGCAGACAGGCAGACAGACAGACAGAGAGAGAACAGCAAATCCTAAGCCAGGACCCGGCCTAGCACTTATTGTGATGAACACAATGTTAACAGGCTAAATGAGAAACAAATGCCACAATCAGACAACGTAGAAAAACACTCGCTCAAGGAGGCCAAGAGGCGGACGAAAACAATAAATCCCATAAATCATATTAAATTGACATATCAGGCTAAAATTGACCGCAAGCAGCAATATGCTACATGCGTACATGTGTGCGCTTCCTTGGGATATTGTATCCTACAATAATATTTCTTTATCAATTTCCACAACAAGCTCAGCCCTAGGAAAAACAAGAAAAAGCAAAGACACAAAACACCAAATGGATGGTAGACAATGGTTAGGCGAATGCCTAAATAAATGTTTGACCAACCGAGCGAACGAACCGAACCGAGAACCGGCCCAGAAAACCAAAACTGAAACCGAAACCCCACCCCCAGTGCCACGCCCATTCAATCAACACATATGTATAAGAGCGACTGTCATACATGTCGTCCTTGGCCAAATTGGCCAGGCTTTTCTGTGGAAGCGAGCTTCCCTCAATCCCTATCTCGGCCGCTTCCTCTGCCTCTGGCGGATTTTCAGATTGTTTTCCTTCAGCCCACACACCACTACTGTGTGTGTGTGTCGCAATTAAAATGTGTATCAAGCATACGACGCGTTGTCATGTAAACCGCTTAAAAGCCCCGACCAACAATGTAAAGTCGAACGGGTAAATATGTTAAGCTTGCTTAATGCACAGCAAACCGGGCTATCGGGATGCCTGGCCTCCTCCCAATTGTCAATTGATGTTTGCTTATTGGAAAAGTGCATCATCATTAATTAATACTCATCAGAGGGCAAGGGCACGGGCAAGGGCGGGGGCAGGGGTCCCTTACACAGCCTGCGGCGGCAGTTTAATAAGCAAAAGACTATTAAACCGATTAAAGATAAAATGTACTGCATCTCTTCTACTATAAGCAGAAGCAGGTCATTCATCTAAATATGCATTTAATCCACAAGCCGAACACCTGCGTCTCCAATCGCTCATGCCCTGTGTCCCAGTCCCAGTCCCAGGCGCACGGCCAAGCCAGGGCCCGTTGACAGCCCAACACGGCTCAGATCAATATTGGCCAAGGGCAATTAATCATTTAGTGGGTTGCAGAGACACCGAATGACAAACAGACAGGGGCAGAGGCAGGGAGAGGGAGCTATGAGTTGGTTGGTGGGGGGAAAAGTGGATTATGCAGTCAGCTTAGATGTTCAACAAGAAATTACTTGTGATTACAGGCCACAGTACGGCTCAGAGCTGTAAGGCTCTCATTAGATTTTAGCAGGATATGCAATCAATACGTTTATTAAGATATATGGGAGTAGGTTCTGCAGAGAAAGGCAAACTTAGTTACTTTAAGAGGAGCATTATCCATAATTACATCACAGTTTTAAGATTTAAACTATTTTTTCTCAGCTTTATATATATTTATCCCCAGTTGTTGAACTACTTTAGAAAACCCATCGCTTTCAAGAAGTCTTAAAACCATTTAATAGTTCCGTAACGGACTGTTAACTCCAGCCGCTTTAAGCTCAGGATGCCAATCAAAGGATTACGAACGTAAAGCAGTTTATTTATTAAAATCCTTAGTCGGCGAATGCGTGTGTTCAGGCACTTGAGACATTCGCCCCCACCCCTCATTCAGCCACATAACGCATACTAAACGATCATTAGGCTAGCGGCCCACCCAATCTTGTCGCACATTTCGCATCAAATTAACACACAAATTTTTACAACCCGAGCCCATAAAAAGCGCCCCGGCTCAACTATAAAAACAATCAAAACGAGTTACGGACCCGCCAATTTTCTTAGGTTTTTCTCGCCCATGTCGTAAATTTAACCCGCCCCGCGGCTCCCGATTCCATATAACTTCTTTACAGCGGGTAGTAAATCATAAAAAGGGGGTACTTTTGCTCTAGAAAAAATCAAATAAAACAAAAACAAAAGCGAACAACGAAAACCGAGAAGGGACCACGAGCAAACATTAAAAGTTTAATAAAAATAAATAAATGGCTAGAGTGCAAGAGGGCACTTCTTAATTAAAGCCTGCACTCACCTGCTCCTGTTTTCTGTTCTGTTCTTCGTTCTTTTCCAGGTTCAAGAGCCGCACCGTGCGATGCCTGGCCTCGGCGACGTATATTGTTCGACAAATCTGCAACCTGGGCATCACCGTTTACACGCCCAGCGTGGCCCTGTCAACGGTGATTGGCATACCCTACTGGGCCTCCATCACGGGCATGGCCATCATTTGCATATTCTTCACCATTATGGTATGTTCGGGAATGTTGGCGATTTAACGATGAAAATATTTAAATTTCTCTCTCATCCTCATTTGAACTCATTAGGGCGGCCTGAAGGCAGCCATCAATGCGGATGTCATCCAGACGCTGACCATTCTCGTTGTCACCGTGGCCGTTTGCATCCAGGGCACCATTTCCACCGGCGGCGTAAAGAAGGTCTACCAACTAAATCGGGACAATGGTGAGCCATCAGTTGTAGTTGTTGTTGTTCGGGGGGGGATGTGCTTCGATTGATCATGGCAGCTTATTAGCCAACTGCCAGGGGATATGTGTGCCACAAGGAGTGTGTGTGTGTGTGTAGTGTGCTGACGAATGATGACTATTAAAATGGCATCCATTGTGGGTGGCCGCCGTGGCTCCTTCTCTGTTTCCGCGCCGGCTCATTATGCACATAAATGATGATGATAAAAGTGGCATAAAACAGCGGCATCCTCTGAATCCAAAGGCGGGGATGAGGCGGAAATGACAGCCTCGCATGACGACAGTAATAAATGTGTGACGGCGGAGCGTTTGTCACTCGAGTTTGAGTTGTTGGCTGTCATTGTGCCGGCAATCGTCGGGCTCCTGGGAATGCCTTCACCTGCTCCTCCCCGCAATCTTTTTCTATCCGTTCTTGCACTTGCACTTAAGACACCGCCATCTGCCATCCCTTCTATTCCCAGGTCGTCTCAACTTCTGGAATTTTACGGGCGACATGACCGTCAGAGTGGATACAACCTCGGCCTGGCTGGGACAGCTGTTTATGTCCCTCTCCCAGATTGGCTGCCAGCAGAACTTTATGCAGCGCTATGTCAGTCTCAAGTCGCTGAAGCAAGTGCGTCGGTAAGTACTGCCTGAAAGTAAATAAAATTATAATCAGGAAATAAAAGAAAACACAATCTGCATTATTTAAATTATGAAAATCCTTCTTTACCCATTTCAGAGTGATGTTGACCAATGTCCCTTTGGTGTTCTTTTTCTTCTCACTCTCCTGGATCTCTGGCATGGTCATCTACTCCACTTACATCAACTGTGATCCCTATGCCGAGGGCTACATTAAGAAAACCGATGAGATTCTGCCCTTCTTTGTGGAAGATCAGCTTGGCTTTCTGCCCGGATTTGTGGGCATTTTCATGGCCACTTTGTTTAATGGAGCCTTGTGGTGGGTACAGCAATATATCCTGTTTAAAAGAACCAACGAATTAATATTGGCTTTCCTATAGCATGATGGTGTCCAATCTGAACTCACTGGCAACTGTTGTGTGGGAGGACTTTATTTCGCAGTTTCCCAAGTTCAAGGGACTCACTGACAAGCAGCAGCTTAGGATCCTCAAGGTAATCACCGTGATCTGTGGATTGATAATCATGTGCGTGGCCTTTGGAGTGGGTTTGCTAGCGGGTGTCATTGAATCATCGCTCCTGGTATTCTCGGCCACATCGGGTCCTCTGCTGGGCTGTTTCATCTTGGCCATGATGGTGCCAATTGCCAATTGGAAGGGTACTTCCGCTGGCATGGTCACTGCCTGCGCGTTTGTGTTGTGGATCATTGGCGGCGGCATGACCGTTGACAAGTCAAATCCTATGCTGCCCACCTCAACGGAGGTAAGTTTTCAGTAGATCATCATTGAGGTGGAATGAAAGTTATTTTCGATTCTCTTGCAGGGATGCTCGAACCACAGCTTCTCGCAGTCCATTGCCAAACCCATTATTGAGCCTGGACAAATGCCCTGGCTATTGACTCACACGCCCCTGGATGGCTACAACCAGAGCTTTGTGGCCACACCGCCCACCATAGCAGCACCTGAGAGGTAAATATTTCACATATAAAATACAAAAAAGGTGAGATTATAATGCTGTCTTACCTGGTTACCCATAGATCCGGCCTGGAGAGCTTCTACTCCATCAGCTTCATGTACTACAGCTTGATAGGCACCGCTCTCACAGTGATCATTGGAACGGTGATCAGTCTGCTGACCCAGCATCCCGATGATGCCTACGACGGCAAGCTGCTGCATCCCCTAATCTTCCGCCTGTGCGAGCGCTTCTCGGGACGAAAACCATACTATGTTAAGCATGAAGAGGAGTCGGGCCTGAACGGACGCAGCAGCAGTGACTCCTCAGCCACGACGACGACCTGCAAAGAGGAGAAGGTCAATCATGGCTACGAGTCCTCGCCAGAGGAGAAGGAGAAGAGCAATCCCATTGCAGTGGTGTTCACCACATCGGAGGGAAATGGCGCCGCAGCAAATGTATCGGCGGCGGACCAGCAGTCCATTTGCGACAGCAGTAGGATACAGCTGGACATTGTTCCGGGAGCGGGCGAGACGGGAGTGTATCGGCAGCTGGCCGGGAGATCTGCGCTCTGAGGGCTGGCCCATGACGGATTAGCCCCCACTTAGTCTATAGTTAGTAAACTAAGCCTTAGACTAGACTAATTAGTTAGCCAAGTGTTTCAAGTCTATAAAGATGCTGTGATTTCCGTGCGCGACTGTTGTTGAGCAATGTTCGCGCATTTGTAGCAACTCGTTCGCATGTACTTACCGCGTGCAATAAATGAAGACAAATAAACGTATTTTTATACAAAAACACAAGATAATCTGCGTATTTTGTTCATTTAACACTTTTGGCGCGCCCTTTTGCACGTAAACTTTGCCAGTGCTGCTCATCCGTCCAGCTATCGTAGCTATCGATGGTATAATAGTTGGACAGGGCTACAGGAATGCAGCGTGAGTCGCCAAAATTGAATGTTTACGAATTAGTTGGAAAAAATTAGATAAGAAAATTACTAGATTTTGAATAAATTGATGAATAAATACTTTTCCAGAAATTGTTTTTTTTTTTTACTTTCTGGTGAAATATTAAAAAATGAAAGCACATTTATAAAATGAATTTAAATTTAACGAATATTAACGACACCGATAGTGTTCCTCGACTGCTCCCAGCTGGTCTCTTGTTTCTCCCATCTCTATTATGTGGGGATTTTATTGTTTAGCGGCGCTGTCCACGACAATGCACAAATAAAACGCAAAAAGCTCGGGGCACAGCAAATCACAGTTGAACCATGGCGACACTCGTCAAGCCCAAGAAGGATGTGAGTTCATGGCCAAAACAAATCCGCACCAGAAACTGATCTTATCCCTTGCAGAAGACCAAGAAATCTAGGGGAGGCGCTCGGCAGGCCCAAAAAGAGGAAGACGAAACTGCAGAGTTATCAACAAGTGAAGAACAAAGGCCAGTGGAAAATGTGTCGCTGCTGGAGGAATTCGAGCGTGTGGCTGCTCTGGCCAGTGGCCAGCCAATTATTAGTCACGATTGCTGCATCTCCAGCGATGTGCAGGAATTGCCACAGGAACCAGAACCCGAACCTGAACCAGAACAGCAAGCAGAGATGGAAATAGAAACCAAAAATCAAGAGGAAACCGAGCCCAGTGCTCCAACAGCCCCGCCTCCGACAAACGTTCGCATTGTTCAATACCCTAACCTGCAGCCCATGCACCATTCCAATGCCCAGGTGGAGGAGCACACCTCGAAGATTGTCTACCGCCAGGCGGAATCGTCACCCACTGGCTTTACCCTGGCCCATAGCCACATAAAGCCGCTGAGTGCCGAGCAATTGAAGCAAATATACGATTGTCCGGATCTAGAGCTGGCCAAGCAGTTTGAGCTGGAATTCCTCATGAACTCCTTGCTGGAGTCTAGCGAATCGGATCCGCTGTATGCTGCCCTTCTGGAGTACTATGAACTGCAGGGCAAGCTCACCTCGAATCTCCATGACGTGGAGAAGACGCGTAAATCCTGCCCGGAGACCCAGAAACAAATCTGGGTGCGAGAACCGGTCACACGTACGTTTTCGGGCACCTGCGGCGATGGCAACGTGGTGCAAGAGAGCATCACCTACGAGTAAGTGAGATAGATATAGGCACTGCAAATTTGATTAATGTAAACAATAAGGTTTTTCCGATGTTGTTTATGTTCAATATATGAAACCTTAAGTTTAACATGATTACATTAAACTCTTTTTTCTCAGTATCATTAAGGTGAATCCCATCAAGTTGGAAGTGGCCCAGACTGCGCTCACCAGCCTCTATGATCTGGTCTGCCATACATACACCAACAACCTGATCACAGCCAAGATAACCAAAGTGAAGGTAGATCAGATCATCAACGACATGCTAACCTATTCCCATGCAGACGACCAGGCGGGGATAACATTAAATAAGGTGCAGTCTGGCCCGGCTCTGGAGTGCGTTTCTCAGCTAAGGCGAGCCATCTCGATACTCTTTAGCTTCATCCGGCGTCGCAGTCCCAATGCGGTTTGTTTATTGTTTATTTTACTTCTCTAAAAAGAGACATTCACTTTCCCATTGCCTTAGAACTTCGACAAGGACCTTAAGGAATGGCTGCGCAAGTTGATTGCCCTGCAACTCTTGCTGGCCACCAGGGAAGACCATTGGTTCCTGCTCTTCAATATCCTGCGATGTCCGAATGGTGTTGGCTCGTGGGCCGCACAGTTTCTGCAATTGCCGGGCATGCAAACAATGGGCAGCAGCACCCAAAATAATGAGCTGCCATTGGAATTGAACTCTCCCGAACTGAACCACTGCATGGCAGTGCTGCAGATCCTCCTAATGCCCGTCAAGAAGCGAAATGAGTATCTCAAGAGTCAGGCCCAGGCCCACTCTGATCTCTCAGCGGCGGGAGCAACAGAGCGATGGATAGTGGTAGACTCGGATGGCGAGGACTCGCACACACCGACCGGCGAGTGCATTGGACTGAAGGAGAGTGATCTAATTGCCCTCCTTAACCAACTGCCTTTTGAGAAGATCTTTACGTCAGCCCTGCGCATAGAAAAGTTTCTGGAGGACTATATACTCGAGCCGGATATGATCACAGCCCAGAAAATGCTCTCCGTGGTGGTGTTCTTTTCCCAATTGGTCAGAACACTCGGCGAGGGGTTGCTGACCTACAACAACGAAAGATACAAGCAACTGGCCAAGCGTCTTGGACGCTTGGTGCGTCATACTTTGCAATATGTCTTCGATTATCACGAATTGTTCAGGTAAGTTCAATTAGATAACTTAAAATACCAGCTAACGCATTAATATGTTACAGAAATAACAACCTGCCGAAGTCTGCGGAGCTGTATGAACGCATCCAGGTGGAGCTGCAGGCCCTGCTCATCCGTGCCTGCGGATATATCTATCGCACTCGTAATCTGGGCACTTGGCAGTACTTCTCAACCCTGCCCTTTAGCACCCTAGACGCGGAGGTGGTCTGGCATCTGTTTTACTACCTGAACGTGGGCTTTCCCACGGACTTGGCCAACGACCTGGTGGGCAATGCGGAGGCTGCCTTTCAGGCCAACGACTTCTGGAGCAAGTTTGATTTGGCCAATGCGGATGTGGCACCCGAGGATATATATTATCTGCTGCAGACCTTCTTCGAGATGGCCAACGATCGGAATCGCTCCAAGGATGTAGGCCTTGTAAAGGCCGTCTGCCTGCACATCTTCCACATTGGTTATATCCACAGATCCACCAGGGAGATCTGCTACAAGACTGCACGCGATATGCTGGCCAACTTGATGGATGAAGAACTGTTTGGATGCCTTCTCGTTCAACTAAAGATGCGCTTTGGGGAAGTCGACCAGGCGGCCTATCTCTTCAAGGCTTTGCCGCTGGAGAACTGGCACCCAAGCATGGACAGCTTCGAGGTGCTATCCAACTGGCTGCTCCACTTCGATTACCAGTCCTCAGAGAGTCACTTGGCGCGTCTGATCATCGGTCACTTGAACTGGGGTCTGGATAGCGAGGGCCGACTCTTTCTGCCCCACAACATCCATGTGCGAATGGCCCATTTGGTGAACGAGGCTCTGAACAAGTATGCTCCAGAAATTATTGGTGCCTCCGGCATCTCGGAGAGTGTGCGTCAGGTTTCCTCTCTAATCGACTCAACGCAGTCGAGTAGGGAGCAGTTTACCAACTGGTGCTGGCGTATGATTTCCCTGCTGCGACTACATCTTATGGATCAGGGCGTGGAGTCGGTGAAACGCACCCTTCAGCATCCCACAGAGCCGCTGCTATTTATACCTGAAATGGAGCGCTTGGAAATGGTCTACCAGGGAGTCAACGAGAACCGCCCGCTGGCCCTTTATGTGGGCATGCTGGTCAGCCTGCATGGTCACTCCATTCCGCTTATCTGCCAGCATGGATTTAATCTGCTGCAGCAACTGTTACTGGATCACCGGCATGCGGCCACCGTTCGGTGTCTGGAGCTGATTGTGCCGCTGTTTCTAGAGACACCAGAAACTCTGGCGAGTTGCGAGAGGTTCGTTAACAGTATTATTTTCCTCAATGATTAATTCAAGTTTGGTTTATTTAAATAGTTTCCAGAGACTTTTAATTACGTTGCTAAATGCGGACAGAACTTACCTAAAGCTGGCCAAGGACATGGTCTATGCCAACTCAATTGGACCCATTCTGGAGCTGCTAGACAATATGCTGCATCATCAAATAGTCTCCTATACCAGGTAGGTTTACTCCTTCTCTTTCAAATATATATTTTCTATTAATAATCCTTTTATTATGTTAGCTATGGACTGTGCTCACCGCTCAACCTGCTTAATATCTGGCTGAATTGCTTTACCACGCTGCCAGGCTGGTCCCAAAACTCGAATCTGCTGTATCTCCTTGATAGGATGCTGCGTATATCCTACCAATTCCCCGATTGCCGTGTGCAGGCT
Source organism: Drosophila mayri (assembly GCA_008042485.1). Classification (NCBI taxonomy): domain Eukaryota; kingdom Metazoa; phylum Arthropoda; class Insecta; order Diptera; family Drosophilidae; genus Drosophila; species Drosophila mayri. The sequence goes on from VNJN01009363.1 coordinate 1,002,071, forward strand.
GTGGAATTCTTCTACAACTTTTACAAAGTAAGTCATATAATAACTGATAAATACGGAATAATCAACTGTAACTCTTTATGCAGGACTGCACCGACTGGAAGTCAGCCCCCAAGGGATCAGCCTTAAAGGCCTTCTTTGGCGGTCAGTCACCATCACGCATTCCTCTTATCTCACCGCAAAATTGCTGGCTAAATCTGGTGCTTCTCGAGATTGAATTTCGTCTGATGGACAGTCGCATTTGGCCGGAGCTACTGCGGCAAGTTTCCGCTCAGCCCTTGGAAGCAGCTCTCAAGAAAACTATTTCGCTGACCAAGGCAACTGCCTTTCCCGCCAGTCAACTGGTGATTTTCAAGTACGCCCAACTGCTGGCCACCATGGACAGCACTCACGCTCTGTTTCCCATCGTGTGTCAGAAGTTCTTCGAGCTCTATCTGTGGCGAGTGCCCACAGAAAATGAATCACTGAACTTTAGCCACAACTTTGGAGTCGCCGACAAATTCTACGAACACAATGTGCCTTTGATGAAGAGTATCAAGTCGCAGCTGAAATCTGCCGAGTCGTACTACGCGGCGTTGGCCAGCAAGAATGCCAGCGATGATGCCATGGCCCACTTCTACCGCAGCTGCTGCAAGCTGATGCAGAGCTGTGGACTTTGGCTGGAGGACACCCAGATTAATAGGTTTACCAGCGATGCCGAGGCACTGCCAGCGCAGTACAACTGCGAGAAGCTGCGTGAGCTATTGAGCGGTCATGTCAACCACTGGACGGAGTTCCTGTGCCTTGCCTCGTTGCGCAAGGATCAGCGACATCAGGCGGATCAGTGGGCACGAAAGGTGTTGAGAGTTACGAACCAAAGGGCACCCAGGACACCGGTGCAACCTAAGCCACGTCAGCCACCAGCTCAGCATATTAAGAGCCTGCTCAACACCTACGAGAAGGTGCTGCCGATACCCACTCATGTTCGCGTGGAACCTGTGGAGACGCCGCCCATCGATGACAATATTATGAATCTACTGAAAAAACGCCTGAACACTTTCAATTCAACAGCAAAGTGAGATTTATTATTTTATTACTATTCCGACAGCCTGATAATCCCTTTACCCTTAGCAACTACCACTACAAGACGTCCGAGCTAAACTCCTTGAACCTCAACTACCTGGAGAGTGTGCCTGCCTTGTACCAGATGATTCCCTACGAAGAAACCCGGCGAAAGGAATGCAACTCCCTGCTTTTTCAGCGGACTTGTACGGCACCCGCCAATATCACCCTGACGCCGGAGCATATACGCATCAACGAGGTTATATCCCGTAAACAGACACAGAATCGCGAGCGACACGACAAAATTGTAGAGGATCTGCTGTTGGCCATGAATGTGGATAGCTTTGCCCAGGCCATCGAGGAGTTTGGCGTTTGCATTGGTGCTCTCTTGGTGGCGCCTTTGGAAGCGAGAGTCACAAAGATCGGAGTGCAGGCATTTTATCATCTGGTAGATAATCTCAACGAGGTGACCATGAAGTTTCAGCCCACCCATGACCTGTATTTCCAAGTTCTGGAGAAGCTTGGGGTAAGCAATAGAAGGTTTATATTAATGTTAAATACTAATTATAATTTTACTTGATAGGTTTTCCTGCAAGCAGATCAGGCTGCGCAGGGACTGGCCGTGCTCCGATTGGCTTTGAAGCGGCCTGATCTTTTGGAGCTTCTGGCTGGTGTCTTTGTTCCCAGCCGCACTGATGTGGAGCACTTTCTGCCCATGTACGAGTTTCTTATTGACTCGCATCTCAAGCATTGCGATAAACAGATCCTGTTCGTGCTCTTCTCCAAGTTCGATTTACTGGGCTGGCTGGAAGCCTATCAGCCAAAGCTCAGTGAGATCAATCGCTTGCTCTTACTGGTGCTTCAAGGACTAGAGGCATGGTCACAGCCAGATAGCAGCCTTTTACAGGATCAGTTCCGCCGCCACTTGGTACACATTTTCGCCTACGACTTCCCCCAGCACTTTGGCGAGGTGATGCAGTTGGTTTTGGATCGTACTTCGGATCAAAAGCTAATGCCAGTGGTTCTGCTGGATCTGCTTAATGCCCTCTTAGTCCGCTCCAACTGTCCAGAGTTGGCTTTGGACCAGAACGAGTTGGAAGTGCACGAACTGGCCTTGGACTTCTCGCGACGTCAAAAGTTGTTCACTTTAAAGGCGGCCACGGATACGCTGTTGCTGTTGTCTCGACACTTTCAAAAGGAGCGACTGCATCACGGCTTGCATGGGTTGTATCCCAAGCATAAGGCTTACTGCCAGGTTCTGGTGCTTTGGTTCACCTGCTTCGGTCATGTGCTGCTCGCCTTGGCCATTTGCAGTTATCAGGAGCTGCTGGCCGATCAAAGTAAGTGTTTTTATGACTTGATCCTTACAGAAAATATATCATAACTCCTTTCTGCAGTCAGCGACATTGTTTTTGGATCCATTGTGGAGACTTATAGTCCTTGGTTGATTCCCTACACTGAACAGACGGCCAGCGGCGTGGCACACTGGATAAGGCAGCTCACTCCCGGGCAGAGCAAGGTGCTGCTTCCTTGGAGCGAGCAGCATGTGAGCAGCAGCAAGTTAATGATTCGATCCTTCGTGGCCACCATAGTGCAGGTGCTGCAGTACCTTCCGTCCTCGAACAAGATTCTCGAGCATGTCTTCGCCTGGTATATCCATCACTTTGCGCAGCCCAACATCGCTGGACATGTGCTGGCGCCCATTCACGAGGGTTTGGCTCACCTTCCCTGGCAGCGTTTCCTGCCACCGGCCCAGCACGTGGATCTGCTATACGATAGCCTACAGCGATTTCTACCAGAGTCACACGCCATGCTGGGACACATCTTCATCCGGATTGATTGGAGCGCCTGGTTTGCCCAGATGTCCCATCCGGTGGCCATTCTTTCGCGACTGTTTGGCATCTTTGTGAAGATCGCCTTTGAGCCGAACATTCACATCCATCCGAATACGAGTAAAATCCTCGAGGAAGCCGTTCAGTATCCATGGCATTTGGTGGAATACAGCGAGCTGGAGCAGCTGCTCAAGTGGTTCGTGGCCAGCGTGGAGCCTGCCATTGTCCTGAAGCTGCCTGCCGAGAGCAACTATGCGGACCGAGCTGTCTTAGAGTAAGTCTTGTCTCTGGCGTTCCTCATGAATTATTTAAATTAAAACCTTTTCCATTGCAGACTTCTTCGGCAGGCCTGTGCCATGTTGCCGGAACGCCCTGCCCAGGATGCCGTCGTTCTGGGCACCGCCAAGCGTATGTTGTACACCCGGTCCATGGTTCGTTTGCAACGTGCCTGCGGAGCCAAGCACAAGAAGCTGTTGTCAACCAAGGAGGGTCAACGTGCTTTTACTATGGCTTTTCTTGAGCTGTTGAATAGCATCGACGGAGCCATCAGCAGCTGCAGTGAGCATAGGACTCCAGAGGAACAGCGTCGGGAGGCCCTTAACTTGATGCTTGAACTGGTGGCGCCCACCCAAACGCAGAGCCAGGAGGTGTCCAAGTAGGAACAAGCATATAAAATCACTAAAACAAGTTTATAAAACTCACCTATCCCCTTTCAGCATCCATATTAAGACACTTATTCAGTGGCAGCAGCAGTGCGCTCCGGGGAACTTGGTGATGAACTCTGCGTTGCCCGCCATCGGGCACCTAAACACCTACATTGCCAGCATCTACTCGCTGCTGGAGGCGAGCATGGAGAGCTACTTCCGAACTTCGCCAGAGAGTGCTCCCTTCCACGCACCCAGCTGGATGGGTTTGATGGAGGCTCTAAGCATGTCCCTGCCCAAACTGGACTTAATGCCGATCATGCAGGGCGGCTACCTGTACTCTCTGCACGTCTTTGTGTTATACAAAATGGAGGAGATTGCCACGGATGGCGATAAGGTGACCTTCTTCCAGGATCTGACCCAATTACTAGAAAATATCAAGACGAGTCCGATAACGGAGCCCCGCTTGGCCCTTGTTTGGGGTGTGATTATAGCTCGTGGCTGCAAGATACTGCAGGTGAACCAGCAGATGAAGAAACCCCTCTACATGCTGGCCAGGCACCTGCAGATTGCCTCCACAAAAGCTGAGGGATGGAGCGATGGGCTGTTGGGCGTAATAGGACTCAAGACGGAGGTCATTACCAACAGGTAAGATCAAATATGAGACTTGATAACGTCATAAAACTACATTACTTACCATTAAAGGCGAAAGGTGTTGACCCGTTGCTTGGCATGCGTCATCTTCTCACTCTTCCCGGCCAACCGAGATCTCCGTTTGCCCTCAGAGGAGTATGAAAGCGGTCTGCGCGAGCTCTCCATGCTGCTGGCCAACAAGAAGTTTACCGACGTGAAGCCCCTCATTGTCCGGGCAGTGAGCCTGCTTAAGGAAGCCACCTTTCCCGATGTCAGGGCGGTGCCGCATATGGTCTGTCGACTGATTAGCATCTTCTACGAGGAGAGCTATCTGACCACCATTCCAGAGGTCTGGGACTTTGACTTTAAGCTGAGTGCGGCATAGCCAACCGAGCGCGCGACCAAATACAGCCAGATGTGTTATTTTTCAAGCGTTGTATATATTCTATCTGTTCTACATAGGTTTAAGGTGAATAAAGTGATCAATTTTCTGCAATTTCGCAAATGGAAAATATATACTAGCAGTTTTTCTTTATACAAATGGAGCTACTACCAGAGATAGCCCGTAACACGCATATTTAGTACCTTTCATCTTTTAGACCATGACTTTATTCGTTACAATTCGAGGTTTCATACTTGAAGCTATTTGTTTAAGCGTAGTTACAATAACAAACTCGAATTCAGTACCGAATTTGAAGATATAGAAACTGATAAGATAATCGACATGATTAATGATACAAATGAATGGAATTTAAAACGAAAATATAAATATAAATACAATTAGAGCTAGAGACGAACGATAACAAGTGAACATTAAAGGTCTACTCTTGGATATTGCTATATAAAAAATAATAAAAATAACATAAGCACAGCGCTTGGGACATTGCCGAGACGGTACTTCAGTCTTCCACTGCAAAGTTGGACAGCTGCAGGTGCTGCAAATTGTTGCGCGCCTCAAAGTATCCCGTATCCGTGGGATTGTCGGGAGTGGGGACAAACGGCGGCTCCGTGTTGCCAATGTTTTCCCAGTCGATGCACGCAAAGTGTCGCATCTGCTGCACTTCTTTTGCGGCCGGTCGCTCGGCAGGATCCATGGTCAGAAGCAGTTCCACAGCCTCCATTGCATCGACCGATAATGCCTCATCGCCTTCCGGCCATTCGATGTCTGAAAGCAGAGCTGCGAGTTAGTAAGAGACCTTAAGGTAATCATTGGTATTACGTTTACTCACTTTTGTTCAGAATGTTGTCAAATACTTTCTGAGGCGTTTCGTCGTTGAAGGGCGGAATACCGGTCATGAACTCATAGAAACAGACTCCCAATGCCCACCAGTCGACGGCGGAACCGTGCCCCTGTTTCAGCAGCAGCTCCGGCGCCAGATAATCGGGTGTGCCCAGGATGCGCTCGTTGGAGACCCGTGCCCCTCGCCTCACCGACTTGGGGGTACGAAACGGCGTGTTAATGTTCACATTCTTTGGTGTTTTTGGTATGTTTCCTGCTCCATGGTTAATAGGCGACATTGTGGGATCGTCTGCTAGCTTTAAATGATACTGCACACCGGACATCTTCTCAACGGCTGCATGCTCTCGTTTCTTATTCTCAATGGACAGGGGCAGAGCGAACCGGGTGGCCTTTAGCTTGCCGAGCAGTCCACCATCGCGACGTGGCAGCTTCTGCGAGGAAACGGGCGTGGAGAAGACTACATTAGCCACATTGGCTTCCGGTCCGAGCAGATGGTTAATGGGCAGCTCGTCATCGGAGAGAGAGCGCACCTTGAGCACTCCACGTATCGGCGATGAGCGGGCCTTACGCTTTTTGGGTGTACTGCTGCCAATGTTAAGGATCTCAATCTCCTGGGTTAGACCGGTGTGGGCGCTGCTTGCGCCCGAACTAGAACCATCGGCCTCCATGCTGGACATGTTGTCTGAACGGTTGACCAGGTTTATCTTCCGCTTCATGCCGCGCAGGAAGTCGGGACGCTTGAAGTGCTTAGACAGGTTGCGGAAGGGTGAGTTCATTTGGATGCCGCTCATTTCATTGGCATTTGTTATATTATAGCTGCGCGAATAGTCCGAGCAGCTAAAGTCCTCCTTGGACTGGCTCAGGTTCTCAGCGTTCTTCTCGATCGACGATGCCGTGCTCTCACTATTCAGGTTTAAGTGGCAGCTGGAATTATCATCGCCCTTGCGGCTTGAAACGCCAGAGTCCTCCTGTCCCTTTGAGATGCGATTGCGCTGCACGGAATAGGCTCATATTAATTATAGATATCAAGGATAATTGTTGAAACAAAATACTAAAAGACAGACTGGACAATCACACACTCTTGCACATGCCAACGCACCTCGTCGAGCGATCGCCTGCGCACCATGGAAAACTCAAACGAAGCATCGTTTGCAGTCTCCAGCTTCGGCAAATGTTTGCCGCCATTGTTGGCGGCCATGTTGCTGCTGTCCTGCTCGGCCAGCTTGCAGCCCTTTATGCGAAATAAATATAGAAATTACTGGTTCGGCTCCAGCAGTAGCCACTCACCTGGCAGGTGGCCGTATCCAGGGCGAATTCCACACGGCGCTTGCTGGGCACTGTCTCGGCAGCAGTTCCAGTGGGTTCCTGAGGCAAACACTTGCTCAGATCACCCGAGGTGCAGGTGTGGAAGGAGCAAGACGAGCTGCTGTCCTGGGGCTACAAGATAAAAACACAGAAATTGCTATATAAAAAGCAAGGATCAAAATAATATTTACTCACATTGTTGTTGGTCGTGCAAGTATGCGTTATTGATTCGTTAACCTCCTCGGCTGAGAAGAATGGCGATACTCCAGAGATCTTGCTGTCGCTTGTCTTCTCTGCATCGTTCAGAGAAGTGTCGCCCTCACTGTCCGAGAGCTCCATGATTAGACTATGCTTGTTGATAGCCTGCAGGAGGTGCGAGGTGCCGGTACCAGTAATCATTCCATTTATACCTCCCACTTGTCCAGCTAAAGCGGACCCATAGTCTTGTAGCTTCTTCTCAGAACCAAAGGACAAATGCGAGGTGAGCGAGAGCAGCTGTCCCGGCGTGCGGGCATTCAAGTTGGGCGAGCAGTTAATTAGATCCGAGATCTCCAGATCGCGTCGCATGTCGATTTTACTCAGACCAAAGTCCGTGAGCTTCACATGACCGCTGGCCGAGAGGAGCATGTTGTCGGGCTTGATGTCCCGGTGAACGATTCCGTGCTGATGCAGATACTGCAGCGCCATCACCATCTCGGCCACATAGAAGCGAGCAGTGACCTCGTCAAAATAACCGTACATGGCCAACAGGGACTTGAGATCCCCGCCGACCATATACTCCATCACCAGGTAGACGTATGAAAGCGACTGCAGGGAGTAGAAAAGGCTCACGCAGAATTGGGAGCGGGACAGGGCCAGGGCGTTGCGCTCCGTGATCACCTGCGAGACCATATTCTTGTTGATCATCTCCGATTTGCGCATCACCTTGATGGCGAACAGCTTGTTGGAGTCGTTGTTCTTGTAGCCCAGGAACACCTTGCCGAAGGCGCCGCGGCTGATGGGCTTGATAATGACAAAGTCCTTGATAGTGGGAAGCTGTTGTGGAATTAATATTGAATATACAATTATGTATAAGGATTCACTTTATCGAGAAGCCAGTGTAACAGTTAACTGTTTATAGACGTACTTCCAGTAGAAGAAAAGAAATAGAAAGAAGGAAAGATTGAGGAAAGCAAAATGAATCTGAAATGTTTTCTTTTTTTTAGAACACAAGTTAAAAGGTACAAGATTAAATTGAAAAATGCATATCATTTGTTAATTTTTCTTATTTCTTTACTTGTTTTTCTCATTTTTACAACAAAAACAATCTTTTGGCGCATTTCAAATTCCCACCTAGGATAACTGTAACTGCACGTGTGTCGTCACACAACTTTCCCGCGATTACCTTTGCATTCTGGGAGTGATTCTCCGGCTTGGTGGTCAATATATTGATTTTGTCCAGCAACTGCTCACTGTCGATCAGCGAGTTTGTCTTCTTGGGGGTCTTGTAGTCGATGTGGGGATCCAAATGCGAAGTCGCATCAGCGTTTTCCATATCTCAAAGATTCTCGCTTCTTGACGCGCACTAAAAACGCAGTATTCCTAATAGTTTGCGATACGGTTTTGAAGGCCAGGGCCGTTTTATGCAGAGTATTGGCAACACGTTCCAACAAATTGTTTATTGCACTTTTACAACTTTTTAAATAACAATTTAAAGCAGCGCGTCTCTTTTTAATTTGTAGGACTATTAGTGTGGACGCCTACTGCTTATGCAGAAACGCAGAGAAAATGTCTACATCTTCGGAGCCTGGTCACACTAAACAGATGTTGACTAAAAAATAAATCTGTTTTCGTTTATCGTTTTTATCGATAATGTTCCGTCTCTATCTCACTTGGTGCGAGCTAAAAACATTTACGTTTACGGAAGTGAGTGTCAGATAGCCCCCCATCGACAGTAAGCAATGCGCCAGAGGCTGACAACACCCCACCGCCGCCCATAGCCAGTTAGGAGCTGCCGAGATCCGGTACCTGCCATCACAATGCTCTACCTCCGCCGCCTGTTCAGCCAGGAGCTTGCTCCGGTCGCACAGTGCGACTTCATCGGCTGCCTGCAGCAAACACCCAACCTGTTGGCCAACGCTGGATTCACAGGAGCGCCGGCCCTGGAGAGCCTCACCTGGTTACACAACCTGGCGCCGTGCTTCCCGCTGCGCGGCGACCAGATCCAGGTCATCCATGAGCCGCAACACTTTTACGACACGCTCGTGCAGCGCATTGCGCGGGCCAAGCGTCGGATCGTGTTGGCCAGCCTGTATCTGGGCACCGGGCAGCTGGAGAGCGCCGTGGTACAGACGTTGCGTCACAGCCTGCAGGCGGAGTCAGCGCTGCGGCTGAACGTGCTCCTGGACTTTACACGCGGCACTCGCGGCGCCCTTAACTCAAAGACCATGCTGCTGCCGCTGGTCCGTGACTTTGCCAGTCAGGTGCAACTCTCGCTTTACCACACGCCCGATCTGCGCGGGATGACCAAGCGACTGGCGCCGCCGCGTTGGAACGAGCTGCTCGGGCTGCAGCACATGAAAGTCTACCTTTTCGACGACGCGGTGATCATCTCCGGGGCCAATCTGTCCAACGATTACTTCACCAACCGCCAGGATCGTTACATACTCATTGAGGACAAGCCGCTGGCCGACTTCTATGCCCAGTTCATAGAGCGCGTGCAGGAGTTCAGTCTGGCGGTGGCCCCGGATTCCAGCGAGGGATTGCACCGCAACTGGCGCATCCTGCCGTACGAGGGCACCAAGGAGCAGTTCATTCAGCTGGCCAAGCAGAGAATTGCTGATTTTGTGCAGGAGACGTTCCAGCGACAAGCACGCGCAAAAGAGCTAAATCCGGAAGCGGACACGTGGGTTTTTCCACTGATGGAGATGGGCCAGATTGGCATCCACCACGACAGCGTCGTTACCAAGCGCCTGCTTTCCAACTGCGTAGCCGGGTCGCGCCTCAAGCTGGCCACTGGGTACTTTAACCTAACGCAGGAGTACATGGACACCATTACGCACAAGTGCTTGGCGAAGTGCAGCATCCTGATGGCACATCCCAATGTAAGTAATGCTTTATCTCTTGTTTTCTTGATATTTATTTATTAAATTCTTCCCAGGCGAATGGCTTCCAGGGCGCCAAGGGACCTGCTGGCGGCATTCCGGCCGCTTACACTCTGATAGCCAAGAGCTTCTACGAGAGCCTGGTGCGCCGGCAGCAGAATCATCGCGTCAACTTCTTCGAGTACGAGAAGCCCGGCTGGACCTATCATGCCAAGGGCTTGTGGTACTACCTGCCTGAGGCGCGACTGCCAAACCTCACGCTGATTGGCTCCTCCAACTTTGGCGAGCGTTCGGTCAATCGCGATCTGGAGACACAGGTGTGTCTGGTCACTGCCAACAAGGACCTCAGTCAGCGTCTACAGGCGGAGGCAGACCGGCTGTATGACCTGTCGCAGACGGCGGAGCGAGAGATTGTCCAGCGACCAGTGCCGCGATGGGTCCAGGCCGTCGTCCGCATATTCAGGAACTTCTTCTAGACTCTTTACAAATCATAGTTCAATTTTTTCGTTGTTGTTAAGGCCCCACCCACTCCCAATAGTTACTGTAGTTCTAATTCTTGTTTAATAATTGCCCTGGGCAAGTGTGTGTTTCTATTGCTGGTGATCGTTGCTTTTGTACACAGGCTATAGTTTGTTAATGAATAAAGCGGATTTTTTACCCGAATAAATAGGGGAACACGCGTTTGTCTTATCAGCAACAGGTCTTTATGGGTTAAAATTATATGGGCTCGGCTGTGTACGTTGTTGTATTGTTTTCGGTTTCAGCACAAAAATTAATGAAATCCTTGTGATTAACTAATATATTAATTATTTTTTTACCAGGAAAACTAAGAGCGCAGAATTTCTTAAGAAAATTATTGATTATAATCAGTCTCAGCATTATTTTTTTAAAAAGTATTAAATATTTCAAAAATGTAAATCAAAACTAATAAAAATCCGTATGCTGATCAAGTCTTAATTGCCAATAAAACAGCTTTAAAAGTTTCTGCATTAGCTATAAAAAAATGTAATTAAATTTAAAGTAGCGCGCCAAAACCGAACTTTCTTGTCGATTACCGATTAGTCATCACTGTGACCGCCTTGCACAAATATGCAGTTTTTTTAATTATCACCTTTTATAAAGAAAACTTATACCTAATTTTCAACTTTGTTATTAAAATTTACAAAAATGTCCTTGTTTTGTAATAGTTTTGAATATTTAAATTTAAGACGAATAACGAATTAGATTTATCGCCTTGAAGAAAATCGATTGTCTCCATAGCAACATCGATGTCTTAGCCCTCTAGTCAGCTGATTTTTTTTGAACAGGTAAGACGCCTTACCTGTGCCAGTGCGTTATGTGTGTGCTGTTCGCCGTGAAAGTTAAATTAAAATAAATCTGATTATCGTCGAGCGAAAAGGCAATAAGAAAACAACAAAAAAAGACGCGGCGCGTGCTTACTAAAGTGTTAGTATTAGTGCTACCGACTGTGTGTGAGTGTTAGTGCTGCTGGCATGCGCTAGTGTGCCGATTCCAAGAATAACAAAAGCAACAACAAAAAGCGAATTGGCAAAAATGTCAAACCTTCGTCGCACAAGGCGCACCATGGATTACCTTGCGCTCCAGCAGAGTCTGCAGCTCCAAAAGACGCCGGCCACGAACGCGGCTTCGGGGGCGCAGGAGGAGGATGGCAACGGGAACGATGCGCCACCGGTGCCGCCAATCCCGCCACCCCCCATTCCGCCCATACGATTACGACGCGAGCAGAGCGTGGATGAGGATGTTGCAAGGTGAGCCGGCTTTAGTGGCTGACGGAATTTTTCGGGGTTTTCCCGCATACAAACATGAAAGTCTGCAAAATTGCACGTAACACGGCTTACGTCGCTCTCTGCCCTTGTATCTTTTTCTCTCACTCACTTTTTGGAGCTTTGCTTGTATTTGTTCCCCCATCTCTCTTTCGCTTAGCCCTCCCATTTCACCAGTTTTAATTGTTAAAACGTAAACAACGTGTTTTTGGCCACGTTATTGTTGTTCTGACTGCTCTTGTTTTTGTTGCTGGCTCAACGAACCCGAGAATTTTGCAAAGTGCAAGACAGCCAAAAAAAAAAAAAAATTGAATTCAGGCTGAAATTGAACACTTTGCGTGCAGCGCAATTACTTTTGCCCAAATGCACAGAGAAAAAGTATTAAATAATTGAATGTTTGCTAACAGAATGATTAATTTATAAGGATAAAGTTTGCAATTTCAGCTGATTAGCCGAGTATAAAAATGTTGTGTTCAGAAATAGAATTTTAAGTGTGAAAGTAAACTTTATGTTTCTGATAAATACATCTTTTAGGTTTTTAATAACTGAATTTAAGTGGAATTCCGACTCTTGTGTGTTATTTTCTTCCTGTGTCGTTGTATTTTTGTATGTTAGGGCATTTATCATAGCGGTATTTGTGCTCGCAGCCGGGCGAGTCTTCCAAGATATTTGCTGATAACACAGTGGTGGTGGGGGCCGCATGATAAGGCGACGCATACATACATCTTACCTAGAGGGAATTACGATTCTTTGTTGTTGGTTTCGCAGGGGCTTATTCATAATTTGTTTAAATTTGATTTGATTTCCGTGGGGCGAATGGTTGGGTGTGATGAGTGGGTTGCGAATTCGCAGGAATTGGCGGATGTCGCATGTTGGCACAAAACGAAAAGAAAATCGGCGCAGACATCAATTTTCTTTTGGCACCTGTTCCCCCGGTGAAATTGAGGTGTCTGCCTGCTCGTATCTCTCTCTTATTCTGTCTCCTTGTATCTATGTATCTTTTTATCTCGCCAATCGTGTTCTTCTTCAACTCGCATACCTGTTTTAGGGGGAAAGAGACGGACGACGGATTGGAAGTTAAAACGCGTTTAATACGTGAGCTTGCCCAGTCTGCTTTGTAACCTCTTTCGTTATTCTGTTTTGAAATCGAATTCGCTTTCTTCTCGAGTTTCCAAAGCTTTGTATCAATGGAATTCCAATATCGAAGGTCTCGCCTAACTGTTTTTTCTTGGCCAAGAGAGAGCAACAGATCTGGCTCTCTCTTGCAACAATTTTACTTGAACTTGCGACTCCCACTGCCACTGCCGCTTCTAACCTCGCTCGCTCTCTGGCAGGCAATCTGGCCTGCGTGCGATACAATCAGTGGGTTTTGGTTTTTCGTCTGTTTTTTGATAAGCATAATTATGGCGTGTACATAGCTGAAAACATTTCCGCATAGCGCCCACCCACTCGCACACACGCACACGTGTCCGCGTTATTAAGAATAATTTTAGAATTCTCCAAATGTACTTTTAAATGCCATGTTTACATAGACATTATTCATAAAAGCCTTTATTTGTGTGTATTTTTCGAAAAACCAAACAATACTCGAAATATATTTCTCAATTTTAATTTTAGCTTTTCGAAATGTGTGTTTTAGAACTTAATTTTAGATATTTGAAATGGGGTTTGAGTACAAAAATATGCAAATATCATAAATATTTTTACCTTTTAGGGAAAATATCTCTGGAATGCTATTATTTTATTATTCCATTTTGTAACTTTTTATAACAAGTATTTTTAAGTATTAAATTTAATTAAATTACATTTCAGAATGTAGAAATGTACAGCAGATTTAGAATGAAAAATGTAAATTTTTAATAAACCCGTCACTTAACTTTTATCTTATAAGTCGCATATTTTATTTATTACCGGAAAACTGGACCCTTGGGAAAAACGAATCGATGAGTAACCGTAAATATGGGACCACGGTGCGTATGTGTAACTTATGTACACAACCATCATATCAAGTATACGCTCCGTTGGTCACGTGACTGTGCGGAACACCCGACAAGAGACAACAACCTATGAATAATGGCTTAGATTTTCACACACAATCTGCCAGCAGTTGATTGACTCAACTCGAATCGATTTTCTACGATATTCTACCGCTGCTGCAAATGTAGTACAAACTGAACAGAACTCTCCGTGTTTGAATAAACACACACACGGCTAATTAGCTAACAGGAAAACGTACATAATAAAATCCCATAAATTAATAATAAATATTCGCGCGGTTAAAAGCCAATCACGAACCACAAACAAACGCGGATACAACCCACTCAATCGATCAGATAAACCACTTGCGTTCCACATTAAAAGTTTTTCAGGCTCTCTGTTTCTCTTTTTCCGCATTTTCTCTTATTGTTTCTGGATTTCTCTTCCACATTTTAACTCTTGATTTGTGTTTTATTTTCAATTGTGTTGTTATAATTTTAGCGATTAAAATGGCTAAATTTAATTATTACTGAAATTAATCATAGTAAATTAATAAGTTTAAATAAATAAAATAAGTAATAGTAATCATAAATCATAAATCATTATTATATTTCTGACTGCTGTCTGATTCAAGCTCAACATTTTTAGTTTTGTTGATAACTCTTTGAAAACGTCGTTGTGAATTATAAGGTCTATCCCATCAAAAACATCCACTCAATGTACTTATGGTAATTTCATAAAAAATAATTGGTAAACTGTTCAATTTTAGGCTTTAAAAATTGTCCAGATAGCCACAACTGCTGCCAAGTTAGGGGGCCACCCACTAGTTGCTCTCCGCTGGCGGTAAACAATCAGATGCGTCGGGGAGCTCATCGTTCACTACACTCTTGCTCAGTGGCCAAAGCTCGGCGCCTACTACGAGTTTGGTGACCAGTTCGCCACGGTTGGCAGAGAACAGCAGTCGATTTGGGGGCGACACCGCGCGCCGTCTGTCCCGGCACACACTCGTTCGCAATATATACCGATCCCTATAGTATAGGCAGCGCGAATAGATGGGGGGTATATTCTTGTTAAAAGTGCTAATAAATTGACTGGCTGCCGCGGCAAGTGTTCCGCGTTATGAAATACGAAAGGGTTGTGATAGACCCAAAACTACAGCGGCTGTGACCCCGCGGGAAACCAGGAAAGACTCCTCCAACGCCCAGTCATCGGTTTAAAGTTCCCTGCGCTTTGCTTGTAATTGTGAGCTGTCGCCTTCTTATTTGCTCTCCGCTCGTGCTCGTTGCGTTCTTATTGCTTTTTTTTATGATTGTTTTTTACGGAGTGTTGTGCCGTGCAATTAGATGTACATAAATTGGCGGGGGGACTCCAAGCTCGAGAGGGTCCCCAAGTAATAATAACAGCCCTAGATTGCGCCGATAGAACACAATCAGCCAGCTGAGAAGAAAGAGTATTAAAGTTCTCTCGTCTCGTTGCGACTCGCCGATCGTAGCCGGCAGTTTTAAAGTTATTGGACTTGGGCTCTGTGATTCCAGCTTGCACGCAAAATGCGTCGGAAAAAGTGAGTGAATTTCGCCAATGGGGCTGATGAAAGAGGGTGGCGCGATTGCCAAAAAAAAACGAGCACGCGAGTAATTGCCAGCCAATATCTGGAATTTTCATTTGGTCTAGAATAAATCAAACCTCCGCTCAAATTAAGGCATAATCACATGCGTGACAAGCGGCTGTCTGCATCCACAGCAGCGTTCCGATAAGATAAGGGTCCTACCAAAATCCTCTATGCGTCCATTCCCTTCCATAAAACTGAATATTTGCACATGAAACACTTAGAAGAAATTCCCTGACTTTGATTAACGTGACCTATACAACAATTTCATTTATTTAATTTGCTTAAATTTGAATTTTTCAATTTCAAGATTGAATTCTGCACAATTTCGCCATTTAAGTCTGCTGAGGCTTCTTGGTTGGTTACTGAAACATGTGTTCTTTTTGTATCAACAAATATTTGTTTATTTAAAATTTGGTAAACTGTTGTTTAATTAACTTAAGTAAAAGCATTGCATTTCATTATGAAATTCATTGTTTACATTTTGAAATTGCAGTAAAACTGAAATTATTTACTTTAACCATTTTGCAAACGCAGCTTTTATTGTTCAACAAAAAGCCCTAAAATTGACAAACTAATTTTTTTTAAATATTTATTTATTTTGTACTCCCAGTTCTAAGTGTAACCATCAGTGAGTGAATTTATCAGACTTATTAGACGATTAAATGGCACTTGTTCGCCGCTCCAATTAGCAAACAATTAGGGCAAGCCCTCGCCTAGATTAGCCCTAAAATAAACCATGAAATCCGGGAATCCGAACCTCTTAACATTATCCGTAACTGCATTTGTATCTTACAGAGTGGAGTACCGTGTGAAGCAGACGCCCTCGAGGCCGCTGCAGATGGCTGGCGGACGGATAGGATCCCTCGAAGAGGATATGCCACCGGAGGATGAACTTGCCCATTATGAGGTATTCGGCACCACGCCACCCCGCACCAGGATGAAAATCAAAAACCGCGACTGGGAACGCAAACAGAAGGTGGCTAATGTGGCAGTGTAAGTATCCATCCACCATATCAGCAATATCAGTGTTTGGGGAGTGCTCCATATGGATAAATGTGACAGATATGTATATGGCATCAGAGGTGTTGTGATAAGGGTTTGTGTCCAGGCTAGACGTGTGATCCGCAATAGTGCCGAAAGCATACACCTGGAACAGCCATATGCTGCCATATGCTGCACCTGATATTGCCATCACTATGGCTGATGTCATTCCTGTACTCACCATAGTCATTACATTCTTTGAGGGTATCAAGGAAGGAATACAATGACTCATTATAATATTATTTACAATAATTTTCTTCTTCTTTGATTGAATATTAACTAAAATCCTTCAGATAAAAATACATTTAATGTTATATCCTAAAGGGATACAAGAATCTATTTATCGACTCTGTTATGATATTTAACCTAAAAGTAAAATGTTTAAATCGATATTGTAATATTTTTATATATAATATTACGATATGAACATGAGAGATACAATATAATATTATCAATATTTTTAAGATAACTTTGTTATTTTCGCATTTTTGGCATTTTTATATATGAAAAATAATCAATATCTTCGATATGATACAAAATGTCCATATATTTAAAATATTTTCTATCTGATATTGCGGCGTTTCCTTCGATATACATATTAAAAAAAAAAATTATCCTATTCCTTTCCATAGTTCCACTGATTTACCAGCCAGCGTGGGCGGCACCCCTAAAAAGGGCATGACCCGGATGGCCCGATCTCGCGTCCTGCGTCGCAACACCATGGACTGTGCCCTGCTGAACGAGATGTTCGTCAACGACGAGAACAAGCGGACAGACAAACGACTGCAGTCGTTGCTGCGCGACTCGGAGCGGGAGATGAAGAACTCGCTGGCCACGACAGCGGTGGCTCCACCGCGGGGCAATAGCTTCCACGAAACTGCCCATCCCCTGGAGTCGCTGGACAAGATTATGCCGCTCAGTTCGGAGACAATGGCACCGATTCCTCTTCGCATTGCCTCCAAGGTGGTGGAAAGCTGCAATCGCTATCGCTGCGTATCCTCGCGGCCGATTGGCTATCGCTCCTCGGCACCGCCGCTGGCTTTTGCAGCCCAACTGCCAGCCGGGATGTTGAGGAGCGATGGCAGGGCAACCGCCGGGCTGGGGAAGCGCAAGGACTTCCACGAGACGTTTGCCAACCTCATCAAGCTGGGCAGCGTGGACCGGCAGGATGCCAAGCTGTCGCAGGAGGAGCACACCTGGCAGACGGAGCTAAAGGATCTCATCTGGCTGGAGCTGCAGGCTTGGCAGGCCGATCGAACGGTGGAGCAGCAGGACAAGTATCTTTTCGAGGCGCGGCAAGGTGTCTCCGATCTGCTCACCCAGATCATCAGCTATAAGTTCCAGCCGCGTTACCGCCGCGAGCCGAGCCTCATCAGTCTGGACAGCGGCATCCATTCCGATAGTAACTCCAATGCCAGCTGTAAGTCCGTCTTACAACCCTTATCAAAACTGAAACTCATTGCAAAATCTCCTTCCAGCTCCTTTGCCTAGCAAAATGTGCCAGGGCTGCATGTCGCTGTACTGTAAGGACTGCATGGATCACCAGGAGTTGGCGCTGCGTGAGGTGGAGGGCATGCTGACGCGGCTGGAGGCAGCCGAAGCCCTCTACCCCTCCTCCCAGGCCATGGGGGCCCTCCATCCCATCTATAAGTCACAGAGCTTTGTGGGTCGCATCAAGTCCATGTGCTTGTGGTACAACATAACCAAGCAGAACAAGCTCAAACTGAGTATTTTGGGAAAGATTTTGGCCAGGTAGGATAACCTCAAAAGAACTTATTTTTGTGAAATTTATTTAATATTGAATATTTTGCAGGCTGCAGGATGAGAAATTCTCCTGGCCCGTTTGCACCTCATCCTACATGGCCTCGGACAGTGGAAGCTCATCCGCCTCAGGTGTGGACAACGATGATTCGGCTGTCAACTCGATGGACTCTTCGAAGCCGCCCAGTGTGACAAGTTCGCGCAAGGGTTGCCGTAATGGCAGCGTAACCCCTTGCCCCAAGGTGCAGTTCATGCTGAACGATGCCTCGCACGTGCCTGGAGAAACTTCCAGCAGCAATGAGTAAGAATAACCCTAACTAAACTGGAATATACATATATATAATTCTTTAATCCTCCCACAGATCGACCTCTACAGAGATCAGCCAGTTGTCCAGCGAGTGCTCGCACGGCCACATGCGCAAGGGATCCATGCACGACATCAATATCTTTAGCGTGGAGCCGCTGGGCACATGCAGCAACAATGGCACTGGCGAACAGTCCTCGGCGCTGTACCGCAAGTTCATCGAGAACGTTCTGAAGAGTCGTGGACTGGCCAAATCGCTGGCCTTTCTCCACAAGCTTCACAATGTGGCGCTTTACAAGGCACACATTGCATTGGAAAAGCCTGGGGCCGAGGACTTTGATTTTGAGCTGGACGCGGAAGCTATAGAGGAAGATGTGCCGAGATTGGACCCACATATAAGCCGTGAGCAGGTCGTGGAGCTGCGTACCTATGGCTACTGGAGCGAGGAGGCACAGTCGATAAACCTGCCTTCCTACATTCCCACCTTCGTCTTCCTGAGTGGCATTCCTTTGCAATTTATGCACGAGTTCCTGCGCATGCGCCTGGAAACGCGACCGGTACGACCTAATCCTTTGAGCTTAGAACAGCTGATGAAGGAGCTTAGGGAGGGTCTGACCTTGGCCTTGACTCATAGGGAGCGTTACCAGCGGCACATCACCACGGCATTGGTGGAGAATGAAACGGAACTAGTGAGCTACATCAACATTCTGAATCACTATGATGCCACAGTTAGGAAGACGTTTGAGCTGTATCTCGAGTACATCGACCAGCTGGTGCTGGTGGCCGTGCCAGAGGGCAACCAGAAGTCTGTGTTGGAGAAGGAGTGGATGTTTACCAAGCTCATCAGTCCCATGATCAAGGGCATGCACACGCTGGCCTCGCAAAAGTTCTGCGGCATCATCAGTAAATTGTTGAGAAATATCTCGGACCGCCTGGTGAAACGCACTGTGGAGCTAGACCAGCAGATAGAGGGCACCGCCGAAACTGACGACAACGAGGAGGTTAAGTGGCAGCTCCTAACCATTTGCCGGGAGACGCAATCGCTGCTCACCGTGGAGCGGGAGCGCTCCATTAAGGTGCTCTTCTTCGCCAAGACTTTTTGCCGTGACGTGGAGACGACGGACTTTCATCGCGAGCACTATGAGCATGACGTGGCCAACCAGCAGCACGACTTCATCTGCTCCGATGTGAAGGCGGCATTCAAGCTGCTCCAACAGGATGTCCTGGAGGTGCGCAACAAGCTGACGGCCATCATTCAGGGTGTCCAAAAACGTTGCTGCCTGAGCAACATGCGAGACCTGGACGAACAGGACAAACAAGCGGTGCTGTCCCGCACCCGGGAAATCCTTCACCAGGGCTATAAGTTCGGGTTCGAGTACCACAAGGATGTGATTCGGCTTTTTGAGCAGCGGATCATGGACCAAAAGGACAGTGGGGCCCATACCGTGGACCTCGCGCTTGGCATCATCGCCTACGCCAAGATGTGGATGCATTTCGTGATGGAGCGTTGCGAGCGGGGGCGAGGAATGCGTCCCCGCTGGGCCTTCCAGGGCCTGGAGTTCCTGATTCTTGCCTGCGACCCACAAATTACCCAGCACCTCGACGAGCATCAGTTCGAGGAGCTCAAGCAACAGATGGATCGCTGTATTTCGCACGTAATTGGTATCACCTCGGAGCCGGAGAAGGTGGCCAAGAAGAAGGCATCGCCACGCACCCGGAAGACCTCATCGCCGGCCACATCGCGCTCACGAACACCGACGCGGACGCCCATGTCTGCCGGAATGGTGCTCAATCCTAACACGCCGCCGCTGCAGTCGCCGCCATACAACAAGCTGCTGCATCCGCAGTTCAGCCTTAAGGAGGACCTCCTTCAGCAGTCAAGTAACACGTATAGCTCTGTGGATAGTGCCGACTATGTGGACACGCCGTGCCAAAGGAGTCCCAACGGGGAGTTGCGTCTGCTTGTGCCCCAGACGCCGCCGACGCCTGCGTCTTCAGGAAAAGGCAGCATAGAGGGCACGCCACTGGCCCTGCGGCAGGAGAGGGTGAGAGATGCAGTAAATCGCCTGGATCTGGATCTAGAGGAGCGACTACGGGAGCGCCGTCTTATTGGCCAGGTGAAGGCCCTCAACTCCAGCGACAAGGTGCACATACGGGCACGAAGTGTGCATTTCCGCTGGCATCGCGGCATTAAGATCGGCCAGGGACGCTTTGGCAAGGTGTATACGGCGGTGAACAACAATACCGGAGAGCTGATGGCCATGAAGGAGATCGCTATCCAGCCGGGAGAGACGCGGGCGCTCAAGAATGTGGCCGAGGAGCTAAAAATTCTCGAGGGCATCAAGCACAAGAATCTGGTGCGATACTACGGCATCGAAGTTCACCGCGAAGAGCTGCTAATCTTTATGGAGCTGTGCTCCGAAGGCACCCTGGAGTCGCTGGTGGAGTTAACCGCCGGCTTGCCGGAGGCCTTGGCCCGCCGCTTCACCGCACAGCTGCTATCTGGCGTAGCAGAGCTACACAAGCACGGCATTGTGCATCGCGATATAAAGACGGCCAACATATTCCTCGTGGACGGCAGCAACAGCCTTAAGCTGGGCGATTTCGGGTCGGCGGTCAAGATCCAAGCGCACACCACTGTACCCGGCGAGCTGCAGGGTTATGTAGGCACACAGGCTTACATGGCGCCAGAGGTGTTTACCAAGACCAATAGCGATGGCCACGGCAGGGCCGCCGATATCTGGTCGGTGGGCTGTGTCGTTGTCGAGATGGCCTCGGGCAAGGTGAGTGCTTCGAATTACAGATAAGGAGTTAGAAATGTGGATGGGTTGGCGTTGTTTTGACCACATTTCACAATGTTGGTTTATTCATTTATAGAGTAGTGGTGCAATTGGGGTTTAGGAATTTTATGTTAACTTTTTGAGAACTAAAAGAGAAACTTTTCATTATGCTTTAGTTTTTTAAAAATGTATTTCTCTTTTGTTTACAGCGTCCTTGGGCCCAGTTTGATTCCAATTTCCAGATCATGTTCAAAGTAGGCATGGGCGAGAAGCCTCAGGCTCCGGAGAGTCTCTCCCAGGAGGGACACGACTTCATCGATCACTGCCTCCAGCATGATCCCAAGCAGCGTTTGACGGCCATGGAGCTGCTTGAGCAAAATTTTTGCAAGGTTGGCTTATTGATATATCAAAACAATATCGATATTTAACGTTAAAGTACATATACAAATTTTAATTTAATATTGTAATATATCACAGCAACACACTCATAAAAAAAATATATTTAAAAAAATTTCTCGAATATTTTGTGATAATTTCTGTACTTTAACGCGAAACATGTTATTTTTGCCGCTTGATATATATTCTTTATCTATAAACTAATCATTGATTTAATTTCTATTTACAGTACGGCCGAGACGAGTGCAGCGGCGAGCAATTGCAGATGCAGGTGCGAGGCTCCTTTAGGCGGAATGTGGCTACGAGCTAATTTTCCTTTGTCCTGGCTGGTGGCTGAGCTGACCCGAAACCTCCGTTTGTTGTTTTACTTAGCACACCCCTGCGTATGATGCATATGCAGAGCGGTGGGCACTCTGTTTAGTGTCTAAATTATGTGAATGTCGATTATTTTAATGGCCACGCCTAGTTTTATGTTTGACGAACTATATACCCCGTATAATGAGTAAAGACACAAGCCTGTAATCATACCGTATCCCAAAGTCATTTAATGCGTAACTAATTGTAATTGCAGTTTAGCTTTTAATTCACAAATCGTAGATCAGCGATGATGCCTCCCTAAACGCCGTACAGTGGGTACTGGGTGCTCACATCGGGCATGGCCTCGGTGGGTGCTGCCGTCGGAGGGCCGGGGAAGCCAGTGCCAGCGTCGGAATCCGGGGGAGCGCCGGTCGGCGGGGTTGCGTCCGGAGGGGCCAGGCTAGAGAAGGCTGAGACCCACGAGGTGCACAGCATGAACACCAGGCAAAGGCTGAGCAGCAGATTGAAGTCTGCCAACGGATTGAGGGCGGTTAGTCCACGGTTTTAGCCAGAGGTGGCTCCTTGATTCTACTTACATTTCATGTTGATGGGCTTGCAGAGACTGTTGGCCGGAGGATGGCTTCCAGGGGTTTTTATGGCCAGCCGTATGTGGCCATGGGGATAATCTATATTTTGAATATTAATTAAATTTTTAGGAAACGATATATCTATCTTATCGGTGTACTAACACTTGGATATAAACAACTGCGCCACCGCTGAGCTGGATTATGGGTAAATTTATTTTCTACAGCGGAAGAAGGGTTATCTATTCTTGGAAATATCCACCAAAATCAATGACAAATACTGAAATATCCAAGGCAAAGCTAAGTATGATATGTACATATATACAAAGCTATATAACACTCAGGGCCAGATCATTTGTAGGTCAGGAATAATGCTGTGGTCTTGGTTCGCAATGCATTTATTTCACTTTATTTTTATTTGTTTGGTGATTATTTTTGCATACATTTATTGGAAACAAGACAAACTTAACGACGAACCGAACGGTAAGGTTAAGGTAACGTAATAATACACAGATCGAATACAGGATAGATAGATAGTTCGGTTAACAGTTTAGAAGATACTCATACATATATAGCAACAATGAACACAGCAACTAGTTTTGTTTATAATGTTATTATGTATCTGGTTGTCCTTTAACGTTTCTCATATATAATTTCTCTTGTAAATAACATACGTATATAATATTTATGTAAACACTCTTGTAGAATATTGATAGCCTTCAATTACTACCGAAACATATACATTTCACTAACGGTTTGAACAGACAAACATATATTTATATATATAGTTATATCCCTTCTGCTCCCTTCTGGGGGATTTATGTAAATTTACTGATATGTATTGTTACGTCTCAAGTCTATACGCGTACATGATTTTCTCTTGATATATATATATCTATATTCCTCTAAGTTTCTGTCTAATTCAGGGTTGTGTATGTATATATATGCCATCCAAAAAGCCCTTAGTTACGGTATACCATTTGCTCTCTAAAACACGATTATAATATATATGGAAACATCTCAACAGACACTATATAGTAGTTTATAATTTCATTAATAAATTCATAAACGAACAGCAACGAAATTGCAGTAACCAGCATAGGGGGAGTTTAACTTTTAGTATATTATTTGTTTAGCTTTAGCTTTCGCTATAGTATCTTTTTAACATTTATATATAGAACGAATTTTAAACTTATTGTTTGTAACAAAAAGTATTGCATACTTGTGGGCTATCTTTTGAGTTAAAGATGTGGTTTTGCGGATATGACACTGCACTATAAACTTTCATTACTGATAGGTTTAATTATAAATTACAACAATTTGCTGAATTTATATAAAAAAAGGAGATTTTTATAAACATTCAAGAAAAATATATACAATTTCAGCGGTAATAATAAATTACCGCCAAGACATAAAATAAAATAAAATGTTTTGGTCTTAATTGACTAAATAATTGTTCATAAGCAACAAATATTTTAAAATTAATTTTTTCTTTATTCGTTATGACGTTAGTTCCAATAAAACATTTAAAAAACCATCAAGATATATCATTGGAAAATCAGAAAGAATAAATTTCAATTTATATTCTGTTTAATTTATATTCGATTAATATAATCAGTAAAATAAATGAAATAACCTGTATAGTTTTCGATTTAAACATTAAATGCAATATTTTGTTATATTTAAAATTTGTAATAATCAAATTTAAATATATTTTTGATATGATATATACCTTCCTATATAATTTCCTCTTTCAAAGTTCCATTGAAGTTCCTCCAATAAATGAAAAATATAATACAGTTTCATAGCCGCATTAGTGTAGGGATTAAACAAGGTGTAAGCTCAGCTAATTCGGTTAGCCCCGATATATATATATACTATATTTTTTGATATTGCACAAGTAACACACTCAGATATAACAGCACTAACAGTTGGCGCATAAAATGGCTCTAAAACATTTAATTGACTAAAGTTGCCCTATATTTTCAACTACTTGGGGGTTACCTTTGGGGGGCTAACGGATATGTAAAGCGAATGGGTTGCGTTTATAGTTCTGTCTCAACATGGTAGTGATTGACATTAGTTTTCGATTCCGATTTTCGTTATCGTTCACGTCCTCGTCCTCAATATTGGATCTCCCACCCTCGTTGGGGGTGGCTCGCTTGGTGGTGCTTGGTCACAAATGAAACGCCCGGGCGGTTGCTAGTTACACTTACTTAGATTCGTTCGCTAACCTGCTACAAGGTACATTTACTGATATGTTTATTGCTCCAACGATCAACGATCGGAGTTCGCCTAGTTCTGCAGGAGATCTCGCATTATGTCCAGCGATTCCTTCAGCGACTTGGCATAGCGCGAGGCACTCGTATCCTCGCAGGCATAGAAGGCCGACACGCAGAAGACAATCTGCTCCGGCTGCGGATTATAGGAGCATCCATAGCCACGGGGCGTCACCGGTCCATAGCCCATAAAGCTGTCCGTGCTGCAGGCCACCTGTTGGGGTTTGTTTCGAGGAAGATATTAGAAGAATTCTTGATTTACTTTAAATAATATCGAAGAATAAAGAATATCCTTTCAGAAAAGTGCTGTTTAGCAGATACCTCGCATACCTTAGCCTCTGGTGAGTGCATTGTGATTGGTGCTGTGGTGCAAGAATTTAGATTAAGTGGTGCAGAGGTGAAATATCAGTGCAAGACGGGTGCATGGTGACAAGGAGCCACATGGCTGGCGCTTTACTACCTGACTGGTGGAGAGCAGGAAGCACTGCGAGATATTGTAGGACTCGTCCTTAAACAGCTCATGCATCTCGCCGGTGACATCCACACTGGCCTCTCGTAGTCCCAGCAGAGGAATATCGATGCCATTACCCAGAATGTTCTTTACCATCACCTCGGTTTGGCGGGCAACGGCGCAGCGGAAGAGCTCACGAAGGTGGTCCTTCTGTGGGTGGGAGCAGAGATAAGCTACTTATTCCATGGAGGTGGGTATCAAAACGTCGGAATACCCACACTGTAAATGCTAAACTTGACCTTGCGTGACTCCTCCTCATCCTCGCGATCGCTCTCCAGGGGAACATTGGCGCCCTCGCCTTGGCACATGGCCTTGGCCCACTCCAAGGCCTCTGTACTGGCGGCTCTGATGCAGTCCACGCGGCCCTGGCAAGGATAATCAGCAGCAAATGTATAACTTTTTCTGACAC
The DNA here is from genome assembly GCA_008042485.1 of Drosophila mayri. Taxonomy (NCBI): domain Eukaryota; kingdom Metazoa; phylum Arthropoda; class Insecta; order Diptera; family Drosophilidae; genus Drosophila; species Drosophila mayri. Next base: position 1,027,578 of record VNJN01009363.1, read on the forward strand.
TCAACATTTGTTTTCAACTCACCAGCAGGAATCTCCGAGTGGACGCACTCTCGTAGGTGGCCACCAGGCGGCCGTAGAGCTTATAGTGTGCCAGTTGCAGGGCCAGCTGGATGTACACATCCGGACTGACCTGGCAGGACTTGATGAAGGTCTTGCCGTAGCCCTGGTAGCGGTACACATAGAAGTCCAGGTTGTCAATGGCCTTGTCCACGCTCTGGCAAGCCTGGCCAAAACGCGCCTGTATCTGCGGACTGATGTTCCACTCCAGGCGCTCCGGTGGCGGCAAATGATGCTGCGGCAAGCCAGTGTCTTCGTCCGGATGCTCCTCGATCTTCTTGTAGATCTTCTCCAGCAGCTGGACCGGGGCTATGCCCTCGGAGGTGGAGTGTTCGTAGCACAGGCCCCAGGTGCCATCGGTGCAGATGATGAGCTGCATGGTTTTGTCGAACCACCGATTCCCAGAGTTGTACTCACTGCCACCGCCATGGATCATCTCGTGGGCCATGTTCGTCTCGTCCCGATCCCCAGCGCTGTGGACAGAGGGCGTGGCGCCGGTGAAGCCGCGGGCATTAAAGTTTCCGCCCAGCGGCTCGTCCAGGCACAGCACCACCTGGGCGGTCTCAATTAGCTCCAGATTGCGATGATTCTGCTCATCCTGTTGCAGCATCTCGCGATCGCGAGCCCAGCGGCTTCTCGGCTCGGCGGTTAGCAGACCCACAGGCGCCGGCTTGGCGGGCAGACAGGGCGCATCGCTTAGGACGTAAAGGATCTGAGAGGCAATCTCGCTCTCTGACAGCTTTCCCCTATCGCTGGCCTGCAGCACCACGCAGTACATCTGATTGCGGCAGAACACCACCACATGGCGATCCTCGTCGGCAAGTCGCTCCCGCGACGGCAGGTACTGAGAGTCGCGTTCAACGCCAGGACGCCGGCAGGAGCCTAGCAGGCGATAGTACTGAGCCATGCACAAAGGTTGGTTCTTCTCCCGAGAGGCAGCACGCTCCAAAGGCAGCTCTCCGCTGTCCAGCATCTCGCGGTGGCTAAGGAGACCGTCTAGCAGCCGGGCGGCAAAGTGGGCCACATCGTGGACTGTCTTAAAGCGACGTGGCGGAAATACCATGCCAGGATTCGAATTAATGGGCAAGGGAATGCGGATGTTCATGTACATGTCGTTTAGCCAGTAGTGATAGGCCTGTGGATGAATTAATTGGGAATTGTTTATTAATATAAAGACTGAATTTTGATTGAAATTATAATGATATTACCTAAAAAATAAAGTATATTTAATTTTCTAAAATATCTAGAAAGAAGCTTGTTGCATTTCTGTGTTCTTAAAGGTTTAAAAATAAATCATTTTGCTTTTTTGCCCTTGGTTCCTTTTAAAACATATTTGCTTAATAATATATATCGGATAGCAATCATAAATATATTTTTTCAAGGACTTTTAATAATAAAATAATAATAAAATAATGGAAATATATAAAAGGACACCATAAATATCATATAATAATTGAATTATACAAAGGTTTCGACTTGACTTGTAACTTTTAATCTCGATTTTTATTGCTGGCAAGGTCGCTACATGAAAAAGTTGTTAGAGGATCCACATTTTCCGCTGCTTGTTCGACACAAATTCAATTAGCCACAAATTTTAGGGCAATTTTTTTTGGGAGCGCCCTATCATCAGTGAAAAAATCACCTCAAAGATCGCTGATACCAGAAACTTGATCGCTGATAGCAAGATGCTACGGGACTGGTATAAATAATGGCAATTGGTCGGCCGAAAGAGCAGTATCACAGTTCCCCTGAACATTCACGGATAACCAACGGACCCAGCAACAACATGAAAGGTAGCAGGAGCAGGATCTCCTACAAGGAATATAAATATACATCCTTCATCCTTTTTTCAGTGTTCGCCTTGACCCTTTTGAGCCTGCTGGCTGTGAGCCAGGCCCGCATAGACTACAAGCTGCAGTGCACCCGCAACGAGATCGGCATCCGCTGGCCCAGCTACCACAGCAACTCGGAGTACTATGTCTGCCAGAGCGTGCGTGGCGACCAATTGACCATCCATTGTCCCGCCGGCGAGCTCTTCACCTTCGTCCTGCAACAGTGCGCCAAGCCCGCTCACTATATCCCAGCCCCACCCATGGATGTCCTGCCCACCGAGGCTCCCATCACCATGAACGTCATCGATGAGGTTCCGCCCATGATCTCTGCCCACTCGCAGCACGAGTCTGAGACCCATGAGACCCATGAGCACCACGAGCATCACGGAAACCACCACGAACACCAGCCCGAGGAGGAGGAGGAGGCTCTTCCCGTTCCAGCCACCCCTGCTCCGGAGCCAGCCATCGTTGATGTGGCCAAGCCTGTGGCTCAGTCTGGCAAGCGTCCCATCCCAGTGCCCCACAAGAAGCCCACGGTTCCAGTGCCCGCCAAGTCCACCGCTGCTGCCCCCAAGAAGCCCGTGGCTGCTGCCAAGAAGCCCGCTCCTCCCACTCCAGCCAAGGCCGCCAAGAAGCCCACGCCTCCCAGCAAGGCCCAGAAGAAGCCAGCCTCCGCCTAAGAACCACAATTCCAATTCCACTCCAAATCCCAAATCACGACCCAGATCGCCACCGTAAGGCAAGCGGAATGCCATTCACTACTCTAAATAGCAACTTAAAGTAATTAAATATCTAACTTGAAGGCGGCAATGACTTTCTTCTATATTTTTCTCAGCCTGGGGAATGGTATCGGGAATGGGTTTGTTGTTTCCAGAACTTCCTTATCGCGGCAGGGAGTGAGAGAGTGGGGTTGAGGGTCCAAAAAAATGTTAAGTGATTGCGATTTCTTGTTATTTACGGAATATTTTGATATGCCCCACCAACAACAACACACACAGCTGACATCCGATTCCGATAATGTAAAATTATAAGGAAAAGGTGAGGCGAAGATAGCAGCAAAATGTCAGAACTTAACAACTATTGGGATATTCCTTTTTATTGGGAGAGATATGAATATTGATATGAATTATTAAAGAGTTTGTCATAATATTAAAGTAATAAATAGAATTTATGCATTAGATTATGAGAGAATGTTAATAGAGGAAGAAAGGTAACCTTTGAATTTGTAGACAACTTTCATTCAGAAACACATAAAAATCTTATGTAAGGGAAACTTTGCTAGGTTTTTCATCAGCTTTTATATGCTGACAGACTTCAACATTCAGAATTATACAGCCAGAAAAAATTAATATAAGAAATCATAAATAGACAATTATATTACGCTTAGTAATTTATCAAAATAATCTTGAATATCCTCTAAAAGAAATTCAAAGTATCGAGTGGGACAATAATAATAATATCATAATAAATATTATCAAAAACATTTTATTAATTAACATCAAAATATTGATATAAACGAAAATAAAATCAGAAAAATTTTTGTTCATTTCTTTGTAATTTTTAAAGCATTATTTTGGTTTCAAAAGTATTTAAAATAAACCTTTGATTTTGCTTTTGCTTTAATTTCCATAAATAATAGTTAAACTTTAGCCTTTGACACCGTTCCTCCATGTCAAGTCTAACACAGATTTATTGAACATATATAAAAGCATTAAAATATTAATTTATATGTAGATTTTCCCTACACATATTAACACACTATCAATATATCATTATTTTCTGCCTTCTTTTTCCTTAATGGCTGCAAATAATGCAGCCTAAAGGCGCTAATTGTCCTTTGAACTTAATTTCTGTTTAGGATTCTGGTACTTTTCTTTGAGAAGGATCTTAGCCTCTTAAAGAAGAACATTTTATCTTACTTTTACTTACTTTTTTATAGCACTAAAATCTATAATTACTATTTGATTCATAAACAAGCGACACTAGTGATATCCGCCCATTGTTGAGGCTTCCCCTGAAATTCAAGTATTAACATCACCCACTCTAAGCACTCCAAGAACGTGGTTCCCCAACATTCTGATGATGTTCTGAAGTTTTTCGGCTGCTATCTGAATGCCAAAGAGATAAAGTGCCGAGAATTCCAATTCAGTGGAAAACTCAATGAAGTCATTGCTGCCGGAGAAGATGATCTGGCGGCCATGCTAATTGACATGACACACACGGAATGAGAGGTTCCTAGTTCCTAGTCTCCATTCGAAATAGTTTCCGCCCCCGGCCTTATCTGGGCGAGATTACCCGAAGAAGTTCGGGGCCGCCCTCACGCGAGTCTAAGGCGCAATTAGGAGCGTTTCGTTGGTTGCGTTTGGCATTGCTGATTTCAATTTCGCACCCCGGCCGACAAGACACAAATTAATCTAGCAGCGGCTGATTAAACGTGTCTGACATGGCCCACGGAGGCATAAAAAGGCTTTGGAGTCGGCTGGAATGCATCAGTGATCGGTGAGCCGAGTTAGCAGCCAGACGCAATCTCCTCCAGTCTCGCAATTAGCCCGAAACTAACAAAAGCAACATGAAAGCCGGTAAGAAAGCGATTCCCCACACAGCGGCTGTAGCCAGGATGTAGCCTTTAAAGTAATAATAATAATGATTCTTCTCCTCCACCTTCTTTACCCAAAGTGATCTTTGTGCTCTTCGCCGCCCTGGTGGCCGTCAATGCCCAGACTTACCTGGAGTGTTCGAGGACACCCCAGTACCAGGAAAAGATCGATCCCCTCAACTGCCCCACGGCCACCGTCAGGCTGCCGAACTACGAGAACGCCCAGACCTACTATCAGTGCGCCAAGGCTGGCAGCACGTTCACCACCACCCTGACCACTTGCCCCGGCGGCCAGTACTTCAGCTATGTCATGCAGAACTGCCAGCCCTGCGCCACTTACCTACCGACCACCCACTGCGAGAGTCTGCCCTTCAATGCCACTTGCGTGCCCATAGCTGAGGAGACCACGACAACCTCTACAACGACCACAACGACTACAACTACTACCACTACAACCACGACCACGGAGGCTCCCGTATCCAGCACAACTACCACCCAGGCTCCGCCCAGCGAAGACACTACCCCGAGTGTGCCCATGCCTCCCACCGGGGGTCCTCCGAACGACTCCAGCTCAACCAGCGACGATGGCATCATCACGCCCTCGGGCACCACCATCAATGTGCCACAGCCCCCGTCTCCCAATGACGACAATGTGCCCACTCCCGTGACCCCCGTGCCCACCGCTCCGATCATCAACAACGGACCCCCAGTGGCCACCGAGGCGCCCACCGCCAAGTAAACTCCAGAAGAGACAAGACGATCGCATCCAAACCCAGAATTTTTGGCTGAATAAAGTGTTATCCGCACTTGGAATGAAATATACCATGCATTTTACAAATTCTCTTTTAATTTAACAACAAATTCCTAAAAGGAAGACAATAACCATAAATAAAAAGTGTTGTTCAAAGTTCATGCCTAAATTATAAATATATTTTATAAATATTTCTAAATAAATAATATATCTAGCTTAAGATGCTCACCCAGTTGTCTTCCGTTTCACGCCTGTCCAGCAGATACTGATGCAGCCTTGGTCCAATGCCCTGGGGATCCGTGAACTGCCGGATGAGCTCCTTGGTCCGCTCCAGCTGGGCCGGCGTGGTGATCGGCTCCAGGGCTCGTATATAGTCGGCCATCGTCTCATCCAGCGGCGGAACGGGTACCTTGGGTAGAGTCTGAAAAAAAAGGGTTGCCGGTTTGTAAATTTAATTTTATTTCACATCCACTCATCTTAGACACTCTTGGCTATGCCAGGGCTTTCCCCAATTTTCCCCCCATTTTCCTCATTTGTATGCATGGCATTATCGAGCGTTGAATGGAAAGTTTCCCTCAACGCAACAACACAAGTTTATGCCCCTGGGAACTGAATTTCAAATCACACAAAAAAGGAAGGAAATGGCAATGCTTGAATCTGACATTGTCCTCCGGCTCCTTGACATTTTTCCTCACATTTTTTTTACCCTTAGCCACCCTCTATTTTTTATTGGGAAAACTTTAATTGAGAACTTTGAATTGTGTGAATTCCCCAGTGGATTCAGGGTCTGCATTCCATTCTGCATTTAGATGCAGGTTAAAGTAATACAAGCTTTTGGCCAACTAAAAACCAACCCAAAGGAGGCAGGATATCTCATATATTTCAGGGCTTACTTTTAGCTAAAAATAAATATTTAAATATCGACCTTGGTCTTGTCTACCTGCTGGTAAAAACACAATTTTGCACTTAACAAAACAGCCGTAGAAACGTTAAAAGTGTCAACATGTCATTGACTTTCGGAGTTTTCCTGTTTCTCGGCTTTCAAAGCGAATGAAATCTTTTTTGTATACCCAATATCCTGCCGTCTGTCAGTTGTGTCCTTGTCAGCGGCAATCCCCTTTACATTTTTGATGTCTAACTCGGCTCTTTTTTGGGGGTTGTTCCCCGGGCTGCTGTGCTCTTTTTGCAGGTGAGTGCGAGGGGTTTTCCAGGTTTGTTTGCCCGTCGAAAGCCCTGGCAGGTTGTTGCCAGGACGTTGCCATACAAAAGCCCGCCTCGTTATTTGCATTTGTAATTATAACAAACAGGATTAGTCTCTCTCTCTCTGTGTGTGTGTTTGTCTTTGAATTATTCAAGTAGCAGCCCTCGGGCAAATATTTGCTGGGAAAAAAAGGGTAGGGAATTCGAATTTTGTTGTTTAATCAATTTGTACTCACGTCAGGGAATCCGAATTCGTCCACGGACTCGGCGGTGGAGAGCCATTTCTTCGGAATCGACAGAATCGAGTCTTTCCATCCTAGAGGAACAAAGAAAACAAGCAAAATGCGACGAAACGATCGCTGATTAACCACTTGTTGAACACCAAATTAAATTGTTGAGTAATTTGTTAGAATCGTTAGACTAGTTAATCACTGTCAGCGGCCTCAAGTGCTGTCGATGCCGCTAGCTGTATCCGAAAAAATACCTATAACCATACCCATACCTTATCGATTGAGTGACAGCTCCCCCCGAAAAAAAAAACCAAAACCAAGATGCGTCATGGAGAATTGAAAAGGCTGAGCCAACCCTTGATTTGATTTCCCTTATCTTCAGTTGCATAGTTCGAATTACTGCTGTTGAAGTGACCCAAAACCATTTATCGTCTTCCCAACAGATCCCTACAAATTCGTGCAAGTTTGCCATTTATTGTCTTGGCCAGGCTTCCTGCAATAAAATTTGGCAGCGGAAACTGAAAACTCTCGGGCTTAAAGCCCCGCTCATTTCCTCTGTCCATCGACTCGTATGTGAGTGTAAGAGTTTGTGTCCTGACAGGCACATAAAAACTTTAGCTGTCATTGCTGTAATTCAACTGTATAAGCACTTCCGGTTGCCATTGCGCTCGAGTAGCTCAAATTTCCGGCCCCACGAGGGGTCTGAGTGATGAGTTGTTATTGTCCACCTTTCAAAGACAATTTCACAAAGCTCCATCTTCATTTATCAATAAGGAACCAAGGAAAATATTTGAAGAAAATCGGATTGAGTTGACATTACTTTTTGTTGAAAAAAGAACAAGCATTTTCAGGACAACTACAAGGTTAAAGCTTATTAAATTTCATTAATAGCAATAAAAAGAGTAAAACTGTTATCTAAATTGCTGGTCACTTGAAGGAAGGGACAGCTTTGAAGCACTTTCCCATCCCACATAGCCCTCTATAGAGGAAGGACAATCATAATGTTATTAATAAAAGTTATCCTATGGCAATCGGGATGAAAGGAATAACGACCAGAAACTGGCAAACAGGACTCCCTTTTTGCTATAGAAATAAGGTTGAGGAATGGCACGCGTCGCTCCCACAACGATGTCAAATTTAATGCAATTTATTATCCTTTTTTCATTATCTCGCTAAAGATGCCCCCACCACCAACCCACCAACGAGGGCAACTAGCTGGCGGAGGTAATCACACAATGGAGTCACGTGGCGGCAATTTGGACCTCCGCTCTATTGTTGTCTCTGCCGGAGCAACCACAACACTGTAACCTGTCCGAGGCGAACCCATCTCTGGCCATCTCTGGAAAGTGTAATAAATTGTATTAGGCCGTCGTCTTGTTGAGAAATTCAAATTAAGTAATTAAAGCTTGGGGTTGCTTGTGGCTCAGAGTTGAGGCTAATGTCGCTCGCTTAATAAAGCAAATACCAATTTACAAAAAGTTGAGGGAAATCTATTGGGCGCACTTTCCATATTTCTCTTTGATGTTTAAAGATAAATTCCAATTAGGAAGTTTTCCGCTGTCCAGGCGGAAATGGAAAATGAGAAAAACATTGTAAATGAATATAAATGACGGTCGGAAGTTCGTTTGCTCAGAGTAAGAAATAAGTATATTAAAGGTTGGTCATATTTTTCTTTAATAATAGAAATTAGCTGGAATATAATATTCTTCTTCTGAGGGTTGATTAATATATTAAACATATAAACTTATTATCTTTTGTAAGTAAACTCAATTTAAAAATCATCTTTATTTAGCTGGTAAGAGCAGGTTGCAGAATCAACATAAACATAACAAAGATAATGATAAATATATTACTAAATCAATATCTAATCTTGAAAGTATACGTGAAAGCATAAGAATTGCCAAGGGAATTTCCTTTAACTTAAAGCCATTTCACCTTACAGGTTTTCCCTAAGGAAATCATTGAATAATATATATCATTGCTTACTTTCAGACACCTTTTTAATGTGATTCATAAGCCCTAGAGGTTTTTGGGGCATTCTTGATGATATTATTTCTTTAAACAAAATCTTTTTTTAGGTAAAAATCTGTTGGGTTTTATTCTAATGCTGGTGGAAATTGACATTGAAATAGAAAACAACTTGATTAATACTTGACTCTTTCTTGTTTTATTCTAAACCAATTTTAAAGCTTTTATACATTTCATTATACATTAAAAATTATTTCTTTAATTTACTTGAAGTTGCGGTTGGTTACCTGGGAATTCTGCTGAATTATAATACCCTCTTTATTTATAAAGCTAAATTATGCTGCAAAAATCTGACTAAGCCGCTACATCACCTCCAATTATATGCATTGGCAGAGACACTTTTCCAATTGATTGATTGATGGCCAGGACTTTTGATTAGGCCGACAGCCGGCTGGCTAATCAGATATGCATGCACCATTACAGGGGGCAGCTTCTGGGGAGTTCCGGCTCCGGACTTACCCCCAAGAAATGTATTCTCCCCTTTCCCTTGGCCTGTCTGCTTCAATTTGCTCGTATCTGTCAGTTTTTGTGCCAACTCATGATTCGATTTCGGTTTCGGATCGATATATGTATGTTTTGATTATAATGACTGAATTTATGGGATGATGATGATGAGGCTGAGGGCCGAGGACATTTCGCACATTAACAGGCGAGATTCCGCTGGCTTATGACCAACACGCCCCTACTTTAAACGCTGGCCAATAAAACGCGTCAGTAAACCGAGGGCTCATTATTAAGCTGCAAAAATCACGCTCGAATTCATGGCATTCGGGGAAGGAAAGGAGCTGCGGCGACAGCCAACTGCTGCCGCCTGTCAGACAATGCGATAAAAATGTAATCCCAATGAAAAATAATGTTTCTTCCGCCGGCATGATTCCAATTTAGCAACAGTCAACCCCAGGACCCTGAGAGCGTGGCTCATTAGAACCAGCCCCGAATAGCAGATGCCAGCAACCGGCTCAAATGAAGGAGAAGAATTTAAAAAGGCAAAACAAATCCGCACACCCCAAGGAGGCGGAGCTGGGGGCGCGACACGGTGCGAATACATAAAACACCCGTCGAACAAGCTGGGCTAAGGATTCAAAGAGCGGGGACCGGGATTGGTATTGGGACCCCAACCGCAAACTGGGACTGGTACCAGTCTAGGCAGTGGTGGCAGCTGCACAGAGAGAAATTTGTGTAATTGAGGAACAATATAATATTTATTTATTAATTAAATATTACCTATAAATCAATGAAAGTTTTATATGTGCACTAATCATAATTTGTTTTAATTTTAGATATTAAATATGTTCAAAATCTTTCAACTTTAAAGGTCTTAAAATAATAATTGATATATTATTAATTTTAAAGAATTTCCTATATTATTTTTCTGTGTGCATGGGGATACTGCCGGGGTCATAACATTGTCGGATGTCGGAACAAGCGATGAATGGCCGACTGAATGAGTTTCCTTCTTTTGTTCGGTTTGGCTGCTCGTAAAGGGCTTTATTCCATTCAAGGGTGGATCGGAATTGGATGCAGGTGGGGGAGGTTGGCATGTCGTCTCTCCCGTCGCACGCACATCACAATTGAGCCGTAAATCCTTTACGGTCTTAGTGCCGTTGTTTCACGGCGGCCACTCGCCGTCTACGTTGCGCTTTTGGCCCCCCTCGTTACCGCTACCGGGTTTTTCCTTCTTTCCGCCACAAATGCCAAGCATACTTTTGTGCGCCAAACCCAAATTAACTGCCGCACTGAGGCATTGAAAATTCCAGTAATTGTTCGGATTGAAACAAGCGGAAAGCGTAAATTGCTTACGTATTGTGGCGGAGATTGCAACTGGGAGGCTGGGTGGAAGATTCCTGCTGATTTGGCTGTCTTGGCCTTAGGTTGCGGCTTGCGGTTAAGCTTTATATTTTTCGGTAGATACCTACAAGAAATGTTTCCAGGTCCTTCTGCCCTTTTTGTGGTTTGTGTGTGTTTGTTTTTGGCCATCCTCCCTGCACATGAAATGAGGGAAACTTTTTTGCCCAGCCTCCGGCTTTGCCTGTTCGTGACTCAGGCCAAAGTTGCTAATGGAAATTGCAAACATAAAATCATTTTCCACACAAATTTCTGGCCCCAGGGCACGCACATCCTCCCAGCCTTGTGCAAGCACATGATGTAACCTCCCCCCTGGAAAAGTGGGGGGAAAAGTAAAGTTTTCCTTGCCACCTGGTCACAAACCGTGCTCTATACCAGATTCTTATCCTTTGTACGCCCCCCGAAACATTAGCTAATTAATTGCATTAATCGTTAATAGATCGGACGACGAGCTGTCGTTCTCCATTAAAAGACAGTATTTTTTTCATGGTTAACAATTATATTTCAATAGTACATGTTTTTTTCTTGTGTGTGTTGTGTTTGTTCTGGGTGTGTTGGGGGTGTGTGTGTGTGGCTCTGTAATAATGCATTATCTTTCCTCTATAGCTCATGCTTTAATATACTCGTACGTTCGGTTATATTTCGATTCATTATTCATAACATTGCCTGTATCTGTATCTGCATTTACATCCTGGCTTTTGCAATTTCAAATTCTCGCTTGATGCAGCTCAAATACATTTATAAATTCATAGACCGATGTGGGAGTTGTGTGTTTATTTAGCTGTGTATCCTTGAAGTAACACTTAGCTTTTCCGCCGATTTCAATTCGCTCTCAACTCTGAAAGTCACTTCAAGGATACTGATACTTTTAAGGCTCGGCAGGCCGAGGCAGTTCCTGATTATTTGCCATCTCGTTTAGTATACATTTGATTATTGAGGATATTTTGGCTCTAGCTATTTAAAGTCATCGAACATCGATATACGCACTCGTGTTTTTATATGCATAGCACTTAATTTGTATTGTTTTTAGTTTTTGGGGATAGCAGAACGTTGTGATATTCAGATACAAACATAATTACGTTTAGAATATAGATGGATAGACTTGGAAATTGAACAGCAACGTCACAGAACTGGGGTTTTTTGGATACTGGCTAAAATTGTAGGTATAGGTTTTATCTCTTTCTGGTTTTGCTTATGTTTTTTTTTAATAATTTCCACTTTTTATCGTAATAATAATTATTGTTTAAATATGTAACACAAACGTCTATAACATTAGCCGAAACAAAGTTGCAAAGACTTTTTTGTATTAATTTAGCTCTGTACTCTATAATATGTTTACGTACTTGAAACACTTTGACTTTGACTCTGACTTTGATTGAAACTAACAATATATATGCCTTATATACAAATACAAAACTGAACTCTTTGGGGTCTTCGCTTACAAACTCATTATATTTTGTCTAGGGTTTACAATTAAATTTTCTAAAACGTTTCTTCGCACGCACAACACATAGAAACTGTCGGAGAGTGAGGCATCTTCTTCATCAATATTATTTCTCATATGAAAAAATATGAAATTATTCAAGTCTGTGTGCTACCATCGGTAAGGTAAAATCCCCTATATCATCATATAGTAATTGTTAGATATTAAAAATTAATTATCCATAGCGTTTAATAATTCATAATTCATATATAATGCTATATTGAACATTCAACACTTGTAATACGCCGAGTATAACCATTCAATTAACTGCTATCGTGTTTTGTAATTCATTTCATAAATGTATATATATTTTGTATCATACATCGTTTTCTTAGTAACACATCTAGTTTATGCGTTCCATTTGCTCTTAATTCTTTAGTAAGTTATTACACATTGCCGGCACACTGCTGAGGATCCATTATCCTGCTCCTTGACTACATTAGGTGATGGTTATTTCTTAGCTGTAGATAAATATATAGTTATAAAACCCAAACTGGAAGATTCATATACATGTTGCGCTCTACCAAAACTTTGGTTCAAATCTATTGAAATCTTGACGGCCTGAAATTTAATGTAACATCTATCTACATCCAGCCCTGAAAGCCTTTTTAAGTTGGAATCTATTAAAAGTTAAAAATGTTGAAATTTTATGATGCGAAAATTTGGAATTTTTAAGACTTAACAGGGTTGGTTTTTTTCTTTAGATGAAACTTAAATAAATATTGCTTTTTTGAGGTTTCTTTAAGTTTAATTATGCTTCGGTTACTTGTTATTAAAACTCTATTTGTTAGCTACTTAAATAAATCTTCTATTTATAATATGTTACATAATGATATCTTTATGCTTTTTATTGACTATATTAATTGTTCTGGTTTTTATGATTTTGCTTCTCATATATATATATAAATATATATTTATGCATATAAATATGTAGGTTTAACACTTTTATCCTTTCGCCTCGTCGTCACCTGTCCTTCGATTTAATTGATACTTTTGATGGGAGATTTTTTCATGAGTTTAATTCATATTATAGCTAAGAGTATTTCTATAGTTTGCTTTTTTATTTTTTTGTAAGTATTTAAGGTGTAAAGTGAGTATTTAAAAATCTTTCAAAACAATAAACTCAGTAGAAATTTAATTGGGAATTAAGAAACCTGAAAATACTTAAGTATAAACCAAGCAAACCTTAGAAACAGACAACAATATTGTTTTGCTGGGTTCTTAAAGGGAAAATTTATATTTTAACTATTTAAAAACATAAATATATCATAAATGATTTACATAAATTATAAAAACTCTACCAAAATCAGTGCATTTCTGTAAATTGCTTTCGTAATTCATATTCTCATTCTTTCTAGTTAAGTTTCTAGTTTCGAAATGGCCGTTTCACTGATATGTTCACGGATGCTGAAAGTCTGTGATATATATATACTCGTAAATAACTGACAAATTTACACATAACTACCGCTTCCATATACGAATTTTTAGTTGTATACAAAAGATCAGTTGACTTATATGGATATATAATAAGATCCAGCTAAAAGGTGTATAATATATAGGGGCCATAAAAAGGCCCTCAAAAAGTGGTGTGCAGTCGGAAACGAATCAAAAATATCGTACTGTATTTATCATTATCCATAGGTTTATCTCTTTATCTTATAGACAAGGTACACACATTTATATATATATATGCTATGCTATCGAAGATCTACTATGGCGACGGTCCCACCTGATCGGCGGTCCGCCCGATTTGCTCATAGAGTCAACAAGCAAATAATAATTGATTGGTAGGTAAATATGAAACATGATCTTTGTTTCCATTGGTTTTATGTATATATAACCTATGTACATGGTCATGTACGGGCCTAAAAGTAGGGTGTATGCCACCGATATGATACGATATATGTATATATATGTATATGTTGTATGTAGGTGTAGACTAGTAGCAATAAGTAATATCACTTTTGGTAATTTTAACAGGCGAGCCATCGAGACTCTGATATGTATCGTTACCTTGGTTGTGTCTTATGTTAACAAACGTTGAACGGAAAATATTTTGCAAACCGGAAATCATATGGCCCGGCTGGCCGGGAAGCCATTTCCGGCCCGGCAACCGCCACAATGGCACCCGAAAGAGGTTTCGATTTGTGCAACTTGTGATATGTCTGCGATATGGAATGCCATTGCCTGTGGAACGGCGGTTCTCGGGCGAAAGTGGTCCACTGGCCAGCCAAGCCGCTTACGTCTACCTTGTATATAGATATATCTATAGATATATATATTTGCGTGTGTATATAATATCTGCTGATACATATATGTATGTATATAGTATGCAGGTGTATATGTATTTGATATGGCGGGAGTGCTGTTTCCCCTTAAAAACTAACTAAGCCTAGGCTCTTTGGTTTCTCTAGCTTCACTGACTGATAGACACGAAAACGGCTGCATGAGTACTGAGTATAGGGCATAGGCGACCCGATCGGGACGCACTATATAGCTGCTATATATGCTGATGCATATATATGCGATTTGTCGGCGATGGGTGGTATTTCTTTGGTTTACCAGGGGGAAAAAAGGTTTTAATTTTGTAGTATAAAGAAAGATATCTTCTCTGGATTTTCAGTAAGATTACATAATGCAAATATTTCAAGAAACCTTGCTTTGATCAAGATTTTTTTTGTAAAATAAATAAGAAAACTTCTGAATTAAGTTTTTTATAGTTTATACTTTGGAATGCTGTCACTTTTTATATTTTTCTTGAATGTCAACAAATACTTTTTATAAATTTCCCTGGCATGCCTTAATTTTTGAAATATTCATCTTCTGTTTTGACCTCTAAATAAATAAATAAGCAAATTCTGTCTCTCTTTTAATCTTTCTTCAATGTAATATATCCTCTTCTACCCCCCAGATAGCCAAAGAATCACCCATCCATCACCTCTTTTAGTTAGTTGCTTCAACATTTCGTGTATAATACAAAACTTGGTGCAGTGCAAGGCATTAACTAGCTGCTGTATTAACTATCTGCATGTTATGCTCGTTATAGTGTACGTACCACTTGCCTATATGTCTATTTTACTATATATATATATATGTAGGTATATGTGTTTTGTGTAGAGTATATATATATAGGTCATATGTCCAACAGATATAATCGAACGGAATGCACATGGAGATGTGCAAAAGAACACGATTTAAGACTGGGCAACAGTTTAAAATCCTTGCCTAAAGGGATTCGCTGGTCCGCCAGGACCTCTGCTCTGCGGCTGCTGCTGTTGCTGCTGCTGCTGCTGTTGCTGCTGGAAGGGATTGGCCACACGGGGCTGTCCCTGGCTGGCATAGCTGCCTCCTTGCTCCTGGTAGCCTGGCTGATAGCCTTGATCCTGCTGATAGCCACCGGATTGTTGGTATCCCTGCTGCTGCTGGTAGTCGTACTGCTGGTCATCCAGATTTGTCTCCTGCTCTTGCTGGTACTGCTGTCCATACTCCAGGTGGTTCTTCAAGCCGCCCTCCACTGGCTTCTGGTCGTGCATGACATAGGTCTGGTACTCCTTGTTTGGCGGGTCCTGCATCAGGATGTTGGCCTCATTCTCGAAGGGCTTGAAGTCATAAATGTTGCGCAGCTTGCGCAGCACGGGCACATAGGCCAGGTTGGAGAAGGCGATGAGGAAGTTGAGGGCGGTGAAACCAATAGCCTCCACCACGCCGCCAGCAATGATCGGTCCCACGGCATAAGCAATGGAGTACGAGATGTCCGCAATGGCGTAGATGCTGCCATACACAGACACGTAGCGCACATCGACCAGGTAGCCCAGGGTGGGCAGCAGGGCCGTGTCGATGAGGGCAATGCCAAAGCAGATCACGCAGATGGGCAACATGAGCATCTTGTAGCCGCTGCAGAAGGGGATTACGAAGCAGGAGAGACCCTCCAGGGCCAAACCTCCCGCGGCCATCAGCCACTGGTGCTGCGGATACTTGCGCGCCATCTTCACCGTGATGACCACGCCCAGGACATGAGGGAAAAAGGCGGGCAGCCACACCATGCCAATCTTCCAGTTATCCGTGGTCATGGTGTCCTCCATCCACAGCGAAATGGTTGGCTCCAGGAAGGCCAGCGCCACATTGGACATGGTCAGAGCTCCAGCGCAGACAGCGATGTAGGGATCCATGAGCAGACGCCAGATGGGAATCACCTGGTCCTGCACTTCCTTGCTTTGCTTGATCTGCTCCTTGAAGGGCTTCATCACCAGCAGCAGCATCAGGCCGTCCAGCAGACACACAAGTGCCAGGATCAGGAACGGCACTTCCTTGCCAGCAAACTGATATAGAGCACCGCCAAACGGAGGCGCCACCAGGCAGCCAAAGCTGATGAAGGCCAGCGCTATGCCCAGGGCCTGCGACCGCTCGTTCTCCTCGGTGAAGCGATCGGCTATCATGGCCAGTCCCGAGGTATCCGCAAAGGCAGAGCCAGCTCCTTGCAGCGAACGGGCAAAGAACAGGACGCTGTAGCTGCTGCCGCAGGCGAAGACGGCCGTGGAGAAGAACATAATGGTCAGGCCGATCATCATGGGAATGTCATAGCCAATCTTGTCGATGAGACCGCCCGAGAACGGATTCACCATCAGCTGAACGATGGCCTTGGAGGCGAACAAGATGCCCGTGGCAGAGTCCTGGCCATGGTGGTCATGATGCACTGGTATAATCTTGCCTGTGATATTATCCCGCAGCGGCGGAGGCGTGGGCCCGTCATCAAAGCTGCCAATCTCTCTCAGATAGTCGGGTATGATGGGCACTATCACCATATAAAGCATGTTGTCCAGCAACAAGGCAATGGACACAATAACCAGGATGAGGCGGCGCTGATTGACCGGCTCCTGGATCTTCTCCCACACAATCTCCTTGACCTCGCGCACCTCGAGGTTGATAACAGGTATTTGGAAGGCGCCCGCCATGTTGAAGGCTTCTTAAGGATATCAGAGGAGTGCGATATGTCTTCTTTAATTTAGGATTTCCTTTTGGTTTATTTTCTCTTTCGTTTTGTACTCAAAGTGGCCTGGCGCGGTTCATGGTCTCAGCCGGAAATCGCTTAGCATTCGCTACAAATATGGCCGCTTCCGGTTATGGTTCGAGGTTCCGCTTCCGTTCTTCTCTTTGAGGTGGTTTTTCGTTGCTTGTGGTTAACTGTGTTTGCCTTTGCTGCTGCTGTTGATGTTGCTGTTCCTGCCGCAGTGTGGTTTTACATGTTTTGGTGTAGTTGTCGGAGTCGAAGGTGTACGAGTTGTTGGCATGCCAGTGAACAACCTTTAACGACACAGAAACAATATTTCGTTAGTCTTTTTATTGTTTTTTTGTTTTGTTATTTTCTCTGCAACTCGACTTGGTTTTTATTTACTTTTTTGTGGGGGTTTCCCAAAATCTATATTTCGCCCTCTGTCTTAACTAGGTTTACTTTTTTGTTAGTTGGGATTATTTTATGATTGAAATGTTGTTTCTGTGTTGCAAAAGGCTGCCCTGCTGGTGAACAGAGATTGTATTGTATTAGGATTAGTTCGTGGCATTGTCACAACAGCATTATAACGCATTATTTCGATCACACAAGATTGTTTTTTATATTTTTTACTTCTTTTTTTTTGTACTTTAATCGAGGGACACACATTTCAATCATAAAACAAACACCGAACAAGGACGAGAACATTCTACAATTAAGTCATCGCGTATTTGCGGGGCTCTACGTTGTTTATAAGGGCGGGGAGCAATTATTTTAATTGGATTTGTGGTGGGCTTTGAGCTGAAAAAAAATAAGCGGAGTGGAGAGTCCTCAGAGTCACGTGGTTCCACTCATCGAAGCTGCAATTATAATTATTGCTTTTGGCCCCACACACACACTCAAACACACACACAACAAAAAGGACGCTCTTCAGTCGCACGCAAGCAGCAAGGACTCGAAAGGAAACAAAAAAGAGAGTGAAGGTCCGCCCACGCATAGTGCTTAGCTGGAATTTTGAAATTTTCTTTTGGGAAGAAAAGTTAGCCAGATTTCTGTACAGAATTTTGCTTAACACCTCCAGAATATAACCTATTTATATTGTTAATTTAAGAAAATTTTTGTTTTTAAAGGCTTTCCTCAAAGTTTTTTTTTAAAACAGGTTTTTCTTTAATTTTATTTCCGTTAAAGGTAAAGTGACACCCCTGATTCCCTTACTTCCCCCACTAGATGGCCTTCTCCCTGTTCATTAGGGCTTCGTTTCGTTAAATTTAGGTGTAGCCAACATCGTTGCTGAGCCAGCGCTATCAATGCTGATCTAATTTCAACATTTATCTACCTTGTAGAGCTCGACGAGCAGCCACTCCCCCCGCTCTCCTTGCTGGTAAACATGAAAATGCGACGTGTACTGGGTATAAATATGAGTCCGCTACTCCCCACATTCAGAACCCACACCCACCGGAGTTTCTGACTGAAAGCCTCCCCCCTTATGAGCCGTATGCGAGACGTAACAAAAACATTTCGTTTTATCATTAAATTTTCATGACCACGTCCGTGTATCTGCCCCAAAACCTACCCGCCAACAACCTTGGGCCTGGTCTCCTGATCGAGGGCGGAGGCACACACCCTCTTATGTGTGTGTGTGTGTGTTATAAGGTAACAGCCCCCGGGCTGCCCATGAGTCAATTATGTTGTACGCGCTGGTTTTGCTTTTATTTTTCCATCCAGCGACTTTAATTTTTGAATTTTCTCCATGCCTGAGTACTTGTACTTTCCCCTAGCAACAATAAGAGGAGGGAGACCCAGGTCTGGCGGGTCTGGTGGGTCAGGTGGGTGGCCGCACTTGACCCTGAGGGTGGTGGTGGTGGTTGGTAGGCCTTTATATCAGCGCCAGGGGTTGGTCGCCTGCAGCTGCTCGAGTCAAGTGCAGAAACGTGTGCCTGCCTACATGTTGATTATAATAAGATATATACATATATCTAGAATCCAATGTATTTCGTGATTGTGTGCGAAGAGTAATTATTATCGTGTACAGGAAATATAGCTCCACAAATTGTAACCAGTTCGATTATAGGAAGGGGAATATAATTTAAATACAGAGGATGTCACATAAGTAGACATTTTCATTTGAAATCACTTTGAATTTGCTAAAAAATTATTTAATAAAATGCTTCAGTTTAGAAAATAAGAAAATATTTCCTTAAAAAACGGAAGATCAATACTTTATGCCATAAAAATTTATATGAATTAAAAAAAATTTCTTAAAATAAAGACCAATTTAGATGAATATTTAATAATATATTTTTAAATACATTTTCAATAAATTTAAAATATTTACCAATTCCTGTGGTACTTTTAATAGAAAGGAGAGAAATTCAAAGAACTTTCTATATTTTTCGGTCTTAAAAAATCTATTTTTTTTCTGATCTATTCAAACTCCTACGTATATCCTTTCAGTTCCCAAAAAACAGCATAAACTTCCACTCAATTATGTGTTATTCCCTGTGCATATATGTTTATACATAAGCTTTAGCAATTCGTTTTACGCTTTTATAATTTTATTGATTTTTACGCCCTGTCTGGCAAAGCTTGGTGGACAGCTGATGAATTTCCCAGCCGGATGCATAAACATTTATACAACATTTTCGATTCAGTCTTGCTTTTGCTTTGAGTTTCGTTTTCATTCCGCCCCAGCCACAGCCACAGCTCAAGCCCCAGTCCCAGTCTCAACCCAGAGCCCTTTGTTCGGCGTCCTGCTGGGGATTTTGGGCTGCTTTCATGTTGCTCTGTGGGGTCGAGCGGCAACTTCCGACTCCGGCTCAATTAGCCTGCCAAGCGTTCATCTTTTATGCAGCTTCCACCGCAGTAAATTATGACAGCCCATGTGTTTGTTTTCCTGGACCAAATTTAGTTTCTACTTTCTGCTTCGTTAATAATACAGTAGCTTTGGGGGAGCTTCAGGTGCTAGGAATGTTCTCTAGGTTTATTAAGCTACAAGATTATTTTAAGCAGAAAAAAAGGACAACTAGGTCTTTAAAGGGAATTGAAATTGTGCTTGGCAAGAGTACAATTATAAAACTTTAGATTCTGTCCCTTTAAGACCTCTTTCCAAGACATAATTCTCAAGAAAAACTAAATCTAGTTTCCCTTTCATATAAAACCACCTTTAAGGCAAGCTCTGCCGCCTTTTAGGAAGCCAAAATTTAATCTTCTGCCAGACAACAAAGTGCAAAATGGGATCTGGGCCAGCAATTCACGAATATTCCACGCTTCTGCCAGCTCAAAGAGCCCACCCACATCACGCCTCCACATCAATGGCAGGATGATCGTCGACTTTTGCCACCCGCAACCGTAACCCTGGGAACATCCGCAGCTTGCTGGCTGCTCTCTGCTCCTGTCATTTTTCACAAAAACCTTCCAAGGATGTTTGCTTCTGAGAAATAAAAAAAATGGAAAACGAGGGGGGCACCGAATGAAATTACATTCGCTTTTTCAGCCTGAGACTCTGCGGGGGCGTGGACAGCTGGGTGTGTGCCTGCCGTCTGTCTGACGAGGTAATCAGCGTAAAATACAATTTCATTCTCCTGAAGGGTAAGACATAAAAAATACAATATCGCCCGTGTTCGGGGGCTGTTTGCATTTGCAATGAGATGTTGGCAATGTGAGCGCTTTGGCGCTTCGCCATGGCTACCTGGGGCTCCAAACACACAAACATATATATTCCAGTATACCATTAAAATTAATAATCTAGACCATTTGGCATTCTCTTTTTGCTCTTATGTTGTAGAGGGGGTGCGAGAACGGGGATCTTAAATAAACAGCAAATAAAATATATCATAATATTTATGGTAAGCCGCATTTCACACTCAGGCACTTGACAAAAGGCAGCGGAAAATCCTCACAAGTGTTCGTAAGGCCAGAGATATATACCATTCCATCCCTCCTCCCTTGGACAACCCATCGACAAGTTGGACTTGTAAAACTCCCCGCAAGTGGTGTAAGCTGCTTTGTTCAAGTGGTGTGCCTCTTCGAAGGGTTGAAGTTCTTTGGCAGGGGTCAGGGGTTCGAAATTTTACACTGTTAATTGAAGGGAATTTACAAGGGAATATTTTATACTTTAAGAATATTATTACAAAAATTATATAAAAATTTTGGGACATCCTATCAAGCCTAAAAGATATTTCTTTGCTTTCAAGTACAAAATGTTATATTATTTTTTTCCTCTTTTAATTTAATTTAACTTGAAATATAAAATGTAAACTATAATCCCCAATTTATATTCCCAGTGTGGAACAAAAATCGTAACAAAACTATAGCAAGTTCACCTCTCTCCATGGGGATGTGCTCTGCGAAGCATAAGCCACGTATGGAACTCACTTCGTTAGCCGTGCGCCGGCAACTGAGCAATTGCCTCTAATGAACCGTGGTCAGCTAATGAGCCTCCACTTACTTGCCTCTTCGCTGGTCTCACCTTGGCCACTCTTGATCGATTAACTGGGCGCCCCGCAGTTGCCTCGGTTACCTTAACCCTCTTCCGCCAACCAACTGCCAAGTGTTTGTCTTGGTGACATTTCTGTTTCAAGTTTAATCGTCTTGTCCGCTGTCTTTCGACGCAATCGATTGCGTGAGTTTTCTAACTGGGTTAGCTGGGTTTGAAAATGCTTAACTTGGAATACTTTTTAATTGCAAAAGTTTTTCCTGGGAACGCACAGAAAATGTCAATTTTGGTTGTGGATCCTTTTCAGGCGAAACGTGTTTGCTGCCACCCCTCTAAGAGCTCTTGTTTTATGGCCTTTATTGTTGCTGCTGTTTTGCTTTTATCAACTCCCAGCGGACCAGCAGCCACTTAGCCCGAGGATCCGTTTCAAACTCGCTATTCCCGTCTCCTGGTCTCCGGGCTCCCTTGTAGTGTAATAAAGGAGCACACAAAAGGCAGAGTAGAGGCGCCATTTTGATGTTGCCGCTTTTGTACCACGGGGCGTATGAGCAGCCCCTTTGGTGGGGCTGCCTATAAATCAAAACATTAACTGGGCGTGGCCTAGAGGGGACGAGGGGGAGCTCTCAAAGAGTGGGAGTGAGTGCCAAATGGTTTTCTCTTAGCCCTGTTCGTGGGTGGGTAGCGTGTCTAATGTCCTTGCTATTCGCACACATGGCCAGTTTCCATCGAACATCCCTTTTTGGTCAGCGTTTGAGCGTTGGATTACAAATTGATTTGCACATAAATAACTTGGACTTGCAACACTTATTGCCATTTTTTTCGGGGAAGGAGGTGAAAGTAATTTACCTTTTCAGGACTCTTGTACACCTAAAGAAAATAAAATAGTTGTGCTGATTTTCTTGCTAAAACTCTCTGAATTTATTAGTTCCTAAAATCAAGTTCTCATGGAAAATCTCTCTTTTGATCTCTTTTTTAAATATATTTGTTTCTGAAATCAAGGTAAAATGGCTCTAAAAAATTCCACCATCTACTTCTTTTTAGATTTTACTAAATCCCCAATCTAATTCCATATTCATATGATCGCTAAAGATTTTCTTGAAGTGCAATTTTGATTAATGGCTGCGATAGTCTGACTGTTCTGGCAAATTGCTAATTTCCAGCATCGAATTTTGGGCCTAAAATGTAACCATTTGTAGCTGGGAAAATGCGAAGCAATCTACAACACCATCAGCGACCGGTTTACGACGACTTTTGATGTAGTTCCAGCTTCAGTTTTCCTTTCCCTTTGCCATTTTCCTCCTTACTTTCCCCAGCTTCTTGTCGCATTTCCCCCCTCGCAGCCTGTGATGGCTCTATGCCGGCAACCCTCGAGGTCCTGGTCCTGGCCCGTTTTTATCAGACAGCATCAAGACAAATGCGTTACTTGTTTCTCGTTTAGCTTATTACGAGCTACCTTCCTGCCAGCCTTTGTCTCTGTTCCATCCCCTCGGGCCTCGGGCTGGAAACGGGGAAACGGAAGGAGGCTGAATATATAAAGGGGGATGCTGCCCAGCAACCCCCCTTTTGTTTTGACACGAAACCGCTATGAACACATCAGGACTACAAACGCGTCTACAAGGCAAACAATCTAATGACGACAACCGCCGCCGCCGTCAACGTTGCCTGTTTGTGTTTGTGTGTGAAATTTATATTTATTGCCTTCATTATGCAGCAGCCGCAGCACCAGAGAAAATTGCTTCGCTCCGGCAGGTGGCTCCTTGGTGGTATGTCAGTGGTGTCGCTCGTCGGTCGATGTCACAGCCTCAATGAACTCCAACCAGACCACGGGACTAGACCGGCGACACTTTCCTTGAAAACAAGGCTTGTAATGATTTAATGGATCAACCGACACAAATTTGATTAGCCTGCGAAATCTACTGATGAGAGTTGTTTTGGGATTCTGTCTTCTAATTATGTGGCTATTGGTGGCTGGAAAATAGACTCAAAATAGGAAAACTATTGGAATTTTTAAAGTAATGTTTACTAAGATTCCTTTGGATTTTAGGATATTTGGCTTTACAAAGAATTATAAAATATTAAGCTGTCAAAAAGGTAGATTTAATGCTGTTACCATTTTAATTTTTAATTTTAGTTTAGCATTATTGCAAAATACTATTTTTACAAAGTTCTTTGACATAAAATAATTTATATTTGTTATTATTTCCGTATAATAACTAGTAAATCTATAAATCTGAGACAAACTAAACCATAGGAAAATATAATTAAATATTATTTTTAATTTTTAATGATATAACTTAAAGGTTTTTCTTTGGCATTTAAATATAAATATGATTAAGTAAATAGCAAATATGATTAAAAAAATAATTTGGCCGAATAAAAAGGAAACAAACGTATACAAAATACAACATTCATAAAATCTATAAAAAATATATAAGATTTAGCAATAACACATATAACCTGTCGTAATTGAAAAGGATACATTAAAGCTAATGTGTAATTAAAATTTTAATTTAGTAGAATTTTAATACAAATATTAAACTGAAAAATGATATTTTAAAGGTAAGCCAAGAAATAATTCATATTTGCATTACAATTACATTTTTAAACAATAGCTTTCAGAATCATACTTTATATGCCATTTAAAAATGATTTTCAAACACCAAAAATGATTTATATAACCGAATTCAGAAGGTAATATTTCAGGTTAAATTATTTTTTAAAATCTAATGAGGCATAAAATATTTCCCTTAATTTTCCTCAGCACCCAATGCACCTGATTTTCCTTGGACATTACATAAGAAGCGCTCAGCGTTCGAATGGTGACTGTTTCATTCCGAAATGTTCCATTGAGCGAAGTGAAACCTGGCAACCTACGACGAACCTACGAGTTTCGTTCTGTTTTTTTGGGGCCATAAATAAAATGTGTCTACCCTGTGAAATGTGGCAAGTGGCAAGGAGAACATATACATACATACATATATATGGAAAAGATATATACCTAAGCAGGTCCTGGGAGGGGGCTAGGGGTCGGTATATGCCAAAGGACAACGCTGATGGGCTAGAGGCCTTTGAGGACGAGGACGAACCACTTGCTAAGCTCAAGTGTTTGCGGGCGAGATGTTGTTTAATTTTAATTATATGCCCGTCACGGAGATGGACACGTTATGCAAGCGTGGGCCAGTGATGGTCACCTGGTGCTCGCTGGTCCTTAGTAGTTGTTGGTTGCTCACCTGTGTCGCTCGGTGTGATGTTGCTCAGGCGATGGGTGAGGAAGCCGCGCAGGTTGGACACGACACGCTGGGGCGAGTTGGGCCCGCTGCCAATGGAGAAGCTACGCAATTTCGAGAACAGGGCGGCGGATTCCGCGCCACTGCCCGCGGCGCTGGTGCTGGCCTCGTTGGACGCCACGTTCGCTACTCCTTGGACGACTGCCTCCTGGACGGACGACTCCTGGTCCTGGTCCTGATCAAAAAACGCGCGCGAGGTGTTATGTAAAGGAGAGAGCGCGCGCTCTAATCACACCGAAAAGCACACACCGAACACACTGACACTCTACCCGTCAAGCACTCTACCCGTCAACGCTCGCTCTGCACACCTCGCTCGGATTAGCTCTGGCTTGGCTCTGGGTCCGTCCGCTGTGGCTCACAAAAAGAACTGGGCTCTGGGAGCTGCTCCGGGGAGTGTTTCCACGACTACGGCGACTAACGGCAGCAGCGTGCGTTCAGTCGTCCGGGCAGGAGCAAAGGTAACTTCTGTCTGACAGCCCAGCGCCACGGGCAGAGCTCTCGCCGTTCCGTTCGTTTTGTCGGTATTCATGGACGATGGAGTGCGCCTGGAATGTTGTGCCGTTCGGAGAGATCTGCTCCCCGCCGCTGCCGTGCGCCTTCCACGGCGCAGGATACATGGCGCATGCGCCTGCTCCACCGCCGGGCATCCGGCCAATTGGCAAAGGCTCCTGGTTTTTGCTCCCCCCGCTGCCGCCGCCATATACCGAGCCGCCCGTTCCCAGGCCCATTACTCTCGCCCAGTTGAGCACATTTGAATAAAATTCTATTCGCGTCGTGCGAAGAAAATCAATTTCCTTCGGAAGCACACACACACTCTCTCTCTCACCTGTCGGTCGGCTGTGTATTTTCCCTCATTTTGTCTTTGCGTGCTTTTTCCTAGCATACATTTTGGGGCTTATGTAAGGTGGGTTTGGGTTCTTAGGGACTCATTTGCTGCAAAGAATTCTGTGCTATTTGCTGTAATTTTGTTTTCTTTTTTCCACACATTCACACACAAAATGTAATTATTTTACAACAACGCAATTCCCTGGACGGCAATCGTGCAATTTCTTTGTTAATTTCAGCAATTGCTTGGACAATAAACAGACATTTTCTTCGCGCTCAATTGGTGGTCACAAGAAGGCTAAGGAAGTAGCGAAGATGTGGAGTTCTTTATTAATTTTTTAATATATATATTATATTTTTGATTTTTAAATAGGTAACTTGAAAGCTTAAGTTAGAAAAGATCTTGATTCAGAATTTAAACATGAATTTCGTAGGCTTGCAAATCAGTTTTTAAAATTAAAGTCTTACTCTTTGTTGGTAAAATATTACAACTATTTGAAAATGTATTTTAAAACAAGGATTTATATATGAATTACTACTAAGTTTAAGATAAATCGTATAGACATAATTTTCGCTGTTTTTAAATAGAAAAACGCTAAGCAAAAGAGTTTTATTTTACAAAGGAATTTACTAGGAATTACAATTTCAGATGTTCGAGGTGGAATGTACTAAGTTTAAGCCTCTTTTTAAATTTAAATTTAAATTTAATATGAACCAAAGTTAGTAAATGTCTTTATATATATTAATTATTAAGTTAAACAGATCTCCTTATCCTGTTTTCACCTATCCTTCATAGCTTTACTCCACAACCACAGAGATATAATGTTACGCCCTGTATTTCCTTTTTTTATTTGCACATAATAATGTATTTTTTCCTACAACAACACCCACACAAAACCCTGGGCAATTTCTTTGTTAATTTCTGCAATTGCCCGAACAATAAACAGACGATTCCCACACATCCTCAACCTCAACCTGAACTCAACTTACCCCTCAAGTGGGGCTAACAATAAGACTGGCAAACAGCTTGGCCACTGATTAATATCTGGTCTAAATCCAGGTCCGCAATGCAGAGGCGGCGGTGTGGTGGTCACCCACAAGGATCTCCCCTGACCAGTCCTTTGTTGGAATATTTTTCTCTTTTTATTCGGACCCAAGGACTGTCACACAATTTGCCAATTTCTTTGTCATTTATCACTTGACAAGCACTTTCTGCAATTTATCAAGCCTTAACTTGTGCTCTCGGGCTCAAAAGGCCACGAAATTATGTTAGAACCATAAAACCGAGTCCCAGAACATGGCCAACATAATAAATTCAAAGGCAGATGAACACAGAAATTTACAAAGTTTTTTTCCGCTGCGTTCTCACACCTTTTTGTCTCAACTCTTTGCCTCCGTCACTTGAGTCACATTTCTTATGCAGCAAAAAAGTTTCAATATAAAAAACAGGGAACTAAAAAAAAGGTGGCTGTAAAAAAGTTACAATTTATTCACCGCTTGGCAAGTCGCTGCTGTAGGTGATTAGGGCAGAAGTTTTTCCATTTTAATTTACGGGAAAAACGCTCCCAGCTGACCCACTGAATCGGAATGAGACGGGGGCTAACGATAGTCCGCTAGTTTATTTCATTTCCATTTACAATTCACAACTCAAATGAGAACAGGTGCCTGAACTGAAAGTCATGTCAAGGTTATCGCCGTTTTATTGATTGATTATCGAGCTAGAGTGCATGAAAACGACTTTCCCATCAGTAGTCCGTGTTTATTTTCTTACTTTTTTAATATCTACACAAAGTTTCGGTTTGCATTCAAAGTTTGTTGCCACCAAATTCCCCAATCAGCAGTCAGAAACCTTCAAAATCCAGCCACGTAAAGGCAATTACGAGTGCAGAAAAAAGGAAACTATTTTTGCAGCCTCTTTTTATACGCTTTTATTTTCATAGTTGAGGGAGGAAACTTTTAATGCAGCGATCGATATGAGTCCTACTTGGAGGGGGAGTGAGAAAAGGAGCAGGAGCAGGAGCAGGGGCATCTTCTCAAAGGTAAATCAAGGTGTGCCTCGTTGGCCCGTGTGCGTGTCCTTAGCAGAAGAAGTGTGGTTGTGCCTGTGGGTGTGCCTGTGTGTGGGTGGGTGTGCCTGCTGCGGATGTTTGCGGGCGGTTTAAATATAAAACAAGAAATAACGATATATTTTGTGGCCAGCCTCGACTCAGTAATACCTTTTAAAAAAATAAATAGTTTATGGGTTTATGATTTATAATTTCAAGAAAGTCTGTAGTATTTAATAAGAATTTTTATATAGAAGAAAGATCTATAGGTCATTTCTTACTGTATATTTCACCTATTAAAATACATCCTGTATATCCTTCAACCACCGGGTATAAATCCTATGTGTGCAAAGTCCAAATTATATAGCACAGCCCTCCACCGCGTGGCCAAGTCAGGCCAATGTACTTTGGCCAAAAGCAGCCAAAAGTGGTTGGAAACAAGGTTACCTGGTACGCACCATGCGGCCAAAGCGGAGAAAAATGTCTACAAGGCACGCAAAGGTAGGCAGGCAGGCAGGCGGACTCGACGAAGAAAAACAAAAAACGGCAAGAAACCTGGCCTCGTAAGGCACCCACAATAGACCAAACAAAAAACCATGTACACAAAACACAGCAGCAAAAATAAATGCTATACAAGAAGCACAGGAAGGCTTCGTTATTTTGAACTTCAAGAAAATATAATAGAAAATACCTTTCAAAGTAAAGTTTGGCTACTTAAGATACAGAATTAAAACAAGCTAATAACTTTTTTCTTACACAAAATGTAATTTCCTTTTTATATTTTAAATATATACAAAATTTTAGACTACTATTTTAGGTATATATCCCAATAAAGCTCTTTCCAAACTAACAACAAATTGATGGAATTATCTTGAAGACGATTTTATGTTTTCTTCGAAAATTAAAGTTTATGAAGTTCCCATGTATATAGACTCTTATAGCCATTGTCTATTTTCGCCGCAGTTAAGCTTAATTCAAATTTAATTTACAGCTAATTGTTTGACCCGAGAGATGTCCCATCATTTGTCATGTTGCGAAATGGAGCCGGCTAAGCGATTAATTAATTCTCCGCTGGCAAAGTGGAGCAAACAATTGAAATTCGACACCGAGAGGTGACTGAAAATTCGTCGGAGAGTTCCCACAGGATGGATGCCCGAGCCTTGCGGCAATAAAAAGATGAATGCGGATAGAATAAACTTCAAAGTGGGGATAACGAGCGCCGTAAACAAACCAGGAGACTGCAGCATATTTAATTGCGTACCTTAATGTTTATTTTCAATTAGGGACTCAGTCATGCCGACACGAGTGAAGTTATGCCAGAGAGGGCACAGAGGGTATGCCTTTTGGCAATTAGATGACGGGTTAGTCTGGCATCTGCTTGGATGTAAGCGAGCCGTAAAACAGACACCACCCCTAACCAGAACCAACGAAATCCAACGGATCCACCACCACCACCAGCAAATATATATAAAAAAAGGAAAACAGAAAGAAAAACCAACACTTGTAAAATATCACGCTGCGCCTTTGGGTCTGGCTCTGACGCTGGCCAAGGTGAGCCGCCCACATCCACCCTGCCGCTGCTGCTGGTTAGCTCGTTACATTCTATCGATTTTTATGCCAGCAAATATACATATATACAAACGTGTGTGTATTTTTGAATATCTTCTCATCAGAACTGCCTGGCGGCGAGGCAGGAACTAAGGTTAAATGGTTTAAATTCTGCACTGCACTGGCCTAATTGGATTCCTGCAACCGCAGCACAGCTAGCTCCGTTTTTGGCAGGTCCTGCCAAACCCCTTTTCCCCATCAGGCGAGAATTATATATTTTCCCTTAAATCTTTCCACTGCCAGCGAGACCTGATCCTTTTTGTGTGATATTGTGATATTGACAGCCAGATAGACAGCAGGATACCTCCCAGCTGCCAGTTGCAGGTTGAGTTGTTGCTGCCGCTGTCACCGGCCACGTCTGGATTTGGTCTCCGTCCCTGCGTCTCCTGCGGCTGCCAGAAGCTTCCCCAGGGCGCAACGTTTGACGGCGGCAGCCACCGTCGCCTCCACATCCGAGTCCCGCTGCGACAAAGTTCGTTTTGTAGCGAAGTTGACGCAGCACAGCGAGTGGCTGCCAAAGGTAAACCAGATATGATGGATACTCGAGAATTGCTCATGACTTTGGGATTTACCAGAAGGCAGAAGGTGCAACAAGATGGGAAAAGTCAAGACATTTTGCAGTGCAACAACATATTTATCTTGGTCTTGGGGGGTTAGAATGGGATTGAGTTGAGCCAAAATTGTGATGAAAATTGCTTGAGATATGAATG
The DNA here is from genome assembly GCA_008042485.1 of Drosophila mayri. Taxonomy (NCBI): domain Eukaryota; kingdom Metazoa; phylum Arthropoda; class Insecta; order Diptera; family Drosophilidae; genus Drosophila; species Drosophila mayri. The sequence continues at coordinate 1,057,497 of VNJN01009363.1, forward strand.
CAGAGGGAGCTGGTTAAGATTTTATTTTAAGGGAACGAAACATAAAAGATAGTTGTATTTAAACTTATTTTTAGACAAGCTTTATAAAGTCATGAATATAATTTTTAGATTATATCATTAATTATTTCAGAAACGATTTATTAACATTTAAGCACCATTTTATCCCTGAATATTAATAGAAACATGGAAGCCTTGTCTACTGCCAATAAAAATGAGTATAGATAAAATAAATGTATTTATCAGAAAATGAAGAAGAGGATGATAAATGGTCTTAAGAACAAAGATAAATTAATAAGTCAAAAGTACTTGAAGGAATAGAAAACAATTATCTTTGGACAAGTTGCTCCTTTCAGGTCTTACCTTAAATTTAAGGGAAAGAATTGAGTAATAATAAATATTTCTATCTTTCTACATCCTCTTCAAAACCATTTAAAATACTACATATATATTCCCAGATCAAAAGTCAAATCTTAATGCAATCCTACTTATAATCCTTTTAAATCCAGCCCTCAGCCAAATGGCATTAACTTTCTGAATGAATATTGATGCGAATCGAATTGCAACCTTCTCATTTGCGATTCATAAAGCGAGCGTAAACCGCTGCAAATATATATATTTTCAATCCGTTCCATTTGCATTGATTGCATAAGCCCCTGGCAACACTAATTGCAAGTACTTATAGTTGCAATTGATTGCGTCCTTTATGCCAGAGTCGACAAGTCAAGCTGGGCACAGTGCGTGTGACAGGAGCTTGGACCAAGGACCCAGAACCAAGGACGAGTGACGTGGGGCGGTGGACCCCACCTCAAGAAGGGTAACATGAGCTGCTGCCTCGTTAGCGCTGAAGGGGAAGTTATGGTCAATGGGAAAAGGTAAAGAGCTAAGGCGGAAGCTGCAGTTGATGCTGAAACAAGCCTGTAATTTCCCAAGCGAAACGCAATTTAATCAGCGGACAGGTAAAGGTGGAGTCCGAGGTGAGTATTAAGTTACGAGTTAATTTAACTGGACTCCGTGGAGTTTTCGGGTGTGGTTTAATTTGGAGGGAGTTAAACTTTGGGAAAGAGTGAAACCTTTAACCTTAAATTTCGTATGGAAAATATATAACCAATTGCTTAAAATAAACTACAATTCATGAGGTTTAAAATCGAAGTAAATATTATTAATTTATATGATCCCTTTATATAATATTTTTATTGTTTTGTTTAACATATATTTCCCAAAAACAACTATATATTTTTGGTACTTTAAGCTGAAAATAAATTACTCAAATTAAATAAAAATTGATTTTGGAATTTGATTTCTACATTTTATATAATTTTTAAAACAATAGATGACAAAGATTCTGTAAGGAACATACATTGTTAAAGGTTTTTGCATAATTTACATAAATAAAATAGATAAATAAAAATGCATAGGTAAATAATAGATATATTTTGTTAATTTTTAAACTCAATAAGTTAATAATAAGAAACAAAATAATTATATTGAGCTTTCCTAAAATATGTCATATATTTTGAATTAGTAAAAGGAAATATAATCATTAAATTGGTGTTTCAAAAATAATCTGAAATCCTTTTAAGGAATACTGTAAATATATTCAAAATTCGAATATACCCCAAAATTTTAAGAAAACAATACATTTACGATGTACTTTGTACATATTTACCAGATACAGATAGCAAAATGGGGCAACTAATGCGGGAATTGGCAAACAGATTAGGAGAAATTGACAGAGAATGCATAAAATGTGGTCGGCAATCAAATCTAATGGAATCTGCGCAAACTGAATAATATCAATAAAATTAAAATTAAGACAAAGCATTGCGCAGAGCAAGGGAGATGGCCATAAAGTGAGACGGAGAGAGAGAGAGTGTGACTACATCCCTACAGGAAGGCGACAGGAACAGGATGAGGAAGAGAAATCGGCGCAAAGCGTAACAACAAAAGTATATCGAGGAATTTCAAAGTGTGTATGCTTGCGTATGTGTGTGTGAGTGGTGGAATTTCAAAGGAGCAGCAGCGACCGTCAAAATGGCGGCCGAAAGTGTTGAAGTGTGTAAGTGAGAGTCCAAGGATCTAACAATGGCCGACGACTTGGTGGCTAATCTCCGCAGAATAAAGAGTTTAGGGTGCTGCCAAAAATAAAGGCCAGGCTAAGCTTAATCCCAGAAGGCGATCAATATATTTGCAAGGATATATATGAATATATATACCATGAGGTTAGCAAAACTTAATTGGAAATGTCGCGTGTTTTCCTTGGGGTTTCACTTGGTTATCAACCGCAATGTCAGCGGGACAAACACTTAGTGTGTGTGCGTGATATGCCCCGCAACACACCCCGCCGGGTGTCAAATCGGTGAATGCAACTTTTGACATTTCGATGACCTTAACTAACTTACAAAGCGCGAAACAACAACAACAAAAATAGCACTTGCAGTTAATTTATACTCCCCCGCCCTCGTCTATCTCCCTTTTTCCCTTTCTCTCTATCTCTCTCTCTCTATTTCCCTTTGGCCTGTAACCTAAATTCGAATTACTGTTCCAATTGCCATTCCGTTTCGTTTCATGAAAATGTATTTTCCACCCCCTACCCCCACCTGGCCCCCACGATTGACTTTGCCATTTTGGTTTTTCCTTTACTGGTTTTTCATTCAAACATGGCCGCAGCGCGTGGGTGTGGCCTTGTCCTCGCATACTAGTGCGAAAATTCGCTCTCCCACAAATACACCCACACGACTAGGAGTCGCGCTGGAAGCAGTAGGCGGAGCCGTTGGCTTCCTGCCAGGATGAACGCTGCCTTTCAGGGGCAGCTAGCCGAAGACACATGTGGCTTCCAGCTGTTCACCAGCTGTTCAGAAGGACTGGAATGCAGGGGAAAGCCTGTGGTGAAAGCTTTTCGAAGGAGCAAAAGACTAGACCAAGTGCCATTACCTTTCTCAAAATGTGCATTTGCCGCTGCACTGCCTCTCATTGTTTTTGCTTGCTTTTGAGTCCATAAAAAAATCTTAAATGCAAATTGCTGAGGATTTGTCGAGGAATCGACACCGACAAGTGTGGGTGTGTGTGTGTGGAGCTTACACTGGAAATTCAGATTTGTTTTTAAATTTAAAGAAGAAACTTACTATTTATTTAATTCTTAATTTAAATTTTCCTCCTCTCGCTTAGATTTTAATACAAATTTACAAATAATTATGTAAAGCTTTTGACAATTTTGCATATTTTCTCTTTTTTTTTGCTTTTGTTTTTTTTTCAACATTTTAGATTAAAAAAAAAGCAATATTAATTTAAAGAGCTTGTTATTAAGCAACATTACTTGTTTAGCTTTATTTTTTGTAACCACTTTCCCCCAAAAAATGTAGTAAAGCATAAACAAACTAAGCTTTCAAGTAAACAATTCTCTGTTTAAGTTAAACATAAACTTATCAACTTATTATTTATTTTAAAATAAATTACTCTTGTAATGATTTCCTAAAACTTTAGTTTTGGTTAAAACTGTTACCTAACTGGCTATGAAGTTGTTCACCAATTGTTATGTATTTTAAGTTTGGCAACAGTTTACAACCATTTATTTGAAGTATAATAAAGTATATTACAAACTCTTTTCCAAAGTGTAAGCCGATAGAAATGATAAGACAAACAATGTTGCAATTATTTTTAGGGCTCACAAAGAACACCGAAGTTCTCTCCGCTGAAATATTGAACAAGTTTGGCCTTTGTCTGTCTGAATAAGCCTCCATTCAATTAACAGTCTGCAGATGACAGACCTCAATCACTCTGAGGCCCCGACAATCATTTCGGATGAGCAGCGACATTTCACGGCAAAGGAATAAAGTTTTAATGCATATAAATGGCGAAGAGGGGGGCCTAGGCCCTGAAGAATTAATGGGCACAATAAGGAGGGGAGAGAGGAGCCCAGATACAGCCAGGTGAGATGCTGGAGACACTCCTCCCAGTTTCAAGCTGCCATCGCCCGTCTCCCATCTCCCAGCTTCAGTTTTGGGTATCGTTGTCGGTTTCGCTTTCAGCTGCGGCTTATTGTTCCTGATGTGGGTACAGGCCACTGACGTCAGCAATGGACTTGAACCGAAATCCCGCTTCAGCAGCGAACTTTGACCTATGCTAAATTCAACACTCCGCCACTCAAATACAATTTTTTTCAAAACGCTTGAAGGCGGTTCTCGGAGGCATGTCGCTTTGAATTTATTTGCCCGCCCGATGAAAGGTCATTTGGATTCTCTACTTGTGTTCTTCGCAGACTGGCTTTTCCTCTCTTTTCTCTTACTCCCCCCCGGTGGTAAATTCATCATTTTAGAGACATGTCAATTTGTCACTCACCTGGCCTGTGACAGGCCATGTATTAGGGATATAGGTATGTATGTATGGCCCAGTCGGTGTGCACATAGGGGGTACATATGTTTTCTTATCAGTCAAATCAGTGGAGCCATCAATCAAAGCGCCGGCGCTGTCTTGCCGTTTTTGCTGGGCATCTGGATTGAGATAGATTGTGATAGGTAATTACAAAAGAGCGGTCGCAGCGGTGGGAAATGGACAAATTTGGGACAAACTGCTAAGCTTGGAGCCATTAGCCAAGGTCAGTAAAGGTAATCCCTAAAGGTAATTAAGTTAATTTCTGAATATACATATATTGGGTAATCTGAATCACTTAGCAAATTAAACAATATATGTATTTTGTTTAAAATATATTTTTAAAATGCTTTTGTTAGGATTTTTATAAAATTCCAAATATTTTCTTTTAATAGAAATCATAATATTTATCTTAAGAAATGTATAAATTCTAAACTGATTTTGCTTGTTCTCAATAAATAAAGAAACGTGTTATTAAAAATATTATTAGAAAGATGATATTCTTTTAAATTACAATTTAAAGGTTTTAAGTAGAATTTATTACATTATTTATACATTTTAAAGTGCTGAATTCAAAATTCAAATTGACAATCTAATCATTTAAAAGTTATATCATTTTAAAACTCAATAAAGGTTGAATTTTGGGTACATAACATAAGAAATTTATAGTTTATAATTGTTTTAGTTACCTTAAAAGTTAGCAAAATAAACTTTACATGTAAATATATTACTTATAATCAATAATACCTATAATCAATAACATGGTTTCAACTTAATTTATGAAGTAAATTTCTTCTCAATATTCCCTTTCAGTATTTAGAATTCAATTTACAAAAACCGTGTAATAAACCCACCCATTAATTTCCTGCACTCAACTTAATGTTCTGTAAAGCATCTGTCACGATATAGTTTCGTCATTTATTTATTTATTAGCTGAAAACAAAGACCAGAAAAATTGGTTCAATGCCAGAGTTTGGGTTGATAAGTGTTCGCTTGCTTAATTTGCACAACTCTGAATAAATGCATGGATATATACCATATATATAAATATATTTATACAAACAAGTAATGATGGGAATAATTATGACAGTCGTTGACGCAGTAATAGCGCTGGCCAAGTGCGACGACACACTCGAGATGGGGAGCTGCAGCTCATCTTAACCCAGAAATGAGGCAGCATCAGCATCAGCTATCTGATAAAAATAAAACCCACACCGCACTCCGTTTCGTATTGTATTGTATTGGCAAATGAGGCAAGTAATGCAAGTGCTTTGTTTTTATGCCACAGAACACTGAGGAAAATGTAAAATATAATTTGTGAAGTGAAAAGGAAAATTAGATAATAAATAAAAGCTTCCGAAGTAATCAATATCTTAGGCAGCTTTATAAATAAATTGAGAATAATGTTAATAGTTTCACAGTTTTAATTTCTTTCTCTGTAGCACCTAGTTGGCATCGCCATTACCATTACTTGTAGCGGAGTAGTACCCAGTGCCAGAGTGGTGTATTGCCATTACCATTGTCATTGCCATTAGTCGATGGGCTCGGAGGTCTTATCTGCATGCAGATAATGGTGTCTCCTCGCCTTGTCAAGGCCACCGACGCGTCGTCGATCGCACTGCTGCTGACTTTCTTCAGAGATCCGTGGGTAAGGCAACGGCACTGGCCACGGCACCTCCAAACCCAAATTCATTATGTGATGCCATCGATGGGCACTTCAATCCGCCGTGGGGCATCGGCATCCACACACAACGAGCCCACAAACACTCCATCTCGAAGACTGCGTGTGTTTGCATTGCGGCAATGATTTCTAACTAAATTTATTGAAGTACTTTTCACTTTTAATGCGAGCGCTTGTGTTTCTCTTCGCCACGCTTTGATATTTATGACTTTTACCTGAAGGGAAAAATACAAAATAAAAAACTTAAACATATGTGTGAGCGCGAGCACCCAATTTATATATTTTGTTAAGCCCCGAATTGGAGCACCCCGGACTGGAGGCGACTGACTCAGTTTCCTCCATCCTCTGTTTGGGGTACTTTGAATGACTCGAAGCGGGCACAATGCGAGTTGATTGATTGTAGTAGCAACGGCAGCGGCAGCAGCACAGCGGCAACAGCTTTGATTGCCAATCGAAGGTGTTAGATAACATTACAAGCGCAACAGACACGCACTGCCTAATTATCGTTTATCAGACGTATCTCATATTTCGGTGATATATGCGAGAGCTGCCGTGGCCCAGGGCCCCCTGGGAACCCTTAGCAGGCAGCAGTGTGTGTGGTGCCAGTGTCTATGTCTGCCTTGGTTAATTAAAAGTTCTGCTTCATTGGGTTCGAGTTTGAGTTTGGGCTCAGCCTCAGGTCGAGGCCCAAGTTCAGGTCCAAGGCAGCGGCACAGCAGCGCAGGGGAAACTATGTATTCAACTCAGACCACCAACTTGAGTTACCGGGACATTGAGTTACATGAACATAATTTCTTAAGACTGTGCAAGAAATATCTATAAAGTTGTTAAGCCTATAGGAGACAGGGTGTAAGTACAGTGGAAACTTTATGCTGACATTAAGCTTGTGATGTAAAATAACAATGGGTTTTAAGGTCTTAAAAGATTTCTTAAAAATTAAACTAGAGTTTTTTTTATCGAAAGGGAAATGTTTGTTATGATAATTGAGCAAAAGCATCGTGATTGATTTCATATTAAAATTAATAATATAATATTGAAAATGTACTTTGATGCCTCCTTATTTAAAAAATCAATAAAAATATAAAAGTGAAATTCCATTGCTTCTTCATTCCACCAAAAACTGAAGCTTACCCAAAGAAGTCACCAAAACAAAGCAAAACACATTTCTTTCCAAGATGTTTCACTGTATGCCACAGTACTGACCAAAGTTAGGACATATAATTAATTTATTTACACCACCATTGAGCCCGTCTCCCTTCTGAGAAATCCAATCGAATCCAATCAAAACTTGGCGGCAGCAGAAAAAAGAAATAGAAATGGCTTAGACTTTGTGCTGTTCACGAGGCGTGTGGACTTTAGTTTGGGTTTATTTGGTGTAGGGCTCGACCCACTTCCACTCCTCCCAGACGACGCACGACTGCTCCTTCTCCATGAAGGCGTAGTTGTCGGGGCACTGGATGTAGTCGGCCTTCTCCTGACCCTCGGGGCAGACCCAGTAGTGGGTGGGGTCCGAGATGTCGCGGAATTTGCGAGCGTGATCCTCCACAATGGCACAGTTGGGCTCGGCATAGATGTCCTGTCCGTTATAGGCAGAGCTGAAGGCCAGGATCAGGCCCAGCAGCAGGCAGCAAAGGAGAGTGCCTGCATGGAAAGGGAAGCGGAAAGAGGAAGTTAGTCTCTGTTTTGGGAAGAGAGAAGTTAAGGTGATGCCTCACCCTTGTACATGATGAAAGTGTTGCAATCAAAGGCCGAAAATTGGCATATTTATAGTGTCCTATAGGCCTTATCGCGGTCTCCATTGGGGCACTTGTTGCACAGCAAAAATCACTTAGTCCAAATGAGTTTCGATTTATTTTTAGCTTCCCCGGCCAGCGGATGTCGCCGAGCTGCTGCTTGCTGTTGATGCTTCTCACCATTATTTTGGGCAATCATAACGAGCCGCATTTCACTTGGCCGCATTAATTGGATTTGGCCCCCAGAGGGACCGAGCGTGTCGGCTTAATCGATAATTAGCCGCTGCACTGCGCGTTGCCGCCATCGTCTTGGCCAACCTGAAATAATCAGTCAGCTTAACACATGCCAAGTCATCTGACATCTGCCAGACTCCGACGGTCTCCTCCTGGCCAAATTGCGATGGCTGATTGGCAAAACCCTCTTTTTCCCTCAATGCGGAAACTGTAATTACACTTTAAACACTGCAACATTTTGTAAGCGATTTTCAGGGCTTTTGTCTGCTAAACGGTTTTTAGTTTTTTGTTTCCAGTCGTGAATTTATTTTTTTTTGTTATTTTTATTAAATGTTTGTTAGTTTTGCTATTTATATTGGTCAAGTGGCCTGGCGCCTGAATCGCTGCGGGGCTTCGATGCCAAACAAAAGGCACAAAGAAACAAACAGTTACCATAAATGCAAAATACTTTTGCAAAATGACTAAACAAAAAACAAAAGAGACTACAACAAATATTACAAAAAATAAAAACAAAAAGAAATAAGCATCAGCGAGTTGGTCAGCAATTAATTAATGAATGGGCCGATAGACTTTAATGTTGCACAATTTAAACGAATTCAGATTTCAGCATTTGTTTTATGGAATTATGGAAATATATATAAAATATACGATTATGGGATTTGGCAGGCCATCTGGGATTACACGTGACAAGGTGTCAATAACTAGTCATGGGTGTCGACTTATAGACCTTATAAATTTCAGCTTGTAAGCATCAATTAGTGATATAAAGTTTGGGTTTATAAATACAAATTTATCATGTAAACAGAGTGCAAGAGATTTTTATCTTGTATCGGAAGTTGACTGCACTGAAACATTATTTCTCTTATATAGTATTTAGTGATTTCTATTCCCTCTACCCCCCGGGTCCACATTTTTGCCATTTTGGCAGAATCTGCTATCATCTTGGAGCAACTTTCTGCTTTTTGTTTCTGCTCCCCAGATAATAATCAACGGATGCGCGCGTGTGTCAAAATGTCAATACTTTTATTATTCTTGTTTTTACGTCTCTTTTTTTTTTGGCTTCCCGTTGATAGTATAAAAGTTCTGTGGCCAAAATGGAATGGCCTCAGTTGGTTCCTTCTATCGAGAAAACTTTCACAGCTGAAAATGAAGTCTGGTGGGTGTTGGTGCTTTTCAAAGTTATTTCCCAATCGATTGCTTACTGATTTCCCTTCCCCCTTCCCTCAACTCTGAAAGTTGCTACTCTGTTCGCCGTCCTGGTGGCCGCTCTTCTGGTGGCCAACGTGAGCTCCGATGCCGGTCGCTCTGCCTGCAAGGACGAGTCCGAGGTGGGTCAGACCTATCCGCATCACTTTGACGCCGCCAAGTACTGGCTCTGCGAGGAGTTGGGCACTGCGGCCAAGGAGGTCGACTGCCCCTCTGGCCTGGCCTACATGCATCTGCTGAAGGAGTGCATCCCCTGGGCCAGTTACATTTGGAAGAAGCCCGAGATGCCGCCAACTGTGGCCTAAAATAAACCATCCAACCAACGTTGATAACTGCAGCATTATTTGGGTTTTAATTGATTGATGGGACAGGGGAGTATTAATGGGGGAAGTAACAACTTAGCTATTGGTGTGCTGCTTCCATGAAATGATGGAATACTTGCATGTGGCTACAGGAGATTATTGATGGCTATTTTCCAAAATTTAGCTTATATTTAAAAGGCTCTGAACTATAGAAATAAATTGGTTTACATAGCTGTTGATATTACTCTAAGATTTTAATTTAAATTTGTTATTATTTTGCTTTTACTTTTACCTTTAATAAAAACATAAATACATCTAAACGTACAAATTAAATCATAAAATCGAAATATTTCGGAGTATATAATGGACAATAATTTTTTAATTTATATTATTTTTACATTTATATAATTAATTACAATTTAGGGGGCTTTAATCATATATTAGATGATTCAATATTTTGAGTAATATATTTAATATTAAGTAATATATTAAATCTTTCAAAATTTTATAGCACATTTTTTATTTATTTTATTTTCCTCCTCTTCGCCGTTCAAACTGTGGGCACTAGATGGCGTCTTCGCGCTTATGTTTGTTCTGAAGTCAAGTTCGTTGCCTAAGTCTTTTGTTTTCATTTTCTTTTAATTCTAAAGGGTGCGCAAATGTGGGCAAACGATTTTTTCTTATTATGCATCTTGTTGCAAAATTATTACAAGTACTTTTAACATACATTTAAGATACATACATTTTATTAATTGCTCACCAACAGCGATCATTCGAATAAAAAAGCAATTACAGATATTAATTTGAAGCGGCACGCTCTTTTATGATTTATGCAAAGGCAAAACCGTGTAGTGATGACAGATGTTGCCACTGAACTTGGAATCGGATCGATGTGGATTTATCAGGGCAAAAACAAAAGCAAAAGCAGAGAGCTTTCCGATCGGTTTACCTTTATTGTTGGCGGTGTTTTGGTTTTGCTTTTTGTTGTTTTTATTTTGTGGCAGATGTTGCTGGTGGCTGTGGCTGGTGGCTGGCGGCTGGCGGCGAGTGAGTGCATTTGGAGTGTTACATAAAGTACCCACAACTCGACGCCAAAGACTTGCCAGCGTCTTCTTCGCATTGTGTTTGGCTCTTCGAAGCTTTTGATTTTCGTCTGTCCGCATTGTTATTGTTAGTTTTTTGTATTGTCTGTGTTTTTACCTATGTTTTTTTTTCTTTTTTAGTTTTTTGTGGCTTTGCCCGGTTATGATTTTGTATAAAAGTGCATGCTGCGCATCAAACAGCAGTGTAGTTCGCATTTGTCCATCGGCAGAGCATCGTCTGGTGAAGTGCCTCCCAAAAACCAAATATAAAAGAAGCACCTGGTGTCCACGAAAACGGTTAGTGTTAACCCTACCTAAGGATTATCGCCATTCACAAGTGTAAAAAAGATTTTTAAGCAGGATTTAATCATTAAATATTTAAAATAGTGTCAAGGCCTTTGAACAGGATGATTTTAAATCGTTGTTAATCTATAATTGTGAAGCAAAATGTCTACCAAATTTGTTTAATTTATATGAGTGAAAAGCAAAATTAATTTATATTATAAACTTTTTATTATAACAAAAAGTGCTGCGCCTTTTTGTACACAGGATTCAGGTTAAATAACTAAATTTATCTAAATGAAAAACAAAAGGTTTTTAAAAACTTAACATTAGTCATTATCGAAAAAGACATAGAAGGTATATTTTCGTTGGTAATTATATTTAATAGATTATAAATTTTATAAACTTTACTCAGCCAACAATAACTGAACGCTCATTTAACTAAAGTTCTAGATTCATACAGAATATCCTTTTTAGTATCCTGATTTATTAATTAATTGTGAAATAACTGTTAGAAAGGATTTGTAAATATTACATTTTTATATTCTAAAAATGTAAAACTGCTGCTGGTCATTAAAGAATTATTTCAGAATAACAAGATTGAAATTTATGAATAGGTTTCTATTTAATGCACTAGAAATCTATCTAGAGTGATTAATTATAATCAATTATAAACCATAGTGATCTTTAAAAATATAGATATAACCCTTAAACTTTAAATTAAGTTTTAAAGCCCTCAAGTATTCGTGTTTAGAACGAATTTTCCTGTTTAACTCTTAACGTAAAAACACTGCAAAGGCTTTTTAGTGAGAAATCAAAGAACAAACCCTATCTCAGCGGAATATACTTCAGTTATATCTACATTAACCAATATTTAATAAGACATTCTGCATTTCGGCCTTGTCATCGCCCATAATTCTTGCATAATCGGCATGGCCAATTAGGAGTTGCCTCACATTCGGCGGGTCATTCCAGTCACCTGTGCGGTCTTCGAAAAATAATTAAAATTTTGCAGCAACGACTAAACAAGCGGCACAAGCTAAACAATAACACTTCGCGGGGGCTGACGTTTGTCACCAAAAAGCCAACAAAAGCCAGCGGGATAAGGCCCGCGGCACTGAGGCCCCGAGGCGAGACAGTAATTGGCAGCAGTAGCTGAAGACAAAAAAAATATGTGTCACTCACTGCACATGCAACAGGATAGGGAAGAGGGGTAGTGGGTAGTGGGGGAAAGAGGGCTTTTAAGTAGTCGTGACTGATTTTGCAATGTCATAAAATCCAGTTAACAGCTTTGCTACCACTGCTGGATCACGCCCCCACAGCGTGTTGGCCTTTTATTCAATCGCTCCCAAAAGAGAGGAAAAGTTTCTTTGGGATTCATCCGCCAGCAATTTTGGAGGCTTTTGTCTGCGCGATTTTTGTGCGATTTTTCCTAAGCGTCCAAATTAAGTGGCAGCGCCTCAATGCCGCCGGGCGACACGCTCCGGCTGCTGGCCAGTTCTTGGCATTGGCCGACGGAGCGAGCCAAGATTCAACGGCAGCGATTAAGGTCTGGCCGGTCATCGTCTTCGTTGGTGGTGTGAACAAAAAACTTACGCAACATTAACGTAATCTGTCTATAACTATTTTTTAGTTGGTAATCCACTTTCAACTGATTTTCTCCCCCTTATACTCATTGCAGCTCGGTTAATTTGCATTTGAAGCGCGTCGAGAGCTCATCCCCAGGAGAAGCAGCAGCCATGCGAGTGGTAAGTCTTGTTGTTTTCACTTGAAGAAAGTTTATATTTAAATATGTGACAGAATAGAGTTCATCTTTTATTTATTTAGAGTACTATTAAGCTTACATTGTTAATAAGCCAAAGTATGCACACCTTTTCAGTGTGTATTTCCCTCTTGAAAAATCATCAAAAATAAAATAAGATAAATAACAATTTTATCATAAACATTCCCTTAAATAATTCCGTAATCATTATATTATTAAAAATAAACCCTAGCAACTCTAATAAGATTTTCTCGCACTGTAAATCAACATAAATTCCAAGAGTGAAGAGTGGATCATCCATCAGCGCGATCTCAATGCGGCACAAAAAGCTAATTTTGCCAATTTCCTCGTTTTCGCTGCAGCTTTTCGGTGTCATCGGCGTGGTGGCCATCGTCGCCGCGTCTCTGGTCAGCGATGTAGGAGCGGTGAAACGCGAGGCGCCGCTGAATAATGCCTACCTGCCCCCCAGCTCCCAGCAGCGTCCGTCCTCCAAGTATGGAGCCCCGCCGCCCAGCTCTTACCTGCCACCCGCCTCCGGTCCAGCGCCCTCGTTTAACTCTGGTCCGTCCAGCAGCTATTCGGCACCCTCGCTGAGCGCCTCCTCTGGTGGACCCTATCCTGCGCCAGCTCCGCGTCCGTCCAGCTCTTATGGGCCACCTGCCTCGCGCCCTTCGTCTAGCTATGGACCGCCACCCAGCCGCCCGAGCCAATCGTACGGACCACCGCAGCAGGCCAAGAAGCCACACCACCATCGTCGCCCATCTTCCAGCTATGGAGCCCCAAGGCCAGCTCCGCCCTCGCAGAGCTATGGTGCTCCGCCTTCCTCCAGCTACGGCCCACCGAAGTCTGCGCCTCCTTCTCAGAGCTATGGAGCCCCAGCACCTTCGTCTAAATACGGACCACCCAAGTCGGCACCTTCTTCGAGCTATGGAGCGCCTAGGCCAGCCCCTCCCTCATCGTCTTACGGAGCTCCTTCTGCTCCATCATCATCTTATGGAGCTCCTTCTGCTCCTTCATCATCTTATGGAGCTCCTGCCGCTCCTTCCTCATCGTATGGAGCTCCTGCTGCTCCTTCATCATCCTACGGAGCTCCTTCTGCCCCCTCCAAGTCATATGGCGCTCCAGCAGCTCCTTCAAAGTCCTATGGAGCCCCGCCAGCTCCGCCATCATCGTCTTATGGAGCTCCCTCTTCCTCATCCTCTAACTTTGCTGCCCCCTCTTCATCCTACGGAGCTCCTGCTGCTCCTTCTTCTTCCTATGGAGCACCTGCAGCACCTTCTAAGTCGTATGGAGCTCCTGCGCCGCCATCCTCCTCTTACGGACCACCAAAATCGGCTCCGGCACCTCCACCATCCTCCAGCTATGGAGCACCACCACAGGCGCCCGTCAGCTCTTATCTGCCACCCGCATCGCGTCCCTCGAAGCCCTCTTCCAGCTATGGAGCGCCCAGTGTGAGCCAGTTTGTGCCCTTGGCTTCGGCGCCATCAACCAACTATGGAGCTCCTTCAAAAACCCAAAGCCTGGGCAGCAGTGGCTATACCTCGGGACCTTCCTCGTATGATGCCCCTGCGGCACCGCCCTCGTCTTCGTATGGAGCACCCTCGTCCTCGTTCCAGCCAATCTCGCCGCCCTCTTCCAGCTACGGAGCTCCCAGCAGCGGATCTGGATCCAGCAGCGGCAGCTTCTCGACGGCTCCTTCATCATTGTACGGTGCACCGAGCAAGGGTTCCAGTGGATCCCATGGCGGCTCCTTCAACTCGGCTCCCTCCAGCTCATACTCGGCTCCCAGCGCCAGTGCCAACAGTGGAGGATCGTATCCCTCGGCTCCTTCCTCTTCGTACTCTGCTCCCAGCCCAAACTCGAATAGTGGAGGACCCTATCCATCGGCACCTTCGTCTTCCTACGCGGCACCTAATTCTGGATCGAACAGCGGTGGTCCTTACCCGGCTGCTCCCTCGTCTTCGTACTCGGCTCCCAGCGCGGATGCCAACAGCGGCGGCTCTTATCCCGCGGCCCCATCATCTTCCTACTCCGCACCTGGATCGGGATCGAACAGCGGTGGACCCTACCCAGCAGCGCCCCAGTCTTCGTACTCGGCACCCAGCCCTGGAGCTAACAGTGGCGGACCTTATCCATCGGCTCCTTCCTCCTCGTACTCGGCTCCTGGTGCTGGTTCCAGCTCTGGCGGACCCTATCCTGCGGCTCCTTCATCATCTTACTCCGCCCCCAGTTCCAGTTCGAACAGTGGAGGGCCCTATCCATCGGCTCCTTCCTCTTCGTACTCTGCTCCTAGCCCGAACTCAAACAGAGGCGGACCTTATCCTTCAGCTCCCTCATCTTCGTACTCGGCACCCAGCTCTAGCTCGAACAGCGGAGGACCCTATCCAGCGGCACCATCCAACTCATACTCTGCACCCATCTCCCCACCATCTTCCTCATACGGAGCACCAGCTTCGGGACCTTCTCAATCCTTTAGTGCTCCCTCTTCCACCTATGGAGCTCCTTCAAGCGGATCTGGCTCTAGCGCCGGCTCCTTCTCATCCAGCCATCACTCCTCAGGCTCATCCTTTGCCTCATCTTCGGCCTCCAGCAGCGCTGGCAGTTATCCCTCGGCGCCCTCCAGCTCCTATGGAGCTCCTGCTGCCGGTCCCGCTTTGAACTTCGCCAGCGGCCCATCTTCCAGCTACAGTGCCCCGCCCACTGGTGGATCCTCCAGCTCTGGCCCCTATCCCAGTGCCCCGGCTCAGGACTCCGGCTACGAGTACAATGGACCCAGCCAGGTGCCCGAGACCATTCAACAGAGCTACAGCGCCGATGGCGGTTATACCTACCGCAAGAAGTGAGGCCATCACCCAGCGTTCGCCATGTGCCTTTGAATACTCAGCCACCTGCCACGAGCCACCATTATGCACCACCACCTCATGTCATCTCTCGCAACTGTAAATTATTCCCCAACTGACCAGATATTCGCCCATTTTATCGTATTTCCCAAAATTAAACCCATGGAACTCTAGACGTAATTCATTGTACCACTAGATGTAAAAGACCAAACGTTTGTTAAATAAACAACTTGATGAAGAATCATAAAAAAGAGATATTATTAATATTAACAAAAAGAAATACTTTGCTAGGAATATGAGGAATTATTTGTGTAGAACTTTCTATAAATTATTTCGATAATATAAAACTATCCTTTCAATTTTTAAGTTAGCTAGAAGATTTCTGTGTCTGGAAATTTAACAACTCATTTTCAAGGTAAAATTATAATTTAGTGAAGGATTATCAGGAATCTTGTCATGATCCTCTATTTTTAACTTTAATATTTATATTCTTTTAAGAAACCATATGTAATCGAATATCATTTAGGGCCTCATTATTGTTTTCTGTGCAATGGCCATCAGTTCTGGGCGATCGGTTCCCTTCACATCCGCGACACAAGCCAAGTCCGAGGCATTGGCGAAATTCTTCCGCTCGGCTAATTGGCCAAGAAGTGAAGACGAGCTGCTGCTGCTGCTGCTGCACCGCTTCGACCCAGTGACAGTTGAAGGTTCAAATCGGCAAACAATGCAAATTTTTACCAGAATACCGGATGCAATAGACACAAAGCCGCAGAAGCACAGCCACTGACATGGCAGCAACATTGGCCACAGAAGCTGACACGACACCCGACCACAATTAGGGGGCGATTCTCGAGCGACACAAGTTATGGTCTTGTGACGGAGTAGCATTCATCATTATCTGGCGATTCCGATCTAATTGGGAGTACAACTTAATTGCGGCGGCAATAGCATCATTAACAGGCTAATTGGCGTCAGTTGAGATGCTACTTTGGCAACTTAGCCGGCGGATGACTTTCGACTAAATAATATAAGTAACTGTCGCATAGTTGCCACATACACTGCACACATGTGAAGGGGAACCCCCCATTGTTTTTTTCGGAACCGATGAGATGCGACACCGACAAGAGCTCTTTGCTCTTTAGCTTGGCCTGAGAAATTTCCACCTGCGATAATACCATTCCATTGTCCGGGGATTGTCACTCGACGATGGTGGCTTTTGTTGCTCGGTAATGTTTGCATTTATTTCACAAGCTAGTCACTCAGCTAGTTACTTACTTGGTTAGTCAACTAAGCTTTGAGAAGTAGAATAAATAAACAGACAGAGACTGGGGAGAAACCGTTTCCATATATTTATATACCTTTTATTTATTAAATACTTGTTTCGTTTCCCATTTGCTAGGCTTAAAACATTGATATGTATTCGGTTTGGTTTAATCTGATCATAATACATCGTGTATATCGTAACCATTTTCCTATTCATTTCTTTGAGTAACATAATTCCACTAAAAGTACTTGGAATGGATAGACCAAGTTTAGTTAACAATAACATAGGTACGTACTCGTCTTTAACTAATTGCAAAACAGAATTATTTCGTTTTGAATGCATAAATTATTTGGTGGTTTTGGTTGATAGTTGATAGTAACAATTACAAACGAGTAATTTTTGCCTATTTACAAATCTGGTTAACATCTGCACAAAGGAACGCACTTAATTATGTTATGTAAGTTATCTGGAAATTTAATTGAATTTGAACTTGATCGAAATTTACACACTCAGATCTGATAATAACAATAACAACGAACAGATATATCATATGCGTAGATGGATATCCTAGATGGACTCAAAACACTTCAGTAATATATAGTATGTGGTCTCGCTTATGTAAAGGTTAAAAAACTTTACCCCAAATACAACAAACAGACGAGGCTCAATCAAAAAGCAGTCAACATTTATTACAATTAAGTGAGTTTGTTGTAGTTTTTAGGGCCTAACATTCAGCTTGTTACGCGCATTAGTTACTCGAGTTGCCTTTAGATAGATTTTAGTTTAGGATTTATCTCCAACGGGACGAAACTTTAACAAACGAGCCGAGTGAACATTACACAAAAAAGAGGAACCAACAACACACGTCTCACCGTCGAATATCTTAATTAAATTTCAATTTAGTTATATGTAAGTTATAATTCTTCCGAATCTCTTCAGCTTCCGGTTGAGGTTTGGGGTTCAGGCAGCGTGTGTGTATATAGAATAGATATTCTCCTAGCCAATATGCAGGTTGTTTTTGGATCAATGGGGGGGTGTCTTGGGTATAACTCTCTAAATTCTGTGGCTGGTTCTAGATACATGTATATATGTAGTATATATGCATGTGTATATGATTTGTATATATATATATTATATATAGTTTTAGGTACTACGACGCAACATGTTACATATATCATTTCCATTTCCATTGACTTTGCTCTTTGAGAGCAGCTAAAATTCATCCCTATATAACTTGATATGCCTCGATTTCATTGCTTATTCAACTATATTCTCTCATATACATGCTGCTCGTTTATTGGGTTTATATAGTTGATGTATGGTTGTGTATATATATCTCGATTCTCCTATATAGCTTATACAACTGATATGTATCTCGTTTTGATATGTTTCGTTTGCTTTAGTTTTTGCTTTTTTATCCTTTTTGTTTCTTTTGTGTTTCTTGCTTAGCTTTGTTCGTTCTGGAAGGACACATGATTCACATTATATGCATCTATATAGTAGTATATATGACCGATACCGATATGCTAATGCCAGGTGCTTAAGTGGGGCACACAAATGCTCTCGTCTTACACATTTATATATATTTTTGGGGTAAGGTGGCATAATGCCTAGTTTACACCTTTTAAACATATTTCAGAAATTTTCAAAGTCCTTTAAAAATTACAGAGATATCTCCCTGATTTTTTAATATTTCTGGTAAGTTTCTTAGAGACATGTCCTTAGGCATTATGACACTTTACCCTTTTATTTTAGCCTCCTTTGCGGCCTATGAACTCCCTCTTTCTCTAGTTTAATTCGTATTTGAATGCAATTTTCGGGCGGAGGAAAATGCATTTGATATGTATTCCGATACCTTTTGAACATTTACACAGAAAACACACCTTTCTAACAGCAAAATCAAGAATGCTTTAAGCTTCTGTGGAAACTATACACTATTTAAGTTGGCTAAATGATAATGTAAACCTTACGATCAGCTTTCTGCACTTTATACCTGAGCACTTGTGTGTTTTACGTACGTGTCCTAATACTTTCTGTACTCCGTTCTGACCTCACTGATTCTTCTGATCCTGGTGATCCTTCTAATCCTGCCCCGTCGTCTCAAATCCCCCTTAACAAGCGCAACTTAAAATCGTATAATTCTGTGGTTCGACTGCAGCCTACTTTGGGGCTCGGCTGGCGAGACCCACCGGGATTTTCGCTCCGCCGGGCGCCTACTCTACTCAGAAGGCCGTGTTGTCCTGCTCTGGGGTGGGCATGGCCATGCCAGACTGGCCACCGCCTCCGCCAGCTGGCTTTACACCAGTGGCCGTGTCCAGCATCTTCTTTACCTGCGCCTGCGCCGTCTGCTGGTTCATGCGACGTGCCTCCGCCACTGGGAGATCGTCGTCTGATTCCAGAGCGGGATTAATACGTCCATTTCGCTCATCTTTGCCGGCCATGGTGGCAGCGCCATAGGATCTGGCCAGGGGTCCTGCCATCACCGACAGCTGCTCTCCCGACTCTGCGGGATCGCCTACGCGTTGGATGTCCTCTGGAATGTTGACCACGCAACGGAAGTAATCGTAGCTGGGCGGCAGCTTGCCGGACTCAAACATCATTCTGAAATTTTGGAGCTATAGGTTTTCCTCCTTATAAGAAAATTGTTTAGAATGACTTACTTTGTCCACCAGGACACTGAGATCAAAGTGATCAGGCTTAGCAACATGGCCATGGTGCGGAAGGGGAACATCTGCTCCTGCGTTTCCTCATCGTAGCCGGGATACTTGATAAGCGGTGCCAAACCCAGGATTGCCTCCCCACCCGACAGTCGAATGGCCAAGGCCACGATATATGCCGCCAGGCTGCCATATGTATTGCAGTGCTTCTTGAAATGGACCACCATCAGCAGCTGGGGGAACAGGATGACATAGACCAGATCGGAGCACATGGACCTGGAGAGAGAGAAAGGATAAACACTCAAGCTAATGAGCTGCCAGTCAGGCTAAATAATGCATCACTGCATCACGCACCACAATCCGTAAATGGAGGGAATGGTGAGGGCCATGATGGTGGCCAGGATGCCCACCACAACGATGGCTACGCGCATCACCCAAATGATTTCCATCTCGGATGCCTTCTGACGGAAAATCAATTTGTACACGTTCCGGGCGAACATGGAGGCTGCGGAGAGCACAGAGGAGTCGGCGGAGGACATCACAGCGGCGGAGACGGCACCCAAGCCAAAGAAGGACACAAAGTCGGGCGTGAGGTACTGCAGGACCATGGGCAAAATCATGCTTGTCTCATCCACGGTTAAAGGATACGGTCCCTTGTAATCCGTTTCGTTCCAAGCTATCAAAGAATGAGAAATATTAATTTCAGATTATAATAAAACTTTAAATATTTTATTTGAATAATAAATCATATTTTAAAACAACTTAAAATCCCACTTACGTGTGGCCTTGGCAATGGCTCCGATTAGCACTGGAGGAATGGCCATCAGGATGCATCCCGCAGCAGCCACATAGGACAGCAGCTGTGCCCGTCCTGCTGTCTTGCTGGAGAGCACCCGCTGGAAGTAAACCTGCCAGGGAATACCCCCAAAGACCAGCAGCAGGCCGTAGTCTATATAAAGCCAGTGCTTCTTAGGCTCCACATGGCCTATCCAATCCACCTGCAGGTCACTCAGGCTGCCCACATGCTCGTTGCTCCAGGCAAAGGGAATGCACATCCACAGACCAATGAAGATGCAGAACAACTGGATCACGTCCGTATAAGCCACGGAGTACAGTCCGCCGAAAAGCGTGTAGAAGATGGCAATGCACGAGGAGAGAATAACAGAAGTTCGGTGGTCCATGTCGATGATCACGGATAAGGTGGCTCCCAGGGCGGCCAGGATACCGGCGGCCCAGAAAACCTCACCGCAGAGAGCGGGCAGGAACAAGAGCCCACCCATGCGCTCACCAAACGAATCCTGCAGGGGATCCAGCATGGTAATGTAGCCCTGCTTGCGCATGGGATTGGCAAAAAAGATGCCACCTGAGGGGGAGAATATATAAAAACTTATAGGAACATTTAGCCTTAAACTCCACTTACCAAACACCAAACTCAGGGCATAACCGAAGGGAGCCTGACACCACACCAGACCCGATGTGTAAATGGCCTCCGCCGTGCCGTTGATGTAGCCGCCACCCACCCAGGTGGCTGTCATGGTAAAGATGCCCACGAAGAGACCTATAGAGCGGCCGGCCAGCATCACCTCCTCCTCGGAGTCATTGCCGGACTGCTTCTTGCGACCAGCCCAGATGCCCACCACCAGGATGAGCAGATAGAAGAGCACAATGCTCACCACGCCGGCTATATTGATCATGGCTGTAATTCAGGAAAGTCCTTGGCTTCTAGGATATAATTTCAGCAACCTCGGCTCTCCACACGCGCTTGGCTTGTGTAAATTAATACTCTTTGGAAACGGATTTGACCTTTAGCTGTAATGGAACGGCAGAGAGGCAGAGAGGGTGGTGGTGAGTGGTGGGGTTAGTAAGGATGGAGTTACAACCTTGAGCATAATTGCAGCAAGCGCTCATTTTTCAATTAACTGGCCCCCAGCACGCAGCATTAAATATTAAGCCAATGCACTGGCCCTGGCCATCGGTGCCTGGCCTGACCTTTGCCCGCAAGGATATAATAGGAGTGGGTGCCAGGGGCAGGGAGTACTCTTTCCCTACCGAGCAAATGCGTCCTTGCTAATGGCGCGCAATTAACTGGCAGTTGCAGCTACCATGTCCTTAACAGCGGTTTTATTTATGGATAAATAAAGTTCAAATAATGACCTATTAAGTGTTTTACTTAAATATAAGTTTGAAAGATAATGTGATACTATCTATAAATATATAAATTTAACACATTATTTATGGTTAAGAAAGAAATATATATTCAAGAATTTATTTAACAATAAAGCATACAAATACAGGTAAAAATAAAATTTAATTTAAACATTAAATATCTAAATTAAATTCATTAAATATATTTCCATATTTATATATCCCAATATGTCCTTATTTACCCCATTAATCCTTTCAAAATCATAGTCTCCTTAGCTTATATTAGGCCAAAACAAAGCCTGTTCTTAAGCCTTTTATTGGTTTATGATTCCTGAAGCACGCACAATATTTGCTTATATAACATCTGAAACCGAGTTGGGTGAGCACATAACCCCCGACTGGAGCTTATGTAAAATACATAAACAATTCAGACATGGACTCCCCCTTAAGTAGTACGTCATAGTCACGACAAACAAAACCCCCAACACCTGGCACCTCCATCCATCCATCCCACCTTGGTTTCCTTCATTCACAAAAAATTGAGCAAAGCACTGAGCGCACCAAAGCTGGGGGCTATTGTAATCCCCATGTGGATACTGCGCATGTCCCAGCGCATTTGCGGGCAATCGAACGGAAAGAGACTCACCTCGGCTCTTGGGAATAATGTGCGCCAAGTTCAAGCGGACGCGTTGCGACGGCAATCAAAGAAGCGCGCCAATCAAATGCGCCTCGGCTTATGCAACATTTCTTGTTTGAACGGATGAAGTAGTGGCTTTAGCTGCGGTATCTTGGAGATCCTAATACAGGATCTAGGAGGAACACTATTCACACTAGTTTAGGCCAGGCAGCAGTCGCCCCAGCGGAGGGACGTCTTCTGAGACGGACTGTTACGCGTCCTAAAGTGTAACCCGCACATGTGCCCCGGCTGTTGGGAGGACGTGAGAGGCCCGCATTAAAAAACCAGTGCCACCTGGCTCCACGAAACACCAGAGAAGTTGGTCGACTTATATAAATAATCCAAGTTCAGGTTGGATTTGATTCCCTCCTTCGATTTAAGGTGCGCCACGCGTATCGATTTAGTTGGTAATTAATTTTTGCGATTAAACTAAACCCATTCGGTTTCCATAAACAAATAGAGGCAGTCTCGGGCTAGGGGCTAATGGTTAACTAAAGCACGTCTGCCGTCGGACCGTGCTGGCGGTTAGAGCGACAAAATTATAACTGAATTGGAAGTTCAAGTACTGGAGTCCCATCGGCAAACCGATGTCGTCGCCTTCGTCGGGAATCGCTTTGGAGCCGAGTGGGCGTTCATTTTGTGTATGTGCGCAGGAATTTTGGCCGAGTCAGCGGATGAATTGTTGCCTGGAAGCGACGCCGCCACTCGACTCAACTTAGGGGTGGTTGTCAGCGCAGGGGAAGTTGCCAGCACAAAAGGTGAAAAGCTCATCCAGTTCGGAGAAGTCGAGTGCACCCCCGGGTGGAAGAAAACACCATGGTTAAACATTTACAAAGTCACATTGAGAGGGTCTTAGAGAGTACATTCATTATGGGTCTAGACTAGTTAAAAGGAAATCTTAAAATTGGGTTTCTCAGTTAGTAGCCAAACTTCTCGTTCAAATGGGTTATGCCATCGCCACTCTGGTTGGTTGGCGGCACCCACTTGGCGTACTTCTCGCTGTCCTCGTGCTCGGCCAGTTCGTCCAGGTCCATGTCCACATCCTGACGCTGTTTGTTGCGCTGTCGTTGGCGTTGACGTCGCTTCTTTTGCAAGGGATCCTCGGCTTCCGGTTCCGGAGTGGCGTCTGCGGGATGGCTTGTCGTTTTCACTGGCTCTGCTGCTGAATCAACAGTTTCGCTGTTGCTGTTGCTGTCGCTGTGAACTGTTGAAGTTTCCGCAGAAACTTTTGTTGTTGACATCACGTCGACTGGTTTTAGGACTTCCGGTTCAGCGTTTGGTGGTTTGCTCGCTTCCGTTTCGGCAGGGGGTTCGCTTTCCGGCAAGTTCTCGTGCAGCACAGTACATGGTTCTGCAACAGCTTCCGTTGTCGTCGCTTTCTCATCTTCTTTAGTTACCCCAACTTGGTTCTTTTCTGTTTCCTTGGCCTCTTCCTCCTCGTCTTCCTCTTCGTCCGAGGCAAATGCTTTGGATTGGGGCTTAATTTGTGTGCTGGTCGGCGCCTTGACCACCTTAAATTTGCTAAACTGATTTCGTTTGCCAATCATGGGCAGCTGCCGCTTGACGGCCGCACTGCCCTCCTGACCCTGAGTTTGGTCCTTGGCTGTGGCTTTGCCTATGGCAAAAGGTAAGGCTGTGGGCTTGGCTATCTTTAACAGGCGCTGCACCTTTTGTAGCTCGCCCCTGAGACGCTGTTGCTCTAACTAAAAGAATGAAGGAGAATTAACTTGATATTTAATTAGTTTTCTATTAATTATACTAACCCTCAGCTTCTTGATCTCGGTCTTGTCCAGCTGCTCAACGTCCTCGTTGAGCATGTCCATAAAGTTGTCTAGATCATCGCCCACAAGCTGCTGCTTTTCGGCCATTTCCTTTAGTTTTTTCTCCTTTTGCTGGTAGGAACCTATCTCAAGCTCCACCTTGTCCATGAGAGCATTGAGTTCGCTTTCCTGTTTAAGCTGTTGAAGACTAAAATTAGATAAGTTTAGGTAAGGATCAGTAAAACCTACCAAATCCTCATATGTCAAGGTGACACTGCCACCTGTATTCGCCAGGCGCTGCTTCTTGCGCTCCACGTCTCCTGTGCGATCCCAGAAGTCATCCTCGTCGTCTGAGTCACCTGTCTTGACAATCTTCCTTTTCTGCGCCTCCTGGTTAGCCTGACGCAGCACACCATGCCTGTCCAGCGTGCGGCAAGCTTCCAGGGCACACTGTACCACGCAGTCCTTCTTGCGACCCTTGTGATTCACCTCAACGACAATTGGCCTGCCATTTGAGTCGTCCAGCGGCAGTTCTACGCGGCAGACAAAGGAGCCGGAGGACAGTTCATCGCACTTGTACTCCAAACTGAGACCCTCGCGCTCGAAAAAGCCACGCAGCGTCTTCTTGGGGTCATCGAAGAAAATATCCTCGTTGTTGGTGCTGGCGTAGGGGTTGTGGGTGAGATCCGTCTCCTCGTCGGCGTCGTCGCCCATGCCCCAACTGACGCCCTCGTTGCGCTCGCGCTCCTCGGCCGCTAGAATTTTCAGTTCCCGCTCCAGCGCGGCATCGGCCAGCTCCTTGTCTCGTTTTTGACGCAGCTCTGTCACCGAGAGCTCCGACTCGGGCTCTTCGTCCTCGCAGGGACCCTGCAGGATGTAGACGCGAGTACTGCCGCCCAGCTTGAGCATGTGACCCACTCGCATGCGGATGAAGACCTTTGGTGGCAGGCGCTGCTTGTTCAAGAAGGTGCCGTGTGTGCTGCCTAGATCGTAGACGTACCAGCCCTCAGGCTGTTCGTTCTTGGCAGGTTCCTCCTGGTCTCCATTCTCCTCCTCATCCTGATCCTCCAGCTTGGGCGGTGCCTGGGGCTTATACTGCAGCACGGCGTGGAAGCGTGAGATCGTGGGATGCGCGGCAGCCACATCATTTTCTGGCAGGCGGCCGAAGGTCCAGACCGCCTGTTGCTGCAGCTGGCGCACCTGGTCGATGATTTGGCCGGACTTGAGCACCTCGAAGCTGTAGATCCGGTCGGCGGCTGGGGGAGCAGACCAGCGCGGAACCTTGTAGGGACAGGCGGCCACTGGCGAGGATTTCGGAACTTTGGGCGGCGGGGGTGGCGGTTCGGCAGGCGCCTCGGGCCGTGGCTTCTCTGTGACGATCACCTTGGGCTTGGGCAGCGGAGCGGGAACCTTAAACTCGTTCATGCTGCCACAGATTCGAATTATGTTTAATTTCCGAAGAGTAAACAAAATATCGCGAATTCCGCAGCTGACCTGAGAAGCAGAATTAGGGATGCAATGACGTCGATGTCACTATCGATAATATCGATGTTTTTTAAAAAGTCTCTGCTGAAGCCGCCGAAATTATAGATATTTTTATTTATTTATTTTATTTTTCATATTACTTCAACTTCTCTGCTTATTAAATAATTATAGAAACTAGATTTTAATTTATTTTGCACTGGTGAACTTATGAGAATTTCTGCCAAAAGTAGACAACATTGATAAGTTGGCAGCACCGTTCTGCCCATGATACAATCATGGTTCTGCCCCGCCAATTTTTGTTTTGTTTTTATTTATTTTCTTTTTGTAGAAACATATTTTGCTTAATGCTATTTTTTTTTGTATAAATTTTCATGTTTTTAATTAATGTTTTAAAACTACGATGCCATGGCATTTTCGCAGTCGTTCGATTTTGGCGACAGCACGTTCATGGAGCTGGAGAAGGGCATGCAAACGGCAGCTGGCAAGGAGAATTTACGCCCAGAAAATTCCAGTGCTAGGTTGAGCGCAGCCATGAAATCCAAGGCTTCCTCCATTCAGGAGAGTGAAAACTACTCGGACTTTTTCCGGGACGAGTTCTCCTACGAGGTGGAACAAGCCAAAAAGGCGGCGGAGTCATCAGTGGTCAATGTTTCCCAGATCGAGGCAGCCCTTCTGGTAGGAGTTTCCCATCGCGACTCTGGCGACGTGGACAAGCAAGTCTGCTCTGAGGATGTGTTCGAAGCGGAGGATAAGGACAAAGACGATGACCCGAATCTGGCCAATCTAGATGAGAGCAGCTTCCTGTGTCCATCACGGGATGGGCGGGCTTCCCAGCAGCTAAAGGAGGATCTGTTGCGCAGTCGTTGCATTCTGGCCAAGCAGGGCGACCACCACGATTTCTCTCGCATTACGCAGAATCTGAGTAGCATGTCGCCCAACCAGCTGCGAGTGTCGCCCGATTCCTCCAGCATCCGCGAAGCTCAGCCAAACTCCTCCACTATACGCGAAGCTCCGCCAGAAGAAAGGAAACCCCCTCAAGATTTGGAATCCCTGAAATCCATTGCGGCTTGGAACCTGCCGCACAGCATACAAAACGAATACAAAAAGAAGGGCGTCCTGCGGATGTTCGACTGGCAGGTGGAGTGCCTCAGCAAGCCCCGCGTGCTCTTTGAGCACTGCAACCTGGTCTACTCCGCACCCACATCGGCGGGCAAAACACTCGTCAGCGAGATACTCCTCCTAAAGACCGTTCTAGAGCGCGGCAAGAAGGTGCTGCTCATCCTGCCCTTTATATCGGTTGTGCGGGAAAAGATGTTCTACCTACAGGACCTGCTCACGACAGCTGGCTATCGGGTGGAGGGATTTTTCGGGGGCTACACTCCGCCCGGCGGCTTTGAGAGCATCAACGTAGCCATTTGCACCATCGAGAAGGCCAATTCTATCATAAATAAGCTCTTGGAACAGGGCAAACTGGACACGATTGGCATGGTGGTGGTGGACGAAGTACATCTCATCTCAGACAAAGGACGAGGATACATTCTGGAGCTACTGCTGGCCAAGATTCTGTACATGTCGCGTCGCAATGCCCTGCAGATTCAAGTGATCACCATGTCGGCCACTCTGGCAAATGTAGAGCTGCTCCAGCGCTGGCTTGACGCCGAACTGTACATCACAGACTATCGGCCAGTGGATTTGCAGGAGATGATCAAGGTGGGCACCAAGATCTTTGATCAGCAGCTAAAGTTCATTCGCGATGTCTCGCAGCAGGCGGAGCTGCGACAGGCCCTTGGCAACGACTCAGACCATGTGGCCCAGCTGTGCATCGAGACGCTCCTGGAGGGCTGCTCCGTTATTGTCTTTTGTCCCTCGAAGGATTGGTGTGAAAACCTAGCCGTCCAACTGGCCACAGCCATGCACGGACTTATCAAGTCTGGCTCGGATCTTGGCCAGCGTCTGCGGGCTAATCTCAATCCAGAGGCAATCGGGGAGGTTAAGAAGCAGCTAAGAGATATACCAACAGGTGGGTAACATAAAAGGAGGTAGAAAATATTAAATAACTTTATTCCTTTCCAGGTATCGATGCTGTCATGTCCAAGGCTGTCACCTATGCCTGCGCCTTCCACCATGCCGGTTTGACCACCGAAGAGCGAGACATTGTGGAGGCGTCCTTCAAGGCGGGAGCACTAAAAGTACTGGTAGCCACCAGTACCCTAAGCTCGGGCGTCAACCTGCCCGCTCGACGGGTGCTCATCCGTTCTCCCTTGTTCGGTGGCAAGCAGATGAGCTCTCTTACCTACCGCCAGATGATTGGACGAGCTGGTCGAACTGGCAAGGATACGATGGGGGAGTCTATACTTATCTGCACGGAGAGCAATGCCCGCATAGGCCGTGAGCTGGTGACGGCACAGCTCCAGCCTATAACATCCTGCCTGGAGCTGGACGGGAGTGTAAGTTTGCTAATTTTTAAGCCGAAAATCTCTTAAAGAATCTTCCTTTTCAGACTCACTTGAAACGCGCTCTCCTGGAGGTTATATCCTCTGGCGTGGCCAGCACCAGGCAGGACATAGATTCATTTGTCAATTGCACTTTGCTGAGTGCCCAAAAGGCTTTAGAAGCTCCATCCTCTGATAAAGATCAGCCACCAGAAGAGGACTCTGAAGGGAATTACATCAGTGATGCCCTGGATTTCCTAGTGGAGTATGAATTCATCCGACTTCAAACAGATGAGGAGACGGAGTCCTCCACCTATGTAGCCACTCGTCTGGGAGCCGCTTGTTTGGCCTCCTCCATGCCACCTACCGATGGTCTCATACTCTTCGCTGAGTTGCAGAAATCGCGTCGCTGTTTTGTTCTAGAGTCCGAACTCCATGCTGTCTACCTGGTGACGCCCTATTCTGTGTGCTATCAACTGCAGGATCTCGACTGGCTGCTGTACTTAGACATGTGGGAAAAGCTAAGCCCGGCCATGAAAAAGGTGGGAGAACTGGTTGGGGTCAAGGAGGCCTTTCTCATCAGGGCGATGCGCGGACAGACGACGCTGGACTACAAGCAAATGCAGGTGCATAAGCGGTGGGTGGATTGGATTGGTTCCTTTTTGATTTGAATTACAGAAAATGTTTTTTCTTGTGTCCAGTTTTTACACAGCTCTGGCGCTGCAGGAACTGGTTAACGAGACACCCATAAATGTGGTGGTGCACAAGTTCAAATGCCACCGCGGAATGCTGCAGAGCCTCCAGCAGATGTCTTCCACGTTCGCGGGAATTGTGACCGCCTTCTGCCACTCCCTGCAGTGGTCAACACTTGCCCTGATAGTCTCCCAGTTCAAGGATCGCCTGTTTTTCGGCATTCACCGGGATCTTATTGATCTAATGCGGCTGCCTGACTTGTCACAGAAGCGAGCGCGGGCTCTCTTCGATGCTGGCTTTACGAGTTTGGTGGAGGTGGCAGGTGCGGATCCCTTGGAGCTGGAAAAGGTGCTCTTCAACTCGCTCAGCTTCGACTCCGCGAAGCAGCATGACCACGAGAATGCCGAGGAGGCGGCCCTTCGCAACAAAGTACGCAACTTTTTCATCACGGGCAAGGCGGGCATGACTGTGGCGGAAGCTGCCAAGCTGCTGATCGACGAAGCTCGCCAGTTTGTTCAGTACGAGATTGGAGTGGGCAGCATCAAGTGGACGCAGGAACAGCCAAAGAGCGGCGATACTTCAAAGTCCCTGAACAACGGGATGGAGGTGGAACTGCACATGTCTTTAGAGGAGCAGCATGTTCAGGCGCAGGTTCCCCCGTCAAAGCGAAGGCTGCCCAGCCAAGAAAGAAATAATAATGCTGAAGAGGCTTCGCAGCCCAAAATGGCCAAACTGGATGCACGAGTGGATGGTGAAAGGATACAGCGACGTTCTCAGGGTTTAAACCAAAGTCTTAACAAAGATTCCCATCTAAAGTCAGTTGAGAAAGCTCCAAAATGTTTGCCTTCCACTGGCAATGTCCAGGAATCTACACCTTTAAGAAATAATAATCAGAATTTGGCAAAGGACTTCCATTCAGATAAGACCGCACCACAGATTCCAACTGTAAAAATCAAAGAAAATGCTGATCCCTCCCAAAAGGATACCCCAAAAATAACTCAATCATCGGAATTTTCCAAAGGAATCCTTCCAATTCCAGGTCAAAAACAAAGTTCAGAGGTTAATAAAGAAACCAAGCCTGTGGCTATCATCTCCAATTCACCCACAGCACGAGAGGAATCACCCAGCACCAGTGCTCATGCACGTAAGATTCTACTGAAAAAGGAAATAGCCGAACGCCGACGGATTGCCATGATGAAAATCAACCAAAAACGTGCCGAGCGGGCTGCCATGTCTCCCATCGAGCGGTCTTCCAGCAAAGAAAAGGAGGCAAGTACTACTCAAAACCCAACTCAAGTTCAGACAGAACAGGAAGTACTTAGTACCAACAAGGTGAATGTGGCAGTCCAGGAGAATTTCGTAGCCAAGGGGAGCTTAGGTTCTAAGCCCTTTAAGGAGCCCTTCAGCAAAGAGACTACAGTGACCCCCACACGCATGCAGAGTGGGAGTACAGCTACTACATTGCCCCGCAGGAGCCCACGCAATCATACGCCCACCCAGACTCAGACCAAAACCCAGAGTCGCACTGCTTCAAGAAAGCCTTCCACGGCAGAGGAGGATCTGTTTATGGCAGACGATTCCTTTATGCTCAGCTCGGGAGTGACGGCTGCCCTTACGGCCGCCGATAGCAAGATTCCTGCTCCCTCGGAGGCGGATGAGATACCCAGCTCTCAGCCCAAAGAACCAGAGATCGCGGCCACTGCGTTGACGCCGCATGCCTCCAGGCTGATGCGCTCATTTCAGCTCCGTTCGCAGCGAATGCAGAGTCCCAAAGCGAAATCCAAGGAACCTGAGCCAGTAGCCATAGAAACCACTAATTCCTCCAATGCAGCCTCATCCATGGAGCTCTCAGACATGTCGATGGAGAACTCTCTGATCAAGAATCCGCTGCAGCTGAATGCCTCGCATATCCTCAGCTGTTCCAAGGCGGATGACAATGCCTCCAGTTTCAGCAGCATCGACATCATCGACATTTGTGGCAACCGACAACTGTTCCAAATGGCCCTCATGGAGCTCTTAGAGGCCACGCGTTGCGGTTTCAGCGTTGCATTGCAGGCACAGGCAGGCAGACAGAAGCCACTGATCGGGGCCAACCTGCTGATCAACCAGGTGGCAGCGGCGGAGCAGAGAGAGGCTGCTGCCGGCCAGCAGATTCTGTTCCAGGTAGACGACAGTTGCTTCATAGCCGGCTTATCCTTCTGCCTGGCGGATAATGTGGTTTATTATTTGAATATGCAAGAGGAGGAGCAAAAGCAGGCACAGGGCGCAGTTCCCACAAGTCTGAAGGAGCAGGAGCTGTGCAAGCTATTGACACGTCCGGAGCTAACACTCATCATGCACGATGGCAAGGAGCAGCTAAAGAAGCTCTTGAAGGCCATGCCAAAGCTTGGGAAGATTGCTGTGAAGCTGGAGGATCCCAAGGTGGGCAACTGGCTGCTGCAGCCGGACAAGACGCTTAGCTTTCAGAACATGGTAAGTTTTAAGAATGAAATCTTTAAGGGATTATTTTTCTAATTCTCGATTTTTCAGT
Source organism: Drosophila mayri (assembly GCA_008042485.1). Lineage (NCBI taxonomy): Eukaryota > Metazoa > Arthropoda > Insecta > Diptera > Drosophilidae > Drosophila > Drosophila mayri. Next base: position 1,088,626 of record VNJN01009363.1, read on the forward strand.
GCCAGCAATTTGCTCCGGAGTGCACAGCTCTAGCTGATCTCTGTGGCAGTGGTCGTGGCTATACCAGCTATGGCCTCGATAGCTCCAGTGCCATATTGCCCAAGATTAGGGCATCCATCGAGGCCTGTGTGACCGTGCATATACTCAAGGGACAGCTGGAGAATCTGGAGAGGATAGGCGATGGTCAGTTGCTCAAGTTTTTCAGGGGTAAGTTTGGGTTTCTAAACAATCTGAGTTTCAGTATTAAATATTTATTTTTTTAGATATAGAAATGCCCATTCAGCTGTCCCTCTGCCACATGGAGGCTGTGGGCTTTCCTGCAAAGGAGCAACGACTTCAGCGTCTCTTCCAGCACATGGTGGCCGTAATGAAGAAGCTGGAGGTCAAGATCTACGAGCAGCATGGGTCCCGCTTTAACCTCGGCTCAACGCAGACCGTGGCCAAGGTATTGGGACTCCATCGCAAGCCGTCGGGACGTGTGAGTACCTCCCGGCAGGTGCTGGAGAAGATAGACTCGCCCATATCCATGCTGATCCTGGCCCACCGTAAATTGAGCACGCTTCTGGCGAAGAGCATGCAGCCGCTGCTGAAATGCTGTGAGTCCAACCGTATCCATGGTCAGAGCATCACCTATACGGCGACGGGTCGTATATCCATGACGGAGCCAAATCTGCAGAATGTGGCCAAGGATTTTGTGATAAAACTAGGAACAGACGGGATAAATATATCTTGCCGTTCGGTCTTCGCCCCGATGGATGAAAAGCTGTGTCTGCTCTCAGCTGACTTTTGTCAACTAGAGATGCGTATCCTAGCCCACTTATCGCAGGATAAGGCTCTTGTAGAGGTGATGAACTCGCCGCAGGATCTGTTCACCGCCATTGCGGCTCACTGGAATCGCTTAGATGAAGCCGAGGTGTCGGAGCACATGCGCAATGGCACTAAGCAGATCTGCTATGGCATTGTCTACGGCATGGGCATGCGCAGCCTGGCCGAGTCTCTGAAGTGCACGGAGCAGGAGGCGCAGATGGTGTCGGAGCAATTCCACCAGGCCTATCCGGGCATACGAACCTACACCCAGAAGGTGGTAAAGTTCGCCCGCAACAATGGCTATGTGGAGACCATCACGGGACGGCGACGCTACTTGGATCACATCAACAGTGGAGAGGCGCAATTGAAGAGTAAGTAGATCTAAGATCTAAGATCTTTCATGGTCACTTAAGAATTATTAACTTTTCCCACAGATCAGGCTGAGCGCCAGGCCATCAACTCGACCATCCAGGGATCGGCAGCGGATATTGCCAAAAGTGCCATCATCAAAATGGAGAAGAACATCTCTCGCTATCGGGAAAAGCTTGGTGTAGCTGAAAATGCAGTCAACCTCGTGCTCCACCAGCACGACGAACTGATCTTTGAGGTGCCCGCTGACAAGGCCAAGAAGATAGCCAAGGTGCTCAGCCTAACCATGGAGAACTGCGTGAAGCTCAGTGTGCCGCTTAAGGTGAAGCTGAAGATGGGTCGCAGTTGGGGGGAAATCCAGGAAATAAGGGTGTAGTTAGCATAAAATATATTCATTTTTTAGGGTAACAAATTGTATATATTCTTGAAGGGAATTATAATTAATTCCCAGCTTCCTTCGCCTGCCACTCTGTCCAGGAGCCGGCATAGGCCTTGGCGCTGCAAGAAATTTTTACAACATGAAATATACAAATATAAAATAATGTAAAAGTTAAATCGTACTTAGTAAATCCCAAGCTGCTAGCCAAATTGGCAGCTCTGGCGGCACGTCCTCCCGCCTTGCAGGAGAAGATCAGGGCCGCATCACTTGAAGGCTTTGCGCGTCCATAGGCTTTTTCGAATTCCTCATTCGGCAAGTTCAGGGCCTTCTCCAATTCGGGCACTGGAAACAAAAGAAGGGTGTGTCTCCCATTAAGCCGGCTAATCCCTGAACTTTGGAGCTCCACTCACATGGTATATTTATGCTGGCGGGCAGGACACCGGTTTCCTTCAGCTCCGATTCGTTACGGACGTCGAAAAGGTACTTTTCGGGATGATTGGGCACATCCTTAACTTCCTCGTAGGTAGCCATAATAGATATAATTTTCAGTTGAAATATATATTTTAATCAACGCGAAATTAAGCCGGCAAGCTTCCGTATCTATGGTGTGACTGAGACGTTAGCCTTCCAATATACCAAGTCTACGGCAGGTAAAGGGCTGCCAGATAATTCAGATTAATATAATTTATATATATGTATATAAATATAGTTTTAAATTGTTTAATTTTAAGATTTTTTCCCCCCATTTTTATTATGTTTAAATGTATAAATTGATAAATATTTTATATCTAGTATATGTCTGGTTCTGCAACCGGTTCGCTGCAGGTTTACATCTGGTTCCATTTTTATAGTTGGCGCCTAAGTTAACAGCCCACCTATACCATCCACTGTTATACGATTTTCTGCTAAACTGGCGAATTGAGAAAAATAAACTTTGTAGAGTAAATCTTCAATAAATTCCCTTTATCCAGATATATCGGGTATTCCGGAAAACTTCCAGTGAGCCGAGATATTAATAAAACCATGCCACCAACAAAAGATGCGACTACGAAGGCCTAAAATAGAACCATTCTACAGACTTTATTAAATCGTTTTTTTTTGGTTGCATTATTTATAGTAAAAATAAATGTTTCAAAAATCGTTACTAAAAATAGTACAAAATTATTAATTTATAATAAATCTACAAGTGGGTCTTTTGAATTCTAAAAAATGTCATTAAAAATATCAGATTTAAATGTCTGTTTTTAAAATAAAGCAAACAATAAAATAGCATTACTTATAATAAAAAAAAGTTATAAACAATATTTTTCTTGTCTTCTTAAAAGAAATAAATTATCAGAGTGTGAACTGGAATACAGTCAAGCTTTTACTCAATAATTAAGTTTTGATTATTGAGTAAAAGCTTGACTGTATTCCACTATTTGAACCATTTTAATAAAAATTTATTAGAATTAAAGAACCAGATAAACATAATATAATAAGATCGATATGACTCCCACTTTTCTCACAGAAATATCTACAGAAAAATCCCTTCCATGGTTACAGAGTTTTTAAAAACCAACAACAGCCACATTCAAAATTGTTCATTTTATTGTTTATACAATTTATAAATCATTTTCAATTTCACAATTAATAATATTCAAGAATTCACTAAATAATTACAAAATAGTCGAAGCATAGGCCATAATTTGCACTAAAAAATGTAAATTGCACAACGTTTTCATCATTTTATTCTTAGGATCTCTTGGTGGTGTGTGGGCATTTCTTGAACAATTAAATAGGATTGCAAAATAAATACAGGAAACACATGCTTCGCACGCCCACGCTCTACAGTTTGTAAACATCGGTATTCCTTATATACTACGGCGTATCAAAAGTGGTTCTTTTTGCAAATTAGTGACCCTTCTCGATGTGCAGCATCGACATTTAACCTAGATATTGTATACAGTTTAACTTCATGCTTTTTCATTGGCATTGAACAATTATTTCATTACATCTCTCATCCTTAAGTCAACAACGACACACAGACACTGATCTTGTCTTAGTTCCACTTTACACTACTCCCTTCGCTTTACTTGCTTCACAATCGATTATCCAAAAATATATTATGTTTTTTTTTTGTAAATTCTACGAATTTATGATTGATATATTATGCGATTCAATGCGTGTTTTTTGAATACCCAGCTTAGCGCGTTTATAACAAGTCGCCTGCACAGTGATTGAATATAAAACAAGTCGAAACAAAGTGCATCCTTTGCCTCTATGTGATCTTTTTGTGTACGTGTGGCTGTGTATTGGGTGTTTATATATTACAGGGCACTATTCGTAGCGCTTAGACGGTGGCACCAAGTGCTCCGGCAGCACGGTGGGCAGCTCGCAGCCTTCCAGCTTGACGTTGATTAAGTGCAAGGCCAGCGCGAACTCATCAGAGTCCAGGAAGCCATCGCCATCGACGTCGGACAGTTTCCAGATCTTGCTGAGCACCGAGTTGGGCAGTTTCGATTTGATGAGCTCCTGCTTGGCAGCTGTAAGTGGATTTATTGATTAGCTTTCTAAATCTGGCAAATAAAATTCAAGACTGGCTACTTACTTGCACCGGATATCTTGCCATCAACGGGTCCCAGCCCGTTGAAGATGCCGTCTGTGCGCGGTTTGTCCTTGTTGCAGATCCAGTCGTGTTCTCCATAGCCGGCATCGATGCCCTCACCCTTCATGTAGCCGAAGGGCGAGACGTGGTCGTCGATGACTCCCTCGAAGGCACCACCTGCAGCAGAACAAATTAAAGAGAAAGGATCAGTTTAGCACTTAAAAAGTAATACATTTGAATAAGTGATTGAGGGAAATTTTAATAAATAGATAAATAGTAATATAAATATTGATATTATAAAGCAAAATGCTATTTATATGCACACATATCCCTTATTTGCATTTATTAAGCTTGTAATCTAAGTCGATCGGTGCGTCGCCGTGCACAAACATTCAATTTGAGGCAATTAAAACCTTCAGATCGTTTAGGCTCCGCAATTGACGTCGCCGCCGTATCGTGACTAGGCCGGCTGACCGACTTAAGCACGTACTTTGCCGGCTACGACTACGTCTACCTACTTTAACAGGCAATTGTGGTGCATTCTGGAAGCAATTGAGATGGGCGGCTGACCACCAGGCGGTGCAGGTTGCCAAGTGCGTTTTAAATGCACTTTTTTTTTTGAAGTTTCCACTCTCAACTGTTTGTTGCTCAATTTGTTTGCGGCCTCTTGCTGTCGCAACGGGCAATTGAAAAGGCCGATGCCGCTGGTGGGGTGGCAAGACTTGGGGGCAATAAATTATAAAAACAAATCGAAGAATACAATGGTGCTCCTTTTGCGGTGGTGCTTACGTCCAAGTCCGTCCCTGTTCCCGAATCCGGCTCAGCCTCAGGCTCAGTTGCAGGTCTAGTTTCTACCTCAGGCTCAGTATCCACCTCCTGCTCTGTACCTAGCTCTGGCTCTGGCTCTGGTTCAGTCTCAGCTACTGTTTCTGGACCAGGATCGGCGGCTTCCTTGTCATTCTCGACATTGCCCACCCGACTAGTACAACTGCTGAACAAACGAAGCTGCTGCTGGCGCAGATTCTGCAGCCAGCGATCAAAGCGCTCGGCAAACTGCTCCCGCTGAGAGCTGGGGGTCAGCAGATCGGGCTCCGCGGCCACATCGAAGTCATCGTCTGAATCCTCTTCGGGTATGCAAGAAGAGAAGAGAAAGAAAGATGGTTTTTGACAGAGGAGGAGCACTGTTACAGTGGAGCATCTGGTCAGTGCGGGAGTGCCAATCGGACGTAGAAAACCAACTCAAGTTCAGATTGAAATTCAAAGCAAATTAGTGTGCCAATGGCGAAAAACGATAAGAACCCAAGTACCAAAAAGAAAGAGCGACGAACAGAACAACTTATTTCTGCAAGATCGTGTTAGCTGTGTATATAAACTATTTAGCGACAGATTGCTAAACATGTGACGTGTCGGTGTCGATGATGTTGGTGTGATTGGTGAAGGAAGTGACTCAAAAGATGGAAGCTCAAAACCTGACCAAGTGCTATCGAGGGCACGGTCCAGATCAGGCTGATAACAAAACTACAAAGTGACGAGTTCATTAGCATTATTCCCCAGTTGGGTTTTGAAATAAATAGAAAAATAATTGAAAAATTTGATGAAATATGGAAATATCTTTCTCTAGTTTTAAGCGAAGACCGGGGCATCTAGTAAACTTATCTCTCGCCCCCAACCAAGTCAATTACCCAAGACAAAACAACGGAAATGCACTGAAATAAAGTCGAAAACTGTGCAACGATCGCTATATAAATGAAATCAGAGATACAGATACACAACGAGTGACAGAAACACAGAGAGACAAAGCGACTAAATTAGGGGCCCGAGAGTTCTTGACTTTGATTTCGAGCAGTTTGATCGCGATTCGCTTTATCAAGGCATTCCTTCTCCTCCGTTTCGGGGGTATGTCTTTGCCTCTGGTGCCTCTGGTGTAATAATAAACGAAAAGTTCATTCACTTGCAGCGAATGCGAGCTACAGATTTTGTTTTTTGTTATAGAGGCTATCGAATTTTCCACACTACACACATTCGACACTTGAATGCGACGACGGATGACACACTCTGCGAAATAATGATCGCATGACATCAGTGTCGATCAGTTTGGGCATCATCATCCATTGGATTTTGCATAGATTTGCGAATACTTTGCGGCTTGCTTTCTTTCCCACAAGGCCATGTGAAATGCGCTAATAGTTAAATTAAAAACGCCACTCAAGTGGCCCACTGAAAAGATCAGCCTCCGGACAACAATGCTATTGTAAAAAACAGAATGAAATGGAATAAATCCCGAACATATATCATAGTAAATGCTTTCTTCCTGCACTTAGCGCTGCCTCATCTTGAATTCCTATTCCCCTCCGGGAATCCGTGCTCGGATTAGGCGGAGGATGAGCCACTTAGTGGTGCCACACGCCCAAAGTCAGCATCGGAGAGCTGCAAATTGATACGCGGCCTCAGGTTGCCAGCAGCGCCATCAAGAGAATCTGACGACAACCGGTTCAGCTTTGGGTTGAGGTGGGATCGGCTGGCTGGCTGCCTGGGCTGGGTTCTGGGATCTGGAGGTTTGTTTGAACAGCTTTGCATAAAGACAAATGCACGGAACGATCTTCTCAGAGGATCGAGAAGAGCATGCCTCTGAGAGCTCTCTCTTAAAAGGCCGTAAATATTGGAATTCATAGTTTTATTATTTACTTTTGCCATTTTAAATTGCTTTGTCTATAAGAGATAATTATTTTCATTCTCCTTGTCTGGCTGCTTGTGTACACACTAATAATCCTATCACACGCCTTTCGGTTCTACTTTTGTAGAGCCCCCATCCATATAGAGAATTTACTTGATAATAATAATTTATGATTAATGGAGTACTTAGCTAGGCTACGGATGTTTTTTTCAGCAGAACAAAAAAAAAATAGTATTAAAAAGGCAGAAAATATTAAAAAAATATTAAAATCTTAAAATTTCGATATATCATAATAGTTCCTATTGGGAAATTATAATTTTCTTTAAGCTTTTATCTCGAATGGAATAATATATCTTATTTCTTTTGGCTTTTCTCTAAGCACGTACTAATTGCAACTAAAATTAGAGTTAAACTTTGAAGAATATAATGCTCAGCTATATTATATATAAAGATACTTTATTTCGAAAAAAACCCCAATGTCACCGATGCCCAGTTCAAGTACATAACTTTTACTAGCCACAGTGGCATAGTTATTATTTAATTATGCTGTTTACTTGGGAGATAAACCAAATTAGAGCACTGCTAATCATTGCTGACTAGACGGGGACAAAGCGGAGTTCATTTGCAGTGAAACTTAGACCCAGAAGTTGGATGATAAGACGCCTTTTGATGATGGCATGCTGACTTGGCCTTGCATTGATTTTTATCTAATAGTCTCTCAGCGAGCGGTGAGCAACATTATTGCCTGGCAACGCGATAAGGGTCGGGGCAAACAAAGTCACTTGGCTATGGCACTGGCACCACTCAGCAATTCATGGGGGAATGCGAACAGGTGCATGCGGGAAAAGCGCCACGGAAAGTGTAATTAGGCCTTGAACTCGGGGCAACGCACAAAGTTCACAGGTCGCAGAAAACTGGAATTGCCTTTCAATTAGAGTTTCAATGTTCAGACTTGACGATTGTCTGGCAGAGGCGCCTAGTCTCTGATTAACTATATATAGGCTGCCTGCCCCCTGCTCTCCCCCCATTCCACTCGATGATTGTTTTGCTGGGCGTTTTGGCTCGGCTTCGAGTGCGTGGCATTCGTCACGGTTGCCTGGATGCGTCTGCTCCGGAGAGGCAGCCAGATCCGATTCAGCCACTGGGCGCTCGAGTGTGAAATATTTATCATGCCCAACTGTACGCCTTGTTTTATTTTTTCTGATGACTCATTCTAGTTCAATTTAAAGGCAAACTTGCCGGCTATCGATATTTTCCATTGCTTACATCATAAGCACAAAAAAGCAGCCGAAGGAATCTTATCAGGAGGAGAGAGAACAGTCAAGTCGCCTTACTTCTTGCCATGACGAAGGCAGCGCCGTTCGATAATAATTGACACACAAATATTAGAATTTCCCTAAGGCCACGCCCAGCGCCCACTTTCAAGTACAAAGTTGGTGGTTATCAAAAATTATTTGTATATGATATCAACCCATACGTGGTTCCGTGCGACATTCGCTTCCACCTCAAATTGTTTAAATTGGCACAGAAAGTGCGTGTGTGTTGTGTGTTAGCTAAACACCGAACTGACACTGACTTTTGTTTTTTGCCGGCGTTATCAGCCTTTTGGCGCTTATCACTTTGTTTATATAGCTTAAATATGCTTCGCATATAATATATATAGGGTTATATATAGTCGTTGCTAGCGGGATTGCATAATTCGGCGGGGACAGAAACAGAAACAGGAAGCTGTGGGCAGGGAAAGCCACTTTAGATGTCCATTTGGGCTCGCTCCTAGCGGCTTTCATTGCGGCGCTGCAATTGTGGCTCTGTAATTGTATCCATTAGATACATTTGGCTGTGGCCTGGCTCTCCAACCGAATCTAGCTCTCCTACTCTGCTCTAAGCCGCGGGCAAAACTTGTTTTTCTTGGCACAAAACTAGGTTAACTGGGGAATTTTTCGCGCTGCGCATGCGCAATATTTTAGCGCGATGGGAAAGCGAAAACGAAACGCTCGCGGAAAACCATGATTTCTCGGTTGGATTTACAATGATTCCACCCGGCATAACTCGGCGGCGGCTGCTGACGGTTCTATCATGCGGGTAACTAGCTGGTGCGGCGTGACAAATTGCGACAAATCAGTGAGACTGAGACAGGCAGGGGGAATCTACTCACCCTTGACTACGGGATCCGTGACGAGTGTCATCTCCTCCTGGGGGATCATCTCCATGAGTCGCGCTATATCCTTGGCCAGCATATTGTCCACAATGTCCAGCAGGTGGGGTTTGAGGGAGTGGAACTTGGTAAAGTCCTGGTGCTGCAGCACCTCCTGCATCTTCTTGATGTCGGGGAAGTCGCCGGGCGAGATGGAGTGCTCGCGCTGGATGCGGTCGTACACTTGTCCCAGGTTCTTGATCAGATCCTTCTTTTTGCTGTCCTTGCCAAACACCGAGGGCATATCCTTGCGCAGCTCGGCAATGATGAAGGCATGCACCTTGGCCAGGCGCGCCCGCTTAATCAGATCGTTTAGCTTGCGCAGGGCAGCGTTGCGCGGCAGCGACTGCAAGTCACGGAACAGATCCTGCTCCTCGTCCTCGAAGAGCCGGCGATTGGCATCGAAGCGCAGCGGCTGGTCCCAGAACGAGCCGATGTACACGCGTGCCACTTCAGGCGTCTGCAGCACCTTGCCCAGCGACCACATCAACGCCCCGTACACCCGCATCAATTGCTGGTGGTCGATCATGTCCGCCTTGTTTAGGATGATGCGAATCTTGTCGTCGTGGCCCTTGAGCGCCTCGATCGAGCGCCGGAACTCGTCCGAGATGTCCAGTTTGTGGGCGTCGAACAGCAAAATGATGCGATCCACACGCTCCGCGAACCACTCCAGCACTCCGGTGAAGTCGTAGCCCCTGTCGATGCGCTGCTTCTCGCCGGACAGAATGCCGGGCGTGTCTACGATGGAGATGGCGTTCAGTACGGGCGAGGCCACGCTGCTGCACTGGAAGCGATTGAGGAAGGCGTTTCCGTACTTGGACAGCGGGCGGAACTGCTTCTTGGGATCCACCACCAGGGCGTTGCCGGGAATCACGCCCTCCTTATCGTCATACATAACGGCGATGAAGCGGTCCGTCGTCGGCTCCGGGCCGATCCGAATGCCTGGGAAATCGCGCTCCAGCAGGTAACGGATGAAGGTAGTCTTTCCGGTGGAGTACTGGCCCACCAGCAAAATCATGGGCTTGGCATCGAAGTCGGGATCCTCAAGCTTGGGCGAGTGAAAGTCGTGGAACTGATAGTGCTCCTCCAGCGGCAGCAGCTTGCTCCGGTAGATCTTCTTCAGCTCGCCAATGACATTCTCCACCACCTCTTGGGTGTTCTTCTCGCGCTTGAGGAAGCTGAACATGACGAAAGAGCAGCACAATTAGCACAAACCGGAATACGGGGAATTTCGAGGGGTGGCGCGGCCGGAGGAGTGCTGAGTGTAGGCTTCTTGTGGTGTTGGCGCGGAGTACGTCAATTACACGGCAGTTACGGCGATTGTGTGGCTACGGGCGGGTGTGTACACTCGAATCGGGCGCTGCGCTGGGACGTGTGGCGAATGATTCACGCGCGTATACGTATTATTTTTGGAATATGAACTTTTTTTCCTCTGGACCGATATCGGACCAAGGCTGCCATCGACTATCGCTGTCGGTTGCAGCGCTGCTTTGGCTGCCGATAACCATTAAATCGGTTGTTTCAAAGCTCTCGCTGACGGTACGCTGTTATCGTGGCGCGCGTCATAATCGGTCTGGAATCGGATTTCAAAGTGGAGCCCAAGCTTACCTGTCGCCAGCATCTGGACGAGCCATTGCAGCGACCCTAAAGAGCTGTTTGTATGGAATATACGCAAAATTTTAGAAAAAGTTTTTTATCTAGTAAGTTTAGGAGACGTAACAAAACTGGGATATCAAGACAGACAGGTGTAAATGTGAATAAATAAATGTTCAAGTCAAAATATTGTTAATAATCGAAGGCTACGCCGATCCCTGCTCAGCTCTAGGGCCTTATTAGCTCCACATCATCATCGGTGCTGTGAGGAACGGCCGGATCAAGTCCGAAATTCATCTTCATAATGTCGCAGAAAACGGACAGAAAGATGAAGGCGTCCACAAAGTGGTTGATGGTGTAGCCAAATCTTCTGTCCTTGGGATTATGCATGCTGATCAGGGACTGAATGACCAGCAGTATTCCAGCAGCCACCTGAGAAAAAATGCCAAGGCCTTTAGATCTCTAATTTATTTTTTATTTATTCTCCTTTACAAAATAGCCTTAAATCAATATGGTTTTGGTATAAATCGTTGGTGTTACGGTGTCTTTGCATGCTGTTCGAGGAGTCGGAGTGGCTGCGAGGAGTACTCTATGCCGAAACCGGATATGATAACGTTCACCACGGATATAATGAATACCACCACCAAAATGACATCGTTCAGGATGACCGCCGCCGTCTGATCCTGCTGCTTGTTTATGTTGAGACTACCGATGGCCACAAACAGAATGCCCACCAGGAGCTGTCGGAATATGGGATATATGTTGATATTAGATGGTGGTAAGCCACTACTTAAGCCCCTTAGTTCACATCGTTCAGCAGCTCGCCCTGCGGCGGCGGCAGACGACTGTCAAAGGCCGAGATAAACAGATTTATCATCGTTGTGAAAAAGGCAAAGCCCGTGCGGACATGGTTTATGATATTGGCCGACTGGTGAAACTCTGGCTGGTGTAGCCGGCAGTCCCGCAGCAGACTCAGGGACAGGCTCAGTACGCCCGACAGGACCTACATAGAGAAAAACACAACAATGTCAGTTCTTAAGATCTTGAGATCTTTTTTTATATATTCCCTATTTCAGTCTAGGTTTAATGTATAAAAACCTAATAAAAAATAAAATTTTCTCTACCAAATTTAAAAAGTAAAACTATCCTTTTCTTTATGTAAAAGTATTATCTAACGATACCAAATTGCTTACATTTTTCTCTATGTAGGACACTGGGAACTATCGTTTTAAGATATAAAATATAAACTCACCTGCAAGACTATAGATAAACTTATCAGTATAAGCATGAGCTTGTAAAACTGATGCTGCTCGCCCACCTGGAGGATGTACTTTAGCTGAGAGGCATTGGCAGTCAGCAGGGCAATGTCCAGCATGCCCTGGGCAATGGTCTTCTTGGTGGCATATCTATTTGCGTCCATGGCTTTCATCTGAAATAATTATACATTTTAGTATGAAACCTTATTTAAATCTTTTTATTTATAAACTGAACATTATTGAGGAAAGAAGCCATGGTGCCGGTGCAAAAGACAGATTCAAAGTGATTGAAGTTGGGAGTTTGATACTAAAGTTCTGTGTTATCTTGGCCATTTTTATGTCAGTTTTCATTTTGATAAGAAAACACAACTTCAGCACTTCAGTTAATGAAACACAAGGCGGACATTGGGAGCAAGGATAGTTTCATGTTGGGTCCAAAGAACTATAAATAATAAAAAATATTACAAATTATTTCCTACCTCCCAAGCTTGCTTAACGGATTTCTGAAAGAAAACAAAGGTGTCGACTATACTACAGGTATTAACAAGGATAACTACTATTAAAAAATTAAGGCAAACACTCATCTAATTGCCAGAGAAAATCAATATGAGAACAAACAAGCTGTGGGAATTATAATGCCTATTCGCACAGCTCATCGGAGTTTAAGGTGCATAAGGCAAACGGGTCCGAATGGACACATATCACTTTTAAATTGCACGAACATTCCAAACAAAGACAACAACAATAACAATTACAGGCACTGGCAATTACGGATGGGGATGGAAATGTGGGACAGAAATGGGGATATGGCGGAGGCATGGCTCATTCGCACGAATAAATAAATAATTCATGACCAGATATACGACGAAGATCAAGGTCAGTGCGAGAGTGAGACTTTGCTGATTATGACAAATTTGAAGATGGAATTATTTCGGACTCACCTCGGTTTCATTAACCCGATCCCCGCCACCTGCCGCCACCTGAGCCATTATGAATGAATTTCTGCTATATTTTTTCACGATTTGAGTTTGGTTTTCGGTCACACACCGCTGCTTTTTGGAAACGATTCGCAAGCCAAACAAAAGCACTCAAAAGTGTTCTATTCGAGGGGTTTTGGTTTTCATTGTTTCCTCAAATTGACAGCAAAACAATTGTTGATACTCCTCCTGGCAGAGACGTTGTCGTGGAGACGGTGTTGTCGACCCAACCAAACGATTAAACAACTGGCAACAGAATGAAATGATTCCCAGCCAAGAGCTAGCACGGCCTGCAAGCGAGTCGGGTTTGTGGCTCTCTTGGCCAGAAAGAGAATTGAACAGGCCGAAAAGAGCGTTTTCGAGGGAGTCATGACTAATGACAGGAGCTTTGATATAGCTTAAATTTAGATTTATTGATTTATTTTAAGTTAACTGCTATCGGATGATCTGTTGGATAGTTTTATTTAATTTTCCTGGGGTTCATGTCCTTTTAAATTTTCAAAATGAGCTTAGAAAGGAGTAAATATTTTATTATATATATATTTTATTCAAAGAATTAAAAATAATAATAATAACAAAAAGGAAAAAATAGTTTCATAATAAAATAATTTCTTCCAACCTTTAAACATTTTTGAATTATTTTAATTCTTGCACTTTTTAATATAATTAAGAGAAAGACAAACATTAGACAACTTCAATAAATAAAAGCAGCAGTAATACGTCATAATGCATAATATTCCATTGATCACGTTCAATTCTTTAACTTGATACTTTTAACAAAGCATAATTTCTGTGCTTCAATAAATAAAATAAATAATTGAAGTTCGAAAGTCCGATCTCAAGTAGGCTTTGATTATATATATTCAGTTTTCTCGGGCATAAAGTTTCTAACCCATTTATTTATCACTCCTATTTATATACTTACAATCGAATTGAAATTTATTAAATTTTTGTTGGTAGGCATGTTTTTCATGAACCGAAAAATGAAATTTCCCATACCTGAGGAACCATTTCGGAACTTTTCCAAAAATTTAGATGAGGAATGCCAGATTTCTCAAAAATGCATTCCAGAAAGTGTACCACAGGCCATTTCAGTTGTGGGCGAAGTCTATAGAATCGACAAATGCTATTTGCATTGCCAGAGATACGTACACAATTATATTGATCCCTACTGCAAGCTACTCTCTCCCCATTTCTTACTTCAGCAAGAGGGTGAATGCGGAATCAAGCTGGATCGGTCCCCGGCTCTGATGACACAGTCTGTAGCCGGAAATGTGAATCGCCAACCCGTTAGTGACATAAGCTTTTCCATCATACCGGCAAACTCAAAATCCAGCGATACTACTTGTTGGCAATGGATATGTATACCTATCTATGTAGTGGATTTAATAGTAATTGGAATATATGCTGCGCTTAATATAATATGTACATAAACTTGGTACATATCTAGTTTAAACTATTATCCTTTTGTCTCTCCAAATTAAAGTTATTTTCATGAAATTCCCTGCAGTTGCTTTGACTTTGTTTTATTTTACGTTCAGCTTCCAATAAGCATCCAGGTTGATATTTATTAACTTTAGTACTTTATTTTCTAGGCTGTTGGGAAAGCAGTTTCAATAAATAGCATTTTAAATACTTTGCGCCCATATTTGATGCATAAAACATATACACACAGTTGTATCGGATTTCTGGGGGTACTTGATGTTAGCTGACACGATGGTTTGATATAAATTTTAATAAGCCTTTCCACATTCGGCGTTTAAGCTAGTAAACACACTAAAAAGTCTTTCTGTGCACGGCCCGCTGTCCCTCTTCTTCGTACTCCCGCTTGGAGACCCACATCTTCTTGAAGGTGTCCAGCGAGGCGAGAATGGAACCGCCCATCCAGGTGGAGTAGAGTCGTTCCTGAGGCGCAGCAATCTGTGAATGCAAAAAAAGAGTAATGAAAGATAATTACTTAAGTTAACTAGATTTATCTTACCCTGATCTTGAGATCCTTGGCCGAGTGCTTCCTGAGCTCAGAGAGCAGGCGATCACCGAATCCCTTGAACAACGTGGAACCGCCTGAGAGTACAATGTTCTGGTAGAGCATTTTCCTGAGATCCATATCCGACTTTTCGATGGAGTACATCAGAACGTCGTGTATGCCCTCGCACTCCTCGCCCAGCAGATCGGGTCGGAAGAGCACCTCAGGCGCCCGGAAGCGGGCTGGTCCCACCTCAAAGGTCTTGCCGTCGGGCAGCTTATAGGCGAACTTCTCCGTCTCCACAGTCTCCTCCTTCTGCGGGTTGGTGGCCAGGTAGCACACCTTCTCCTTGATGGAGCGAACAATCTCAAATTCGGCAGTCGACCGGAAGTTGAAGCCTTCCCGGCGAATGAGTGTCTTCAGGTATCGCGTCACATCGCGCCCGGCGATGTCCACGCGCATAATACTGTGAGGCATGGCGAATCCCTCGTAGATGGGAACCGCATGCGTCACACCGTCGCCGGAGTCGAGGACTACGCCGGTGACGCGACCAGTGGCATAGCTAGAGGGTTACAATCGGTTAAGGGGAGCTGTATACTAGCAATTCTGGGAAATACTTACAGACTGAGCACCGCCTGCATTGAGACAAAGAGCGCAGGTGCGTTGATGCCTTCGAAGAAGAACTCCGCCGCCTTCTCGCGATTGCGGCGCGGATTAAGCGGGGCTTCGGTCAGCAGAACGGGATGGTCCTCCGTGAAGGTGGCCAGTTGTTCCTGATTAACGAGAGTTACAGTGCTAGGAATGGGTAATATTGCCATATAAAAGCCTATTTACTTTGCTGTAAATGTAACTCCATATCCGTTCCATGTCATTCCAGTCGGTGACAATGCCGTGCTCCATGGGATACCGGATGCTGAGCAGACCACGGTGCTCCTCCGCCTTCGGACCGACGAATATGTCGCCCTCCAGGGCGCCAGCCATCACCCGAACATGCTTGGGCCGGCCAATGCTGTAGGAAGTCAGTCAATCAATCAAACATTCAGACGGATTGGCGTCAGGGGTACTTACTAATTGGGAAACCTGCATTTTGGAATGTGCTCGCCGGCAAAGCCGGCCTTGATCACACCGGAGCCCTGTAAAGATCCACAAGGTGACAGAATTTTAGTGAATTTTCATAAATTCGTTGTGAGAACAAGTAAATCTAAATTACAAGCATGGAAGTGTTCAGTGTGCCGGAGGTGGACATGATGACGGTGTCCAAGAACTCGCAGAACGTGCGAAATGAGATCTTGAAGTTTGTGCCCCGGATCGGACTGAACAACGTGAACTACGGCGAAATGTACAAGGTTGATTCGTTCTACATGGACTGCCAAAACTACAGGGACCACTACCGCGACCCCTACAACAAGCTGTTGCGCCCCAAGAGGTTCAGCACACATCACGGCAAATGCGGCATTAAACTGGACCCACAACTGGAGGTCTTAAAGAGGCGCACTTCCTCGCATGAGGAACCCGTACCGGTGGTGTATCCGGTGGAGTACAGCCACAAGATAGACTTTGAAAGAGGCTTCCAGATAACTGGACGCCATGCTAGGGGCAGTGCCTTTGGATACCCAGCTCCATGTGTCCGTGTTTTGGGGCGTTAACTGAATATACCCTCCAATCTATCGATCTAAATTGCCAGTTTGGAAAATAAACCAAGTTTGGCGTCTGGCGAAGTTGTTGTTTCCTCTATTAGTCATGTTAGCCAACCGAAGACGGCTTGAAAGCTTGCTGACAAAGGGACGGGCAGTAGGTGATGTCACTATCCTCTGGAAAAACGCCTGAAACTGGCCTGATCCTGCCGATATGCGGTTTTTGAGGTCCCCTTCTTGCACTTACGTTATCTATGACGACGGGCTGGTTGACGACGACATCATAAGGCTCCATTTTGTGCGTTTATAAAAATTTGCAAATTTTCTATTTAATAGTTTGTCAGCGTGACCGTTGGTGAGCCGTTAAAAAAATACCTTTTGAAAATACTAAACTCAAAAAATCGATATTGTTGATTTGTCGAAATCGTTTTGCAGGAATTTAAAATAAGTATACATATGTAATCTGTTTGTTTAAAAACTCTTTCAGTTATAGTCTCTAAAAAAATTCTTTTTGAAAAAGAATATATTCCTCAGATAGGAATTAATGGATTTTTAAAAACAATATATTTTAACAAGCGATAGTTTTTAAGATCGACCGTCCACATATAATCGATAGGCCATCAATGTTTTGACGAATCTACTGGATGCAATGGCAGAAGCGAACTTGGACAAAAAACCGGAGGTGAAGCCTCCTCCGGGCCTTAAGGCCATCATCGACCACCTGTCGCAGGTGTACCCCGCGCAGCGGAACCCTCTACAGGTCACCACGCTGCTCAAGTACTGGCTGGGCGGCCAGGATCCGCTGGACTACATCAGCATGTACAACTACCCCGGAGATCCGGAGAGGAACATACCACCGCACTGGCACTACATCAGCTTCGGGTTGAGCGACCTGCACGGCGATGAACGCGTCCACCTGCGCGAGGAGGAGAGCACGCGATCCGGCATGGGCTTTGAGCTCACCTTTCGCCTGGCCAAGACTGAGGCGGAGTTGAGACAGCAGATTGAGAGCCCAGAGAAGCCGCAGCGTCCCCCCACCTGGCCGGCCAACCTGTTGCAGGCCATTGGGCGCTACTGTTTCCAGACAGGCAACGGATTGTGCTTCGGGGACAATATTCCGTGGTGTAAGAGCCTGGACGGCAGCGAAAACTCGAAGTTGCAGAGCCTGCTGGTGGCCCAAGACCCGCAGCTGGGCTGCATCGAGACGCCCTTCGGCACCGTGGACTTTTGCCAGATTGTCGGCGTGTTTGAGAACGAACTCGAGCAGGCCTCGCGCTGGAATGGTCGCGGCGTTCTCAACTTCCTGCGCCAGGATGTGCAGACGGGCGGCGAGTGGTTGGTCACCAACATGGGACGCACGATGAGCGTGTTCGAGTTGTTTCCCGAAACACTGCTCAACCTGCAGGACGATCTGGAGAAGCAGGGTTCCGATCTGGCTGGCGTCAACGCCGACTTCACCTTCCGCGAGCTGAAGCCCACGAAGGCGGTGAAGCAGGAGGTGGACTTCCAGTTGCTGAGTGAGAAATGTGCCAACGAGGAGAACAATCGCCCCCTGACGGAGACGCAGCTGAAGCGCGAGGAACCAAGCTTCCCAGTCTCGATGTCGATGAGCAGCAACTCTCTACACAAATCCTGTCCGCTGGACTACCAGCCGCAGGCACCCAACTGCATTTCTCTGGACGGCATCGAGATAACGCTGGCTCCTAGCGTGGCAAAGTACCTGCTGCTGGCCATAAAGGATCGGATTCGGCACGGACGGCATTTCACCTTTAAGGCGCAGCACCTGGCCCTGACTCTGTTGGCCGAAAGTGTAACCGGATCGGCGGTTAGTGTTAGCGAGCCATATGGCGTTCTTGGGTATTGGATACAGGTCATGATACCGGACGATTTGGTGCCTCGCCTGATGGAGGACTTTCGCAGCGCTGGACTGGACGAGAACTGTGAGCCCAAGCAGCGACTGGAGCTTGAGTGGCCGGACAGAAACCTGAAGCTGATTGTGGACCATCAAGAGCCCGTGCTGCCACCCACTCTGCCCATGTCCCTCGACGGTGCCGCTCCGCTAAAGTTGTGAAGCCGACGCAGCGCTCTAGGTAGTATTATTATAAATTAATCGAACTGAATCTTCCACTAACAAGTAAGTTTTTACATTTTGTACAATTCATCTAACATCATACACGTGGCCAGGGCTCTTGCTCCCGCGGGAGTCCACCCACTCGAAATATATACACATTCAAAAGAACGCACTCGACGGGCCTTTGATCCGCTGTTTAAGAGAGAGGAAGCGCCGGCGCCAGCGTCAGGAGCGAACAATTCCCCGGATGAGTCAGTTTGGGGTCAGGGCTTGTTGAGCTCTTTTGAAAAGCTTGCTCCTCTTTGGTGGCTGCGGCGGATATGGCCACTTGCCAGTCAGTCACCTATGCCACCAATTAAAGGCACTGCGTAGTGTCGGCCTGCTTCAGTTTCTAATTCTGGGAATTGATCAATTAGAGGCGTTTTCAATTTAAACGCCAAATCCCGCCCCTGATCATGTGATTTGTCTGCAGCTGGAGTGGGAACTGGAGCTGGAGCTGGAGCTTGACTGGAGAGGAAACATCATCCATCGCCGGACTGGGTATCTGCTCCCGTTAGCGCCTCGTTTGTTTTTGTGCCCATCTTCGCGGTTGCCTAGGTGAATTTTTGTTTACCGCAGAGAACGCCGCCGCCGCCGCCGACACAGCCGCTGCTCTGTTGCTCTGATTAGGTGCTTGAGGCACGGGAGCCAAGTGAGCGAACGAATTTTTTCGCAAACAGCTCGTGGAAAATAATTCAGTTTTCTTCATTCCGCTGCCGACGACGCAAGCGCTCGGTTGTGTGCCCGCTCGAAGCTTTCCATCCGTTCGTTACCGACCGCCACCCCTGCTGCTCGCACACCTCGACACCTCGGTTCGCGCCGGAATCCCGGAGACTTTGAGTGGATCTTAGGGCCTGCGCCTGCGGGACTGGACTGGAGTTCCGGCTAACAAGTATGTAGTGGAGCCTCCAGCAAGAGTGACTTTTGCCGGCTGTTGCATAATGGCCAGACCATCGACCGGTGACCTTCGATTTTGGCAGTGACCCCCCCGGTGGGACTGGGTGGCAGAACGTCGTCATCGAGCGGGCACGTGCACGACGCCGTTGATAGTGCGAACTTCTGCGATAGCCGCCGCCAAGACAGAAGGCGGGCGGGCATGTTTCCCTCGCAACTCGTGTTACATTGAAATTTCGCCAATTCGGTGCGGTTTTATTTTTTTTCTTTTC
Source organism: Drosophila mayri (assembly GCA_008042485.1). Lineage (NCBI taxonomy): Eukaryota > Metazoa > Arthropoda > Insecta > Diptera > Drosophilidae > Drosophila > Drosophila mayri. Next base: position 1,108,338 of record VNJN01009363.1, read on the forward strand.
TCGACGGGAAAAAGAAACGTTTGCAGAACCGACGTAGGCGTAGAGCCAACCCGTAGCCGTACCCATACGCGACAGAGGGCGGGGACACTCGGCAAGGGCGTGCATATACATATATGTATCTGAAAAATGCGACGAATTTCAGTTATCGCTTGTAATGCAATCTGCATTCTGCGCAGCTCAAAAATGCATTACAATGTTGCTGACCAGATACTAAACTGGGAAATCTGAATCCAAGACTACTAGCTGTGTCCGATACGAGAGAAATTTAAGTCGTTGCATATTAATTTGAGCCTCTGAGCTAATGAAACCTTAGATGGTTATGCTTTTGCTGTCTACCAGCCCTGGAATCCTATCAGTTTTATGCTTGTTATATTATTATAATCAAAAAGTCGAGTTACACCAAATAAGCATATTAATAAAGTGATGGAACGGCATAAGAAATACAGAATGAGTCAGAGTTCAGAAATTAAGGATATTTTTATATAAAAAGAATCATTTTAGATACAAACAATTACGAATTTTCAATATTTTGAAGTTAAAATTTAAAACTAAGTGAGCTTTTCTAAACTATTTTCAAATTGTTGATGTTTTTCCCATAAGAAATCAAATTTTTAAATTGTAATTTTGCAACCCTTAAAGCCCTTTAAACATTTTAAACACTGATAAGGATCCTTAAAAAACTTAAAGTAAATAAAGCCTTATCTTGGTTAGAAACAAACCCCCCTTTCAGCTAGATTCTCCACCCTTCACGAAGGGACTGCATTGCACTACGTGCCTTTGTCCCCCATTTAGTTGGATTTCTGGCTTGAATTGCAGGCAATATGTAAACTGCATATTCCCCTTAGTCGGGGGCGCAAACAGTGATAAACGTGCCCAAATATTTAGCTAGCCAATTCCGTCAGTCTGCGATAATTTCCCGGATTTCGGGATGGGGAAATGCAAATGATACTCGCTCCTATCATTTCGGCGAGTCAACATTACAGTCCACATTTGGGTGCAATGTGGCTGACCGATTACTGATCGCTGTCCCACTTTCTAGGTAAACATATTTGCAGCCAGAACTCTTAGCCAATCATGGCCGAGAACGAGCCGCTGAACGAGACCCAGAAGCAGGTGAACGGTCGCATCCTGCCCGCAGCCAATGGACATGCCAAGTCGGCCACCAATGGTCAGGTTGTCCATGCCAATGGCAAGGGTGCGCCTGCTTCGATACAGAATGGCAACGGGACACACATCGAGGCGCCCTGCTGTCGGGACATACACGGCAAGGAGCCGCCGGACGGAGGAGCTCGCGCTTGGCTGGTGATGGTCAGCGCCTTCCTGTGCAACGGCATCATCTTCGGCTTCATCAACACATATGGCGTACTGCATTCGCTGCTTAAGGACCGGCTCACAGCCATTGGGGATACGGAGGCCTCCAGCAAGGCGGGTGAGTTTGTCTTCCTCAGTGACATCTCAAGAAAGCAAGAGCTCTGAATCAGCATCAGCAATTGGTACAAATAATCCCTTTAGCCCGCGGCAAATTAATTCCATATTTATGGCAAGTTGCTGGCGTTGATTGTAATTATGCAGGGAGGAGACCAAATGAGATTAGATGGGAACTGGGCAGTTGTTGTTTTGTTTGGCGACTATCTGTTTCAGCGGGTGCCTGCCTGCCAAGTGCTCTCCATAAAATGAATTATAACTTATGGCCTGGGGGTGCATTGACATTGATTTGAATCAAGTCGAAATGGAAACATAAATCATAATTTTTTTAATAAGACATATATATATATATATATTTATTATTAATATTTCTAAAGAAAACCTTTCACAAGCAAAGCAAAAATATGCTTATTCAAATGATGTATTCTAAGAATGAAAGGAACTGACGACATTCTTTTATTTTTTCCCCTATACTTGGAATATTACATTACAAGCTCACATTATAATGCACACATTATAATATCAATGAAATATTCTCTTAAATAATATTAAATGTTGTTATATAAGAGAATATTTTATTGATATTTCCTAATCTAAATTGCTTTTTGAATCACAACATTATAAAGTGCCACAGAGCACTCGAATATTACCTTGAACCTAGGTGTTTATATCAAAAGCAAGAATCCTGTTTAATATATTCACAAGAATATATATTTTTTTTCGATTACAAACAAAATATCAATTTATTGCTAATAATTTTATTTAAAATCATCGATTTTTCGCTTTAAATATCCAAAATAGTATCAATATATCTGTAAATTATTCCATCCCCTTTTGGAATCCACCTAAAAAGTTAGATCAGTGATAATATTTCCCTTTCCAATTGAATTCGTTTAAGGTTCTTATGACAAATATTGATTGTGGAAAGAGAAACGCCAATAGCCAATGTTCTTTATAGTAAATTTGTATCGGAAGTTATTATTATTCAAATTTTTATTATTTCGACTGGCAGTCAAGGCGCATTGCTGTTGCTCTCTCTCCTCCGGCTGGCTTCTGGCTGTTCTGGGTTCAATAAAACATTGTAGGTAGTACGTAGTAGCTGTGACGATATAGGAATCCAAACGTACCGACGTCAAGTGAATTAAATTGCTAAAAGTTGATTGGATCACAAAGCATTATTCAACACCCCGGCGCGAGGGCGAAGAGCACGACAGACGGCGATGTCAAGACTCTCCGGAGTTGCGACGAGTTGCAGTGATTTGCTCCTCGAAATACAGAGCGAAGCGTTTTCCTGGAACCAGTACAGAATATATTTTTCGGGAGCAACCAGAATCAACTGGCATTATTTGCAGGGTTCACTGAATTTTGCCGCCGTTGGTCAAGGTTTGAGCGCTGGCCTGCATTACGCATACGCAGCGTGGGCCCGTCTCTGCATTGAGGGCACGGCCGGTACGAAAGAGTGAAATACTGACCGGCCAGAAGACAAAAGCTGCCAGCAAAAGTGCACCCGCCACTGACCCAGTTACTTGGTCGGCTGGCGCTGATGAGGAAGCCACGCAAGTGTCGCCGCCTGACAGCGATCCTCCTCCGAGCCAAACCTACAGCTAAGGCTAGAGGTAGAGCTAGAGCTTCAGCCGGAGCTCAGCTAGTTCCGCAATATGATTAAAACCTGACGTAATCCGAACCTGAGCTCTGCGGAGAGGTGTTGTGTGTGTGCTTCGCTTGTGCCATATTTTCCCCGACTTTTATCGCCGGTGTCGATTCATCAATTAATTGTCAGCCTCTCCGTCAATTACACACGTCCATAAGCACATTACAGTGACTTAGTGAAGCTTAGTGGATGGCTGGATGGATGGGTGGCCCATCGGTTCATCCGTGCGGATCGTCGGAGGTCAAGATCAATAAACGTAGGCGCTTGCCGCCAACTCTCTCGACAGGCCAGGCCATGCAATCCCGTCCAGAATTGCGTCAGATATTATCTTGACAATTGGGGGGAGACAATTGCCAGCTATGAGTATGCGGCATCCTATAAATATTGCGATCTATTTCGGCTGCTCCTCAGACGAAAGCCAGACGCCACAGCGGTGCCATGTAAAGCCCCTTCCGCTCGCGGTTTCTTTTTTAGATTTTTGGCACTGCCTCGCATTGTGTGTGTTGCGGCGTCGTCTGTGGGTATTATCTAATAGTTCTTTACGCAGCTCTCACTGGGATTGCCATTGACTGGCCACAAGCAGGAAGAGAGAGAGGGAGAGCGATGTTTGGCATTGACATTGACTGCCTAGCCGCTGGCCGAGATTGCGGGAGATGATGGTGGCTTCTGCGCATGTGGGGGAGAGTTACGTGCCCGCTCGTGGCATCAGTTAGGCGCAGTTAGCCATGGTCCAAAGATATCCATGCGGCGCCCGAAGTGGGTCAGTTTCTATTTTGAGATAATGTGCTGCATTTTCCCCTTAGTACGTGGATTTTGTGGTTTATATATATTTTGCCATATATAATATGCGGAAATGGCATTTCTCAGGTCTTTGCTGGGGTTTTATTTCATAGATTTTGTATTTTTCACAGTTCTTAAAATATTCTATCGATAAAATTTCATTTTTCTGATGGCTTAAAAGGTGATTGTGTATTTTGAAAAGGTTTTGTTTTTAATATGTGGAACTGTAGCATTTTTCCTGATTTTAATAATTAGTTCCACTTACACTTTTATAAGTATCTGTGACCAAGAAAATAACTATTTAAATTCTGTTTACATTCTTTGGAAACTGGCAGGGGTCAAGCATATAATTGTTTTAAGTAATAATTAATACTAATTTCATTTTAGATTGTTTAAGTTCTTTAGGAAACCTAATGTTAATTATAAACTGTCAGGATTTACAAAGTTCGGCCACCGAAAGTTTCCATTTTGGTTTATTTTTTAAGCCAGTATTTGTAGTCCTCCCAACACTTTCCTTTCTTCTATTAAATATTTCCCCAAAGAGCATTTAGCATTCACCAGTAGAACCCCACTTATCTCCAAAGGAAATCCGCTTAATGTGAAAGTGAAATCGCAAAAGACCTGTATGTGTGCACAAAAATATCAATTGCTGGGGGGTTAAAGGTCAAGGGAGGTTAGTAGCTCCCCATCTATATAAGCAAATATTATGAATGGTACGCAACGCTCTTAATATTCAACTCGGGCACTTTAGAACGCAGATTGTAGTAATAAATTCGAAATGACACGCGAGCTGAATCGAATGCTTATCTCTAGTTCCGGCGTATATTTGATAGTCACTGCGATTGGGGCCTCAAATCCGCATTGTTTTGGGTTGTAAAGTTAAGTATCAATACGTTTTATGAAGTGTTACAAGTGTTACAAGTGGGCACTATATAAATAATCTTAATTCGAACAGAAATTAATGATAACAGTTTAGCTTTTGGTGATAATTTTCTGTGTCTATGGACTTTCATCTGTTACCTTTTTTTGCGGTCCCAGACAATGGACCAAAGTGGCCCGAGAAGCTGCAGCTGCACAGCTGGAGGAGGGGGCCTTATCGTGGCATTAGATCGGCTTGGCAGGCGGGGAACAAAGAATTAACCTGATTCTGTCAATCGAGCTTCAAATCAAAGTGCCAAAGTGGAACAAGCGAAAGTGTTTACGCATCGCAAACAAATGGATTCCGATTCCCCATTCCCCCAGCTGAGTTCAGTGGAAAATCTTTAAACTTTGGTCCTGGTCCCGCATCTATTTCCCCGCCTGCAGATCAGGTTTCCCGACTCTTGGGGCATCCACGTGGAAGTTGGCACACACCTGGGCTCATGGGCTCATATCCAGACTTGGTTTCGATCGCTTCGCTTCACAATCAACCGCAAGTGCGTGAGATTCGATTTGTCAAAGGAAATTGGTCTTTGCAGTTGGACAGCTTAGCTTGGGGATTTCTTTACTAGATTTTATATATACAATTATAATTCCCCCTCTCTCCTTGCAGCTCTCATTGGCTCCCTGGCCATTGGCACCACATTCCTCTTCTCCACAGTGGCCGGCTGCCTCACCGACAAGATCGGTCTGCGGCTGACCACATTCGCCGGCGGTGTCCTCTCGGCTGGAGGACTGCTGCTCTCCTCTTTCTTCACCGAAAACATCAGCGCCCTGTACTTCACCTATGGCATCATGTTTGGTATGGGCGCCGCCCTCGCCTACACGCCCACCCTGGCCATCCTGGGCCATTACTTCAAGCGCTATCTGGGCAAGGTTAGTGGCTTTGTCACAGCCGGCTCCAGCGTCTTTACTGTGATATTGCCGCCCTGTCTGGACAAGCTCCTGGTGGGCTATGGCCTGGAGGCCACCTTAAGGGTGGGTGGAATGAAGGTTAATCTCTAAAGTTTATATACTTATTGGCTTTATTTCCGTACAGATGATGAGCTTGGTGTCCGCCTTTATCATCATTTGCTCCTTCGTGTACAAGCCACTGCATCCGCCCCCGGAGCCACCCAAGAAGAAGCCCGGCAGGTCACGCATGAATCTTTTCCTGCGCTCCATTGTCAATGTGGAGATCTGGAAGCGAAAGCGCTTTGTGATCTGGGCTCTGTGTGTGCCCCTTGCCCTGTTCGGTTACTTTGTGCCCTACGTCCACATGATGCAGTTCGTAAAGAAGACTTTCCCGGGCGAGGATGTCAATCTGCCGGTGATGTGCATTGGCATCACCTCTGGCATTGGGCGTCTTATTTTCGGCGTCATTGCCGATATGCCGGGCGTGAATCGCATGTACCTGCAGCAGCTCTCCCTGGTGTCCATCGGTTTGGTTACCCTGCTTTTGCCGCTGACCAACTCGTATGTGGTCTTGGTCTCCTTCACCCTCGTGATGGGTCTCTTCGATGGCTGCTTTATCTCGCTGTTGGGTCCGATTGCCTATGAGATTTGTGGTCCCTCGGGTGCCACACAGGCCATAGGGTTCCTGCTGGGCCTCAGCTCAATTCCACTGACCGTGGGACCTCCAGTGGCGGGCATGATTCTGGACAGAACTAACTCGTATACCGTGCCTTTTATACTGGCGGGTCTGCCGCCATTGCTGGGTTCCTCGCTACTGTTCCTGGTCAAGTGTGTCAAGGAGGAGGAGAACGGCGTCAGTGCTCCGCGAGCGGTGGTGCTGGCTAATGGAGACATCGAGATAGCCAGGAATGGCAACTACCAGTCAGGGGGTGAGTTCTCTTGGTTATTTATTTTATTATTATTTAGAGGTATACATCGATTTTCTATTCTTTTAAACAGGCACCAAGTCCAGTGCACCGCTGATGGGCGCCGCCAGCAATGGAGTCAACGGAGCAGCCACGATCCAGGGATCCAATGGACATGTGGACAACAACGGAACTGGTTCGTACCCCGACTCACCTTGGCCTAGCCTTACTCGCATCTCAGACTCCGCCGCCTGCGACCATCCTTCAAGTAGTACAACCTCGCTTCACACTAACCCGGCCGCCATGCTGCCCAGTTGCTCGCACACCGCCCTGCTGGGCCGGGGCTCCGGTCCCAGCATGTCGTCCGTGCCCCTGACTGAAGACCCCAAGCGGCGTCGCTATAACTATTCCATATACTAACCCACTGCCTAGTTGCTAGCTTCTTTGCTTGGCTTTCCTTGCTGTAAGCCCTTCTTTGGGGTGTGGAACGAGTTTGTATTCGAATGTAGCATGACCAAGACTCACTTCCGACCCGCTTTAACCCAGCACCTGCACCCGCACCCCCATCCCATTGCTGTTAATTGCTTTGTAGATCGTAAGACTCATCATCGATAGCGGAACCTGCTGTAAATAAATACCAGCTTATATCGCATATCTATACGTCGCTGTGTGTTTCGGAGTTCGGAGCTCGCTCGAAATCAGAAACCACCTTCAACTGTATTCTCCTGTGCATCTTTTTTAGGGAAACTCGCCGTGACCGACGACGGATCGGCGTCCTAGAGAGTGACCCCTATAGAGAGTCGCCGCACTAACTCAAAATTCCACACAAACTTTTCGCAAAAGCAATTCAGAAAAAGTTCTGCCATTTTCAGCTGTAATCTCATCGTCGTCGGAGTCCGCAGCTTAGCCAGCGCAAAATCGAGGTGTTCATTCTGTTTGTTAAAACTTGAAAGTAAATCATATCTACCGCACATGTTGCCAAGCATATATGTCCATTCACCGGATCGCTGGAGATGCCGATGCCTCTCCTATTCTTCACACGTGCATAATATTACCTAGGCTAAGGCGAATAATCTCGCAAAACCAAATAAACGCAATATTTTAATTTTTAATAAATAATACAATGAATAAGTAAGCGATTTTATGTATTTATTTATTTATTTGTGGAAACATTTCTAAGAATTCCCTGAGGCAGAGCTGGAAATCGCAATTGAGTTATACATATAATCTTTTATTTAATTCTATTGCCAAGCCCCATTAAACATTTAATCTCTTTTAAAATGTTGTAGAAAAATGTCATTACTTTTTGTGATCCGATCTAGAGGGGTTATTACCCCTTTTAATTGATGGAATAATTACTCTTTGGCCACCTTTCTGGTGCCACTCTTCACTCTCCACTGGGAACAAGGCCGATTGGAATATTTGATGGGTTATACAACGCAATAATTAGCACCGATTCCGCCAGATCGCGTCCCCATCGATGACGTATTGGATCGCCGACATTGCCCAATTCACATTCCCAAAGTGTTTGGCGTGTCACCGCTGGCCATTAGTCAAAATTATAGCGATTTGTATGCGCGACCCCCCGTGTTGCTTCCAATAAAAAACGGCGCACTACGACGACGGGACTCACCTAGCCCGTAGCTCTTTCTTTATCTTTCGCTGGGGGAGTAGTCCGCCGCCACCAGGTCGATCATTGAGCACTACGCGTGACAATAGATCGATCGCGGCCCAAAGCAGGCATCACGTCCGGCTTATAAAAAGGCGATTGCCTGGAAATTGGGCAATCACTCTGTTGGCACACTTCAAATCGCTCGGTTGGTCGGTCGAAATCGGAATAGAAATCAAGGATTATAACCAAAATGCTTACTTGGACTTTATGGTGTGGCATTGTCTTCCTGCTGTGGTTCTACTTCCTGTGGAGTCGGCGCCGGTTTTACTTGTTTGCCCTGAAGGTGCCAGGGCCACTTGGATATCCCATACTGGGCATGGCACACTGGCTAAGCCGCCGTGAAGGTGCTCGTGAATACTATATAAAGGATACAAGATCGAAGGATATTATTGTTGGTGTCTCCCTGCAGATATCCTTAATTCGTTTGCCATATTTCTGGATAAGCATGGCCCGGTTATATTCTCCTGGCTCGGACCCATTCCCTTTATGATTGTCAGCGATCCACAGGTGATTCAGGATATATTCACCTCGCCGCACTGTATCAACAAGGGCATCATCTACAAGGCAGTGGACGATGGAGCAGGCACGGGATTATTTAGCTTGAATGGTGAGTGTGTTTTATATGGAATACGTGGCAGTTAATTATCTACAACTTTCCCTAGATCCTCGCTGGAGCATTCATCGTAAGCTGCTGAATCCCGCCTTTGGACACAAGGTTCTGCTCAGTTTTCTGCCCATTTTTAACAGAGAGACGGCTCTGCTGATGGATCAACTGAAGCCTTTAGAGGATGATGGGGAGAAGGATCTTATACCACTTCTACAAAGCTTTACCCTGAACGTGGCAACGCGTGAGTAACTCCACCACTCTGTTTTCTATAGAGCTTCTTTATTAATTAGCTTTTTAAAGAAACCACTATGGGCAGCGATGCAAAAAGCGAAGAGAACTTCCGGAGCAACTCCCTCCTGGACCGGTATCAATGGTGAGTGTTGAATGGGATTCGGACTGCTGCATTATGCATTAATAGTGCTCTGAACACCATGGCAGATATGTGCTTCTCGCCGTGGCTCAATAGCCGATTCATACGCCAGTTGGTGGGCAAGGAAACGCAATACCACCAGGCCAAGACCGAGATTCGTCAGTTTATTAATAAGGTAAAAGCTCCCCATGATATTCGTGCAAACTTATTAAGATTTTCCATTGAATTCCTTTAGCTCATCGAGAAAAAGATGGTCGCAGATGCTAAGGAATCGTCGTTGCCTTCTATTCAAATTCAGTCCCATGACAAGAATATATTCCTCAACTTGGCTACGGACCTGCTGAGACGCGGAGTGTTTAGCTGGAAAAATGTGGAGGACGAATCGAATATCATTGTTTTTGGAGCCTTTGAGACCACGGCGAATACCGTTTACTATACGCTCATGCTGCTGGCCATGTTTCCGGAGTACCAAGAGAAGGCCTTCGAGGAGATATGCAGCCTGTTCCCAAACACTGGAGACTTTGAGGTGACTTATAATGACATCCAGCAGATGGTGTATTTGGACCTAATTCTCAACGAGTCCATGAGGGTTGTGCCGCCAGTTCCCGTGGTATCCCGACAAACGTCGCAAGACCTAAAGCTGTCCAACGGAATTGTGATACCTCAAGGGGTTCAGATAGCCATCGACATGTTCCACATGCACCGGAGCAAGAAAATCTGGGGACCAGAGGCCGAGACCTTCAATCCAGATCATTTTCTGCCTCACAATATCCAGGATAAGCACCCATACGCATTTATACCCTTTACCAAGGGTATCCGGAATTGCATAGGTAAATTTATATATTCTGTAGATCGTGAATCGCTTATAATTAATAATCTTTTCTTTTATTTCAGGCTGGAGATACGCTTTAATTTCGGCTAAAGTGACACTGGCCAAATTGCTAAGAAACTACAGGTTCAGGACAAGCTTTCCCTTTGAGGATCTTTATTTCGTGGAGGATATAACACTAAAACTGAAAGTTGTGCCACTGATAGAGCTTCAAAAACGAATCTAAAATGTATTATTATTGTTATTGTATTGAATATAAATAAAGTTAGATAAGTAAATATATAAACATAAAAACAGTTTTGTTTGTTTTGATAATAAGATAAATAATATACATACATAATTGTATCCTTAATTCTGCTTTCCTTTATTGTTCTTAATTTGTTGATAGCTTTATTGAAATGTTTAATTTTAAAGGGGAAAAGCAGGACAAATTAAATATATATTTTTCTTTTTAAATATAAATCCGTTGTTTAAGAATCTCAACATTTCCGATTTTAACATTTTTCGGTTACGTTTCTGTTAACTTACGTTGCTTACGTTGTTTACGTTCCTGTAAATCTAGGTGTGACCAGTTGCCTGGATTGGAATTTAAAACCTCAGTGCGGTCACGCTTTCGCTCACAACGCTATTTTGACAAATTTTAATAATTTTATGTTATTGTTTATTGTCGTCCGTATTCTGCCTATGAGCGTAACATAAACAGAGATTGAAAACGAGAAAGAGATATACGGAGGCCACTGACCATGTCGCTCACGGACATTTTGGAACTGAACAAGGAGGAATTATTCGAGAAGATCCGCAATGGTCTGCCGCTGGTGCAGAAAACGCAGAATTTGCTGGACTGCAAGGACGACCTGCTCTTCGCCTGGGACGCCAAGGACAGCTGTCTGCTGGTGCGCAACTGGCGCGCCTCGCTAACGGATGCAGAGGGCAAGCATTCCGCCGGCGGCGTCCACTTTCAGACACTGATACCGGCAAACGCTGTAGGCCTCGAGGTGGACCGCGTGCTGGCCTCCAACGAGGGGTCTTTGGTGGCGCTGAGTGGTCCTCGCGGCGTGACCATCCTGGAGCTACCACGCCGCTGGGGCCCCGACGGTTACTTCAAGGACGGCAAGGCAAAGATCACCTGCCGCACGTTCAGCCTGGACACACAGCTGTTTCAGAACAACCCACCGCTGGAGGTGCGCCAAGTGCGCTGGCATCCGCACTCTGTCTCCGACTCTACGCTGCTAGTGCTGCTCAACAACAACACCATTCGTGTCTACAACCATGCCAAGTTGCGCCATGTCTGGCAAGTGGGTCCCTCGGTGATGCGCGGATCGTCCAACAACACTCTCTCCGACTTTGGTGAGGTGGCCGTCGACTTTGATATCGCTCCGGCAGCCAAGCCTCGTAACGCAGATCAGGATGACACCACCACTGCCGACACTACAGCCAATCAGAGAAACAAAACCCTGCAGGCGGCGAAGGCAGTGCAGAAACAGGCAAAGATCGAGTGGCCCGTGTTGGTGCTGCGCGAGAACGGCAACATCTACATCCTTCTGACTGGCCTAGACTCTGAGAAGACGCGTCTACAGGGCCCCATTACCATTACGCCGCAGGCCAGCAACAATTATGGTCTGGAGTCGTGCGCTCTCCTGGTCATCCCTTCGCTGCCGCCTACCGTGGTGATGGCCGAGTCCAACGGAAAGCTGCATCATGCCTTGCTCATGGAGGCGGAGGCTGCCGAGCATTCCTTCAACGAGGTGGATGACTTTGTACTCATCGAGCCCGCCGAGTATGTCATACACGTCTTGGAGACAGTGGAACTGGAGCTGGGACTCTCGGCGTCTTCAAAAACTGGACCGGGAGCTGGGGCCGACTACAACTGCCCCATCCACTTGAAGCGCGATCTGATCAACGAACTGCGCTACTTTGCCTACCACAACGCTGGCCTCCATGTGGTCACCGTAAGCTTTATCTCGGAGCTGCAGCGCTACCTGGAAAGCAATGTTGAGCATGATAGACTGGAACTGACCTCGTCTTCCCGGGCTGAATACATTTTGTGCACTAAGTTCAACTCTAACGAGGGAATCAACGCTGTTTTGGGCATCGCCCTTCTGCAGATGCCCGCTGGCGTGGTCCTCCTGCTAGGCAGCGGTCAGGTTGTCAGCCTCAAGCTTGTTATCGATGCTCAGCTGCTGGTGACACCCGGTGAGCACAGGAACACCGGCTTGGATATCGATGAACAGGAGAGTGGACCGTCGTTTGTGGACACAATCAAGTCGCTGCTGCAGCGCAGCGTCAACCAGCCAATACTAGCGGATAAGCTGGCTTCGCCCTCCGCCCAGGAGAGCTACGAGCTGCTCAATCAAGCCATAGAGGTGCTGCGTGAACAGTACCTAAAACGCCACGACCTGGTGAGCGCCGCATTCGCCCGCCACATTAACCAGATCCAGCTGAAGGAGCAGCAGCAGCTGCAGGAGATACAGGACCTGGAGCAAGAGCGCGAGCTAATCAGCGAGCGGGCCCACAAGCTGGCCGAGCGCTTCGAGGAGATCAGTTACAACCAGGAGCTGCTTGTGCGCAAATGCTACAACCTGATGAAGCAGGCCAATGCTGCGCTGCCTAACAATATCATGGCCGAGCGCGGGTTCGCCCAGGAGGTGTCGCGCCTCAACGAGGTCACAAAGGGCCTGGCCGCTAATTTAGACACAGCCAAAAAGTCTCTCAACAAACAGCGCTATCATATCGCCAAGAGTCAGGAGGAGCTAAAAAAGAATGCCTACGAGCTGCCGGAGAACCAGCACCGCACCATCAAGGAGATCCTGACACAGCTGAACGGTGAAATCAATCGCCAGATCATCGACGTTAAGCGCATCAATAAGATCGTTGGCGTGTGATGACACATACACTTGTGATTTCGCCACGTTTTCGTTATGATAATATAAAGCTAAGCCGGAGCGAAGGAACTAAGACCTATTAATAATAAACATTTTGTCGATTAAGTCCCCAAGCTGTCGTAGTTCTTTTCATTCTGTTTTTGTTTTTTATTCTTTCTTTTTGTATTCGCAGGCATGCTAATGGATTTGCGTCAGGGGTGTCGCCCAGACAATCCTCCAAAACATTTGATATTGTATTCCTAAACTTAATTGAATGCGGAATATCATGTATTTAAAAGAAGAAGCGGAAACACAGTCTCTTTCATAACAATGATATTCTGTCTGGCTTATGAAAGCGTCGATTTATATTCTATCTATGTATCTGTAGCGAACGTTATATAAATATTACTTAGATAAAAATAAGTTATAAGTATGGTTTTTTAAACATAATGTTTTTTTTAGAAATTTTCATTTCAAAATTAGATAATAATCTACCCTAAACCTGATTTAAGCAAACAAAACTCAGATTTTAATAGAATTTCCCCTCTGTATTTGAATGTAAGTCGCCCTTCGCGCATTTTGCCTCACTTTCTAGCTCTCCTTAAATCAAAATATTTGCAAGGCTAATTCATACCCCATACCATTTGGGGTTTCGATTTTATTTACGTTTCAGTCGTCAGTCTGTAGCTGACTTTGGCGGAAGCGAGATGACGTCCACTCTACTGGCCACCCTGTCCAGTCTATACACCGGACTGTTCAACTTTGTGAAGGCAAAAGTGCCCTTTGTGATCGAGGCAGCCATGGTTACCCTGTGCTTCGCCTCCATTGTGGGGCGCTACTGCATTCTGGCTTAGAAGGAGGAAGATTTGGAAGACTTGGCGCTGTGTGATTCGGAGGAACTTGTTAAACGTATATTTATGTGGATGTGTGTTCTGTGACTTTATGTGGAATACAAACTAAATGCTTAAACCTAAACCTCGGGCTTCTCGATCAGGTGGATGTAGAAGGCGGGATTCTTCACCAGGCTCATCTCCTTGAAGTCGCCGTACAGCTGGTGCTGGGCCTTCTCCGAAAAGATTTCGCCAAGGATCTCACGGAAGCGCTTCAGCTCGTGGGGATAGTAGGACAGACGGAACTCGCTGGTCAGCTTGTTGCCAGCAATCAGGTAGTCCATGGACACCAGGGATGGCTTGCCGCAGTAGAAGAGCACGGATGTCTTTATGTCCGCCGTGTGACTCGTCTGTAATTAGTGGCAAGTCATTCGTAAAGGTTGGATTAGGTTAAATTATTTAAATCGAAATGTGTAAGCGATAAGAATGATAATGATGGGGAAATCGGTGAGCGATGCAATTGCTTTGGAATCGAAAACAAGATCAGCAGCAGCAGCAGCTCCTCTTATCGCCACGATGACGCTTCATTATTTGATTGTTTTTGAATGAAATGTGTCATTTAATAGTTTTTAATTAATCTCGAGATGATGTGGCACAATTCCGCTGACGAAACTCATTATCTCTAAACATAATTTTAAATTATTTAAATTAATTACTCACATTATAGTAGATACTCTTGGCGGGCGTGGCTCCTGTCTCCAGGATATTGTCATAGTTGCGGTGATCGATGAGCAGGACGCCACCTGGCTTCAGGCATTTCTCAAAATTGCCAATGGCCTGCTTGTGCTCACGCTGATCCCCAAAACCGTCCATCAAGTGGGCAAAGGAGTTGCCCAGGCAGATCACAGCATCGAAACCGTCCTTAATATGCTCCTGGATGTCATCGTACAGAGTCAGCCAGTTGGCTTCCTCAATAACTATCAGATTTTAGAATATATTAATTAGTATAAAAGGGTTTTTGTAATTCCTCTTATTTTACTTACCCCAACTGTCGAAGGCAGCCTCCTTGCGACGATTCCAGCGCTCCTTGAGGGCATACTTTAACATCTTGTCGGAGGCATCCACGGAAACCACCTCAAAGCCTTCCTCCACAAGCATGAGAGAGTCCACACTAGAAGAAAATGTTTAAAAAAGTTTTAAAAAAAGTTTTATTAAAATTAAATTTAAAAGAAAAATTTCAGCTTAAAAGCTGTTCTCCAAGGACTTTTTCCCATAACTCACCCCGTTCCACAGGCCACATCCAGGACTCGCTTGCAGCCCTTCTTCCGCAGCATATCAATCAGGAAATTTTTGTAGTTGTCCGTACGGGAGTTCTTGTCTCCAATGAAGATCTCCCACACCTTGGCGGCCTTGCCATCGGCATACTGGTCCCGGACTCCTTCGGCGGAGATGCCATCGGAACGGGCAACGAACACACTATCAGCGGAGGTGGTCATGGTCTCTGGTCTCTGGGGATTGTCAGCTCTGGTCGGCAGATCGCAGCGAAATAAATTCAATCTCCGCACGCACCCACCACGTCGACTCTCCCCGAGAGATGTGGTGTCCAGAAGCCAACAGCTGGTGCTACATACATAGGCCACACCGAGCCAGTAGTCAGCAATCCGTAATCCGTAATCTTATCAATCCCGCCCGCTTTGACGTGCGCCCTGCGATGGCGGTGGCGGCGAGAGCTCCAACATCTGGTCCCGGCGGAACGTGTTTCGCCAGCAGGGCTTTCGCTTTTGGGTCTCTGCCCCTGACCTCGACCCTCCGGTTGTGATTAGCCAGAGCCGGCGGCGATCGCATCCCGTGGTCAAAAATAGAATGACAGAGCACTATATCTAAGCCAGTCAGTGGTACAGTGGAAGCTTTACTAAGGAACGTGTTTCTTGGGGTAATGAAGGATAATAAAAATATAAATAAAGTAAAAAAATATTATAAGATTTTTATATGTATTTTTAACCCAGATGAGTTTAATTATGTTTTTGGAAGTCGCCGGCAGCTCATCGTTCTGATGGTCATTAGAGTAACTTAATCTCCTTTTGTTCTTTTAGAAAAATATTATACAAATATATAGAAAATATAAATACAATATAGAGAAATATTATACAAAATAAACAAAAGATAGAGTGACTTTATTGAGAGGTTCCCTCTTTATTAATCTTCACTACACATCGTATGAGCTCAACAATGACTTGTATATTTTCCCAGAATTTCCCCACGTGCTGTTATTAATAAATAATGTTTTAAAAAACAATATTTACTATTTTTTTAATAGTAAATATTTTTAAAAAATGTTAATCATTTCCAAAAGTTATTTTATTTACATTTTATTTGATTCTTAATAAAAATCTTCATCTGTTGATGTAAAACATGTTCTATTTTATTTGTATTTAATAATATTAAGTAATATTTATAAATATTGCACTGCTTTAAAAATCAAGGAGTCTTGTCCTTCCAATGGTTGGTCTTTATATTGCACCTCGAGTTTCTATGGATTAGGTCTTAGAGATAAAGTCACACTGGATGTTCTATAGGAGGTACTTATTGCTAGACATGATTACGTTTCGCAAGATAATTGATCTGCCTAAGGATTACCGCCGAGAATTGTCTTGGGAAACATAAGCCGTAAGTCGATTAATATATAATATATAGTATATATGAGTATGTAGTCTTATCTGCTATGTACATCGTAACTATTCCGGATCCACGTCTATGGCAAGTAACCCAGCGAGTCCTCCAGGGAGGCACTCACCACCCGCATCGACTGATAGCTGCCCATGCGGCTCCTGCTGGCGCTGCTACGTATGGAGGCGGCCTTGGCCTCCATGGCCTTGATGTTGGCCAGCAGATTGTCGGCGCTACCGCCTCCTGCCAAGCCCATGCTCTTGCCCAGCGGCATGGCCAATGGCAGGCCTCCGCCCAACCGATCCGTGCTGAAGGACTCTCGAGTACGGTATGAGGACCTTCTGGAGGAGGCTTGCGATCGACAGCTGCCGTTGCCCAACCGGGATCCCAGTCCTGTTGGTGCCGCCCCCTTTGGCGGGCACAGGCTCTTGATGTCCGTCGTCTGGCTGAGTTTCATGTCGGCAAACACAGCTGCCGCCTCCACGCTTTTCTTTACGCTGAGCGCCTCATGAGGCTGCACTGGCTGACCGCTTCCGCTGATGTTAAAGAGTTCGTAGTCCAGGCCCAGTTTCTCCGAGGGTTTGCCTTTCCGCGGAGCTCCGCTTGGCCCTCCTGGCCGGGACTTGCGCTGCTGCTGGGATAGGGAATCCTCGCTGAGGGCCGCCGCCGCCGAGGAACGCTGTCGGCGTTGGGTGCGCTTGCAGTAGCATTTGCTGGCGCTCACACAGCTGTCCGAATCGCAGGACGTGGTGGTGTCAGTGTGCGTATTGTTGGCCGAGTCCCGTTCCAGCGAGCTGGTCGGTTCCTCTTCCACCATGGAGCAGTAGCACTTGTCGTCTGAGCGGCAAGAGATCAGCGAGTGCCGGTTGGTGGCCGTTGCTCCACCTCCACTTTGATTTACTGAAGGCTTTCGAGTGGGCGAGGCCAAGGCCATGTTGCGTTCGTTCTTCTGGCGCAGTTTGTGGTTCAGGTGCTCGGTGCGCAGGCTGCAGTAGCAGCGATCGGCCGAGGCACAGGCACATGACTCGGAATCGTAGCTGCACTCCGAGCAGGACACGTATCTAAGAGGGTTTGGGGTTAAATAACTTACATAATTGACGTTTACTGGGAGTTTAAGGGCTTCAGGTGTGAACCTACCCGCTGCTGCTGTTCCGATTGAGTCCCTGGGTATGCTCGTTCCTAACCACAGAGACATCGGAGCCACTGGTGGCCGCCCTGTTCCTTTGATGCTGCTGCTGGGCCATGCTGATGGGTGGGCCAATGATGATGGGCGGACTGATTTTGCGTTTGTCCAGGCTGCTCTCCTTGGGCTTTACCGCTGGCTTGGCAAGCTTTCCACGGCACGAACGGAACTGGCCCAGCTGGAAGACCTTCTTGAGGCTCTTGGTGCCAAAAAAGCCAGTCTTTGGCTTTTTCTGGGGGAGAGAGAGAAAAAAATTGTATGCATCTAACCAGGATTAGGGTGTTTAAGAGCCGAGACCCACCTGCGATCCATTAACACTGGCCTTGCGCTTCTGTTTCTTTTTCTTCTGTCGCCGCATTATGTTCTTGGAGCGCTGGAAGAGCTCATCCTGGGTGAGGGTCACGGCCAGCTTTAGCAGGAACTCCTTGTAGATGGGCTTCAGGTCGTTGAAGGACATGCCGTCGGCATCGATAATGGCGTAAAGGATGTCGTCCAGCGAATGCAGGTTCTCGTGCAGTCGAAATTCGTTAAACAGCTCGCTGAAACCAAGTGGGGAACTAGAAGCACAATTCAAGCGATGCCAATCAACCAGGCCAAACCTTCTCCCCCAAATTGCAAACAGAATGCCGCCCGCACCCAGGGTCAGAAGCAGTCGGGGGACTCCCAACTACACCTGCCCCCCAGTTCGGTGGCAATACTCACCCTCCTCCGCCGCCACCGCCGCCGCCGCCCAGTTTGCCAGAATGACGCCTCGCCGCCCGCGACTTGTAGCGCGTCAGACCGCCGGTGTTGAGGAAGCTTCCAGATCTGGGAATGGCCACTCGTGTGAGTATATCGCCGTTGGCAGGTGCTACGTCCACGACCGAGGAGAGATCCGGCCCCGCAGAAGATTTCTTGCCGGAATGTCCGCTCTGATGCAAGCGGGTTACATGACCATTGCCGCACACAATGCTGCCACTGCGGGAGGGCGTGCCTCCTCCTCCGTTCCGGTGACCGGCAGAGCCGGGCACAGTCGTAGGCACTGGTGGAGCCCTCTTGGACTTGTGAGACTTGCGACGGCGCTCCTCTGTAGAGGTCTCCAGCTCAGCGGCCTCGTTGATGACATTGCTGTGAGAGCTCAAGGAGCTACTCGATATCCGCTTCTTGCGTCCCGAGCGACAGGGAGTTCCAGCCACGCTGGTGCTCCCCCGAAATGAGCTGCGCCTTCCATTGGCACTGGGCACGATCTGGGAGCGGGATAGGTAATTGGAGCTGGCCAGGGCCGAGCTGCTCGCAATGCTGATGCAGCTGACGCCATTCTGCTGACGGGGCGCTCTCCGCGTAGTGTTCCGCCGCGAATTGGTGCTCACATGAGCCATCAGACTCTGGTATAGAGTGGCCGCAATCACGATGGCATCCTCGGTGCTTTTGCAGATGAAACCATGGCACTCGAGCACCTTGGGCGAGTTGGCCGAGCGCATGACCACCGCAAAGATGGGCGCATGCACATGGATGCTGTGCTCCACCGCCAGTTGCTCGCTAGAGCTGCAGGGTGGATTAAATGGTTAGCTTTAAAGATCTAGGAGTAGGGAAAGGAGTGGAAAACCCACCTTAAAGGCTGGAACAGGGCAGTCTTGTCTATATTCTCCGGATCGGTGATCAGAGGCAGAAAGGCCGCGCCGCCATCATCGTCGGAAATGACGAACTTCACTGCCGACCACACGGCAATGTTGTGGAAGGGCGTGATGAGGGCGTCGCCCTCCTCCGAACCATCCGCTCCACTAGCTATGGAGAGGGCGCTGATCTTCACCCGCAGTCCGGTGGCACAGATATCCAGCGATCCGGAGTTGAGCTTCTAAGGAAAAAACCTTAGATCCAACTTCCACAAAATCCTTCTTTGAGTTACCCTACCTTCTTGGTCACCTCACTAAGATACAGCTGACGCAGTGGCTCTTGCAGACCCTGCAGGCTGGTCACCTTATCCTTCAGCGGCAGTGCACCCAGGCAGGTGACCTCGAAGCTGCTGGTGGCATCTTTGGCCACGTCCGTAAACAACTGCTCAATCTGGGCCTGCACACTGTTGCTGATCCGCTGCACATCCTTCTTGGCCGCCTCGGCCAGCACCTTGGCCGACTGTCCGTTGTCCTGCAGGAAGCTGCTCAGGGAGCGCGGCGTGTCGCCGCTGGTGCTGGCCAACTCACTGCGCCCATACATGATGATGGAGCGAGTGCGATGCGATCCGCGGGGATCGTCGAGGCGGCTGCTTCGCATGGATCTGGGTTATAGAGGAAATAGTGGATTGCGATATAGGAAGAGCAAAGTAAAGTATGTGTTTCCGAAACTGGTTTGAAGATGTGGAGCATTGTGGTGTCTTCCGCCCCTAAAGAAAGTTCTCACTTACTTTAAGAATTTGTTTATGTATGTAATTTAAGCAACTTCTGATTAACGTTTTCCTTTGGCTTGAGATCTTGGCTTAAACTTACTATTAATGTTGAAAAACTTAAAATTAATTGAATATTTCTTACAAAAGTTTTCGATTCTCCATAAAAAGCTGCTAAAAAGGCATGAATTATTTCCTGATTGCTAAACTTAAAATCCTACTTGGTTGGCTTTTGTTTAAGATCTTAGCTACTTCCGCCTGAATTTAAAATGAGTTTTAAGAATTTTTAATTACTGAATAATTTAAAAACAATGGAGGTTCATATGAAATAATTCTTGAAGAATTATTTATTTAATTTTCACATGGAGAAAATGCCTTAAAGATTTATATTTCCGCCTGGTAATAAATGTTTTCGCTTTATATAATTTTAACTGCTACTTATTTATTTGTTTTATATTTATTCTATTTATTCCCAAATAAACAAATAAATTAAATATCTCTTTAGGTACCATAAAGCAACAACTCTATCTGTTATTTATAAGAAATTTAATACGCTCTTCTCTAAGTTCTAAATAAGTTTAAATCTCAACTAGAGATTCCCTCAAAGTTTATAGTTTAAAACTGAAAGATATTTCCTGAACCATTTAATTTAAAAACCCATTACATTTTATATACCAGAACCTTTTTGTTTTCCACTTAAATTATTTTATAGAAAGTTCTACCATTCACTTCTATATATCGAATAGGGACTTTCCTGATCCATATAATTTAATTTTATAGTTTATTATAAAATCGATAGGAGTGTTTATTGCTTTATCACCTGTTCTCCCCATCAAGAAGACACTTTTAGAGCTGAAACGTGTGCGACAAAACGGTTCCGTTTTGTGAAAGTTTGACTGATTAACGCAAAACGAGCCTGAGATTAGCATATTTGACTTGGCTATGTCTGAACTCCAACTAGCTGGAGTTGCAATTGGCACAAGCACTTCCTGCTGACCAGGTCATAGAGCCCGGGATTCATGAAGAACCACTATTAGATAGAACTATGATGAGAGAACGGGATGGTCATTGACCAATGGCCGAATGCAGCTTAAGGTGTTCCCAATTCAAGCCATTCTGTTTACCGCTAGCTGACATAAAATCGGAAATGCCTATTTCCATAGAACGTCGAGAGTTTTGAATGGAAGATGAGCTTGGGACTGGACTGGACAGGTGAGTTGGGGAGCAGCCAGCTGCCCATAGTTTTCTTTCACAATCAATTAAGTAGTTCGTCGCGAATGTGTGTCAACGATGAATATTTATCTGAAGAGCAAGTGTCGATCTATCTATGGAACATCTCGCTGAAGTTGGGGCTCTGAAGTTGAAAAAGATCTTTCTTTGTAGACAATATGGTTTTTTTTTTTTTTTAATTTTGAAACTAACAGTATTTTTTTCGTTGGTTATGGAAATGCAAAACGGTAAACGCAGCAGCCGTCTTGCCAGGTCTTTCGAGATCTCTCACTCTCTGTTTTTGGCTTTGGTATATATTTGTATCTTTTTTTATATTTGTATCTTTGTATATGTTTTTATCTTGGTTTCTGTGGTTTCGAGAACGAAAGTGTGCTGGGTGGTCAATGGAAATGAGAGTGTTGAAACAGAGAAAGAAATATTAACCACAAATTACCAGAAATACTCGAGTAAATTACACCTCAGAACGTTTTAATATAGATTTTGGAATTTTAAGATGATATTTATTAAATTAAAAATAGTTTTAAGTCTTTTAGATCATATATTTTAAGAAAATGGATATTATATTAATTATAATAAACACACAAATGCCTTTAAAGTTATAATTATAAAATTATGGAAATGCCTTAAGAATCTTTAAGATTTTGTCTTTAAGATAACTTTTCTTGAGTCATAAACATTTTCAGGTCTAATTTCCTAGCTATGGGGTTGAATTATCTCTTTAAAATACCTCATATTTTCGTTCTGTGTACTTTAAAAGACTAATTGATTTGTTTTGGCCCAAGATCGAGAGCGAGGCTAATGGCGAAAACACACCTCCCCGGGGTCTGTGTCTGCTTGCAATTATCACTGAATGGAGGTTTCACCCCGTGACCCGTAACCCGAAAGAAATTTCAAAGGGAAACTCACCTGGAATCGTCAAACATGAGATCGATCTTTAGTTTGTAGATCGAATTGCGGCTGACACTCGAATTGTTTTCGAGCTGATCGCCGTCCAGGAGCCGAAAGCCGGAAGAGTGGCTATTGCTGTGACTGCCGCCGGCGGGTTTGCCACGAGACCTTGCCGCATTCATTTTGGGAACGGCCACCGCGGATTGTGAGTCCACCTTGCAGGTGACCATGCTCCTCCTCCTAGAGGCTAGAGGGGGCTTCGGATGTGATAAGCACACGCGGAATGCCGCGGTGGCGGATGCAAATCTCTGTTTGCACTTCACTTCTGTTTCACTCTCCGCGTATTGTTTGTCTTTTGTTTTTACTGTTTGGCTTTCTTTATTTATTGTGTTTTGTTAGTGTTTCTTGTTGTTGCTCGTGTTTGTTGGATTTTTTGGCTAGTGTTTTTTTAATTTGTATGCAATTAGCGGTGAATGCAATCCGTTTAAGCGCAATGAACGCTAATTTTCAACATTTTAGCGCCGTGCCGCGCACTCCTCACACTTTGCATAGGGACGAAGGCAGCAAGCAACGCGAGGTGTTGCATGGCGTGTTGCAGTGGGGCTATCGTCAATCGTCTAATCATCATCTCATTGTAGCCGGCTCATTAATTAGCTGTAAGCATAAACCGAAAAAACCGATAAAATGTAGCAACATTATTGGATTAAGGCGTATTGCAAAATCGCTATTTAAAATTCACAAAAAAATAAAACTTTAGACATATATTTTCCACTTTTGGTCTGCTTTGGTCGCTGATAAATTGCGCAAAGAAATGCAATTGTTGGTTTGTATCGGAAAAATGTTTGCTATTTTCAAACGCACCGAGTTAATTCGGCTGCATCTATGAGATACTTTCACTCCACAGAGCTAGAGATACATTTATTCGCGGTAATTAGCACACACACTCCACACACACTAAACACACGGCTGAATCACATTCGTATGAGCCAATTGGAAATGCCATTTACTTGTGCCTTATTGAACTTCAACTTTGAACACTGCGAACACCGCCCAATCCGGCCAATTCCAGTGCACCTGACGGACTGGCTTTTGGCTTTGGCTTTGGGATAACTAAGGTAAGGTAATCCAGGTGGGCTGCCAGGCCGGGTCCGTCTGAGTTCGTTGAATGCCACACAGCGACTGTCGATGCGGCTCAGAGGCAGAAGTCGGGCGCAAGCCAGCCGCAGAAGAGAAAGAAAAATAGAGCCCAGGTGAGGCTCAGGTGAGGTGACGGCGGCGGCGGCGGCAGCGGCCATAACAACAATAGCATCGTCGCTGGCGTAAGTGGGCAGCACAATGAGAATGCCCGGCCATAACCGACGAGCTCGGAGTTGGCCAAACTCTGTTTTCAAGTGTGTGATGAAGACGAACGCGTCCACACAGCCGTCGCTTTTCAACAGCCACAAAGTGATTGTGGTCCGGAATGGTGACACCGCCGATCGGGGGGCATTATGTATTATTATCCGTTTGGATGGACGGTTTCGGCCAACTCTATTTGCATATGGCAGACACCGCAAAAAATAAAAACTGCACATTATGTGGCAAAAACTAACGTAAGAGAGGTTTATTCAAACGTAGTTTGGGTGAGCTCAGGTCAGGGGTCAGTAAAGTTAAACAAATAGTTTAGTAAGCAGGCTAAAAAATGTGCAATCTATTGCTTAAAAATAAAGACAAGTCTCTTGAAAATTAATAAAAGTTAGCTAAGTAAACAGAAAACAAAAAAAATACGAATCTTGATCCACTCAATTATTTTTATTTCATTTTCCAATAAAAAATAATAAAGAACAGCTTAAATTTTATTTAATAAATTTTTAAAAATGTTTTGTATGTATTTAAATATTTCTTAAACTGCTTTAAATATTTTGTTCAGTGCATGTGAATGTTTTCGAGCATTTGCGCAAAGTTATTTGGGCAATGTTGCCTTCGCCGTTGCATCTACATCTCGAACTCCAGGCCAATGTCAGTATGGGTTCCCCCCACAAAGCCCCCGCGGGCCAATTGCAATTAAAAGGCAGTGTTGTCGCAGTGACGCCGAGTGGGACATGGGACATCGTGGGTCGCCCAAATGCCGGTGGCCCGGGTTTTGCCATTTGCGCAAGCGCAGAAGCTGTGACGAGCTCGAGATTAGGAGTGCCGGAGAGGCACAGAGGTGGAGAGCGGAGCTCGAGCCGGAGGCCATGTGGGGACAAGAGGGGAAAAACTGGAAGCAGTGAAGGCATTTTCGAAATCAATGACCGTGGTCAAGTCTTACGATAATTGGAGCTGCCCGCGGACTGTGTGTGTTTGCCAACATAAAATGCACTTCATTTTTGTTACAGAAAACGCTTTGAAGCAGCTTTTCAATTAAGAATATCTAGAGAATACCTAAAGAATAGCTCAGAACGAAGCTCCGGATAATGAGCTCTGCCATAATAATTCATATGCATGCAATGCTATTATATGGTTGATTTTATATTTGCATTTCAAGTTGTAAGCTCTTTTTAATGGGTTTATTTCGAACCTAAACTATGTTTCTTTTTGGGTTCTATAATTACGATTATGATAGATCTTAAACTGAGAGCTAGCTCCTTGCTTTCGTCAGTGAGCACAGCCTCATAAAAGTGTAATTAAGTTGCTTAATGGGTTCTAAATACAAAGAGAGCAAATAAACATTTGTTGAAGCTATTTTTTAAAGATTTATATTATTAACTTTAAAGATATTTTCGATGCTCTATTAGCTTTGTGTTTATTATTCATAAATTGTATAATCAATATCCTTCCATCTTCCATTTCGAATTCCTCCTTCTCTGCTCGAATATTAATGAAACTTTTTATGATCCACGCCTGAGCTTGAATAATGAATTAAAATTGTGCCGCATTGCTTTTGTGCTCGTAATTCAAGATGATTTCAATTAAGAAAAAACTCCGTTTCCATTTCTCTAATAAAAACTCTTAAGCGAGCCGCCGTAAAAATCCAACTTTCCACTGGAATCCGAATCCAAGTCCGAGACTTTGAGCGATTTCCATTTTAGATTTCAATTTTGATGGCCCCTGATCGGAGGCCTGATGATGTTTATGTTTTTCGAGTGCGGTTTTTGTCAACGTTTTTTGAGCTTATTCATGAGCTAACAGTAAGACGAGTAATTAAAATTGGTCCACGTGAAACAAAGACAAAAAAAGAAATGCAAAACAAGGCTAATTGATGTTTATTGTGTGTCCAGAAAACTCTTACTTTTAGGGCCTGGAGGTCGTCTCTCGACCCGCCTGTGTCTGGTTTCGTTTTTATGGCTCGTATTTGATGTTTAAAAAAACAGTTAAATTTAAGAGATAAAACAGAACCCGAACTTCGAAGGCAGCGAAGAACCCAGAGAGCATACATTTTCCTTTTCCCTTTCAACGGTTTATTCAAATTTCTAGAATTTTCTTTTGTCCCCTGCAGCTGGCTTTTACTTTTAATAGAGAATTTTCATTTGACTGCTAAACCGTTAACTGCACCCAGCCAGTGTTGATGTGATTTATTTAACAAATATATCGCTGTAACATCATCCATACTACCGTGATCATCACTTTCTCCATTCAATTTACCAGGCTGCCTTTGGTATAGTCTCTGTTTTAAGGTTCGCTCGCATCTGCAGCGGCAACTATTTCAGAAATTAGTCGTATTTTTTGCTCAGGCAAGCTTGAAGATACAGATACAGCCAGAGGGTTGAGCCAGAGTCGGGTTGGGTTGGGTGCCGGTGTCGGTGCTTGAGCCGGTGGAGATGGGTAGCCTAGGTGAGCTCTGAGAGATACGCTTGATTCCTTTGCGCTCGTCTTGTGCCCAGCATTGCGTATCTGACATGCGCAGGCACTGAGAAAAAATGTGGGCTAATTTATAGCTCTCATTGTTTTAAATATTTCTAAAGTGATTGATAAATGATCTTTAAGAGGTCAAAGGCCCAAGGCTACGGACTTATAAATCAGCTAATATCGTTCTTTTTCTGTTATTCTTTTTCTTATATACAAATTTCCCTTTGATCTAGAACATTTTCCCCAGTGCACTTGAGTGGACAAGTTCTGCAAATTATTCAAATCATTTGCTCAAAAACAAAAAAAGAAGAAACATTGCGCAATTAAAGTTTCATGACTTTCCCTGGCTCTGAGCCTGAGCCCAGACATAATCGCTTCGCGAGACTTTCTTTGTAGAATCGCCCGGCCCCAGAGAGATATGGCAGCTGTGGGGGGACTCCTCTACTCCATTTTCACTCTGCCCTAGTCAAGTCTTCATGAGGCCCGATTCATTCATTAGCTGACTGCCTTGGCAGTTGCGTCACGAACCCGAATCCGAAATGAGACTCGAAAAAATACACGACAATTGTCACATTGTGCTACTCATTACGGCATCTCCCGCCCCTCCATCGTCCAACCGCCTGACAATAACGATTCACTTTTCGCGCCGCCGCGGAGTTTCGGTTTGGCAGCAGCAGCTGCGGGTGGTTAAAAAGAAATTAATTTCTCGGCTTTAATGGTCTTTGTAAGAAATTTGCAGAAGCTCTTGCCGGGCTTTACGACCCAACAGCTACGTGACTTGGCCAAGATCACGACCACTGACCCGGCGAGGTGACGATTTTAGGACCCCATTTAGTAGCTAAAGATGTCTATATTTGCGTGTTAAATAAGTGCTGTTGTGTTTCTTGGTTTCCTAGTTTATGTTGTCACGTTAGGAAATCTTTTTATTCGCAATCTTTTCCTTTCCTTTAAAAACCATAAAAGATCCTCTTTTATCACTTGAAAACATGTAATGAATGTTTACGTTTTATGGATTTTCTAAATTGAATTCCTGCACGAAAACTGCATATCATAATTTCACATATGTATTTTTTTATGATTTATATGATATATGTTTTTCTTAGTTCGTGTCGCGATATTCACTTATTTAAATCGAAGCTATAGAAATAAATTTCATGGAAGTTTTAGTTCAACTCATAAATGATTAATATACACAGTTTAACTCTTTAAATTTTAATTTTTAACTTAAATATAATATAAGTAATACCTATAAATATCTTTATAATTATTTAAGCTGTGATCTAGGGCAATCAATGCATTTCAAAAGCGATAATTTCAGCTCGTGGCTTGTTGCATCAATCGGAAATACACGAAACTCTTGGCATAATAGCCACATTTGACTCGTGCCAAATTGTGTTTAGGCATGAAAATCTTTTGGATAGGCGGCATTATGGACACTTGAGCGAGCAATGCCCTCGTGGCCGCCACAAGGAGGAGGAGGAGGTGGAGCAGTTAATGAAATCCGGCAAAGAAATTGCCCAAAAGAGCGTGACGCCGGCGCTGCTCATGAACTCTGCGCCATAAATTCCCATAAGTATGTGTATTTTGCATAAGCATTTGCATACCGCCTGGCCATAGGCCGGATCGGTTCGAAACCCCAGTGCTGTCTGGCCACGAAAATTCTAAACATGGAAATTCTCCTGTGCTGGCCGAAATGTTTTATGGCCCTGTTGGAAAAGTTGCCTTTTAATTGGCCTTCTCTCAACACCGTTGTGGGTGCTAAATGGCTTTCATTCATCGCGGTCAGCTGAGTTCAAATGGCGCGTGCTTTGTGGGTCAGTTTCCCGCCTTCGAACTGAACTTTTCAGGGGGAAGAAAGAGCACCACATTGACACCATCTGATTGCCGGCTAACTGTGCTCTTTGTGGCCCAGTGCCCAGTTCCGTTCCGAAGATAAGATCATAATTCTGCCCGCCGCTTCACAAGATAATTGTTTTCTTGTCATTTATCGCGTTGGCGCGGCGAAAGCTGCACTTCTCGGAAGCTAGATAGATTTTCTTTATTGCCATTCATAATTGCGAGGTGCGCATTGCCAGCTGACCATTAAGGCCGTGGCTTAAATTAAGGGCTAGCGCTTCTGCCAACTGTGGATTATTGTAATTGTAATTTTAATTGTTTCTATTTTTGGCATATACACCTCAGCGGGACTCTGCCTTTAGGGAAAATAGAAAAGAAGATTGAAGTGTCTGTTATGTTTAAAAAATCAGGTAGTTTTCCTAAGGAAGACTATGCCTCTGACGGGCTAATTAATTACTACACTGTTCCCTCTTGATTTCCCCCGAGTCTTAGCCAGTACTCCACCGATCCATAGATCTTCCATTGCTTCTTTGCAGAATAGAATGCTTCATTAGCACATTCTAGCATTCCCGATAAAGAGATTGTTCGATAGCGGTACACCGGTGATTGGTGATTGGAAATGGCTCAACGCACGATTATAGCCGCATCCATCGCAGAACAGACGTGTCTCGGGGCATAGAAGCTCCTCTCCTAAGCTATAGATTCAATCCCGATGAGGAGTTATGGCTCTGACCCACCTTCGGAGCTGGAAGCAGTAAACAAGTTGCTAGCCGAAGCTGGAACTGAAGCCAACTGCGCATCGGTGCTCCAGTTTCTGAACCGCGGACCTGTCACGCAGCCTCCGAGCCGAGAGGAGAAAATCGGAAAATAATTGCAAGAAAAGCCGAGAGATCCCTGCTAGAAACAATTGCGGCCAACGGACAATGTTGGCTGCTGCCAGACGGTGGCGACCTGAACGAGTTTAGCTGGAAAAATGACTTGTCGATCTTGATTACCAGTGTCGTCGCCAAGAAGCTACCAACACAGCAGCTGGTCTAGCTTTAATATACACAATAAAATTATAATATATTAATATTAATTTTAATGATAAATAAATTAAGAAAACTTGGCAAGAATTGGACAAGAAACGTGTTAAACAAACGGAATGGAAACGGTTTCAATTTAGAGTTCAACAAGGAAATAAATCTAGAATATTTTTTAACTAATAAAAATACAAAAATAATATAACGTTTTATTATTAATTGTTGCTAGATAAATATATAATATTATCCAATAAAAATTAATCAATTACTTATAAAGATATGTCCAAGAACAAAATGTAACTCAAATGAATTAATAATTCTCTTGAATTAATATTTATTTTTGCCCGGCTAACATTTAGAATTGATATTTATTTGTATTTAATTTTTCTCCCAGTGCAGCTGTCGTAAATCCCGCTAATCGAATAAGCGTTTGCCGCTCTGCTAACAAGGCTTATATGGTTGTCAACTATAAACACACCTGATGTCCATGTCCAGTTGTTGTTTGCCAGGCCATTCTTGGTCAGGAGAATGTTGTAGCCTCGCTTCTTCGTTCTTCAGGCAATTAGGATTGCAGATATTTAATTGAAGCAAAGCGAAATAATTGTCATTAAATGACAACGGTGGACTGGCCTACATAAGAGCTAGAGAGCACTTAATAAACGCAATATAAAATTAATAAAGCAGCCTTAAAAGGCGTTGCCGGTTGTCTTTGAACACGGGTCGTATGAGTTATATATTGATTTAATATAAAATGATTAATTAGAAAGTAAAAAAAACTACAAATCTCTGATTTATTATGGTAATAAAAACAATAAAGAATTGCCAATTATTAATCCACTTTTCGTAGCATTTTATTCAATCAAAAAACCATTTCGGTAACCCACATGTCGTATGCGTAATTTAGTTATAAATTCACCCACTAACCACACTTAGTCTTACCTTCGTTTGTTCTGCTTTTCCTGGCCAAATTATTCACTGCCAAATCACTTTACACTCGAGAGATTATAAATTGCCAAGTAAGGCTTTAACATCGGCGAAAACTTTCTTCTTCTAACCCCGCAATCAAAGTACAAATTCTGCTTATTTTCCCAATGACTCGGTCACGTTCCTATTCTTCGGTCGGCGACAACACTTTCGTTCGCTCGTAATTTGCATTTTCCAGCCGAGAAAAATGGGTGGAGAAACAGATGTGGAAATCTCAGCAGCCGGAGGAGCAGCGACCGGAGTGCGCGAAGTCAATAACGAGACTAACTGCGTCCGACCAATTTGACGATGCCAAAGCCAACTCCATTCGCAGGCAGAGGCAGTGGCAGTGGCAGAGCAAGACTAGGGGGGAGAGCAGGGGAGATGATGCAGCCGATGCAGCAGCCAGTTTGGTTTTTTTGTTGCGTGGAGTTGGTCAACAGTCTGACTGGCTGACGGCTTGACTTCGGCTGAAGTGGATTAACCAAAGTTCGGACTCGGCCAGCAGTCGCAACCTGCGGCGTGATCCTAAGTACGACACTAATAGCGCCAATTTGCCACGCTCAAGTCAACAGAAGTCACAAGGAGTTGGCATCTCAAATAACTCTTTTTCCCAAGGCTAAAACACAATTAAATGTTGGTGAAAAAATAACGGTTGTAAATTCATTTAAAGATTTTTAGTAACTCCTTTCTTTAAAAAAAAGATAATTAAGTGTTAGCAGGCTAAATTCTTGCTTCTTTTCGGTTCAGTAAGAATTATTCTTGAAGCTTAATTTTGTTATTCAACATTTTCTGAAAGGTTAATTTATGATCCAAGCAAGCTTCTTATCTTTAATTAAGATTGAAAGCAAAAATATAGTGTCAGAAGTTCTAACTCAGAACCTTTAATAATATTAATTTTAAAATTAAAGAAATATCAAGTCATTGGACTATTTACACAAAAAACTAAAGCTCTTCAGTAAATTAATAAAGCTTTTTTTATTCCGTTTAAATGTCATGCATTAAATATAACATATATTTTATGAATAATTTAAATAATTAATATAATTTATAACCCTTATTTTCGTGGTTTTATGGATCTTTTGAAAGGAATACTGTAAACTGCAGTTTCCTAACCCCTAAGAGTTTCATATTCAACAAGAGTAATAAAAATAAATTACCTGAATTTAAAACAAACTCAACCTCCCCCCACCTATCATCCCATAATATCTAGAGCAGGTCAGGTCGCTCTTAGCACGGCCGTCCACCTTGACTCGATCCAGAGGCCCAGTTTCCATTTGCCAAAAAGTGGAAAAACCTGCGTGGACAGTGGCCCAAATTGCCGCGTGCCCATTCGCCGACCGAAACCAAATCTTTGGCCAATATTCCAGTGAACCGTTAGACAGACGATGGCAAGGCTCAAGCTCAGGCTGTGCCTCTTGGCTTTGGCTCCCGGCGCAAATTAATTCATGTGCTGGCCAGGCCGTCGATAACCGCGCATATTCATGCCAGGCGAACAGTTGGGCGGTCGGAGGAGCACAGCATCGCCGCATCATCGGAACGGAAACAGGTTCGCTGGCCAAAAATGGGTCAATCTCCGTCAGAATCTTTGAGGCGAGTGTCAGGTTCTGGTGCGCAACCCACAAAAGATGAAGTTGGCGGCGCATCTTAGCTCCTTGGTGCCAATCCAAACTGGGCCAGGCGGGCGATCTAGTTCGGTTCGGGGGATTTGGACTCCTCCAGTGGGGTGCTCAGAAATGTGCCACAAATAGAGAGAGGAGCACATAAATACCGTTTACCGTAAACGGCCTGCTGCTGCTCCTTGCATACAATGACCCATTTGGGATCAGGCTTAGTCCGAAGACGCCTGTCTGGCCTGTCACCGGAATCGAACTGGATTCTGCAGAGCCGAGCCATAGGTGTCACTCGAAATGTATCTCAAGACGGTATTACACTCGTTGAATAACGATTGGGATGGTAGTTGTCCCATTACGAGCACAGGTGGGTTGGATAATCTTAACGTGTTAATCTGAAACAGTTTTGTGGTAGCAACAGGTTGTAAAAACTTGATAATTAGATTGGGGTTTTGTTCTTTTATTTGAAGGAATGAGTTCTATTTGTAAATATTTTATAATAATAAAAATAAAAAATAATAATAATTAAATATAATTATATAATAAATAAATAACTAAATATTCTATAATCTAGATATTAATTCCAGATTTGCAATTAGCAGTTTGGGTAATTAATAATACAACAATTTTGATTATTCTGTAACATCTAAATATATTTTTGTATTTTTAATTGCATTTCTGCTTTAGTTTAATTTACAATCACTAAAACAAAACCAAACAGACAACGAAAAATGACTTCTATAAATACAAATAAAATAATATATTGAAATAATGCTATAAAAGTATTGTGATAGTGTAATATATTGATAAATTATAAATAATTATTATATTTTTAGGATTGTAGTAAATCTCGTAACATAAAGAAGTTAAGCACAGAATAAAATTATAAATAATGACTGTAAGAATACGAATTAATTTTAATTAATAATTTATTTATAGAGTTTTATAGATGGTAGTATTTTTTCTAACAACTTCAGCCTAGAAATTTAAAAATAAACTGCCTTAAAGTCGGCTATGAAAAAATCTACGCCTCTTTAACTTCGATGTAAAAAATAATGTAACGTATCTGTAAAATTCATATACAATCTCTTCAGCAAAACCATTAAAAATTTTAGAAATTCAAAGAAATAATTAAAACATTATAAGATGTATAATATTCTTGATAATAGAATTTGTTATACAATTTTTAGTTCTTGATAGTATTTAAATAAATGATAACTATTAGTAAATGAATAATTAAAAGCCCAATTATCTAAGAAATCATGCTTTGTAAACCATACCCCCTTCTTTCTCTTATTGTACTCTCATATTCCAAAGTGTGTTTTTAATTATTTTTTATTTAATCACATTTAAAAAAATATACAATGTTATTCCTTAATTATACAGACATTGCTCGTATTAATTGTAAACAGTTTAACATATTTTTGGTCGATTACGATTAGAGATTTTATACACTTGCGGCTTACGTATTTGGTTCAAGTTAAGACCAGTTCCCCGGGGAACAGGGAGGGAACTCGGTGGCAGGGTGCGACTGTCTTCGATTTCAACTCGATCCTCGACGTCACTAAAATACTAACAGTTGCTGTGGTTGCTTGATTGGTTCGATTTGTTGTTGTTAGTCCCGGATTCTCTCTTTTTGCTTTTGTTTAATTTGCATAGCTAACTAAGACTACATAATTACAAACAGATCGTTAGGCTAAGGATATACTACGATCGCGTGGGAAAGATCGAGGCCAGGACGATGGTCAGGCCCAGGATGAGGAGAGGCGTCGTGGAATGGCCTCCACTGCCGCCGCCAGTCGCCGAGCGGTACTCGTCCTCCGGCAGGTACTCCCGTATGTGTCGCGTTTTGTTCATCATCCAATAGAAGGCACGCATGTTGCCCAGCTTCTTGAGCTCATCGCCGATGTCGTTTCGGATCCTGGCATTGTACTCGTTGAGGAGACGCTTCTCCGCGGCACTGAGGAGTGTGCTGTCTATGAGTTTGGGTTCATACGGCACCATGGTGACGTCCTGGAATGCAAGGAAGTGTGCGCCACTGGGATGCGTGTGCCCGGTGTCCACCACCTCAAGCACGTTCTTTAGACGCACTCCAAAGTCATCGCGCTTGTAGTAGCCAGACTCTGTGGGAGATATATTGTTTATATATTTGATTGATATATTTGTTTACCTAAGAGAAATATATATAGAAAATAAATAACTCACCGCTGGAGAAGAAGTAGCCCTGCTTGAAGTGGAAGCTGCTATTCCTGCCATAGGCCACGGATATGGGAGCTGTTAGGGGGGAGGAACTTAGCTAGGGATTTACAGGGTAAAACTCAGCTTCACGTACGTTCTTCGACGGCTCCGTAGGCGCCAATGCCATGACCTGTGGCCTGCGGATAGTCTGTCATGTCCTTCCACACCATACTACGCACCAAAGCGTCCACCTCAGAGGGTTTTAGATCTGCAGGAAACTTAAGTTGCGCCAAGTGAAGAATCCCCGCCAGAACATTCGTATACGCCTTCTTCATCTCCTGCGTGGGTTCGCCAAAGATAAAGGTGCGCGACACATCTGTGGTGCCCTCCAGATACTGGCCGCCCGACTCAATGATGAGCAGACTCTGGTCAGAGACCTCGATGTTGGTCACATTGCTGGAGATGTAGTAGGGCAAAGCAGAGTGCTCGCCATAGGCCACCACTGTGCGCAATGACAGTCCCTTGGCATGGTTCTGCGAGAGGCGCCAGAGTTCCACCTCGTACTTGATCTTCTCCTCGGTCCACTGTTCTGTATGAAAGCGCGTCTCCATGTTGCTCATGGCCTCACAGATGGCGGCTCCATCGCGGATGTGTGCCTTCCGCATGCCAGCCTGCTCATCGGAGTTTTTCTGGGCACGCATAAAGATGATCGGGGAGACATGCCAGACAACGATTTTGCCCGGCATCGAGGAATATATGGCCTCCGAGGCGCCCAGATCTTGGACACAAGGAGCTGCAACGAGAACGCGCTTCCATTTTTGGGCATAGGTGCGAATATCGCTCCAGATTTGATTGTACTCCTTGATCCTGGGATAAAAGACTTAGGAAAATATTTATATTTATGGGATGTAAGAAACTTACTTCACGCAATCTTCGTTGTAGCAATCAGTGCGCAGGTGAAGGTCAATCCCCAGACTGATCTTGTGGTGATCCACATAGAAGAATATGTCATCCTGGCTGACAATGGCATAGGACTGTTGAAGGAATAGAAAAACTATAAGTTTTCTAATCCTAAAAGATTGCAAAGCAAACCCACCTTAACCACAGGTGTGTAGGGAATGTCTGTGCCGCGAATGTTCAGCAGATAAGCGACTTCTGTCAACGAAGTGATCACCATGGCATCGCAGGCCAGCTCAGCCAGTCGCTTTCTCAATTCCCGCACTTTGTCCTGCCAATTCTCGCCCGCAAACTCCTTGGCCTGCACCTGTATCACCTGGTTCTTGGGCGCCTCTGGACGATCTGTCCAGATAAGATCCACCAGATTATTGTTGATCTTGGCCAGCTTGAGGAACTTGTCCTCCAGCTGGCGTTCCCACTCAATCCACAGGGCATGAGGCACCAAATGAGGATCGGCGCCAACACGCTTGTCCAAATGCACATGACTGCCCAGCCAGTCGGCCACGGTGACATTGCCGTTGGCCAGATAAATCTCCCAGTCGCATTCCAGCTCCCCATCCGCCTGCTGGACATAGCGCTTCTCCAGCCAAATGGCTGCGCCATGGTGGGTGATGGCCGCCACGGCCCGGACACCTGTGTAGCCGGAGAGGTAACGCAATCGCTGATCCCTAGCTGCCACCTCCTGGTTAAGATGCTCGTCCATGGAGGGCAGCAGATAGCCATAGATCTCGGGCCCCTGCAGCGAGGCTCGGATCAACATTTGTTCGCGCACCGCCAGCAGGCGGGTGTGATAAACGCTCATGGGTTGGATCTGCAGGGATTACAGGGATTAAAAGTGAGCAAGAAGGAAAAGGATTATGCAGATCCCCACTTACATGCTTGCCCTTGCGATATTGACATATTTCACGGTGGAAACCCTGGGGCTTGTCCGCATCCACGATGCCAACGACTGCAAACAATCCATAAAAACGAACATCAAAAAAATTGAGAAACAAAATATTTGCGAGTCGTAAAAGATGTTGATAAATAAAATTCAAATTGTTGCCATTAGTTTAAGAATTCGTTATATATATTTATTAATGGCCCAACTAGGGAGCCAAAAATAGCAGCAAGTGCGTCACGGTAGCTCTTCCCAATTTCCCACGCTCGTTAAACGGCCATGCGACGCGATCCCCGTCTCTATATCTTGGCTTTTCATGACTTTTATTCTCGCGCCTCCAAGTGAGATGTGACAGGCTGAGAATTCACTTGAATTTCACTTTCAACGGACCACGGACCACCTGCAGCTGCTCTTGCCTCCCGCCCAAGTTGAGTCAACGCTGCGTATGCGTAATGTTAGAAAAGGAAATGGTGGGAAGCAGTTGGTCAGTGATGATTGGATTGTCAAAATAGGGAGACAACTGAGTGATGGAGTGCTGGCCAGCTGTTCAAGCATTATTTGTCAAAGTTTTTTTTTTTTGTTTGTGGAAATTATCAGAAGAAACGGATGGATGGATGGGTAAATATATGCCATATGGACGGCGGGACAAGTACATATATTCCATTGATTTATGGTAGCCAAAAACCAAAGACATTGTAGGCTAAAAATGCTAAATAAAAACATTTTCCTTGGCTTAACTTGGGGTTTTATAAATATTTCATTCAGCTTGCCAACTTGTGTTTGTTTATTGAAACATTTCAACTAAGAAACCAATCAATTTTTAGTGAGCCAATGACCATGAAATGGGGAAATTAAAGGGCAAGATATGGGATATGTTTAAAGGAATGTTTTATTTAGTCTTATGACTGGAATTGTTATGTTTGGAATCTTTCCAAGTTCATAGAGTGTTCTAAAAATGTTTATTTTACAATTATTCAAAATTAAACAACTAAAATGTTGCTCTTTTCGTGAAGTCTTACTCTTAGAGATATTTTGATTTATTTTTTGAATAATTATAAATATAATTCAATTATAATTTTATATAAAAATTCTACAGAGTATTTCCTCTTCACTATGACCACATTTTCCTCATGCTTCCTTGTTTATCTTTGCCTCTTTTGTTTAAGTGGAAATATTTGAGAATTAATTTCCATGTTAATAGCCGCATACTCATCTTGGCGAAATTAGTTAATGTGATTTATACAAAATATACGATAAGAAACCCAGAGGCAGACCAGGAGGAGAGGCATCCAGCTGACACAGATGTGTTTTGCATTTGTAAAAATAAACATTATGCCATCACAGGCGGCTGCCTTTTGCATACTTTCGTGACGCACTGTGCGGAATTCTAATTCTAGTTGGAAAGTCTACAAATTTCAAGTTCTTTAGGGCCATGTGCGAAACGTTTGTTCGCCGAAAATAACGTAAATCGATCAAAAGTCCATAAAACCAACATCGGGTAGGCCTTAAAATAACATATTAGCCGCGTGGCGATTGTGGTACTCACCCAAGAGGATGCTGAGCGCCAAGCGCCAAATCCATTTGGCTGTCGTCATTGTTTTTATTTGCACTTAAAAATTTCCCTCGATGTACTCCCGTTCCGAATTCCGAATCCGCGTGGAACTGGGATCTTGGCCCGGAACCCGGCGAATTGTTTGTGTTTGCCTGCACTTGTGCACTTTTCGCGAATTGTTGTGGCTTCCGTGTGTTCTTTTTGGGGTGTAAACAAATCAAATGGTTGCAATTAACGATCTCGGCCAGAGTTGGGGAAGCAGCCTCTTTAATGGCCACAGTTGTCTGTGCGATGCACTTTTCCGGTTAATGACCGGAACGTGGAAAGTGTCTGTGGCCACGTCTTTGGACATGTGGTGGTTGCACCTACTTGACGGGAGTGGCCCGTGGCAAAGGCAAAGGCAAAGGCAAAGGGTGTTGCCCTGCTGGCGCTTTCTTCTAATTGGTATGCCGTGCAGTGACCGACCATCAAGTTCTTCTAGTCCACTACCCATTTCCAAGGCTAATAACTCATCCGGCGGCGACATTTGTATATAAATAGGAATGATATCAGACCGCTTAGGAATTTATAACTTCCGCCCCAATCCGAGTCCCCCAATTCAATTGGGATTTCTTTCAGTCTTTTTTTTGGAAAACGCCAATTTGGCAACTAATTTTTTTCAGTTCGCCTTTGTTTCGTAGTTTAACAAAATATATATTTAATTGCTGCTTTAATTAGTGAAGCGTAAAAGCCAGTCCCCGTGCGAGTCATGCCGCATCATGGTGGAAGTCACCAAGCGTGGGCGGCGGACTGCCGAGGTGGTTGCCCAAGTGGCCCAAGTTTTCCCAAATGCTAATGATAATGCTGATTTTATTCCAATCCAATGCCTTATAGAGCATCTCAAAGGGAGGCGCCACGAGATCTTGGATTGACATGCGGCAGATGGCCCTCAAAAACTGATTGATAACAAAAGGTTTAACGTGACTGCTGATTTTTTAAAATGTAATAAAAACTATGAATAAATATAAAAGAAAGATTGTTTTAATGGGAAACGAGGCGGGTGCTTTAATGTTTGCAAATTTGGAAATAGTTTAAAACCGTTCTTGTGTGTCCCATAAAACATTCAAAAAAATAGATAATAAAATTTGAAATGTTTATTTTTGTATTGTTTTTTTTAGTATTTCTTATTTTAAAATTTAATTGTATTCAAATTTATTAGAAATGATTTATTTTTATTAAAAATGACTAAGTTTGGTTGCAAGAAAATTCAATTCCTTTGTTCCCTAGTTTTTCTTGATGTTCCTAAATCCTTTTTCTATTAGTAAATTGCAAAACTTTTTATAGATTTATATATTCTCTACAATATAATCAGAATTTCAGATTTTTCAGTGTAATAATTGATATCCCATCAAGCACATCGCGTGCCCTGACAAACTGTCAATAAAACGATCTAATTTTTTGTGCGAAAACAATTGTTTTTTGCAACAATTTGTGTGCCAAAGCCAGTTTGATTAACATATAAAGTTCCCGCTGACCAAGATATTATTTAATTCACTTTCAATTGAGCGATTCAAAAACAATTTCCCGCCTGGGCGTTACGCGGACCATTAGAGGTAATTTGTGCTGTTTCTTATTGTTAACGTATTGGCGTCAGAAATGGCGAATCAAACGCCCCACATCCCCACATCCCATTCATGCAACAATGTGCCAAAGTCACCGCAGCCCACAAAAGCGTTTGCCAGCGAAATGAATATGGCTTGCGAGAGGCCACTACTGAATCGTCGTTACAAAAAAAAAAATAAAAAGGT
Source organism: Drosophila mayri (assembly GCA_008042485.1). Classification (NCBI taxonomy): domain Eukaryota; kingdom Metazoa; phylum Arthropoda; class Insecta; order Diptera; family Drosophilidae; genus Drosophila; species Drosophila mayri. Next base: position 1,147,002 of record VNJN01009363.1, read on the forward strand.
TAAGCAAATCTCAATAAGATGCGGGGGCAGCCTAGGCCATTATGCCATGTAATATATGTGAAAGTGGCAAATGGCAAGTGGCCCTGTGATCCGCCTCCGGCTGGCAATTATCCGCTTGACTTTGGCACCAAAAACGAGATGGTGCTGCTGCTGCTGCTGCCCTAGTTATTGAGCACTTGACGTTATGTGCATCTATTTGTACTATATATTTATTTGCATGTGGTGCATGCTGCCAAGAACCGAATCGGGCTCATAATGTGTGTAATCTGCTGGCCCTGCCAACTGGCCGCTTGCCCTCGTATTCAGATATTTGTCTCTTTATTATATCACTGAGAAAGAAACACCACAAATGGAGGGATAATAACATGAATTCCTACACCTGCGTACAGATTATATTCAGCCTTTTGTTTACGTTTCTAATTGGGGAATTGGGAGCGAGGTGCTCCTCGCCTTTGTTGTGTGTATATGAAATGCATTGCTTTTGGTTTTCTTGCCCTGACCGCGACCAAGAAGAAGCCGCTGACTCACCCACAGAACATGGTTAAACACAGTTGCCAAAAAAAAAGAAGGAAAATAAAAGAAAAACATACAAGAACACCGCCAGCATATAAACAGACACTCGGAGAAAAATGTCAGGGACTTTGTACAGAAGAAAAGTTAATACTTGTATTATTTATTATATTAAGAGTGAAATTATAATTCACAAAGCATTAAATGTATATATTTAAAGAACTTAATAAATGTATCTTTCGTGCTAGTTATTTAGCACTTTATCGGGTCTAGTAAACTCCCAAAAGTTTATTTATTTCCAGTTTATTCCCCAAACACTTTGTCTGCTTTAAGTTTATTCCCAATTAGTTTTTATGATCACTTTAAATATTTAATTTCCCATATTTTCCGCTCTGTGTGCTTAGCCATGCCTGTTTATTTAGTTCGTTATATGTATGAGATGTGGTGGAAAATTCAAAAATTGAATTTGGATGCGCACCTTGGGAAGACACAATTTTGTAAAATTTCACGGTGCAAACAAATTTGAAAACTTTCACGGTGCACGCTGTACAAATTTGAAATCGTTCACGGCATTTGCAGAATGAATGCAGCTGAATGTTGGCCCACACGGCGGCTGAGTGACGTGCTGACAGAACGTTACGTATACGCAGGGTACTATAGTATATTTTTTTCGAGTTTGCACAGCTGTCCGAAATAGCAGCGGATTTCTTAGAAGAATCTTCTACCTGTGGCGGTTTCAAAGATATACAAACACGCGGGAAATCGAATCAAGAGCGAATTTTTAGGTGAACCGCACGCGGGCAAAGCAACAAGCAAACTGAAAAACTTTTTCATGTTGCTATTTTGTTTTTTCAAAAAATTCAATGTGTGAGTGTGGCAGATGAAAAAAAGCGCTAGCACACCCACCATACACACAGCACACACAGCAGCTAGCAAGAGTGAGAGTGAGAGCCAAAGAGACTCGGAGAGATGGGAAAAGGGGCTAGTGGCAGGCATGCATGGAAAATAAGTCGGAAAAGCGGAACAGCTGAGTGGCGAAAGGCGCGTGAGCGAGAGCTTTAGCCTTAGACAATCGCCAGACAAAACAAAAATTCCTCCTCAGTCCGGAAGAAAATGGGGAAAAGTCTTGTCTTCATGCTCACCCTCCATGGAGAGCAACCTAATCCCCCCTGAAGATGACAATGCTGGCTTTCAAGTTGAGCTGGGACAATGACAATGTCTTTGTGGCATTAGTTTCCGCGTTCCCCGAAAGAGTTTTGCAATTGAGTTCGATGGAATTGTGGAAAATTATGCTGTCAATTGGTATTTTATTGCTTTTAAATTGAGTCTTTAAGAAATAGAAAAAAAAAGGGAGTAGAGTAGGGAAACCGGAGACCACTGTGCGGGCGGTTGCATAATCCCGCGTAAACAAACCCATATCCGAATGGACAAACTCTTAATCTCAAAATCGTTTTGTTTATTTCATTTTCACTCTGCTCATTTAGCCCATTTACACACAGAGGCGACCACTCAATTTTCCGATGAAAAGCGGAACGGAGCGACGAGGCATTCTCGTTGGCGTCTAAAATTATGGGAGTGCCTGTCAGCCCTCGATCGGGGAGTTCAATATATGCTCCTCTTATTTATTATGTTGCAAGCTTGCCGAGAGAGCAGAACCGAGCAGAGATCTGCGTTGCTCTCGACATTATGAACTAATTAAAAAATCGACTTTGAAGCCAGCCGCCCGCAGTGGCAAATGAGCTTCTGATCAATACGCCGGCCTGACATGCAATTAGGCGGACTCGCACTATGAATCTATATATATATATTCATATAAATCATTTCTGGTTAACCTTTAGGCAGCTAATCTCGAGTGGGGTTCAGTAAGCGGCTGGCATTTGAAATTATCTGATATTCTGGGCAATGTTTTGGAATAAATTATAAAATATAAATAAACAAATATATATATAAATAAAAAATAGAGGTGTGTTATATTTTATATCTCCTAGCAGGCCTTGCAATAAGTCTAACCATACACCTTTAACCTGACATATTGGTTAAACCAAACAAACAAGCAACACGAACAGACCAAGACTCGAATATTGCTCGGAGCAATAAAGAGAAAGCAAGATTTTCCAGCATTTTCCTAACCATTATCCTGCTCTCCATTCACCAAGATGCCCATGGTCCTGAGTTGTCGCGCTCGAGGCGCCTTGAAGCTTCATCCGGATTGCTATGATCGCCTCAAGCGGCCCATTTACATGGAGCCACCACCTCGTGCAAACGTAGTAAAAGATGATCCGTGTGGCTCTCGCCGGGATAAGCCGGTGAAACCCAAGGAACAGAAAAGGCCTCTGCCGCCGGGAACTATACCACCAAGACCGGTGCCAGGACCCCAGCCAGGGAAAAGAACGGGCGGCAATAAGGCACCACCTCGGGCTCGCAATTATGACGGAGCCAAGGCCACATTCTTTCACACCAAAGGCCAGCCGTGGGAGTCCAAGGGCTACGCTGAGCTCTCTAAAAACGACCTGGATCGGATGCGGGCCTGGCGGCCGCCGACTGTCGAGGAGCGGCGAGCCGAGCATGAGCGCCAGCTGGAGGAGCAACAGTACCAGACCGCCGAGGCGGAACGGATGCGTATATATTTCCACGACATCGACGAGCAGCGGCGGGAAAAAGAACGCGAAGCTGAGAAGAGACACGATGCCGAGGCGGACGAAGACGTCGACGAAGACCGCAAAGTGGAGGCAAAGCGACTGCAGGTGCTGCACCGGGCCCTGGACGCCAAGTATGAGTCCGATGAGAGGGTTAAGGAAGCCACTCGGGCCATCTCCGAGGCCAAGTGCAGTGCCATGTGGACGGCCCAAATCCAAGAGCGGAAGCTTCTCGATCGCATCCAAAGCGACCATGACGAGGAGATGGCTCGCAAGAATTTATTGTACAACAACTCCAAGTGGGGCACCATCGAGCAGAACGACCTGAAGGAGGAGGAGCGACGCAAGCAATTCGGCATAGCAGTTCGGGAGCAGATCAAGGACCGGGAGCAGCTCAGGTTCATGGCCGAGGACCGCGTTCGGGCGGATGCTCGCGAGCTCCGCGCCGCCATCGATGAAATCAAGAAGGCCGAGGCCGCCGAGATCGAGTCCCAAGCCAAGCGAAAGGTGGCCCATCGCGAGGAGCTCAATACGTACTTGCAGCTGCACAAGGACTTTGTTCGCATGATGTGCGAGCAGGATCAGCGGGACGAGATGCGTGCCTATGAGTACCGGGTGCTCAAGGAGAAGCAATTGCGCGAACAGAGGGCAGAACGCGAGGCCATCGAGGCGGATGCGCAACAAAAGCGCAATGTCCTCATCGCTGTGGGCCAAAAGACCCTCGATGCCAAGGGCAACCGTGAGGAGATGCACTACCTCGCCGAGGTGGAGCGCATGGAGCGCAAGTACAGGGAGAACGAGCGCAAGGCTGCCGAGAAGGAGCGTCGCATGGCCGCCGATATCAAGAAGGCCAACTTGGAGCACATGGAGCACCTCAGCCAGATGAAGGCCTGCTACTACGTCCAGCGGGAGCGTGAGATAAAGGAAATGATCGAATACCGGGCCAAGTACGAGGAGCAGATGAAGAGCGAGGCCGCCGAGCAGGACATCAAGAAGCATTGCCTGCACACGGCCGTCACCTGCCAGATTGAGGAGCGGGAGAAGGCCCGACGCCGGGAGCTGGACGACGAGCGCCTGGCCATCGAACGGGAGAAGGCTGCGGAGGCGCAGCGCCAGAAGGAGATCGATACTGTGATCACCGTAAAGCTGGATGACCTACAGAAACGCGGCTGCCTGCCCAGCCATGCGGTGCGTTCGCTCAAGGGACGCGTGGCCAATGCCGGTAGCAAGAAGAAGTTGGGCTCCGAATTCAGTTAGATTTAACAATATCCTGCATTTAGTCGTATTACAACCACTGGCCCCCTCACCAAATCCCAATCCACAAACCTCGTTGACATTTGTTGGCTTTTCAGAATTAAAACCTGCAGCATAGTAAAGTTGTTTAAAGTTATTTTATTTTTACTGGGTTTGTTGGAGATTCTTTCTCTTATTTTTAATAATATTTATCCGCTTTGTAAGATGTTCTTCCAATGTTTTTTGTTCAGTTTGTGGTAACCATAGTTAAATTATTGATATCAATTTTGTAGTCACTACTCCTTTCCATAAAGCTCCTCTTGGTACGACAGCCGCCTATGCAGCTGCAGCCGAATATGTTGCAACGACCTCGTCCACAAAAGGCGCGCGTGCGCGTCCCATCCTCGCACTTCAATAGTTTAGAATAGCAGCACTCAGCGTCAGCATGTCTTACGAGGGTTATATAGCAAATCCCAATGAGGAGTAGAAAAACTCGTGATGATTCCATGGTGAGATATAAACGGGAACTATTGAATTCTACCAGGAGATATTCCTATTTATAGGCAAACACTTTATGGGCTTTACGTAAAGGTTCTGTGGTTACTAAATATATTTAAATGCACTATAAATAGTTGTTGGCTATGTTTATGGTCAGTTTTGACATGGACCTCAGCAGTTTTTGTGAAAAGCACTCTAAGTTGCCATAACTTTAAGGGAAGATTGCACATTAAACGATCGTTTATTTACATTTATTAGTAATAAATAATTACATGACTGTACAGATAAGAAGTAACTATCGTAGAGTTTGTCATAAGTAAATCCCTTTATATGAGTTTAATGCAGCTCCTAATGTTCTCCGAACCTTTAAGCGGGATTTATGAATAAATAATTCGCAAATATGATATTAATGATCGCAGTGGGTGCCTCTTTGGCTGCCCACCATGTGGCAGGTTCGGTTTCCCATTATGAAATATGGAAGGGAACTGATTAAATATGATCATTTTATATGCTGTGAACGGAGAAATCTTAATGATGTAAAAGTGCACCTAATATTTTCTTGGAAATTGTAATAATAATACAGAGATAAGGAATGATTAATAACTTATTAATAATAAGTAATAAGCTCTCAACTAATCAAATCAAAACAAAACACATTAAGGGCTTAATCCCATATACCAACCTTTCTTTGAGAGGATTTTTAGAATTTCCAAGAAATAATTAAAGCATTTTTTTTTAAACTTATTATATTATTATTATTTTAAATGTTAAGCTAAAAATGTTGTGTAGGTTTTGACTTACAGCGATCTGAACACACCTGCACCTCGAAAAAATGAGGTCCAACTTCCACTTCCGGCAGATAAAATTATCAGCAACCAAAACAAAAAACGGCATTTAAGCCTTATTACAAAGAATGAAATATTAGCAAATGAATATATTAGTTTTTATTTTTTTTGCTATTTGCTATTTCATTCATACTCAGTTGGTAAACAAAATATAGTCATTGGCATTGTTTATGGTCATTTGCTTGCATTTCAAGGGTTTTGACAAAAATGTAAGGCAAACATTATATTTAACGATGACCTCAGCAATATTGCACAACAAATGTACAAGGGTTTATTACATCATTTGCTATATTTGCTAATAATCATATAAATCTTCGAACGTACTTTAAAATTTTATACAGAATAATCTACAAATTTTTTTCCAAAAGCAAACCGTGTTGCAAAATGAGTTCTAGCTCCAAACTTGCAACTTCCTGTAAGCTTTTTTAATCACAAGGGTAAACTGCATCTTTATTGACCAATATCGCCCATGTTTACCATTATATATTAGAAATATTAATAGTTTATGGTATGCAAGCTCCCTGATGCTTTTTGTAACAAACATTTTCGGTACACAATCATTTTTAATATCCTTGTACGCCTTGGGTACAAAAACATTATATTTATTCTGGCAAAATTACATATCAGAACAGTTTTTAAAGTATAGGAAAACGCGAAGCTTCAAATATTTGAATTCCATATTGCTTATAATTTTCCTGGAAGCTTTTGCTCCACTCGCCGGTCAGACATCCGCCATCGCAGTTGCAACCGAAAATGTTGCAAGGACCTCGTCCACAGTAGGTGCCCTTAATGGGAACACCATCTGCACAGATCGACGCTACGCAGGTTCTGCCCCGGAGCTCGGCACCCGCTGGCTCACATTTGCCATTTGCCGTTGTGAAGGTCACTTCTTCGAAGGAAGTACAGCACTCAGCATGGGCCTGCCTGATGGGGGATAGACAGCACATCCCGATGAGGAGCAGGAAAAGCTTAGTTGATTTCATGGTGAGATGAGACAGAAACTGATTAATGTTCCGTGAGCTTCCTTCACTTATATATGGTACTGCTATCAGCCAATAATTTAGTTAAGCTAGCACATTCCATGAAAATTATTAGGAAATTTTATTACAAGTTTTTACTGGGAATCTGTCTAATGAAAAATTACTTTGCTGTTTTTCCTAAGAAAATTAAATATGCAGAGATAAGGTTTGATAGTTATTTGCTATTCTGAAATACATCAATATGTGTGAACTCTCGGCTAATCAATCAAAATAATCAATTGATTAACTAATTTGATAGATTTAAAATTGATTTACATATAAATATACATATTTATTTATTTTTTTTTTCTAAACCCTTGAAGAATAAATTTCCAAAATTAAAGCGGCTTCTATAGGTTATATTTTTACAACATTTATATTGAGCAAATTCACATATTTTCTAACATGTAGATTGATTATACATACATACTTATATACTTTGATAAATTGTACTGTAAATGTTAATTTTAATATATAATAATAATATTATATTTATATTGTTCTTTTTCGGTAATCGCAAATTAATTAAAAATATTTTATATAAGATCGAGAAATTTTATTTAATACAGTTCTGGATTAAAAACTGAAACTTCATAATCGGCATTTATTGCCTCAAAGCTCTTACCCCACGTCCCTTGACGACAGCCGCCGACGCAGTTGCAGCCAAACATGTTGCAAGAACTTTGCCCACAAAAGCGGCCCGTGTGAAGCGCCCCATCCGCACAGATCCTTGCGGTGCAGAAGCCTTCAAATTCACCCAATGCTTCGCCACCCACATCATTGCATTTTCCTTTTTCCATCGTAAAAATAATGGTATCACCAGAAGAGCAGCACACGGCATCAGCATGCCTCACGAGGGTTATACAGCCAATCCAGATAAGGAGCAGGAAAATCCTTGATGATGCCATGGTGAGAAATAAACAGGAACTGTTTAACTATACCAGGAGATATTCCTATTTATACTGTTTTCTGGGAATCTTTCGGCGGGGCTTACGTAAATTGTAATTAGTAAATACAATTAACTTAATGATAAAAAATACAGTTTAATACTTAGTTTATGATAATTTGTTTTGGGTTTTGAAGTGCTTTGAAAACAATCTGTAAAGCTGGCAATAAATTATTTACCATTTTTTGCAAGGAACGAGCCAATTGAACGGTGGTGTAAAATGGTAGCAAATATTTAACAGCATTTGTGACCTCATAGAACTTGTATACATCTATACACCGATAAGTATTGATTCATTTATGATTATTTAACTATATAGCCAAAGTCTATGCCTACCTGTACTACTAATAAATTCATTAATTTGTAATAAGGTTCAGCCATAGTAATTTCCCGGCTTGTGTTTTTCCTTTATTCTTTCCATAGCTTTTATTATACCAGAATTTCATATTTCTTAATAGTAATCAATTTTAATTCCGTAATTTAAATGCTTCTCTACGAAGCTCTCCCCAAACTCGCCGTCGCGACATCCTCCGACGCAGTCGCAGCCAAATTCGTTGCAAGGACCTTTTCCACAATAGCCCCTCTTCTTGCTCCCATCCGCACAAACGGTTATTTGGCAACCCCATGGATACCATTTTGCACCCACGCTGGCGCAGTTTCCGTGTTCCATTGTAAACGTGAGATATTCGCTATGATAGCAGCACTCAGCATGAGCCCGTCTGAGGGTTACACTGCATATCCCGATGAGGAGCAGGAGAAGTCTGGTTGTTTCCATGGTGAGATATCGGTATGAAGTGTTTAATTCTGCCTGGAGAGATTCCTATTTAAAGAGACTTACTTTAATGTAACATAATATAATGATCAATAAAATATAATAATAAACTACAAGATAAAAACAAATGTGATAATTGGTTGGTAAGATATATTGTTTGGGTTTGAAGGGTTTTGAAAACGATCTGTAAAGCAAGCCATAAATTATATACTCTATTTTGTAAAGTACAAGCCCATCAAAAGGGTCCATCCATAGTAATTTCCCTTTTTTCTTTGCATTGCATAGCTTTTATTATAACAGAATTACATACATATTTCTTAAATATGAAAATGAAAATCGTCTTTAATTTTAATTCCGTATTTCAAATGATTCGATAAGAAGCTCTCCCTAAACTTGCCGTTGCGACATCCTCCGACACAGTCGCAGCCATATTCGTTACAAACACCTTTTCCACAATGGCGCCACTGCTTGTACCCATCCCCACAAACGGTTATCCTGCAACCCAATGGATGCCACTGACCACCCACGCTGGTGCAGGTTCCGTGTTTCATTGTAAAAGTGATATCTTCCGTTGCAGTGCAGCACACAGCATGAGTCTGTCTAAGGTTTACACTGAATATCCCGATGAGGAGCAGGAGAACTCTAGTTGTTTCCATTATGAGATATTGATATGAAGTGTTGGATTCTGCCTGGAGAGATTCCTATTTAAAGATAATACAATACTTGTTTTAAAATAATACAATCTAATGATCAATAAAATATAATAATAAACTACATGGCAAAAACGAAAGTGATAATTAGTTGTTAAAATATATTGTTAGGATTTAAAGGGGTTTGAAAACGATCTGTAAAGCTGGCCATAAATTATTTCCCATATTTTGTAAAATGCGAGCCCAGAAAAAGGGTGTATAAAATGGTAGCAAATATTTAAAATCATTTGTGACCTCCCAGATATACACCGATAAATCTTGGTACTATATCAAGGCTAAGAGCTGGCTTTTAGTAGTACTAAGAAATGTATTTATTTTTTATGATTATCATTATAACCTTCTGTCCTGTACTATTAACAAATGTATTAATTTGTAATAAGATCCATCCATAGTAATTTCCTTTTTTTCTTGGCGTTGCATAGCTTTTATTATAACAGAATTACAAATGTCTTAAAAACTCGAATGAAGAGCATCTATAATTTCAATTCCGTAATTCAAAAAATTGTGTTTGAAGTTCTTGCTAAACTCGCCGTTGCGACATCCACCGACGCAGTCGCAGCCAGATTCGCTGCAAGGACCTTCTCCGCAATGGCCCCTCTTCTTGTAGCCATCGCCACAAACGGTTATCCTGCAACCCCTTGGATACCATTTACCACCCACGCTGGCGCAGTTTCCGTGTTCCATTGTAAACGTGATATCTTCGCTTGCAGTGCAGCACAGAGCATGAGCCTGTCTAAGGGTTACACTGCATATCCCGATGAGGAGCAGGAAAACTCGGGTTGTTTCCATGGTGAGATATCGATATGAAGTGTTGAATGAGTAAGGAACCCCAAACTCGAATTCCTTATTCTGTATTTCTTCCCTTCAAGCTGTTTTGTCGCATTTACCTAGTCCTGATGAGAAGCGGGAAAGCTTTTGATGATTTCTTGGTGAGATATAGACTGGAATTCTGCTAGAAACTACTTATATTTATAATGTTTTCTGGCAATAATTTCGAGGATTTTACGTTAAGTATAAATAAGTTAAACTGCATGATAAATCTGATACTTCATTAACACAAAAATTCAAGTATTTTGACAGAACGAATTTCCATAGATTATTTTAAACTGGGAAAGTAGGAAATACATTTTTTAAGTAATTTTTGCAATGAACCCATCAGTTAAAGGATTTATTACACTTTGGCTAAGTAATATTTTTGGTAAAATTAGCGTTATTTATGCACTGTAAAGATTGAGTTGTGGTTTCTATAGATACAAAAGGAATTAATTAATATAATTTTTTAGTGATTAAATCGTTTTGGGTGACCACAAAAGCCAATGTATAGGCAACATTTATTTATAATATTTTGTATAAGTTCTAGGGATTATCCTTTCAGTTTGTACAGACAAACTCTCATGATTTCATTTTAAGATGTTGATAGTAGCGGATTTATACGCCTTCTTTTAGAAGTTAGAAATAGAAAATATAGATAGAAATATCTGGTGAAGCTAAAAGGTATGCATCCCAAAATTCTTAGGAACAATTTCATAAATAAAACAAAATGTTGACCAATTGAAAATATTTATTCTGACTTCTTATCAGACACAATAAAAAAGGTACCTAACTCTAATGAAAATTTCTAAATATAAATATTTGTGGAGCTCTTGCAAATCTTAGGGGCTAAAGTGCATTTAAAATTAAACAGTATGGCAAATGATGTTGTTTCGATTCGATTTTCTTTCGTTTTGCTTGCAGCTGCTCTCAGTCAACAATTTAGAAACCAAAGTAAACAAGTCTTTGTCGAAATATCAGGATCAATAGCTATTTACAGGGCACCGGGGCTAAGGATCTCCAAGGTGATCCACTTTCCAGTGCTGAGAGAGAGAGCCTACAGGCATTCGTCGGTCTCCTCGTTGCCCAGCGACACAATGACGGGCGTAGATAGGTCCACCTCAAGTAGTTTCACCTGGGCGTCCTCCTCGTCACGATCGTCCTTGCCCAGGCGTTGCTCCTGCATCTCAATGTCCAGGGTGCCATGCTGACGCTGGAACGAGACCACAAAGATGACCAGCGAGGCCACAATGAAGATCACCGCGGTGCCGGAGCACAGGGCAATGATCAAGGTCGACCTATAGTTGGAGGGACCCGAGAGCTGGGCAGAGTGCTCGTCCGCCGAGTTGCTATCGAAGGTCTGGCCAGCATCGTGGGGCGGATAGGAGACCAGCGGAGTGGCTGTGCTGTCGTCGGAGGAGGAGGGCTTGGCTTCATCGGCAGCAGGCTCGTGGGTCTCCTCCGAGGAGTCTGAGTTGGAGCCGTCTTCCTTGGGCTCCGAGGATTGTACATTTTTCTCCTTATTCTCGACAGATTCATGCTCTTCTTCTTTATCTTCAACAGATTCCTCGTCAGTTTTTAGAGAAACATTCTCCTCCACTGGTTTTTGAGTGGAGCTGGGGCCTGCTGGTGTGATGGGCTCTTCAGAATCTATGTGAGAAACCTCTTTCTGTGGTTCCTCTTCCTGAGGTTCTACTCCTTTCGGTTCCTCTTCCTTGGGTTCCTCTACTTTGGGCTCCTCTTCCTCAGGTGCTTTATCATTATGTTCAACTTCCTTGATCTGCTCTTCCGTCACCTCTTCTTCCTTAGGCTCCTCTTCTTTGGGCTCCTCTTCTTTAGGATCCTCTTCTTTAGGCTCCTCTTCTTTAGGCTCCACTTTGTTAGGCTCCTCTTCCTCGACCTGCAGTTCCTTGAGTTGCTCTCCCTTTATCTCCTGTTCCTTAGTTTCCTCATTCTTAGGCTCCTCTTTCTCGACCACCGCTTCCTTGAGATGCTCTTCCTTGATCTCCTCTTCCTTATTTTCATCATCCTTGGGATCCTCTACTACTACTACCTCCTCGCCAGGTTGTGAATCGTCAGCGTCTGCTGCCTCCACAACTGTCTCCTGTGGCGGAGCTGTGCCCTCTACTTCCTTCTCTAGTTCCGCCATGGCCTCCTCCTCGGTTTTCTTTTCGATTTCTTGTTGAAGCGCACCAGCAGATTGTAAGAATGTATTTACTTTCGCCTTTTCCTCCTCAGAAGGGTTTCCATCGATCTCGTTCAGGTTCGGATTATGTTCCTCGAACTGGCGTTCCTCCCTGAAAGTTTCTGGCTCGTCCACAACTTCGGGGGCCACTTCGATGGGCAGCAGGTCATCCACGCCCTGCTTCTTGGTCACCTGATGCTTGGTCTCTTCGTAAGTGGGTACTGGAGTGCCGCTGCTCTCGACCTCGACAACCTTGTGTTCCTGCTCCAACGCCAGAAGATTGGTCTTGGTGATCGGCTGTTCGGTGATGGCCTGATTTTCATTAAGGCTCAGGGAGTCAGGGTTATCCTGGCTACGACTTTCCACCTGCTCACTGGCCACGGCAATGTTGTCTGTTACTGCCTCTGGTTCCGCTTGGTCCTCATCCGCAGGCTTGCTTCCCTCCGCCTCCTGGGTCTCCAGAGTTTTGGGTTCACGGGCATTTTGGACGGCAGCTAAAGGAGAAGGAGTTAATTTATAATGTATTCAGTTGAAAAATAAAATATTTAGTGCTCACCTTCAGTCTCCCGATTTTCTGTTTCCACTGCTGCAACCTCTGCCACCTGTGAAACAGTTTCTTTTAGTGCTTCCGCTGGAGAGGGTGCCTCCTCCACCTCGCTGTTGACGTCATTCTTAATATCCTGTTCCAGGGTACCGCCGTAGACTGAGACAAAGCTGTCCTGCACTTCGGTTCCACTGGACTGAGCAAAAGCAGCAGGATCAGTGGCATCCGCCTCGGGACTCTCGACAGGATGTGCAGAGGTGGTTGTTTCATTTTGATTTGTTAAAGTCTGAGTGGGTAAACTTTCTTCGATTTGAGCTGGAATTATTGTGGTGGCTTCGTTTACTTTTGGCAGCTCTGTGGTCTCGACTGAAAATAAATAATTAAATAATTAAAATGTGGATTTTGTATTTAGATAAAAGATCATTTAAATATTTAAAAGGAGAAAAACGCGAAAGGGCAGCTAATACAAGAACCAAAAAACATGTAAAAATGTTTTACAATTATATAGATTTTCGACATGAAGTAAAGTGCAGAATAGGCATCAGTTAAGTTACATACATGTAAAATAAAATTGTGTAAAAAATAAATATATAAATATATATCTTTTAGATAAGTTAAAATGCTTTTGGCTAAGTCATTCTGCCTAATAATAATTTTAAATACCAAGCTTGAAATAAATAATATTACCATTCATAATTATAAAAATTAAATGCATAATTTTGCTCTATAATTTAAGCTAAAAACTTGTTAGGAAACTTTAAATCAGATTTAGATTCAACAAGTCGAGCAAAACTTTATTCTTTATCAACTATTTTGCTTCCCATTTTATTTATATTTTTGAAACCTGTCTGCTATATAATCCCATATACTTTACTCAAAAATTAAGGTGATAATAATTTATAAGTTTTTATCACTAGATTTGGAGCTCTTTTAGTCTCTGAAATCATGCCACATGGAGATGAGATGTGGCTGCAGCTGAGGAATATATATGCAACTTTTAGAGGAACGAAGTGGCTCATTCTACTTTTTAATGAGTTTATAAAATTAAGTTCTTGAAAAGATATAAATAAACCATTCCTGACATTACCCTAAAATAATATCTTTGCTCCGCTTTCTCCACAAATAAAAAAAACACAAAATTAAGAGCAAGCCCTTTCAAGTACCCAACCCAAAATCCAAAGAACTTTCCCCCAGAAAATATGAAAAATGCATTTAAAATCGAAAATTAATCAAATGTATTTTCGAACGATGTTAATAGTCGCCGACCCGTTACGCTGATAAACTTCCCCCTTAACGCACTAATAAACAAATATGAGAGCCATATTCCACACGACTGCCATTAGGCCTATTGGATGGGTTCTTTATAGGCGTCTCCGTCTCCGTCTCCGATAGACACTCAATCCGTTGGCAGGCCGCACCGATACGGCGGACTCCGATATGGCCCATTCATATCACTGCTGTCATCGGTGGCACTAGGCACTTTCTCACACATTCATTCACAAACGGGGTCCCAATTTTTCGGGAACCCGAATTCTCATCCGGGACGTCCGCCCGCGCCCATTACTCAAAATGCCGCCAAGTGATTAAAATTCCGGACACACACACCAAACACACCAGCAATCGAGGAATCCCAAATTAGTAACCAAATAAACAAAGCAACGAGACCAGGCCGGGCAACCCAACCCGCCCAGCCTGTCGCATTCTATGCCTATAAAGTAGCTGGCTTATTTATGAGGAGACATCCACTGCAGCCCCTTCTTGCCTCAGATGCAACTCGATTCTTGGAAAGGCACAATTATTAGATGCCCTGCCTGAGATATGCATGGGCGGTCCATGCCCATTTCTATTCCTATTCCTATTCCTATTCACAATCCCAATCCCTTGGGAACGACTGACAAGCGTCCGAGAGTCTGTCTTAGGGTCTTAAAATGGGACAAAGCATGCCGCACGAAATGAAAACAAAGCGGCAGCCAAATGAGGAAAATGCCATTTGGAGTTTAGAGAAAATAAAACAAAAAGGAAAATCGATTTTTGTTCCTTTTTTTTCGTGTGCGTTTGGCCACGCAGCTTGCAGTGGCAGTGGCAGAGGTCCAAAACCAGGCCAGTGTCATCTGTCAGCCCCTTTTTTCTTTTTTGGGACTAGAAATGGGAATGGCTGGAATTATGTGCCTACGAAATTATGTTTTTCGAACCCAAAATGCATGTTTAAGTGAGAGAAATTACATGTTTAACACGGAGGAACATATGCCATCAAATGATCAATGATCCTTTGCCGTGGTCCGTTACTAATTTAATATTTAGTGATATGGGTTTGTTCACCCCGCTGGCGATAGCTGCTACTCGGGAAACTCTCCCACATTCTGGAAAACCACAATCCCTCTGAGTGATAGCGGTGGCTATCTTGGGGTTTATCGCACAACTTGAACTGCAGTGACCGCCTCAATTGGCCTGTTACCAAACATTATTGAACTTTCGCACGCTGCTGGAAGGGAGGGGGCCTGAGCTGGAGCTGAAATTAAAGTTGCATGTGCCGATGGGGCCATTTATCTGACACCCAAGTGCCACTGTTTACATGTAGCCTGGGGAGAGTTACAAGAAGGGACTGCGGTTTCGGTGTCGCCTCTTCCGTTGCAGTGGCATAATTACGCTCATGCTGCAGCGGAGCGAACGCTTTGAATTATGCCAGGCAATATCGCAAAAATCGCAAATCGCTGGCAAACGAGGAAAATTGCAATAAAGCCAAAGCCAAAGAAGAGTCGCTCCTCCAATGGCAAACGGCAGATATATAAGTCAAAGGCCTGATGCGACCGCAACTACAAGTGATTACGACGACAATCACGAGATGCTGATAATGATGATGATGATGATGAAGATGGGGATGGGGATGATGAAGCTGCAGTCTGGGATATACTCACTTGCCAGAGCCGAGCACGAAGCCAGCAGAGCCAGGAAGAGCAGACGGCCCAGGTGAAGATACAGAGGGCTGGGCACCAGCAGCCTGTTTGCGTTCCTTGAGGAGAAGCAGCTGCCGCGGAGGCTCTTAGAAATGGCCATATTGAGTGACTGATTGATTAGGTTGTCGCTTCCAGTTTGGCCAACACGCACGGGCACAGGCACACAGCACACACAGATACCGAGATACAAAGATACTGCGATACAAAGATACAAAGATAAACGGGATGCGCGCAGAGTATCTGCGTTGCAATTGTTCTTAACAGTTTGAGTTTCAGCTGCTGCCGCTTTTGTTGATGTTGACTTTGATGGGTTTTCGAATAACTTCGATTCCAGCTGCTTTTTGTATTTAAGACCACGCACCGCACCGACGACGACCGAACGCGTTGGCCTCTCGCTAAGAACTAAAGTTGAGAACGCGTGCGCTGTGGAATTTTGTGTGTGAGTCGCTGTTGCCATCCATGTTGACGCTGTTGTGGCTCTTGTTGTTGCCGCTGGGGCAGGCAGCAGGCAGGCAGCAAGGCAAGGCGAGGCAATGCATGTGTTGAACTCGTATATCGATGACGACGTCGCTGCCTGCCCTGGCCCCTAATGCATCTTTCCCTCTCCAGCTGCCTCTGCCTTTGCCTACCTGCACTGAGGGGAAAAGTGTGTTAATTTAAAGAAAATATTATTGGTATTTATTGGGAAGAGTATTAGGATTTTACTGCTCTTAAAAGCATAGGACAGCCACAATCTCAGTGGTCAAAATATTTAAATAAATTTCTTTTTATTTATTAATGAAACAGGGAGAGAAATTCTTATATTCACTATATATAATATACAATATATATTCTATATACTATAAGATATGTAAGTTGTGAAGATTCCCAAGTAAATGTATCTTAAAGTAATTTAAAATGTATCTTCAGCGAAAATGAATATCTTTTAGTCGAAATTCCATACTTCACATATTCTTAATGGTCACTTCCAATTCCAAACTAGTTTCTTAATATTTCTTCATGATTCTTACAAACTTTTTTCCTCAGTGCATTGATCCAATGTTGCAGTGCTCGACTTTATTTGCTTTGTGGTAATAATAGGGCCTGGCAGCAGGCGGCTTCTGCTTCCAAAGTTGTCAGTGGGCTGGGCGGAGCTCTATGTGTTGGTCCTCTGATAAGTGTAAGTGCCAAGCGCCGGCCCCAAACCAAAGCAAAGCCAAACACAAACACACATACATATATAAAGTACTAAAGGAAACTAAAGGAAAGCAAACCAACATTTTGGCTTGGCTGTGGCAGGCACATCATCATCGTCATCGGCATCTCGAGCCCTCATTGTGGCCAGGCAAAAGCAGCCAATTCGCTCGCAGGCGTTCTTTCCACCTCTTCACACCGGTCACTCAGCCGGGCCGGGATCTACCTAGGCCACCGCTGCCCCTACCCCAAACCCCTCCAGTTGATCCCCTTTCATTCTTGTTTATTTGGTTCAACACAAGAGGCCTCCCAATACAAAAGAGAGCAAGAACAATAAGGGCCCAGAAGGTGGAGGCTAACCAAATATTTGATATCACATTTAATGCAAAATAAAATGTTAAAAAAGTATTATTAAGTATATAAATTATAAATAAATAAACATAAGAAATAAAAACCATTTAAAACACTTGCAAACTCATTTACTCTCCTGACGAATTAGCTTTACGTTGGTAATTCCTCTCACTGACAGCTGCTTCGAATCAATTTTCAGCATTTTGAGTGTTTGTTTGTGAATGATTTGTTTCGCCTGAGTCAGTCCAATCCAAATGGATGCACCAGCAGCAGAGGCAACGTCGGAGTGCCCCTCCAGCATCTGTGGGCATCGGGGTCCGTCCACGGGGGTCTTTCCCGTCTGTGGCTGAATGGCTGATGGGTCTGTTCGGAAGACCAACTACTTGCGGGCTGACAGAATGCCCAAACTTCTACGTACGAATGTTGACAACGAACTACTTGAAATTGTGCTCACACATGGGAAATACACAGGATTAAAAGGAAATCTAATTGCATTTTAATATTTAATGATATTTTGGAGTAATTAAATACCAAAATAAATGAGTAAAACGCAGTTTCTAAGCTTGGAAAAATATTTAAAGTAATAGCTTTTATTTATTCCATTTATTAAATGTTAGAAAAGCTGTTTTAAATCCCCACTATTTCCATATTAATCCATGTAATAAGCTGATATAAAATCTTAAAAATATATCCCCTCCATCATCATTTACTACCTTTTTCTCTGGGCAGAGTGGCACTAGCTATATAGTAAGTAGTGTGTGGTAGTTGCTCGGAGGTTTTTCTCAATTTTCTGTGTGGGATTTCCCTGTAAAGTTTTCCATTACGTGATGTAGCCATTTCAATGGGCTCGTAGAGTCGCTCGGCCCACTGTTTATCTTTTATTGATTATGCCAGCAGGCTAGCCCCATCCAACCTGACCAAGTTGGGCCTGGAAAATTTGCCTGATGTGAGTGCAGTGAGTGAGCCGGCGCGCGCCTTCAGTTTCAATTTAGTCGTTAAATATTTAGATTTTGTTATTGCAGTCGTGGCTCTGTGGTGTGGACCCAGGAAAGTGGACAGTGGACAGTGGACGGCAACAGGAAGGAATCAATTGGTTTCCCTTTGAATAACCACGCTTAGTCATGACCAGACCCCGGCACTTCCTCCCGATGCCTCTCAGCATTTGGTTCCTTTTGTTGTAGTCGCAGACGCGGCAAGGCAGTTTTTTGTTATTGTGATTTTGCTTTCAGTTTCTCAGTTTTATTTGTGGCTATTTGCGTTTTACGACCGTCGCGCTGGGCGTTGTAAATACTGAACACAAGTCAGGCAGGAGCGGGCATGGTCCCGAGTCGGGTAATTAGCGAGTTGTCCAGGTAGACAGGAGACGCCGCCTCCTGGCCAAGGCCGGCTGTCTATGGAGTCGGTAACGTCTGTGGGTTTGTCTTTGCCTGGTTAGGAAGTCGGTTACAAACGCATCAAGAAACAATTAGCGGCGGATTAGCACATTGACCCGGCGGATGGCTAATCTTAATCATCAATCCCATCATAAAGCAGCAACCTGCGGTGACAGTCAACGTTAGTCACTTTTACCTACACGGGGAAAAATGGGTGGAAAGATTAGGCAGGGGTTAAATATCCTTTAAGAAGGAATTGTGTAAATTATTCTCATTTACAAATATGTGGCTATGACAATTTAGAAAGAATAATAAGGAAAATAAAGCAAGAGTAATGGTTGCATGTAAGGAAAACTCTTAAATAACATTAAACAATTACTTTAAAAAAATATAAACAAAACCCTAGATATGCGACATAGATAACTGCATAAGTTAACTTTTAAACAAATGTTTAAAATATTGGGAATTTAAATATTTGGGAAAATGAGGATGTTTAATACATGAAAATAATTAACAATAAAAATATGTGGAATTTGTAAGCCAATGCAATTGCGTTTCCAGTGATAATAAAACGATAAAACGCAAAATATAAGTTTTTTAGTTCATAAAAGCAAAAAGGGTGCTTTTTATCAATCATTATTTTCTTCGTCACAACTTTTCTCTGTGCAGACCTCAATCACTTTCGATTTATGACCCAAAGACGACATCGCGGATGGCAGCGAATTGACGATAAGCGCCCTTATTGGTTCAGATAAAAACCCCATGGGACCGGAAGCCAGAGGGCAATTCCACAGAGGACCGAGTGAATAGAAGCAAAAAAATTAAATCGAAATACAAAATAAAAAAGAAAGAAAAGAAAACGCAACCGAATGCATATCAGAAAGCAGAGCAGCAGCACTCAAAGTGAAATGTCAGCTCATTGTTCGGCGGAAAAGCTAAACAGCCTTTGATTTGTGACCGCCACACACACTCACACTCCGAGCCATCTTATGCATTATGCAGATCTTGTCCAGCTGGAGTCTCAGAGTATCCGAGTTTCAAGTTCAATACAAAGTTCACGCCACGCAACTGTCAACGGTGAGTGACTTCGGCCGGTCAACGAAAGCGAGCAGATGGTTATTCTGATTTTAGGGAAATGAAATCTGAATACCCTTAAAAAAATTAAGTAAAAAAAAAACAATTTAATTTTCTATAATTCTAAAATGTTTAGTATTTTATAAAATAATAAAAGATTGATGATATCTTTAGATCTTTAAATTTAAACATTCCCCTAAGATGTTATCAAAGCGTTTGGGTTCTGTAAAAATATCAAGAAATTTATTTAAAATGCATTTTAAATTTTAATAAAATTAATTATATAATAAACTAACCAAGAAACATGTAAATTAAGTATATTAAAACTTCATATAAAGACCTGCCTATTTTATATGCAGATTTCTAAAAGCCTTTTCTCCCCTCCTCGCAAGATTATGAAATTGAATCGGTTAATATCGGGTAACAGTATCATTGGTTACGGTTTGAGTCACAATTAAAAAGGGCCACAAACATCTCACTTAGATAAATGAAATATGAACTCATCGTATAATTACCGATTGTTATCCATACCATCCATGTTTATATAATAACTTATACCCTTTGATTACACCACTCTCTCGCCGAGGAAGTAAACAAACAAACATATTTGGCAATGGAGTGCGACTTGGAGTGTGTGTGTGTGTTAGCCGAGGGCCCTCAATTACATAGAATCCATTAGCAGAAAGTGAAAGAAAGCCAAACAAGGTGGAGCCCCCCAGACACTGTCCCGTTTTTTCATAGCCCAAAATACCCCGAAACTGCTGAAATGCCCAACGTTTAATTGTCGAAACCAGTTAACCACAGAGTTTACTTGATCCGCCGCTTCAAACACTGTCGTATGTGTCACAATAGGAATTAGCGTAAACTGTTTTAACGCCAAACAAATGGACATTTGAGATGTGAGCCATAATCATGTGTACATAAGTAATCGTCTTGGGTTTTACCACTCGAGTGGCAGGAATGGGATAGGTAGGCCAAGGTGGGGTTTTTAAATATATTTAGGCTTACTCAAAGTGGAGCCAAATTTGTGGCAAAGAGTAAGCTATAGTTCAGGGATATGCTGATAAGAATTCGTGGTTGATAAGGCTAACAATGCATGTCTTTATTCAAATGAAAATCAAAGAAGTTAAAGATTGAAAATGTGAAATTCTTAAAGCAAATATTTATAAAATTGATATTGGGTGCCTTTATTTGATTTAAATCAAACTGCAATCCATCAGTTTACTGCTTAGATAAGAGCATAAAAATTGCTGATAAGAAATACCTGGGCAGACAGCCAAGTAAACCTACTCAATACCCATCGCAGTACACTAGTTCCATGTTTCATCGCCTTCGTACGTGAGTACATCGCCGCTGGTGCTCCCGGTGGTGGGTCAATGCCGCCAGTGGGCCAGTGGAGCGGTCCAGCGTCCATTGATGAAACGCCCGAAGACAAGCCGCGTGCATAGCAGTGGCTTTGAGTTCAACCCCCGGCGCATGCAGCTGTTGACGAGCTATTAAAAAGCCATATAAACAAACAGAAAGCTCTCCATCGCTCCACTGAATGAATTGTGAGAGCGAGCGGCCCGGCTGGGCGGAGGAGGGGGAGCTCTGCCGTCGATTGTCTTTCAAGTGAGTAAACATAAACACCAGAGGAGACGTCCACGTCCATAGGTAGCCCGGAGGGGTATAGGTATAGGTATAGGTACGGGTACGGATATGTTGGCAAGTAGGTATGTTGGCAAGTACTTGGCCCGGCCACATCCTAAATAAGCAGACGCCGTTTTCATTAGGCAACAGGTTATTGCAATTCAGCGAAAAAAAACCAACAACGACGACAACAATGCGACGAAAAACCGAAAAACCAAAAACCAAAAGCAACAGCCACACGACACAGCCAAAAATAATAAAAAAAAACTGTAAGTAAGTAGCTCCAAAAAAATTAATACACTGCTCAAAAAGCAATTGTGTCTTATGAATGCCTTGTATGTGATATGCATAACATTTAACGGCTCGGTAATTGTTCATATTGTTGGGCTTATTGGGTGTATTTATATGTCTTTATCTCTGAGTTCGATGTGCCCTGAATGGGCAAGTCAATTTTTATCTCACAAATTCTATGGGACTGAATGGATTTCAAAGCTATGAGGTGTCAAGTCTGGAGAGATGCGAAGCTATGAATCATTTTCTTGGGAAAACAGTCGGAGTTGGGAGAGACTTATTTAAATATTTAAATTTAAAAAAAAACATATACATGATTTTCATGGAATATTATTAATTTGAAATAATATTTAACAATTTATAATGATAATAATCTGATTTATCAATTAAAATACTCAATTGATCTACTTTTACTTTACTTTACCTTTACTGTAGCAAGGAAAACTATAATATATATTTTAAAATCTATTTATTTATAAACTTTTAGTTCCATTTAGTAATTCTTTTAAAAACCGCATAGATACATATGATATTTACATAAATTAAGCTTCCTTCAATAACACATGACACAAGGTCACCTAAACTTGTGGCTATTGTTCAGCAGCTCAAAGATTTAATCCTATGTAGGAATTATTTCAGCTTACCGCCCACTACACAAGATTAAATAAACCTGCCAATTAATTCATTAACTTTTATGTTTTATTTTAAGTAAAGCTTAAATAAGAGAGGCTTAAAATTAAACATAGGAAAGAAAAGGTCAATTTAATCACATTCCTAAGATGTTTCCCAGGCCCTGTTTATAAAATTTCACTAACATTTAATAAAACCTTTATTAGTATTTCTATATTCCTTTTGAAGATTATAGTTTTAGGTAAAAAATTAGATTACTTTATTTATTTCCAGAGGCAAGGTCAATTTCACTTTCTCTGTAATTTCCTTTCAACTTGAGCTTGTTTATAAGATTTGGCTTCATGTGGAAAAGATATAGTTTGCCGAGATATAATTTATGTGGCAATTACAATATAATTTTAATTAGAAAAGTGATAGCTTTGACTTTTTTTGATTTGTGAGACACAAGGTCAATTTCACTTTCTTCCTATGAATTTAATCTCAATCTTAAGATTTTTTCTGAGATACCGCCCACTGTAAGCGGCGTTGACAGTTTTTTATGGATGCCGTTCAGCGTTCTCTCTTTCACTAAGCTGTTATAATTGCTCAAATTGCCGTGGCGGCGTGCCAACTGATTGGATTTTCGGGGTAGCAGGCGGTGGAGGAGGAGGAGCGGTTTGGGAATTTATGCGGAGGCGGGGGCGCCGGCAATTGATATTATGCGCAGTGTATGCTGCCGGCAAAAGGCAGACTCAGAGGCAGAAGCGACGAAGCTCTGGCCAGGGCCCAAGTCTGGCTAAGAGCACTTCGACTGGCTGGCATGCCGTGCAGGTGGCTGGCTCACCCGGTCGGGGCTCAAGCTCTGCCCGCTCCTCTGCCGAACAGAGCTGCTGCTCCGCCGGCGCGCGAGTGGCAAGCCCTGCGAGCCCCAGACGCATGCGCAGTCGATAAAGCACATTCGAATCGAACGCTAGCGGTACCGCCGCCTCGATTGCAGTCTCCATTCATATTCATTCATACGACTCGGTTTCGGTTTCGGTTTTGGCTGGGTTTCAGTTTCATTTTCATTTTCGGCGTTTTTTGAAAGCTCGGCTCGAGTCAGCTCTCTGGAAAGAAAGTGCTGCTGTCTTTCTGCCGATCCTTGGGCAGCTTTCGTTTTCGTTTTCGGACCGGTTCGGCTTCTGATCGGTTACCCAGTTACTTAATCCCAGTTCATGTAACCATTACCGGCCCCTAATCCTGGTCAGCATGCGACGGGAGCGACGGGTGCCCCTGCTGCTGGCACTGGCACTGATCGCACTCCAGCAGGTGGCCACCAGCCTGGCCACAGTGCGTCAGTCGCGCGAAATCATCATCACAGATGCGGTAGGTGTTCCAAGAGGTTCCAAAGCGGGAGTAGTAGGAGGAGGAGGTGGAGGAGGTAAATCCCAGAGCAGCCGCAGGTGCGGGTGCGGAATGCCTAATTACCCAGAGTGTCACAACGCACGCGTCGCTTGGCCTCCAAATGTCAAGCGATAAATGTGCCAACAATTTGTGTTTGCATTTCGGATTTTGGCCCCTTCGCTTCCTGCCTCCACTTGCTGTATCACAACCTGTTACCTGTTACCTGAATCCGTATGCCTTGCAGGTGCGGCGCATCCAGAACGATGGCTACAATGTGGAGCGCCACTCGGTGACGACCAAGGACGGATATGTGCTGACCCTGCACCGCATTCCACAGGTGGATCCTGAGAGGGGCAGCCTACTCCGACGACCCGCCGTCTTCCTGCTCTCGGGACTCTATGCTTCCTCGGATGTGTACGTATAGATACTTTGCTAATAGATACTTCCGCTGGCGGCAGATACGCAGGAACATTAAGGCAACAAACAAATATAGCGTCATATCTGTGTTGTCAAGAGCTCACTTATCATTATTTTTGCCATAGAGAGAGGAAACTTTTATTTATTTTGTTTTCTTTGTCACGCAATTATCTTGATTATTTGTGAATGAATGAAATATAGTGCCTAATGATTGGATAACACTTAATTATTCAAGTTTAATGCATTAATTATGACAATCAAATGATTTAAGAGTAATTTAAATTAGATTATAGGTTTCCATGATTTTAAATTACATTTTTTTTTCTATTGAAAACATAAGAAATGAATGGGTTTTGTAAGTATTTCAAGAAATAAAACCCTTTGAAATCCTTTAAATTAATACGAACATTTATATTATATACAAATTAATAAGTATATAATATATATGTTTAATAATGGAATCATCTGTGACCTTATAAATCATTAATATTATCATAATCTTAAAATAAAATATTAAAAACAATTTACAAAAATCAAGGTTCTGCTTAAACACTTCGACTTCCCCAAAATTAACTTTCTTTCTTATTTATATATCCTTTAAACTTCAATGATCATAACATTGTCTTCCAGGTGGCTCCTCAACGGTCGGGAGGACTCGCTAGCCTACCTCCTCTGGCGTGCCGGCTACGACGTGTGGCTGGGCAACAACCGGGGCAACATCTACTGCCGCAAGAACCTGTGGCGCAACACCACAGAGCGCGAGTTCTGGGACTTTAGCTGGCACGAGATGGGTGTCTACGACATGCCCGCCCAGGTGGACTATGTCCTCCGCAGCACGGGACAGCGGGCCATCCATTTTGTGGGCATCTCGCAGGGCGGCACCGTCTTCCTGGTGATGAACTCCATGCTGCCGCAATACAATGCCGTCTTCAAGAGCGCCACCCTGCTGGCACCCGTGGCCTATGTGAGCAACACGAAGAGCGGTCTTGCCAAGATCATTGGCCCGGTTCTGGGCACTCGCAACTATGTCTCCAAGATGCTCGAGGGTGTGGAGATGTTCTCCACGAATAAGTTCTTCAAGAAGTTCCTCTCGATGACCTGCCTGGAGAACGAGAAACCGCTGGTCTGCATCAGCCGTTTGTGGCCGGCGGTGGGCTATGACACCAGATTCCTCAACAAAACCCTGCTGCCCGACCTGATGGCCAATTTTCCAGCGGGCGGATCGGTCAAGCAGCTAATGCACTACTTCCAGGGCTATGTGTCGACGCACTTCCGGCAATATGACTACGGCCCAGAGCGCAATTGGCTTCACTACCAGCAGCTTGAACCGCCGGAGTACGCGCTGGAGAATGTGACAACGCCGGTGACTGTGTTCTTCTCGGAGAACGACTACATAGTGGCGCCAGCGGACATTTGGCGACTGCTTACCCGGCTGCCGAACGTAGAGGCCGCTTACAAGGTTCCCTGGAAGCGCTGGAATCACTTTGACTTTATCTGCGGCTTGGGCGTAAGGGAGTACATCTTTGACAACATTGTGCTCTCCATGAATCGCTACGAGCAGAGGCGTCGCTGAGCAGGGATGAGGGAACGGGGATCGGAGATCACAGCCAGAACTACCACTAGTGCCAAAAACAAATTGTAGAATTACGAAACTGAATCTGCAGTTGATGCGGCTAAATCAACTCTGGATATAAGTATGTACTGATTAATAAATAAATAATTTATAGCTTAGAGTAAATCAAAAAGGAAACCACCTATAAATATATCAAAAAATTTGCGGAATGGAAATACCTTATAGTTTTCTCGAAGCCAAGAATAACCCTTATTGGATTGTAACAAAAAATCCTATTTTTATGTCGGTCAATTGTTTCATTATATTTACAAATCCACATTCAATTTTCCAGTTTTGATTCCGTCTAGTTATGTACACAATTTGTTGTCTAAATGGGCGCCGCCGCACCAACGACGGGACCCATCTTGAGGTCTATGTAGCGACGCAGGGCCAACGCGGCAGGACCAACCAGCGAGTGATTCAGGCTGGCTAGGAGCGTTTTAGCCTGCTGCAGGTCGTTCTGCAGAGCCATGGCCACGGCCAGATTGTAGCGGACCACATTCTGGGCAGCGTCCACGGACTTGAGCTGCCAGTCACGCGTCTCCAGATCGTAGGCATTCAGCGTGCCCATAAACGTGGGATCCAGATGATCGCGGGCATCAGATGCCTTGCCCATCATCATCAATGCTTCGCCGGCGTACATATGAGCGAGCAATCTTGAAGAGATTTTAAAATCACATTTAGGAAGAACAAGAAATGGAAAGCTTTACTTACTTGTGCGCATCGGAGAGACGTTCGCAGGTCAGCAGTTGTTCGGCCATTTCCAGGGCAGTAACATGGTCACGCAGGCGCAGGGAGACAAAGCTGTGAGCTGCATAGATAGCGGCCAGCATGTTCTCCAGCGACTCCAGGCTGACCGGCTTGGACGGATTGCAAAAATTGTTGTCCTGGGGCTGGCGCCAAGACTCCTGAGTCGGATCCTTCGGATCGGGCGCATCAACATCCTCCGGAGACACAGCTGCCATGTGGAAGCTGGCCTTGTAGTGCAGCGTCAGGGTCAAGGCGCTGCGCAGGCACAAAGCGGCGAATTCCAGAGTTGGTTCCGGCACTCCAGCTGATTGGGCGCTAAAAGGATATCGAAATTTATTATGCGTTTGGTTTCAAAGTGGATCACACTTACGCATATGACTTGGCTGAGGCTGGGACTGCACCTCCTGCCTGCGAGTAACGGTCCTCCTCCGCTAGTTTCTGTGGAAGAAATATTTATTGGGATTTATAAATATTATTGAACAAATTTTCCAACTAACCGCCTCGTGCTCCATGATGCAGGCCTCGGACATGCGCAACCAGAGTCGCGGATTTCTGTGGAACTGCTTGACAGGCACCAGGAAGCACTGGAAGGCCTCCTTGGGACGGCGCAAATGCAGCATAGCCACGCCCAGGTTATACAGAATTTCACTAGAACGCGCCGAACTCATTGTCTGGAGCGTGCTCTGGCGCAGATTCCTGGCCAGCTGCTGGTCGAAATTGAGCGCGTTTTGGAAGAACTGGGCGGCGATGGCATAATGGCGAACTCTCAGGTGGATCACGCCCATGTTGTTGGCGATGCAGGTGCTTAGCTGGGGGGTCACAGTACTGAAAGGAATACCTTTATATCAGACACATTCTTCGACTCAAAATGGTTACAACTCACCCGGCTTGGGTGCACTCGTTGTTGATGCGCATCAGCTGCTTGGCGGCCATCTGGAAGTCCTTCATGATGTAGTACTGCTGAGCCTTCAGGGCCGCGTACTCCGGCGTTCCGTCCTCCTGTATGACCACTGGCTTCCGATTCAGCACAAGTGTGAGCAGCTGCAACAGCTGCAGACTGCCGCCTAGACCGGGCACAGCGCCCTCCACTGCTGTTCCTGCAGGCGTGGCCACTACCGTGCTGGGAGTGGCCGCGGGTGGAGAACCTGTGCCGGCGGCAGCTGCAGCATCCTCTCCTGGGGCGCTGCTAGGCGCCGTGGCCACCAGGTTGAGCTTGTACTGCAAGTAGTCAAGGAAGGCCTCGGCGCGATTGAGCTGATTGGTGGCTAACAGAAGCTGAAGTTGAAGCGTGGCCACCAGCGCCGCCATGGACTTCTCCAGCGCCTCTAGGCGTGCCACCAGCGGCGCCAGCTTTTCGAGGGCAGTGCCGTACATGTGACGATGATAGTAGATGACCGCCCGGTTATAGCGTGCCACTGTGGCAGCTGCGGCGCCTTGCTTGAGGGTCAAACCGCTCGACGCTTCTCCCGGGGATGTGTCGGCATCGGCAGTGAGTGCCTCCAGTTCCTTCATCAGAGCCGCGTGCTGGGTACATCCGCCCTTGTGGTAACTGACCACCGCCCGGTTGTGACGCAGGACGGGACCGCTGCTCTCGCCGCGCGTCTCTAGCTCCTGCAGCAGCTCCAAACAGCGATCGAACTCCGAGCTGGAAAGGCAATGAATGGGTGTGATTCAGAGTTTTAGCTGTTACGGACGGCAGACTCACTTGTTGAACTGCTCGTGCGCCTGGCACAGCAGGCTGTAGTTCTCGTCCTCGCCGGCCTGCGTCTTGGTGGGGGAATCCGCCGAGTCCATTCCAAAAACAAATAAAAAACAAAAAACCAACTCCGATTGCCACAACCAAACGATATCTGATTTGAGGGTGCGGTGCTGCCAGATAGTTGTAAAACAGCTGGAATTTCTTGCAGAGTCTGGTAACGACAATGTCACTGTGATTCTGGCGGCTTTCCGCGGAAAATGAATTTTCTTAAAATTATTAAAGGGAAAATCAATTTTTAAAATATTTGAATACCCAAAGCGATGGAGATGGCAATCAAAAATGCAGAAATTCGTGAATTCAAAATTGGCTGACCGATAATTATTTGCAAATCGCTTTGTAGAAGTTTTTCATTATTTTTATTTTGCATTTGTGGGGCTTTATTCTGCTTGTAATTAATTATTATTAATTATAGAATATAAAACAAATGTAGAGCATAACTCGTCTGAAACTAATCAGTCCCGCCATAAGCTTTAACTAATTTCAGTTGATTTCATATTAATCTACGAACAGATAAAGAATTCAGTTAATTTTTAATTATTTTAATTTGATTCGAAGTACAATATTATTCACTAAACTTTTTCAAAATATTCAATAATTAGCATACACGTTCCAGGGATCGGATTTTCGGGGATAGGATAGCTTCCTAATTTAGTTGCTGCTTCCTTACTGCTGCAAAGGGCCAAAAGGAGAAAGAACTGAGTGAATCTTCGGGAAGTTCAAGGGAGGAGGGTCAAGGGCTGCTCCTTGCTAGCCGAGACGCGGGAGGCATGTATTATTATGTACACTATTCGTAAATATATTGTATTGTATATAATATATATATATATATGTATGTATATTGTAATGTATACCATATAAACTTGAATTTAGCATTAAAAATTCCCAATGCTCTGGCTTTAACTAGTCCCCGCGGGGGGTGAGAGGGGGCTCTCAACATTAACTGAGCAGCAGCACATCCGCCCTCTTATCGCGTCGAAAAATAAACAGATTCCTTCTCCATTGCCTCCTCCCTTGCGCCTCATCGCCTCCCTTCGATCTCGCCAAGCGGACATACACACATACACACGGATTCCCTAAAGATTTCGTATCGGGTTTGTTCGTTCGAGTTGTTGTTTTTGCTTCATTGCATTGCTATGGTTAGATTCTTTGCCCGCCTTATGTGTTGCGGATCTTGCCGGGCACGTAGTTCTTGTCGATGACATTCTCCTGCAGGAACATGTGCAGGCAGCGCTCGTTCTGCGCTAGCGGATGTCCGGCTATCTTGTTGATGAACGCCTCCAGTCCCTTGCGTCGCTCCTCGATGAAGCTCTCATCGAAGATGCCCTCGTCGCCGCGAAAGGGCATCTGTCGTTTCCAGGCCTTGCCGGGCAGTGGCGGCACCACAATCTGCGGATGTTAAAAGTGGGTTAAAGTGTGATTTTGCACAAGTCTGAGGGTCATATGTGATGAGATAGTTGGTTGTATTTTTTAAGTTAAATTATGCAAGAGAAAGTTGAAACTTGAGCTTAATAGGTATCATTAAAGTTTTCAGAGTGAGGTAAAGCATTTTTTTTAAGGAATTTTAATAAAGAGTGTCCTGAAATTACTAAAAATCGAAGGAAATATCTCTAAAGAGGTCTGCGAAGTACTAGTAAAAGTAATCAAAATCAGATAAATTTACAAATTCATCATAGATTTTAAGGCGAAACTAACGGTAAGACATTCGGATATTTCTTTAATTTTACAGAGAGTTCAGAAATTGAATAAAAACATTAGAATTCCCTTAATTGGCATTGAATGACTTGCAGTTTTCTTTTGAAATGTAGCCGGCACAATTTTTAAATGAAACTCAAGGGATTTTATTGCCTACAAACACCGAAGTAACTCTCAGGAGAATCATATGGTTTTCAGAAGGTAATTAGACTAAATATGTTTCTATAAAGCCATAAAAACCGAAGATATATCTAGTCCAGCTTTTCTCTAATATTGTTAGTAAATCCCTGCTTCGAGCTATTAATTTTCAGAATTATAACACCCTCCTGGCTGCCTCACCTTGCTATCCCGCTCCAGCTCATTCCTTAGCCACTCAAAGTCGCTGTAGCGTCGTCTTACGCTGGACTCCTTCACCTTAAACACGGGCAGATTGGTCTGGAATGCAGAATGATACAAATGAAAATTGATAAATAGTTAATTGACACCCGCATGCCGCCGGAAACGGAACGGACAACGAGCGGCGACCGTGACTCAAGCCCCAAAATCAGTGCGCTGCACTTGTGACTAATGTTTATCGCCCGGTACGCTTTATAGGCGTATCGCCCGCACACCAGCGCATCGCTTGCACACACACACAGCCATGCTACGGAGACAAAGTCGCCCTTGTACATGTGAATGCCAGCGGTTATCAACCGAGTTTTTGCCACTTTTTCTGAGGTTTTCGCCAATTCAGCGGTTGCAGCCACCGACACTTGACAGTTCACTCACCCGCATTCGCACTTCGTAGTCCGTGTAGCGCTTCTTGCCCGCCGCCATGGTGGTCAGAGGATTGACCACGTCGATTTCCAGGAAGTTTGCGGGCACCGCATAGGCGTCGTCCAGGGTCTGCTTCTTCACGTTGAGACGGCGGGTGGCCTCGGCGGTGCCGTCGGACTCAACCATCATACTGGTGGCCAGGGGATCCGGATTAGGCGACTATTGTAGCTGAGACGCCCCTTTATTGAGAGGCGCACGCAGAGAGCAGAGAAAAGCCGCAGCAGCAGTGGAATGAAACGGGTTTTGGTTTTGCTTCGTACTCGGCCCGTCTTTGTGGCAATAGTTCTTTGTTGTTCGTCCTCCTCCGGCTCTGCTTCGCTCCTCCGTCCGTTGGCCTGTGTGTTTGCCGAAATTATACGGGTTTCGGGAGCCTTGCAGCGGGTGTGTGTAAACAACTATTGTAATTTAATTAAAATAAAACTTTCCAATAATTAACAGTGCTGTTGGCTAACATGAACCTGCCTAGTGCTGGCTTTTTTAGTGCCTTTCGCACTCCTGGCAGGGTTGCGTGCGCCCGGGCGGTTTTACGAGCAGCGCTGCCAGATCGATAACAAAATACCAAAAAATAAGATAATTAATTGTTTGCCTAAAATTTTTTACATTACGAATATTTAAAGAACTTAATTTACATCAGAATCCATATCAACATGTAACTATTTTCTTATGTTTTTTTTTTTTAAATTGGTTAATTGCATTTCTTTTAAAAAATTTTTTTTGAATTCAAACCAGTTTAAATCGGTTATCCGAGAATATGAATTTCGAGCACAATGTAATTTATAGTAAAACTTAGCTGCACGTACGGACGATTTTTTTATTATTATTTAATTAAGATTTTAAATGCAAATCTGTGTTAACTTTTATTTTAATCGTGAAAAAGATGTTAAATATTTCCAAAAAATATTCAGACAACAGCCATCTATGCTTTTCCATGTTCTTCAGAACATTTCTTAACTTCGATAAAACATAGCTGTCTTTGAAGCAAGCAATTGACATATGTTACATATTATAATAAATTAATTTATTTAATTGTTTATTGTTCTGTTTCTCTACCTCTTCAAAGCAGCTACTTTAAAGGCCGCAAATCAGTTAAAAAATACCAGATCTAGCTATAATTAACCTGAAATAGCCAAACTCCCGCGAAATCCCTAGCGCCTGGGGAGTCATGTGACGGCACGTGACGTCACAACAAATTCTGCTCCACTGGCCGTTTCAAAGCAATTTTTCCTCGTACTCGCACCGACTTCGCAGCCAAAATTTTGCGTGTGTGTCGTTCAGTACTGTCCGTAGCTGAAAAATTGTACGTGTAGCTCATAATAGAATCGCAATCGCAAGTGCAAGATTGATTTCGTACCTCTTTTGCAGCTCGAAATTTGCCGTGCACTTTGAAGGTTGAGAGGCGTAGAAAAATATACCCAAGATGAACGCCCAGCAAGCCCAGCGGGAACATGTCCTCGCCGTATCCCGGGACTTTATCTCCCAGCCCCGCTTGAGTGAGTAAACTGCGTAAACCCCCATCAGAATCGCGGAAAATAAGTGAAAAATCGGAATAAGCAAGTGCCAGCAAATGCAAAAAAGTACTCGCTAGTCCGCCATGACAGTTTGCGCGATGAATCGGGTGTGAGGCGGAGTAGAGAAAAAATCAATAAAATCTTGCGCCACCCACTAAAAAAACATCAGAAGTGTCCCAGTTCGGCAGATATCTATCTGCAAAATGCTCTACAGGCGTCGAAAGAGATCCTGAATTAGTTAACTAGCCCCGTGGAGCACCCAACCGCGATCAGTAACTCTTATTGAAAATTTTCGCCGTCACATGACCGTTCGCTCAGCTCAGCTGTTTGCTCACTCACACACAGTCAAAGGCACCTGACTGCGAACGGGGTGTGAGGCGGGCGGGCCGATTGCCCAGCGGAGGTCGTAGTAATTTTTTAACTACTTTTTATTGAGAGGGAGTTTACAATTTACAATTGATGATTTTTACAGTAGTATTAATTTTTCTTAAATTTGTAGTATTTAATTCAGTGGAATTCTTTTCAAACTGTATCTGGTATTTACTAGAAAATACTTTAAAAGATAGTTAAATATTATTAGTAATTATATGTCCCATGAAAGTGTTGCATAAATCAGTTGGCTTCCATAAATCTAGCTTTTTAAATTGTAAATTTACTGCGTGTTTGTTTTTTCAATTTTATCTTGGTTTCTCTTTCGCATTCTTCAGTGTAATTTTCTTATTGGATTCCTATTTTCTTTGCCCTTTTGCTATCTGAAGCTTATAGGATTCCTATTTGCTATCTATTTCTTATGAGATTCCAACTGTAGTGCTCGTGGCTAGGGCTAAAAACCAGTTGGCCAGTCAGCTGACATAAATTACCGTGCCTCCCCCATAACCCCTCCCAACTAGACTTCTCTTTTGACATTTCTTTTCTTATCAGATTCTCACTTTCATGTGAGCGTTGCGCGGCTCGTGTTTTTGTTGTAATGAAAACTAAAAAGAAGTTGAAGAAAGCAATGTGCTTGTAAGTGGAAATTGGAAAGAATTTAAATCATTTATCGAAAGAAAATAAGGGGTTATGAAATAGTGACTCTACAATTTATAAATTTTAATAAGATACCTTATTCTGCCTACTCAATCGTAATAAATTGGAAAATAATTAAGAATCCTGGCCAATATATTCCAGTTTTTCACATATTTTAACCATTGCTTTTAACAAAACTTTAATTAAACATATTTTTTACAACTTCTTTATCTTCAAACAGCCTACAAGACGGTGTCCGGTGTGAACGGTCCCTTGGTCATCCTCGACGATGTCAAGTTCCCCAAGTTCGCCGAGATCGTGCAGCTGCGTCTGGCTGATGGCACCGTGCGCTCCGGTCAGGTTCTGGAGGTGAGCGGCTCCAAGGCCGTCGTCCAGGTGTTCGAGGGCACCTCGGGCATTGATGCCAAGAACACGCTCTGCGAGTTCACCGGCGACATCCTGCGCACGCCCGTGTCCGAGGATATGTTGGGCCGTGTGTTCAACGGCTCCGGCAAGCCCATCGACAAGGGACCCCCAATCCTGGCTGAGGATTTCCTGGACATCCAGGGTCAGCCCATCAACCCCTGGTCTCGTATCTACCCCGAGGAGATGATCCAGACCGGTATCTCGGCCATCGATGTGATGAACTCGATTGCCCGTGGCCAGAAGATCCCCATCTTCTCCGCCGCCGGTCTGCCCCACAACGAAATCGCCGCCCAGATCTGTCGTCAGGCCGGTCTTGTCAAGCTGCCCGGCAAATCGGTGCTGGATGACCACACCGACAACTTCGCCATCGTGTTCGCCGCTATGGGTGTCAACATGGAGACGGCCCGCTTCTTCAAGCAGGACTTCGAGGAGAACGGCTCCATGGAGAACGTGTGCCTGTTCTTGAACTTGGCCAACGATCCCACCATTGAGCGTATCATCACGCCCCGTCTGGCCCTGACCGCCGCCGAGTTCTTGGCCTACCAGTGCGAGAAGCACGTGCTGGTCATCCTCACCGACATGTCCTCGTACGCCGAGGCCCTGCGTGAGGTGTCCGCCGCCCGTGAGGAGGTG
This sequence comes from Drosophila mayri, assembly GCA_008042485.1. Taxonomy (NCBI): domain Eukaryota; kingdom Metazoa; phylum Arthropoda; class Insecta; order Diptera; family Drosophilidae; genus Drosophila; species Drosophila mayri. The sequence goes on from VNJN01009363.1 coordinate 1,181,165, forward strand.
CCCGGCCGTCGTGGTTTCCCCGGTTACATGTACACCGATTTGGCCACCATCTACGAGCGTGCCGGACGTGTGGAGGGTCGCAACGGCTCCATCACCCAGATCCCCATTCTGACTATGCCCAACGACGATATTACCCATCCCATTCCCGATTTGACCGGATACATTACCGAGGGCCAGATCTACGTGGATCGTCAGCTGCACAACAGACAGATCTACCCTCCAGTCAACGTGCTGCCATCGCTGTCGCGTCTGATGAAGTCCGCCATCGGCGAGGGCATGACCCGCAAGGATCACTCTGATGTGTCCAACCAGCTGTACGCTTGCTACGCCATCGGCAAGGACGTGCAGGCCATGAAGGCTGTGGTGGGAGAGGAGGCCTTGACGCCCGACGATCTGCTGTACTTGGAGTTCTTGACCAAGTTCGAGAAGAACTTCATCTCGCAGGGCAACTACGAGAACCGCACTGTCTTCGAATCCCTGGACATTGGCTGGCAGCTGCTGCGTATCTTCCCCAAGGAGATGCTCAAGCGTATCCCGGCCTCCATCCTGGCCGAATTCTACCCCAGGGACTCGCGCCATTAGATTCTGTTTATTGTTTTGTTTTTGATTTTTGTCCAAAATTTTGTTTCATTCATAATTTAAGCTGGCGGCGGCGGCGCATCGTGCGGCGCGCCCACCACCACCACCTGCAATATCCCCGCTGTGTATGCGTCTATATATATATACATAAACCACAATACATCCACAAATATCTACCCTGCGCCCCAGCGCGGCCAAAAAACAATAACTAGTTGAATATTGTCCAAGCGAGCAAACCTACTCTAATGTCTAGTGTGTGTTTTTAGTATTGAAATTGAAATTGAAATCGAAACAAACCGAAACCGTCTTGCAATGTACATAAATTGATTGTCGTTAGCCTCCCCGCCTCTATACACACTGTCCTGTAATAATCATTTGTTAAAGTTTACTATTTTTGTTAGGTTTTAAGTGTGTGCTCCTTGAATTGTTTATAATTTTTGTCTAATCATTTTCGCATAAAGAATCGTAGCATTCCAACAAAAAATAACCTCTTTTGTGTTACTTTCGTTTGCTCCCCCGCCCTCGGTTTTATTTAGACGTTTCACCAGTTCGCACAAGTATTAAACAAAAGCCCCCGCCCCCCCTGCACCGAACCTTGTGAACAATTTGTACAGCAACTCAACTAAACAATGGAATATTAAGTGCAAAAAACAATGAATGCTTTAATGCAACCAAATCGTTTTAAAAAGTGTGGAAAATCTACGAGAAAGTACATATAAAAAAAACTATGAAATACTGTTTGTTTCCTTGTCTCTAAATTAATGAATATTACATAAAGTTGCATAAATTAATAATATATATATTTGTTTGTTTGTTGTCTCTCTGGTCGCAAGCGTGAAAAGGGGAAATGTTCTATTTCAGCAACGACAACACTTAATAATAATCATCATGAACACAGCCGACACAATAAATGTTGAGATATATAATATATATGTATATGTATTTAAATCAGCTAAATAGTTCATGTAATATGTATAAATTATAGAACATTTGAATGATGAATAAAACTACACACCAAATCATGTTAATTAAATGTTGTTAATGTTTATTTCGATTGTGGAAAAGGAAAGGTTTAATGAACTCCCTTGAAAAAAAGGTTAAAACTTATTTTTAGAGAGAATTTCTGTCTTAATTTTGTATGTGGTTTTATAATTTTTGTATTTTTTATTGTTATAATTTTTTAATGAGTTTTTATTAATTCTAAAATCAAAGTTTGGGCCTAAAATAATTGTAATTTAATTAACTTTATACTGAAATTCAATCTGTACATTATCTTAACATTTTCTGCTTTATCAGCAGTAAAAACGTTAACAGATCCAAAAGCTTTTTCCTTATCATTGCCTTATATTGGTTTCTTTTGATATATCGAAAGCTTTTACAGTGGCTAAAACTGAATATTTATTATAAAAAAAGATATATAAATATTTATGGAGCCTCAAAACCCAAGAGATCATTAAATCAAGTCAAGATTTTTTGATTATATAACTTCAAATGAGATATTTTCCGATATTTTAAAATTCGATTAGTTGAACATCAAAATATTTCATATAAAATAAACTTGTTTAATCGTTTTATACTCTCTAGGTATCTTTTGTATTTTGTTTCATTAAATCAAGTCAAGATTTTATGATTATATACTTTAAATGAGATATTTTCCGATATTTTGAAATTCAATCAAATAAACTTTTAAAATATTTTATATAAGATAAACTTGTAAAATTGTTTTATAGTCTTTAGATTGTATCTGAAAGTATCTTTTGTATTTTATATCTCTGAAAGTTACATTCTAGATTCCTTTCCATAAAATCTGTAACTAAGAATATCTTTTAAATACGTTTATTACCGCAAGGTTAATGTAAACATTAGAAGAGAATACAAATTAAAGCACTTTGCATCTTCCAGCAGCTGTGTCCCACTTCTTAAGTGTACGTGAAGGTGGATCCACCACATGACCAACTGGCCAACTTGAAGTGATTCCATAGGCACCGCTCCTCAAGAAGCCAGCCAAGCTTTACCATCACCACCACCGCCACCACTTAGGGCCCGCGTTGCCTGGACAAGTTTCCCATTGACTTTGCAAATTTATGCAATTATGCCAAAGTTTTTAATGAGTTCTAAATGAAGTTAAAAATTCGGTTGACGCTGGCGGTTTGATGGTGTAATATACACCCGACAAACAAAACTTTCCTTTCCCAACGTCAGCAGGAAAATAAAAAAAAAACCAAAAATGTTCTTCCAAAACTTTTGGCCAATTGCCGGACCTTTACTGTATTTTTTTTTGGGCGCTGGTTTAATTTCTGTAATCAAAGCGATGCTCCACTGGCAGCCTTAGCTTGAAAATTGCGACTGGCTGAGCTTGCTGCATTTTAAGCAGCTTAAGCTGGAAAATTCGAAAGAAAAGGAAGGCAGAGAGACAAAGGGAATGGGGGAAGGGAAGGACAATTGGCAGCCGCCCACTGCGCCAGGGATTTCCTCGTCATATCTGTGTCTGTAGACTGCAGCACAGTGGGCTTATGACAAGGCTACTACTGCTACAACTGATTCGCCATGTCAAAAGCTGGCTCTCCGCTCTGAAAAAGAGGGAGGACGCAGTTCCCGGTGCGAGCTCATTTCGAGACGTTTGTCTGGCATCATTAGGAGGAGGTGCAGGCCGCCAAAGTTCAGGGTCATGGTCAGTCAGTGGAAGGTCGGCCCACTTGGCAGACACTGGCCAACCCTCTGCAGTCGCATCCGCATATCCCACCACCTCCGCCACGATGGCTGCCTCGTTTCCGCTCGATTTATGCGGCAAGCCCCACACAAGCCACTTAGACAGCTGGCAAAGTCCCAAGATGTCGCCTTTTGCGGCCAGGATGCGGTTGTGGCCACAAAATCGGTGCGATTAATGAACTCGCGCCTAGGATTCGTTAATACGCGTTTTCACAGCGTTTGAATGCGGATTTTAATGAGCCCACAAGCTACACTTTAAAGAATTTTGAGTGCTTTTAGAATTATATTAAAAATTTAGAGTGGGAATAATAAACTTGTGATTATAACTTCCAAGATAATAAATCAAATTCTTCTTATATTTATTCCATGAAATATAGCATTTGCTAGAATAAAATTTTTGGCAGAAAACTAAATATTTTAAAACAATTTTATTACGAAACTTAGCTTTGCTTTATTTCACAGTTATGCGCTATTTAAAATTTATTACAGTGTTTGACAGGCTAAGGGATAACCAGGACATGAAGGCAGTAATCAGTTTGCAATGCCAAGGACTCAGCTCATCCCCAGAGGCTGCTCGATTAAATGCGTGTGTAAATATGTGGAATTCATAAGCATCTCCAGCTTCCGCCTGGGTTTATAATTAATGTGGCCTTGTGGCGCCGAAAATGCGGCAACTAAATCATCTAATTAACTCATTAGGAGGCTCCAGTTCCATCGTTGGTTTCCATTTCCTGCGACGGAGTAACGCCTTCGACATCGATGCTGGGAAATTGATGGGCTCCAGTGCCAGGAGTTGCCATGGGGATAGAGAGAAAGAGAGAGTGCCCGACCGGGTCACCTTCCGGCCGAGTGCCGACCGATTTAACACTTTGCCAAAGGTCTCGGACCCCCATGTGTCAAGCGTCTGTCACCCAGGTCGAGCCGGGTCCGGCCTGCTCGCTCGTGCGTCTCATTCGATACAGTCCAGCTGACAGGCTTCAGGAGGAGCAGCAGCAGGAGAGTCCTTCTTGATACAGACAGTCGAACAGACAGTCCTTTCACAACGAATCTGGAATAGTTCGTTGAAACTTCGACTGGCCGCCTGTCGGTTCCATAATTTGTGTGCCGGGGATTTGTGCAATGCTCGGATTTGGGACAGCTTAACTAAATAAATCACACAAAGGAGCGAGGCCGGGGAAAGCCCACAAACTTGTCTGGCCTGACCCGGGGCGATATTTTATAAAATGGGTCTCCGCCGACATCTTTTGCTCTTTCTTGTTGTTGTTTTTGTTGTGCATTAAATATTAAACAAATCGCCACCGAAGGCGCAAGGCTGCCGCCAATCGGTTTGATGGAGCTGCCTGGCGGGCCCAAACGCTGCAGGATATTTATCCTGCTGCTTAGTTAAGCCCGGATCGCAGATAATTCGATGCGTCACGGCCGGAGAGCAGCGCCGGAATCTGGTAAATTGGACCGGCGACTAGCTGGGACCAAGTAGGAAGCCAAGTCGAAGACTATTCTGCAGGATAAGCATAAAAACAAATGGAGAGCACGTCCCCCTGGTCACTGTGCATGGGGGTGAGTGTGTAGGCCTGACATTTAATGCCTCAATGGGCAAGTCCTTTGACTCCGGCACTGAGAGAAACTTTACTAAAATATCTATAGAATATAAGCTTTATTTACTCGGTCCTTTATTTATTGTTTTTAATAAGTATTTAGGTGTACTTTTACTTAATAAATATTTCTAAAATATCTAGCCTTATTTCCTTCTAATTTTCCAGTGCTTTATCTAGTTCCTTGGCCTTCGTTTCTTTGCCTCCGAGTCAGATTTCCGTCTTCGTTTCTGTGCCTAATTGTAGTTTGATTTTCATGCGTATCGAATGGTGGTTCAATTGAGTTAAGGAATGAGGAGGAGGCGGGTGGCGGGTGGCCAAACTTCTGGGAACAAACCAATCCGAACTATGCCAATTGTTGACGTCCCTTGGCATTTAATGGCATCGCCCAGATTACCGGAGAACCCGGAACGTGCTCCAATATCAAAGCGGGCCAAGAGTTCGATATATTAACCAGGCAGGACACCTACTAATTGCGACCCTTTTCCTTATCCGTCATCTCACCGAAGGGGGAGGAAAAAGGTCGTTTTATAAGCTGCCAAGGCAAAGGGATTTCTTCGTTTTTTTTCCCCATTTTCTTGGGCTTTAAAGCCCCGCATTTAGTTGGCTAATTCATGGCCCGAGCTCGCCCTTGCTTTGTGTCAGCAGGCGTTTAATTCAATTACCAACCTGCTGAAAAAGTCAATGCTAAAAATATATAAAAAATAAAGTCCGAAATTGGATTCAGGTTCACTCTCTGGCATGAATATTTATTTAGCAATTTTCCTTTTTAACTTGCTGAAAGAGTGAGAGAGAGACAGAGATGCAGGATTGTCACGTCAATCTCTTGCAGGATCTGTGCTTTTTTTCCCTCGTTACAGGATATGCAATTTTTGGCTTTTGTCCTCGTCACGCTCGTTTTGCCATTTGTCCTTTGTTTTGCCTATAATGTGCTTGTTTTTCGCCAGGACATGTGCGAGAGTGTAACGTTTTCTGTTTTTGGGTGCAGCCCCATGCGGCGTATACGTGATGTGTGTGTGCTGCCGCCGAATGCAGGCCAAATGCACTTTTCGGCACTCTCTCACTGGCAATTCGCAATTCGCAATTGAGTTTCCACCGACTCAATGACAGTTTGATTGTGTGTTACCAAATGGAAGTTGAGTTGGCTTTTTCCGGTAAATGTACGCACTTTGGGTGCCTGTTTTGTTTACACATCACTTGATAGGCACTAAAGCTAACATATTTAGAGGTAAATATGAAAGGGAAAGATATTTAAGTGAAAAATATATATAATATATAGTTTCTAGCCTTCTTTGAGTTTAAGTTATAACTAAATAAAGCCATTTTCGATTCAGCTTTCAATAGAAAACTTTTTAAGCTTCAAGTTACTTTTCTAAAAACCTTTTTAAATCAAGAAACTAATACTATTTATATTGAAAACTACACATTTTCCAATTTTACTAACCCCACCAGATTCCCAATTAAATCTCTTAGCCCCTAAAAAGTTGAAGCAATTGAACAGGGATTCTGGCTCTAACCCCCCGGCCATAAAGTAGATTAAGTGCACGCTCAAAGACACGCAGTCGAGCTTGCCAAATTACCATAATTTGGATTGCCGAGTTACTTTGCACACTGCCAGGATATACAGCTGGAAAGGAACTTCAAGCAGGAGCAGGTTTTGGGGGTCGGAAGCGAACATCAAATTGCAAATTGCGCGTACTAACTTGCAACATAAACTCGTTTATGCGACAGCCTGCGAGAGAGGAGCCAAAAGTTTCCTCTTTTCACATGTGAGCCATTTTCATATACAACAATATTTTACGGGCACGCCCCCAAGTACTCAGGACTTGGCTGACTTTGCTGACTTGTCTATATATACATCTATATATATATAGGGGCAAGAATGTATGCAAATTGCAGTTACATGTCGAAAATTTGCATTCTCCGCGCACCGTTATGAATAAATCACGTTCATAATGCATTTGATGCACAGGAGAAATCGATGCTGTCGAGGCATCTCCAGCTCATCCTCCCACAATCGTCAGCCACATCCCAAGCCGCTTCCGCATCCGTATACTTGGATGCCGGCGAAGGAAACCAAGTTTTCCATTAAACATATTAAAAATGATCAGTGGGAAAGAAATTGTGAGAGGTACGCGACTTCAAATTACTTCCGCGGCAACAGCGGAAACGGAAGTTGCCAATGGGGAGGAGGCAGGAAAAGAAGAAGACCTGATGATTTTCATAGCTTTGCCCCGCCGCCTGCTCATACCAATGAAATTTCAATAGGTTAATATAAATTGCAAATTACATTAAACAGATTATGGAACACTCACTTGGATAGACAGGCAATGGTGCTCCAGGCTGTGGCGCCTTGCTGTCTTTTCTCCGGCAGCCATCTCCTGAATTGCCTGCCTCCTTCGGCGATCCTTCGACACAAGTGCTGTTAATTATTTGTCACTTAAGAGCCCGACACATGCGGCAACAGCAATAACAACACCAACGGCAGCAGCAACAACAATAACGACGTGCTCGCATTAATAAAACATTAAATTCATTAAGTATGCACATAAATACATAAATGGAAACCGGGCGCAAATGAAAATGTTCACGTGGGAGAGTGGTGGCTCCTCCTTCGACATCTTCGTCCTGCTGCGGCCTCGTAAAAGCGGCCCAGCGGCTTTAATGGCCGGCTATTGGCATATTTATGAAGCCTCTGCCTTATTTATTGTTTTATATTTTCACTTCTTTTTATTTTTGGGGCCCGAGTCCTCTGCAATGATCCTTTTTCTATTGTTTGGTGTGCTCCCTTTATTTCCTCTTTGTTTCACCCAGCCAAGCAATAAAGACATTTTTTTTGGGGCTTGTATTTATATTTTATTTTTTTACCGGGCCATATAAATGTCCGAGTTAGTCAAACATCCTGGCCTGGAACCCTTTTTCCATTTCCGTTTCGTGGGTCTGACAGCCGGCGACCTTCAAAGGCTGCTCGCGCTCTTCCCATGAAATATGTCGCCACTCAGGAACAGGGGAGTCCGGCAATGGTCATCTCGTGGATTGGCATACAGTGAGAGAAAAGGGGAAGAAATTAGAAAGGAGCTAATATAAATTTGTAAGCTTAAACAGGAAAGAAAAGATCAATTTTAAATGAAGCTTTGAATATTATTTATTGTGTTTTGGTTGAGAAATAAGTACGGTCATTTAAATATATTTTCTTATAAATACTTGCCTATTTTCTTATTATAAATTATCTAGTATTATGTCCTGAAATCTTAAGAGAGCTCCTATATATTTAAAAGTACCTAAAAGTAGAGTAAAACTAAATGTTAAATTGAGTTTCAAGTATTATTTGTTCAGCTTTGGCTTAATAATGAAAATAATATAATAAAAATATTTATAAATAAATAAATATATGATATACCTATTTAATAAATCAAAGAAAATCCTGTAAACATTATTTATTTAAGTAAATTAATTTAATTTTAGTTGCAATGTTTTTTCAAGAGACTGGAGGGACACTTTTCAAAGGCTTTCTTAAGTGAAATTAGTTTCAATTTAAAAGATTACATGAAAGGTGATATTTGACTTGAATTTTGAATGTATTTCCAATACTATTTTTAAACTATTTCAGTTTACTAACCATTACTTTAATATTTTTAATATATATATGAAATTGTCCCCTGTTTATAATGAAGCCTTTCCAGGTTTCTATCATTCATCTGCCGTGTTAACTGCAAAATTGATTTGCTGCCCCCCAGCTAGGAATCTCCCCCAAAATCCTACAAAAGAGAATGGCTTGGCCGCTTTGCTGGCATTTAAATTCGGTAGAAGAGCCACCTTGGGGGGCTGTCTCCCCCCCTGTGAGCTCGGGACGTGCGTTAATGATGTCGGCGGCTGGGGCAGGCCGCATTTCCGGCAAAAGGACCTCCTTGGGGAGGGGGAGAGGCAGCGGAAGCGGCAGTGGGAATGGGAGCGAGGGTGGGCCAGGATCTGATTTATTATTGGCATGCTGCTCGTTCCCACACTGCCGCAATTTCATTCCGACTCGTGGGCGTCAAGTGGCAGTGCTACTTTCCCTTTTTTGGCCAGGCCGAAAAAAAACCTTTTTTCGTTATTTATATTTTTGCTTTCGCTTTGTCTTTGCGCTTTATTTTGCCACTGCTGGAGCCAGCTTTTGGCCAAGTTTCTGTTTTGCTTTCGCATTTTGCTTTTTTGCTTTTTGTTTGGAGCCACACAGCCCCCGCCTGGACCTGGGCCCGGCACTTGGCACTTGGAATTTGCAGGCGTTGGTCCCTTGGCAGGCTCTCCCCGTTTATTGTGCTGTGCGCTTGTTTGCCGAAAAGCGGTTTATTTATTTATTTATGTTTCGACCGAAAAAAGGGCACTGGAAAGTACTTTTCTTTTTCGTATTTTTGGCATTTCGCATCTCGCATTTAGTACGCAGCTGGGCACCTAAACTTGACTCTTAACTCTTTAGGCTGCCTGCTAAATTAAGATAAATATCTGCCGCTCAGCCTAATTTATTTCGCTCGTGAAAATCGAAAACTTTTCGCCAGCACACAATAACTTTTATCATTATGACAATATATATTATATGATATATATATATTTCTGACATTTCCGCTAATGGCGAGCCCCTCTCAGGCACGTAGTAGGTAGTAAAGCAATTAGTTCAATTGTCATTTTGGCACCAAGTGGAACCCAGAGATAGAGATGGGCTAAGGGAGGGCCAGACATCTTCCCCTCCTGCCAAATGCTGCCAATTTCATTAACTTGTTCAGGGGCGTCAAAGTTTTGCGACGGCCAAAACTTTTCCGTTCTCAGCGTTATTGCTGAATTCTCTACCAAATATTGATGGCAATTTAATGCTGATTGGACAGGAGATGGGTGCCCAGAATTATTATTATTAAAAAAATATGTAGCACGCTTTAAAGCCGATCTGTGTTTGCCCATTTTAAGCTCGTCCGCATTTTAATTGAATTTCGAATTTAGCCGCAAATGCGCAATTAATTGAAATGTCCTTAAGAGGGGGCGGTCCTTGCCATGCTTCACCAGCTAATCGTATTAGCCCGCAGCTCCAATGGAGCGCAATGCAAATTTTGTGAATGTAAATGTGAATGTGAATACATAAATGCGAAATACTCGTTTTATTTCATCTTGACGACACTTTGAGTGTCGGCTTTGGTTGCCACTTCATTGCCGCCGCACATAAATATTAATTAATGCCAAAGTTTTGCGACTAATTAACAAGGGATGCTGTGTGGTGTGGGTGGCACCGAAAGGCTTGCCCAAGTATTTAAATCCCATTTGGCTGAGATTTATGATGTATTTAACTTATTGCCACTGCTGAAAATATTCCCTCAACATGCGAATCTACTGTATATATGTATACTTTATGTCCGGTTTGGGGCGTGCTTCTATCAGGGAAAAAAATATAACCGGAAGCAGCTGCAAAAATAAATCGCAAAATATGTGCGACTGTCCAGCAGTTAACCTTCGAACTTTTCCGGAGCTACCCGCTTTTCCCCAACATTTTCTGCATTTTTCAAGGAGCATCACATAAATATTCAAGTCTAAAACTCTGTGCAGCAGATATAGTGTGTGTGAGAGATGCACACACAGGATGCTGGGTGGCCAGGATGCCGAGCTGACTTTGGCGGTCTGCTCCTGGCCCCTCGGCCATTTATCAAACCTTGCTTTTGACATTGCGCACATCCTGCGGAAAATTAAGACACTGTCTGGCACGCTTCCTAACCAATTTAAGAGTCCCATTTTTCCCCCAGCTCAGTTCCTCTTGAGAGTTGCAATGGCTTCGCTTTGCCCGTAACATATGCCCTGCATCCAGGCGAAATGTGTGGCCAGGATCTCCAGGCAACGGGGCCTAAAGAGTTGCATGTGTGAGTGTCTGGCATCTAGCCGTTTAAGCCAATTAACGCCGAGCATTGTGGCAGCTCGGGTTTCCTGGCCAGGACCTCGACGGTTCACTGCCATCAATTGGTTGAGGTCGAGAAGCAATCGAGCGCTAATGATTCAGTGCTGAACGGTCAGATATATCTTTGGCTGAGCTTAAATAGGCATTATAATTTTAACTTAATTAAATTATTTATAAAGTATTGTACAAAGAATGAAGAGAGGTTTCATTAATCTTAATTGGGGTTTAAGAATTGCAATGAAAGGTTATTATTTACTATTTAAGTTTCTAAAAAACTTTTAAATTCTGAAATATAACTCAATTTTCCGATGATATTTATACTTTTTGCAAGCTTATTTTAACTCTAGTTTCTAGACTTCGAAATTGATTAAAAATCTCTTAAATTTATATCCCAAACTAGACAACACTGTCAGGCTCTGCCCTGCAATGAGTCCTTCCACCGACAGGACCTTTGTGCCGCATTCCTGCTGGCTCGTTTGCCCGATTGTTCGATGCGCCCAAATGCATTTCAATTAAAACATATTTAAGGGGCTTTAACGGTCCGAAACTCGGCTCTGTACACGACGCACTGGGCCCATTCATCAGGGCTTCATGGATATCCTTGCTGGATTGGGGGTGGCCATCGATTATGAGGCAGCAACTCCTACGCGCTGTTAATCAGCCGCCGCTGCAGCACCTGGCCAATCGATTTAATGGGGGTCAGCGGCAGCAGGGACAACAGCAGCATCACAGGACCCGTGTCAATGGGCTACCATGGTCCTGCATTTTTCAAAGACTCCTCCACCGGCATGCAAAGAGGCACCACACACTGGCAAGGGGCAGGCCGGGATCAAGGGATCACCTGGCAGCTGTTCCGGTTATTTAATGAAATGGACACTCTCCACTTGCACCATCCCAAAGTGTCCTTCGCGTTGTTCGGTTTCTTTTGCCACTGAATGCTTCTGGCGAAAAATCCTTTTGGCGTTGTCTTTCTCTCAGTCATTACTTTCATATTAAGCCTGGGAACATGGCCATGGAGCCGTCGGAGAGGCAGCCACAGATTCTTTAGTAACCCGGGCCAACTTTCGTCCTGTGGCAGGGACGAAAACCTACCAAAAAATATTGAACAATAAAGCCCAACTACCGAAGGAGAACTTTTCTTCAGCCAGAACAGGTTTTTTATTTAATGTTGGCTTTTATTTTAGGGAAAATGTTTTCTGTTGAAAATGTTTTGGTTTTATTACAAGTTAAGTTTGAGCTTAAGAAGATTTTTAAAGACTTTTGTCGTAGTAGTAGTAGTAGTTCCTGTTGATAAATAAATAAAAAAATAACCATTAAATAAATGTCTTAAGTTGTTGCCCAGACAAATCAAGGCGGCTAACAACTATGACTGTATTCCTCATGACTTAATTTTTTATGGCAACTGGTATTTGGCATGCAATGCTCGTAATGGTGGCAAAATTTAATTTACACCTTCGCACGTTGCCTCCGCACACATAAATGCGGCTTGACGCACCTGTCGATGTTCACTACCTGTACATATACCTACATAGTATGTGGGGTCCTTCCAATCAGCGGTGGCTCAATGAGGAGCTGGCTCCCTACATCTTTAATGGCACTCGGAAAAAATAGTTTTTAACTAAAGATTTAAGTTAGATTAAAAAGAAAAATAAATATAAATAATATATCTAAGTTCTTTATATAAAAAAAACATATAAAGAAGAATATGAATTTAAATTCTGTGGTCCCTTTATATAATTTAATCTTTAAATAAATTAATTCCCTACACATTTGGCCTTTATTTCCTTAATCCCTTTCCATTTGTATTACCAAAATCCCAACAGGAAGTTGACCGATCTTCTTTCCTTTGAGTGTAGCAAACTTTATCCCCTGGCCACCCCTTTTCACCCCCTCCCTCTTTTTTTGCCACCCTCTCCAGCTGCTGCTTTTCCAGCGGTGGTTTTTCCAGCTCCGGCGGCTGTGGCAAGCTCGCAGAAACCGCAACAGCGCCCGCAGTGCACAAAAAGTTTTCTTTTGCAATTTAGCTTGTTGCTCTTTTTTTCCCCGGCCATTGTTGTTGGACGTGGCTGGTGTGGTGGTTGGTGTATGCGGTGTGTGTGTGCGGTGAGTATTTGACTTTCGCCCCCGTATGTACTTCGCATTTGCGGCCCGGCTAATGCATGTCGATGCCAATAAGGCTCGCCCTTGGTTCCGTTCGCACACCTCGAACACCCCGCACACACCCTTACACACCTGTATGTTTATCTTGCTGTTCACACCTGCTAAACTTCTCTCCACATAGCGGAATTTCTCCGTTTTTGCCCGCTTTTCCTTGGGAAATTCGTGTAAATTGAATTTATCGAGGCGTGCGTGTGCGTAGTTGATGACTTTGGTGGTGCAAATTGGCATCGGGGCCAGGAGCCACCATTATCCCCAGGAATTCCACTGCCGGCCCATGGCAATAGCAACAGTTGCAGCTGTCGCATCAGCTTAATTCGTTGGCCAGATGATGCCGGCGCAAAAATGAAAATGAAAAATTCCAGGCGCTAATAGGCTACTTGTTACGCGCACAAACTTATGCCATGAAATTTATATTAAATGTTACTCTCGTTATTGTAGGGAGAGCACCATGGGATTCAGAGGGTTCTATTTTTTGAATAAATTTCATTAAAAATCTGTTAATATTAGATAATGATTATTTGGGGATTTTCAGACTCTTTATCGATTGGCTTACATATACTTTTTGGGCTTTATTTGAAGAGGGTTAAATAGAAGCAAAGTTAGGTGTCTAAAAAAACTTTATATTTCAGAAATGCATGAATATTTAATGCTTACTTTAATATATGTATTAATAGGTATTTAACCGTAGCTATATATGACTGTTAAATTGATATTTTGTTTTATATGATTCATAAATTTAGTAGGAAAAGAAGAGGTAAATTATTATAATTTCTACTCAATAATTAATAATAAATAAAAATTAATTACCGAGGTAAATTATTCTAGTTTTTTACTCAATTATTAGAAATAAATTAAAATCAATATTCCTATCCACAGTGGACAGTGGACCCTGCTGGCGGCAGATTGCATTGAAATTCGAGCACAAAAAGCGGAAGGAAGTCATCTTTTATAGTGCCAGCTTACAGTCGCTAACGAAAAGTTGCTTCAGAAAAGTAACAGGAAAGTCGCGCGACAGCTATGGCCTTGTGACTTTGGCCAGGCTTTAAGAAACCCGCTGCCAAGCCAACAAGGACCAAAGGGATCGCCCATCACCCCTCCCTTTTTTTGCCAAAAGAAACTTGGCAAAGTGCAAAGTGCTGGCGCTGTGTAAGAGTCCCTGATTAACATAATCCCTTGCAGCGGGCGTGCGACGCTGACAGCTGCGGATGCAGCTGAAAGTTGCCAAAGGTTAGTTAAGCATTTTAATAAGGGGCCAAATGAATTGTAAGCACTTGCAAAATGTCTTGTTCACCACCGTCTTGCCACTCCCGTGTGTCTTATGGGGCACAAAATTTAATTTCCTGAGCACACACACCCATAATCAGGGAGGAAAAGCCAAGGCAAGAGCCTTGTAATGAAGTTTTTCGCTCAATCAACTTTAATGAGAATTATGCCAGCGGCAAAGGCAGTGGCAGAGAGAGAGACAACTGTCAAAGAGCATGTTAACAACGTGCCAACAAATGCTTGTGGTACCTGAATCGTACCTGAGACTGAGATTTCCCACCCCATCTCCATTTCCATCTCCATTACCATCTCCCTCGGCAGGTGTATTGAATTTCCGCCAGCCAATGATGGATGGCCAGGTGTAATTCGAAACCGGCCTGATCCCACTGGGAAGGATGCTGGCTGGCACTGCTATTAATTATCGATTTATGCCCACATGCTTCCACCTAATTATTATGCTTAAGTTTAGGATTTCCACTTTCCCCAATTAAATCTCTGCAATTTCCTTTAACAGCGCTCAAAACTCAGCTAACAGAGTCACTCAAACTAACACTCAAAGCTGGACTTTTACACTCGCTCTGTTGAGTCGAATTCAAGGTCATTGGTTGACACATTTACCGCTCCACTCGCCAAGTTGTGGGTGCGGTTGAGTGGGTTTTCCCTATGCCTGAGTTTGAGCCCCTCTTTTAAAGTCGGCTTACTTTGAAGGACCGAAGGCACTCCGTGCTCTCGAGTTGGCCAAAAGTCGTCCCTGTTGGCTACAGGCTACGGGTACTTGTGCACGGGTGTGAATATGGGTGTGTGTGTGTGGGTGTGAGTGGGGGCCTTCAGCTGTTTTTATTTAGGCCTATTTCAAATTTTGGCCATGTCATGAATATGCTGCCAGCGCTTAAGAAATACACACAACATAACACACAAAGCCAGACACATCGACATTCGTGGTAAATGGCAGCGCGCATGAAAAGCATTTTTCATCAGCATGAATTTCCCGCCAGACATTTTCCTTTGCTTTGTTCTCTACCTCCCCCCGCCCCCCTTGTTTTGTCGTTCGCCTTTCTTTTTGACAACGATTTCATAACTTTTCCCTGTCTTCATTATCCTTATTATCGCCTTAGACATTTTACCAGGGTCCTTGTCTGCTCTGGCTCTGGCGGGAATATTGGGAATATTGGATGCTGGGAGCAGCTGACAATTGCTTATGGCGGCCATGTCGTCCCACTTTTTCACCCAAAACATTGAATTGGACATCTGGCAAATGGCTGATATTTCCAAGAACTGTCCTTTATCTCAGGGGGCATTATGTGCCAGCCCCAAAACGATTATCTAAAGTGAAATTATTTACCAGTTAGAGGCAAAAGGGAAAAACTATAAGCTGCAGCCATGCTCCAGCCTGGCCCTTGCTTTTCAATAAAATCTGTCGGAGATTTATCTTTAAAGTCCACTGAAAATTTAGGAAATAAATATAAAAACGGAAAAATAAATTTAATCTTGGATTTACTAAGAAACTAAATTTGTCTATTGTCAAGTTATGATCATATTCTGTAGCATTTTATTATTTCCTTTATAGTCACAATTCAGGTAACAAATCTTAGCTTTATTTTATTACAAATTTCCCTTGTTTATAGCATGTTTTACATTAAATTTTTATGCATTTTTTTTGCACCGTGCACTTACTGCAGTCTTTCCAGCTTGCCTGCCCTGACTGCCGGTTATATAATCTTTATTGTATTATTTTAATTTTAGAAAACTAAGTTTGTAGCCGGAGGCAAGGCAGCGTGAAAGCTTCCCAGTGAGGCCAAGGCGAGGGCAAGCGCAGGGCGGGGTCAGGTAACTGTAAACCAGGAGCTTGGCTGGCAATCAAGCCAGGACTGCTCCTGCTGCCTGAATCCGAGACACAGAACCCCATACCTTTATATCGTGTTGAATGAAAGTTCGTCCGGTGCCGAGATTGTAGTTTGTATTCAATCAAAAGTTTCAATTTTGCTGCGAAACGTTGCCTGGCTGGCTGGCTGACCTCTTGGCCGCCATAGGGCTCCATCTCAGCTTCAGCTTCAGCTCCTGCTCAGGCTCCTGCTCCTGTCCAGCATCTCCAGTTCCAGTTGGGCAAACTATGCGTAGTATTGCTTTAATGACGTTGCCGCTGGCCGAGGGTCCATGTTCGACCCCTAGAACTTGGCCAAACTGTTTTATTTATTCTCCATAGATTTCTGTGTGAGGGTCTTCGGGGCAAACTTTAATTTGGAAACTATGCGAAAAGGTCCTCGCCCATAGTCCATAGTCCTTAACGTTGTTTGTCTTACGTGAGTTGTGTGTGTGTGTGCACGGAAGTGAAATGTTGCGGAGAAGAATTTAATTTGTTTTTAATTCCGTGTAGTTTGTTTGTTCTGCTCTTCACACGCGCAGTCGGTGAAAATTGAAATTAAAATCAAATTAAATCACGAGCAATTTAAAGCGAGGAGAATTTTTTTGCGAATGGAAATAAAAACAGACGCCGGATCATATTCAGATATGCGGGTAGCCAGGGAGGCTTCAAGGGAACACCGAAAACAATAATGAAGATATTTATTTCAGCTTGAGTAAAGGTTAAACTTACCTCATATATTTCAACTTCAGTTTAAAAATAAATAAATAAATACTTTATGTAAATTCCTTAAATATTTTCAGTTTAGTTTACTATTAAATTCTCTCTCTGTATAAAATTATTGCGGTGCTTGTGGGTCAATCTTTGCGCCCAGCGGGAAAGCACTTGGAGCCAAATGCCAGCAGTCATCAGCCGTTGATTGCGAGCATTTTCGAGCAATTAAAAGTTCTCGATCTGACGGCTGTCTCTGCGGCTCAAGATGCAAATGCATTCCGCGGGCCATTTAATTGCGGGGCTTAACCAACATCAAGGCATCATCAAGTGATAAATTGCTGTGAGAGCGGAAACAATGTGTGTCTGAGCTGACTAATTGTCCGAAGTTGCTTTCAAAATGGAAACTGATTGAAATTCATGTTTGTTTTGGGGCTTCATTATTCACATTCTTCACATTCACAGCCAGATTTATTGTGTTCCAATTAAATCTCCCAGCTTTTGCTCCTTCTTCACCACCGCAAAATGTATTCACTTTACCTTTTTTTATTCGTTCGCTGTCTTTCTGCTTGTCTACATCTGCCACAAATGAGGCTAATTAAGCATGCAAACAATGCAAATGTTAAATGAAAATGCACTTTCTTGCTCTAAACATGTTGCCAGCCAGCCAGCCAGCCAGCCAGCTAACAAGGAGCTCTGTGCGCACAATGGCCCAAAGCCCCAGCTCCAACTACCGATTGGCATTAAAGCTTAATGGGGCGCTGGGCGACCCCCACATGGCGCACAGTGCAGCAGTGGCAGCATCATTAGCTCTGATTTGCCATGTGCAGGCAGCAGCAACATATAGGTAAATATCGAGGCACTTGGGAGAGAGCTTTGTTTTCCACAATTCTCTACAGAGTGCCCCAGGAGTCACTGGGGATTTTGAAATGTGATTGGTTGGGCAAAACTTTTAAAGAGGTTTTGTGAATTATGGAGATTTTATGGATATTAGAAATTAATATTGAGGAAAAAATATCAGAAAGTATTGAAAGATGATATATTTTTATGTAAAATGTTAAAAAAATTCCATCTTAAATCTTAAATCATCTTTAGTTAACTCCAAAAATATTGATTCATCTTTAGATATTATGAAACTTGTATAAAAATAATACAAAAATATTTTTAAAACAATAAAAACCTTTTAAAATAAACTTAACTCATTGAAACCACCAAAAACCCAAGCTTTATTTTTCAAAGTGCATTTTATTCAAGCCAGCAGTCTGGCCCAAAAGCCGTCTGCCATGGCAACGAAACGGAAGCTGGTGGGTTTTGTGCCACAAAATCCTGTACGAATAACTCCATTAGCAGCTGCTAAGCGTTCAACCGTTGCCAATGCACTACTCGCACAACGGGGCGTATGAGCAATGTGTGCAACAATTGAAAAGCGCCCCGGATTTAAGTAGCTGTTAAACAAGTCGAGCGAGCGGCGGTGGCGGCAACAGCAAACTGCTCCCCTTTTCCCTTTCCCTTTCCCCTTCGCATCTCGGCGACAATTGTTGGCGTAATTAAAGTTAATTGCAGCCAAGCGCTTCGCCTCTCCCGCACCCCACCTCGGCTTCTTTGTGGGGAGTGGGACGCCCCTTGAAGGCAGCCGGACGGATGACTCCCTTCAGGAGCTCATTACGGTAAATGCACATAGCTCAAGTGCAATTAATTTCGCACAGCCCCAAAAAATATGCAATAAAAATAGTTGCCAGCACATAAATGAATGGGGCAACTTGGACTCCGGGCCGTCGGGACTCGGTGGAGAGCCGGATTATTGCCCAGTGGAGGAGCGTGCCATGCCCTCCAGAGCCGCTAATGCCACTCATGCATATTTATTACCCGTAAAGTGTACTCGCCGGGCCACGTGAATACACTTGCCATTCGCCAGCCAGGAAAACCTGGAAGTCAATAATGTTCCGCATAGTTGAAGCCTTAGTTAACCTTAAGCTGTCCCAATATTTTGCTATTTGGCCAATGCTTAACCTTTGGTAAGAAAAAGAGGAAAATTTTTGAAAAAGACTTT